>CANSZD010001010.1:587500-1273248 GCA_947648045.1 Beta corolliflora
ATCTGGAACTAAAAAATAAAAAAAAAGAAATTAGGGAAAGACGAGATCTTCAACTAAAAAACGAAAAAATGAAATCGAAATTACAAGAAAATCTACTAGATAAATCAACGTTGTCGTGGTTGGTCGTGGTTGAAGAACGAATGCGACGACTTTGGTGGTTGGTGCATCAACGACGGCTTTGGTGGTTAGCGCAACGACGACACTTCGTTGTTGTTGTGGCTGCTGGAAGAACGAAGAGGAAGTTGGGCGCAAGAGAAGAGGAAGTTCAGATGGTGATTCGGACCATTGGTAGAGGTGATTTGCACCACTTATGTGGCGAATTCGCCACTTGTTTCCACCGAGGTGGAGGGTAAAATGGACGTGTAACAACCCATAATTTTGCTCCTAGTTTTTCGCAAAAATTTTCTCTAAAACTATTATTTTCTCTAAATTAATGATTTTTATTTTATAATTTTGGGAGCCGAATTATTATTTTTTTCTTTTTATGGCGTGTTAATGTGTTTATTATATTTATATTTATAATATAATTTATTAGAATTATTTTCTTTATTTAGTATTTTCAAAGTTTAGGCGCGATTTAGGAATTAATCGATTTATCGCGTAGCGGGCTTTGAAGCATGGATCCTTGTTGATTTGGGCCGAAATTTTTTGTTGGTGTGTTGGGCTTGACAGCCGGCCAAGGTGAAGGAGAAGGGGAGCCGTCTCTTCTTTCTTTTCTTTTTTTACTTTCTTTGTGACTCTTTGTGTTTTTGTAACCACCCATAACCCCCTAATTATTCCCCTTAATTAAACCCCTTTAATCCAACCTTTATCACTTCAAATTCTGATTAAAAAATCAGAACTCCTTGCTGCCACACTCTATGATTTTCGGCCATCACCATCTTCCACAATCTCTCAAAATTCTTCACTTTCTACTCCTTCTTAATTGTTCGTGACTGGTTCTTCTTACCTTTTTCTTATACTTGGTGCTTGGGAGTTGAAGAAGGAGAGGAGTACACGCCTATATTGGGATTTTCCAGAAATATTCAGCTCGCCTCCGACGATCCAGGTAACTAGTAGTTGTCTTAGAACCATAGTGATTAGGGTATTATTCAGTATTAGTTTATTGCGCTAGGAATTATTTAAAATACTTTTTGAGTGAAATTATTGACTAAATTTGACATGAATATACTTGATGCATGCTATGTAAATACTGTGTAGAGGAAAATAATTTTCGTATTGTTTTTGGTATTTTTTTGATTTAATTGGTGTTTTGTGCGTTTTTGGCTAAATTGCATAATAATTATTGAACGAATGTTAAAATTGATGAAATTATTTTTCTTAGATCATTTTACATGCGTAGTATGTATTTCATGCCTTGTAATAATTTTTTCCTACTGTTTACTGGTTTATTTAATTGATATATCTGTTTTTGTAATTTCGTTTCTGTCAGTATATTAATCAGGAAAATTATTTCTAGAGGCCTAAAAATTTATTTCTTTGAATATTATGTATTTCCATGAGTTTTTGCATGTTATGTAAATTTTTGGTAATTTTTTGGGCGTTTTTTTATATTTTTAGTTATTATTTTGGCTTTATTGAGTAATCTGTATATTAACTGTTAAAAATACTTTTGGAGTCCGAAAATTATAAATAAAAATTTTACCATGTCAGTAGAGCTATTAGGGTCGTATGATAATTTTTATGTGATTTTACTGCTCGAACTTAATAGTTTAATAATTATTATTGGGTTTTTGTTGTGAAATTGAGGATACTCTTTTAAATTATTTGAGAGGTTGTTAATCAGAAATAATTCATAATTTATTATATTCTGGGTTGCTTATTTTCAGTAGGATGCAGTATGTATCATTGGGTAACCATATGTTTATGTTTGATTTATGAAAGAAAATGATTAATTGTTACTACTCTTTTAATGAATAAGTTTTGGAGTTAATTGGTGATGTATGTTTGATTGAATTGTTGGTGCTGTAAAAACCAGTTTAATATCATTGTTGGTGTTTAGAAATGTTCAAGTGTTTATTGTGGGAGACATTTGTTGAAAGTTTGTAAGTTATTATTTTAGAGGAATTATGAGGAGTTGTTTTGATGAATTATGGGTATAAGGCCGGGTGGCATCCCTTTTTGATGAATATTTTAGATGAATGATACTTGGATTATATGCATGTTTGTATTTTGAGATAAGAATATCCGGTGGGATAGATGTAGTCCTCGGTGAAGAACATGCCAACCACCTGGTTTGCGAACTAGGGGTACACCTGGGTTAATTGTTGTCGTCCGAGAGGTCAGGGAGTTCTGCATGTTCTACCCTGCATCGGGAGTTTGGGCATTCTTAGACATAGGCAATGGGGAACGTAAGCCCATAGACTGACCTGGAGATTGCAATCTGACAAACCTTAGGAAGTGATTTGCAAATCACTGGCGTTCGGTTTCTGACTCAATAACTTGTTGTAGTTTTGTTTTATTATTATTTATATATTCTAGAATTGTTTCACTCACTATATCTTGTTTACTTATTTTTGATGATCACTTGTTTTACCTATGAGCTTTATGATTTTTATGTGCATGCTATTGATGTAATGATTGCATGATTTTCCTTTCTTAATAATCTACTTCTGAATCGTGCTTTGATTGCTATTGTTCTGGGAGAACTGCTAGTTACTCCCCACTGACTGTGGAATTATTTAATATATATCCTTGCAGATGGAAATCATTGCTAGACATGTGACCGCTTGGGCTAGCAGAGTGAGGGTTAGTAGTGAGAAGAAGCTCCTGGTTTTGTTTTTGGTGGATGAATACTATGTAGACCATAGAGAGACTTACTTTTGGATAGCTTTCAAGGACATTTAGTTTTTATCTCAGTTTTATCGGGAGACTTGCATGTCACATAGTTTTTGGATTGATGATATGAAGTAATTGGGATATTTCTTTTACTTTAGAACTATCATGCTTTCTTGGATATTAATTTCTTTTTTTTTTAGCTATGAAACTTTGGTTTGAGGAATTATCTTTAATTATTATTTTAGAGTAGCATAACCGTCCCGACGTTATTTCCACTAACGTCTATTTAGTATATCTTGATTAGATTTTGTTAGTATCTTAGTAGTAGAAGGACGGGGTGTTACAGTTGGTATCAGAGCAAAGTTACCCGAGACCCTTACTTAGTCACTAAGAAATTCCCGGGAAATGTGTAGTTGAAGTAACTAGGATCATTAGAATCTTAGGCTTTAAGAAAAGTAGTGGTGAGAGGGTCACTTGGGTAGGAAACCACGGGAAAATATTTTTCTTACTTTGATGTGATAAGTTGTTAATTTACAACTAATAATGTGTTCAGTAACGAATGTTTAACTTGTGTTTGTAGAATGCCGCCCCGAGGTATGACTAGTGCTAGAAAGGAGGCTGCCCGAAAGAGGCGCCAAGCTCTTGAGAACGCTATCATAGCCATGGCTAATCGGTCTTCTGCTCCGCCTAGTGGGCAATCTGTCTTTGATCGGTTTGACCGTCACCGTTCGCCTACTTTTGACGGGACTTCTGATCCTGTTGTGCTAGAAGGGTGGATAAGGGAGATGGAGAAGTCGTTTCTTTGCCGCTATGGTTGCCATTTCTTGAAATGGTGCCTATTGGTACCTACTATCTGAAGATGGAAGCTGATAACTGGTGGAGTACTGTTCGTGCAAGCTGCATGGCTACACCAGGATTTAGATGGGATGAGTTTCGTGTAAAGCTGAAGGAGAGGTTTTATCCTGATGAGCTTCGTTGGCAGAAGCAGGAAGAGTTCTTAACTCTGTCTCATGGTACTCTGAGTGTGCAGGAGTACACTGATAAGTTCACCGAGCTGTCTCGGTTTGCTACCACAAATGTACCTACTAAAACTGAGCGGGTAAAAAGGTACATTAAGAAAATGGATCCTAGGGTGAGGACCCATGTTCTGAGTTCGGGTGCTTCGACTTTCCAGTGAGCTTATGAGATAGCTCTGAGTATTCATGCCTCTTTGAAAGAGGAGGATTCTGCTAAGGCTGCTGCTACCTATGTTCAGTTCCCGGCCAAGAAGCCGAGGTATGAGCCGTCTGGTCGAGGGGGTTATCAACAGGGTTCTGGATCTGGTTATCGTCCGAGTTTTGATCCGAGCAAGTGTCGAATCTGTGGTAAGGCTGCTCATCCGGGGAAGAGTTGTGATGGATCGACTGTTGTTTGTTTCTATTGCAAGGAGGTGGGGCACAAGTCTTTCCAGTGTTCTAAGAATCCTAGAGCTCCGTCTTTTTCTGCAGGTCCTGCTAAGCCAGTTGATTCTTCTGCTCCTCCGAAGAACAGGATTTATGTGATGACGCAAGCTGAAGCCGATGTCCATCCTGATGTCATCTCTGGTACTTTTGTTGTAAATAATACTCCTACTTTTGCTCTGTTCGATACTGGTGCTACGGTATCTTTTGTTGCTAGTTCCTTCGTTCGAAAAGCTAATCTTTTCTCCAGATCTCCTGTTAAGTCCCTAATATCTCTTCCGTCTGGTGAGAATTATCCCTGTCATTCTGAGTTTAAGGGCGTGCCTCTCAGCATTCTGGGTTCTGAGTTGCCAGCTGATCTTAAGGAGTTTCCTATGTCAGAGTTTGATGTGATCCTCGGAATAGACTGGTTATCGAAGTATCATGCCTGCATTCAGTGCCCTGATCAGAAGGTGGTGCTCAAAGATTCTAAGGAAAAAAGGATTTCTTATTTTGGTGTTGTAGTGAAGAAGGGTGTTAAGTGGGTTTCCGCTCTGAGAATGCGGAAGATGCGTCAAAAAGGTGATGTGGTATACCTTTTCATGGTGAAGGATTTGTCATCTGAAGATCAGCTCGAGAGTATTCCGGTAGTTAGGTGTTTGGTCTGTCAGAAGGTAAAAATTGAGCATTAGAGGCCTGGTGGTTTGTTACAACCTTTGCCTATCCCTACTTGGAAGTTCGACTCGATCTCGATGGATTTCGTGATGGGTTTGCCTAGAGCTGCTGGTGGATTGAATGTTGTGTGGGTAATTGTGGATCGGTTGACCAAAGTGGCTCGTTTTATTGCGATGAAGAACACTTGGTCTATGGAAGAGTTAGCTGAAGCTTATGCTAATGAGAGCATTCGTCTTCATGAGGTTCCCAAAGACATTGTCTCTGACCGTGATCCGCGATTCCTATCCCATTTCTGGATTGCTTTGCAAGAGGCTTTTGGTTCGAAGTTGAAGCTTTGTACTGCATTTCATGCAGCTACCGATGGTCAGACTGAGAGAACTATTCAGACCTTGGAAGATATGCTTCGTGTTTGTGCCTTGGAATTTCAACAGTCTTGGGTCAAGTCTCTTAGCCTGGTGGAGTTCTCTTATAACAACAGTTATCAAGCTAGTATCCAAATGGCTCCGTATGAGGCTCTCTATGGAAGGAAGTGTCGTAGTCCTACGTGTTAGAGGCCGAAAAATTTATTTCATTGAATATTATGTATTTCCGTGAGTTTTTGCATGTTATGTAAATTTTTGGTAATTTTGTGGGTGTTTTTTTTATATTTTTCGTTATTATTTTGGCTTTATTGAGTAATCTGTATATTAACTATTAAAAATACTTTTGGAGTCCGAAAATTATAAATAAAAATTTTACCATGTCAGTAGAGCTATTAGGGTCGTATGATAATTTTTATGTGATTTTACTGCTCGAACTTAATAGTTTAATAATTATTATTGGGTTTTTGTTGTGAAATTGAGGATACTCTTTTAAATTATTTGAGAGGTTGTTAATCAGAAATAATTCATAATTTATTATATTCTGGGTTGCTGATTTTCAGTAGGATGCAGTATGTATCATTGGGTAACCATATGTTTATGTTTGATTTATGAAAGAAAATGATTAATTGTTACTACTCTTTTAATGAATAAGTTTTGGAGTTAATTGGTGATGTATGTTTGATTGAATTGTTGGTGCTGTAAAAACCAGTTTAATATCATTGTTGGTGTTTAGAAATGTTCAAGTGTTTATTGTGGGAGACATTTGTTGAAAGTTTGTAAGTTATTATTTTAGAGGAATTATGAGGAGTTGTTTTGATGAATTATGGGTATAAGGCCGGGTGGCATCCCTTTTTGATGAATATTTTAGATGAATGATACTTGGATTATATGCATGTTTGTATTTTGAGATAAGAATATCCGGTGGGATAGATGTAGTCCACGGTGAAGAACATGCCAACCACCTGGTTTGCGAACTAGGGGTACACCTGGGTTAATTGTTGGTGTCCGAGAGGTCAGGGAGTTCTGCGTGTTCTACCCTGCATCGGGAGTTTGGGCATTTTTAGACACAGGCAGTGGGGATCGTAAGCCCATAGACTGACCTGGAGATTGCAATCTGACAAACCTTAGGAAGTGATTTGCGAATCACTGGCGTTCGGTTTCTGACTCAATAACTTGTTGTAGTTTTGATTTATTATTATTTTTATATTCTAGAATTGTTTCACTCACTATATCTTGTTTACTTATCTTTGATGATCACTTGTTTTACCTATGAGCTTTATGATTTTTATGTGCATGCTATTGATGTAATGATTGCATGATTTTCCTTTCTTAATAATCTACTTCTGAATCGTGCTTTGATTGCTATTGTTCTGGGAGAACTGCTAGTTACTCCCCACTGACTGTGGAATTATTTAATATATATCCTTGCAGATGGAAATGATTGCTAGACTTGTGACCGCTTGGGCTAGCAGAGTGAGGGTTAGCAGTGAGAAGAAGCTCCTGGTTTTGTTTTTGGTGGATGAATACTATGTAGACCATAGAGAGACTTACTTTTGGGTAGCTTTCAAGGACATTTAGTTTTTATCTCAGTTTTATCGGGAGACTTGCATGTCTCATTGTTTTTGGATTGATGATATGAAGTAATTGGGATATTTCTTTTACTTTAGAACTATCATGCTTTCTTGGATATTAATTTCTTTTTTTTTTTAGCTATGAAACTTTGGTTTGAGGAATTATCTTTAATTATTGTTTTAGAGTAGCATAACCGTCCCGACGTTATTTCCGCTAACATCTTTTTAGTATATCTTGATTAGATTTTGTTAGCATCTTAGTAGTAGAAGGACGGGGTGTTACAGGACGTGCACAGTTGTTGGGTGAGGGGAGGGTTGATGGTGGTGGACTGGTCGGTGAGGGGAGGGGGGGAGAGAGGAGAGGGGTGAAACCTAATAGGCTGAAGGTTGAAGGATGAGAGCGAAAGGGAGGAAGTCAAAAAAAAAAGGAAGGGGGAGAATGAAGGAATGTCGTACGCGTGAGAAGGGTGTAGCTTTTTAAAGGCCCAAATCACTGAACTGATCTGGCCCATGTTGCCCACCGGAACGGTTTGAGTTATTGAGTTGGGTTTAAGTTTTTTAAATAGCCCCCATAAAATTGAACTTATTATCCTGTCCATTTTGCCAACGGATAAGTTGAGTTTAACTGATCTGATTTTGGAAAAACCATATCAGTTTGTTTTAATGTAATTTAAGGTTCTTTCCACTAGTGTTTCCTTTCAGAAATGAGAAAAGAGGATGAATTTTTCTTAAACAGTGAAACGGAATATAGGATTTTTGAACTTTGTTTTCAAGGATATTATGAACCTTGCTATCGTACCATGAAGAAATTTCAAAAGATTAAAACTTTGATTTTTCTCTTTATTATTATATAAGAGGCTTAAGCTGTTGAATTTATGTGATGTAATAGTATTATAACCTGAGAGAAAATGGCTAAGGAGTTGTACAAAGCTTTTATATACAAACTCTACTACCAACCCTAATGATTAGGTCTACTACAAGGAAAAAAAAAAGCACTAAAGGTGATACAATGTACCTAAGATCACACAAAGGAAAAATAAAAGAGCACATGTGCCAGCTATGTACTCATGTAAATATGTAATGCAATGTAACAAGCTGCATAATGGCTCTGTTTGGGGAGGCATTTTAGGTGCCTAAAATGATAAATTGCTCAAATTTATAGGTGCTAAAATGAATTAAGTGTGTTTGGGAAATATCTAAAATAAAATTTCAATTCCTAAAATGACTGATATTGACAAGGTAAAAAATTTAACGTTTGAAAATCAGGTACCTAAAACGTTGGAAAATCAATATTTCTTGATTTTGCTATTAGCATGAGTGTACTCAGTATAGTAGCAATGAAAACATGGCAAAATAACCACATTATTACCATATTATTTAAATTATGTTCAGATGAAAGGGAAAAAGTGAAATCATCTGCAATGAAGAATTGAATAGGAGGCTATACATGAAAACAATGCACTATCTATGAGACAATAAACAAAAAATTTACCCTAAAATTTTGCAAAATAACTTGCTTATAAATATTCATGACAATGCAACTTCATTTGAGATGATAGAGCAATGAATACAAATGTTTAGACATAAAAAACATTACTGTAGCCTTTGCTTAGAGAAGTTCCTTACAAAATTTATATTCAAAATCACTACTCATATTATTTTTATTATGTCCCTACATATAAGCGGTCAAAAATATCAGTGTTAGTTACAATACGCATGCTAATCGCAAAATCAAGAACTAGTGATTTCCCCAATAATTTGAACCATTGACGTATAGGTACCAAAAATCAAAATGAGAATGCTCAACAGTATAATGCTTAGGATTACCACCATCTCACCTCCCCATCTAGTGCGGGAAATCTTCAAGTAGCATAAACAAGGGATGGTAAGGGATGCAATAGCACTTAGTAACGCCCCAACAAGTGACATGAGATACCCAAAGAACGGAACAGCCAACGCTACAATTACTTGTGTAGCAACCAACAATGTTCTGATCATAATTTTTAAGCTCTTGTTCTCCTGGTATGTTGGAAACCAACTTTCAGTGGAGAGTGCCACTGGCTTCAACATGAGTGCCTATTTTGCTAGTGGAGTCACCAAAGTGGTGTAGATTGCTACTTTTGAGGCTAGTTTATGCTTTGGAAGATTTAGTGTGATTTGCGAGTTTACTCCTGCTCCAAACATTGAGTAGCCTAAGACTGCCATAATGGCATAGCTGAGAGTGCACACTGTGAAACATAGGAGTAAAACCTACCATATATAAAAAGTGGGACTAATGTGTTAAGTATTAAACGCAATTTTCAACTTCTAAGAAATAAAACAAATAGCTCGAGATTCATTTATAGCTCAAATCATAATATTCTCTAAATCATCTTATGCTTTCACTATTTCTTTATGCATCATTTACTTTTTTGGTGAATGGATTGAATCATTGAAATAATCAAAATATTGCCTCTAAAAACATGAGGTAGCGATATCAATGTGTCACATGAAGAAAGCTAACTTAATTCAAAAAAATTAGAGATCAAATATTTTCAGTCCAGAAGAAATACATAGATTTCCTTAGTAAGTTAATATTAAATTCAACACCAATTAGTGAACATCTAAGAAATAAAGCACATTTCCACCAATTAATGACATGACATGAAGCATGTGGAATGCACTAACTCAGTTTCTTCTTAACAATATAAATTACAGAGTAATTATATCGGTTGCATATTAATTTCCTGAATTATTCTCATCTCATTCATATTTCCAGATCAAGCAAGTTTGTGATATTAGTTGTTCAAAACCATATTTCTGTTATGCGGAAGAATCTCCAAGAAGAAACCATCACAACAAGCATGTAACTTTATTTTCTTATGTAAAATATAAAATTTATTCCTCTTTTCAAGTAGGTTGATTAGGGTTATTTTAATAAGGAATGATTATTGCATTTGATGCATAAACAAGATAAAGAATCAAGCTAAAGTTGGCATGAAAATTACCGTAGAGAATTGATGTTTCTTTTGGATGGAAGTATAGAGCGGCGGAGAAACTGGGTGAGCACTATAGCAAAACATGAATAAACTAACAGTCGTAGAAAATCCATTCAAGTTGAAAAGTTCTCCTTTGTTATGTAACCCAATTCCATCAAAAGCACCAACCCAAAAAACTGATGCAAGTATAACAAATGATGCTAGAACTCCACCAGCTGAGACGTAAGCAAGAATGCTAAGGTCATCTAACCAAACTGTTGGCAACAAAATCAATGCTATGAGAACAATGAAGCTTGAGTTCCCGTCGATCGATATCCCAAAGAAATCAAGCTTAATTTCGGGGAACAAGTTGTGTAGATTATCGCCTTCTAGTATTAAAAAGCCTGTTACAACCATGTAGAGGTCTGCATATAGAACTATGGATACCACAACTTTGCCTATGCGTCCGAAGGCGTGCTCGCCGATGTCGGAGTAGGATTTGATGCTTAGATCCGCTTCCATGCATCGTTTCACTAAAAGACCCGAGTATGTAGCCGCTAAGGCGATGATGAAAAGTAAGACCAGACTTAACCAACCTCCTGCTGCTAAGGCATATGGAACTGAGAGAATTCCAATACCTAAGATATAGTGTCAAACGTTAGCAAAGTATGTGACTATTTTGACGTAAGTATTAGATGAAATGATACAAAACAAGTGAAAGAAGTATTCATGTACGTACTCCATTACTTATAAAAACTAAATATTGAAATCGTCTAATAATATATTATTACCAAATATGAAATACCACAGGAGAAATAGCTAATTCCTAAAAGAAGAAGTAAAATAGCATTAATAAAGATATAAGGTTATTACTTATTTGGGTCCTGTAAGACGTTGTGTAATTTCCCATAACCTTATTAGAGAGGTACAATTGTATGTCTTCCCTTTGTAAATCTTCAACATCTTTCTTTAACCTTCTTACTTTCTTGGGTACTTTGTTTTGATCCCTACTTTATTCTTTAACATGTACATATAGGGTCTGAGTCGTGTCGAATTTAGTTAAATTTCTCTCAATTTAAATTTTTCCAAGTACCAACTTTTTATAATAATAATAAATACATAATAAAAAATACAAATACACAAAGTTTTACACTGAATTGACAAGTCTAAAAAGCAAAATTATAACTATTTCACGAAACATAGATCACTATGCATACTTTATACAAATGGTTACTTAAAAGTCAATGATGATGGAGCTTGATCTGGTCATAATTATCTAATGCTTTGTTACAAGTGCATAGTTCACTATTGCATACTTAAGCTAGTTATGAGATAATGCAAGTTTCAGTTTCCGACAATTTAGTGTCAGTTTATTAAATCACGTTAATCAGTTTAAGCTATATATTTATCATTTTAATCATATTTTTTAAAATCAATTTATGTATGTTTTTCAGTATATGAACATATTTCAGGTTATGGCATAAACTTATCAGGTTATAGCATAAAATGAATTTATCAGTTTATGACATCAACTTATGTGTATATTATTGGATATTTTGGTGTATATTTATGTGGAAAGATGAACCAGAATAATGTGGAAATACAATTTCACATAAAAACAAACAAAAGTAACTATTAGTGCATACTTAAAACACTTGGTATTACCCACTATTATTCTTGCTTACACGGTACAGGGGAAATGAGCATATAGCTCTTTTTCTCTTATACTGACAAGAAGTTTTTTTTTTTTTTTTTTTTTTGGTTTTTAGCTAAACTCTTTACTACACTCACAAAGAAGCTAAAGGTTGGGCACAACCCTTAAAGGTTGCTAGACACACCAAAAACAAGCACATACTACTCCTATTTATACTATTTAATCTACTATGCATATGGAGCACATGGGTAATAAATGCTAGGCAATTTTTTCCATCTATGGTAAATTTTTTGCTCTTGCTATTGTTGGTGTTTATGTAGTTGTAAAATATTAATCATGTATGCTCCATCTAGAAGCTAGGAGAAGAGAGAGAGTGAGTTGGTGATATATATTTTAACATATATGGCATAAACTGAACTAATTAGTTTTTGGGCATGAACTTTTCAATTTAATGCTTTAATCTATATATTTATAAGTTTAAACATATTTTTTTAAGGGAAATTCCCAAAGATAGGCTCCTATTATTGAGACTTCTCAATAGTAGATTCAACTTTTTTTTCTTCCAATTACTAGGCCTTAGTTTTTCTAATTTACCTAAATGTGGTAGTTTCATATTTAGTTCTAATACTTCTGTTCTGTTTTACCTAACCCCTACTAACCATGAGATATTTAGATCTAGACTCCTAACTAACTGACCACAACTGCAGCATATATCATAGATACATCTGTTCGCTTTGGTTTAAGAGCAAAAATATGGTGCACGACAACAAACAAATACCATTAAAATCTGGTTTTGTCTCCATTATTTCTTTCTCCGGAGCACTTTTAAAGCTCCATCCCAATGCCACTATTCTGGCTAGATTTCACTTTTATATGGTAGAAACTATATTATTTTTTTTACATCTTTTGTGCACTATTTCTGCACATTACTTCACCTGATAAAAAAGTCTCATTTTCCTACATCTGTTTATGATCTTTTTACATATAATATAAAAATCCAGAAAAGCTAGACACATAAGCACAACCATGTCAAACAAACAATTATTGAGCTCATCATCACAGCCGTATACCCTCCCCCTTTCTTCCCCTAGTTGGCATATCGAAAGCCATCCAAACTACTATATGCGCAAATAAAACTAAAACACCATGGCGAGAATTGCGAGAAATATGTTAACCTATTCTATTAATTGTTGTACATGACAAAAAAAAATCCGAGTCAAGACACTTCTGCAGCTGAAAAAAAAACACTAACAAATACTTGAATCCCCACAGAGGCACCCACACATCTTTCTTTCCCAGTACCAACATGCAACGAGACTCAACAAGTATTAAAGTGCTGCCAATCTTAGTTCACTAACTTCACAGTAGACCCAAATGAAGAGCATTTCCATTATTATTAACTAACGAAAGCAAAACACAGAGCCAAAGGAAAGAAGTATCAATCAACATAATATAACAGAAAATTCCATAGAGAAGAAAGCTAACTGGAGACTTAGAATTAGATAAGTGATAAAGTAAATTTAACCAGTTCCAAGCTGGAATTGATTTATTAATTCCTGGGGAGCTATGGAGTTTAACATAGTTAGGGAGCTAACAGGCTAATTAACGACAAACTCCTATTATTAACGGAAAATTATCAATAATGCCACATTTAGCAAATAAACAATAGTTGAGGCCTAGCAATGGGAAGAAATAAAAGTTGAATCTACCATTGGAAATTCTCAAGAATAGGAGTCTACCATTGGGAATTTCCTTTTTTTTAATGAATTTATGTATAATTTTCAGTTTATATATATTTTTAAGTTTATCGCACAAATTGAATTATCAAATTACAAGTCAAGTCGTATCGATTACAGTCAGTTGGATAAAAAAATGATATTTTTTTCGAAGATATAATCAGAACAATATAGGAAAGATGTATCTAGGCAAATGAAAGGGTTTTTTTTTGTCTGAAAGCACCTAATAAAATACAAGTTTTGTAGGGAAGGACCTAATAAATTTTTTTGTGTAAAAGGATCTATTAAAATACTTCCGATTGTTAAAAGGAACCAATTTATAAATTTTAGGCCAAAATTATCATGTTTTATTTTTGGGTGCCTTAGGTTTGTTGTTGTAACTGCCACTTTAGTGTAGTTGGTGTTTAGTGTAGTCAAGATGGAGGCGTTTAGTGTAGTTGTTGTAAGTGGTAGCTTAGTGGCACCACAATTGTTGTTTCAACTTTTTTTGGATTAGCAATTGCGAAACTTACATATGTATATGATAATTCCACTGGTTGATGCTCATTGATAATACATTTGGACAACAAAAAAAGTATTCATGCGCATAGTTTTTGGCTCAAATATATTTCATAGATTGCAATAGAAGGGGTTACTATTCCATTCATTACCTACAGATTACAACAACTACATATTATATGGCTTAACTTTTAGTGACAGATTACATATTCCTTTTAGTGACAGTTCAATTAAAGTACCTTATTAGTTTAAGCTATACATTTATCATTTTAATCATAATTGTTTTATAAAACAATTTATTTATATTTTTTCTATATATGTACATATTTTGGGTTATGGCATGAAATGAATTTATTAGCTTATGGCATGAAATGAATTTATCAGTTAATGACATCAACCAGTGTACAAATGGCATAAACTTAACTTATCAATTTTTGGGCATGAACTTTTCAGTTTAAGCTATATATGTATCACTCTAACCAATATTTTTTTATCAATTTATGTATATTTTTCAGTTTATGGCATAAATTGAACTTATCAAAATACACGTCGAGTCGTATCGGTTACAACGAGTTGGATAAAAAACGATATTTTTTCAAAAACATCAACGAGAAAACAATATAGGAAAGATGTATCTAGGCAAATGAAATAGAGAAACTACGTTCATATTATATAATAGATAGATAAAAAAGTGGAATAATTGGAGGAAGAACCAACTTGTGATGGCATTGAGGCCATTATAACAAGTTTTGAAGAAAGATGTGTTGCCTTCTTTTACTGAAATGTCATTTGCCTCTAACTCTACTAGAGGCTGCGTCAGAGCATTCTCAGATATCTTGTGTTTACCCTCCTTTATTGCTAATATTGTGCGTGTGAGACTGAGAGATAGAAAAAATAATATGATTTCTATTTCAAAGCATAGTTATGGAATGTTAACGACTTAATGTTACATAGGAAATCAAAGGAAGGATGAGTGCGAAAACGAGTTAAAACGTGCATGATTTTCATACCTTTTGTATATGCTTTCTGGGAATGGACAAATGGTCATAACAGGGGTAGTCTTTGCACCCAAAAAATCCAAGAAAAAGTTAATTATAGTAGCCAACAGGGGTAGGCTGTAGAATTTTCTATACGAGTCGAAGACCATTCTCTGCACGTTTTTAACGATGGCGGTAAAACTCCAACTGTACGAGTGCATAGTAGCCAACAGGGGTAGGATGTCATAATATCACATGGGAAGCATCTTGAGCATTTATTTATGATGATCTAAAGGCCTAGATTGGTTCTATATTCTCATTTTAAGTTATGGTTCTCACCAGATCTTACAGTTATATACCCCCTCCGGTTTTCTTTAGTTTACTCGTTTTGATTTTTGACACTATTCACCTACATGACTTTGACTATCTCTTGTGATTTGTACTTCAGGAAAAATATAGTTATGTGAGATAATACACATTAGGACGAATCTAACATTGAGTGTGCCAGAATCAGGGCGATCGATTTCCATGGCCTGATGATGTAATCCATTATGGTGTAATTGCTAAACATGAAAAATAATAACCACATGCAAACATTGCTGGAGGGCCAAACTATTCGGCCAAAATTTTAAGAAATAAAGCGGATACGGTAAATTTCACGTATTGTTTAGTGTTTAGAGATATGCGATACATATGAATATATAATAGCATAATATCATTCCATATTGATATTGGGAATATAGAATATATGAAAAAAGTCCAACTTTCATCCATATTAATTGTAACAATTTGATTAACATATTTGTCAATATATGTAACTTTATATTTAACCACTAATATCTCTAACTGTTTATTAATTACTAATGATTATGAAAAACTGATATGTTCAAAATATATATAAAGATAAACTTAGAACGTACACCTCTTGTTAATGTTATATATTTAATTATTTATATCTCTGTAACATTTTTATGGAAACTAAGGCTCTGTTATTTTGGACTGAATTGAATTGAACATAATTTGTCTGAACTGAACTGAACTTAATTTGTCTGAACTGAACTGAACTGAACTGAAATGAATGGAAAATGTGAGAGGAAACTAACTAAATTGAACTGAATTTTCCTGAACTGAACTGAATTTTTCTGAACTGAACTAAATTTTCATTAATTCAGTCCCAAAGAACATAACCTTATTGTATATATCTCTATTATATAAGTGATGGGGGGAGGAAGATGGTGTCCTCCTATAAAAAATCTAATGTAACCTTAATGAATTTAAATGGCCATATATATTAAATAATTTTTTTTCTTCCTACTTGCCATATATAGTGGGCAAGTTAACAATGGAATTGAATTTGAAATTTGAATTAAAAATTAAATTAAGGAGAATAATTTCCACTTCTTACATATGTATGAAATACTCTTAGTCGTTTGCTTAACAAGGAATATACTCCTTTTAACAAATTTCAGCCTGGGTACAAGTCATGTTTGGATCCTCTAACTAGAGTTTTAAAAAAACTTTAGGGCCCATTCGGCATCACTATAGAGTTTGAGCAATATCAACCATTGAATAACAAATCAATGGCTCATATATTAATTTTTCAAAATCCCCCTATTTTTCTCATCAAAATCCACCCCCTTGTTTTTCCCTTCCCACCAATATGAGCCTTTAATTTTTAAAATGTATGTTTCAAATATAACTCTACTTTGTAGAGTTTTATTAGAACTCTAGAGGATAACCCACCCAGCTTTTCGCGATAAGATCTATTAGATTTTCATGGTAGGAAGAGTAGTTTGGCTAGATATCGCTACATACAAACTTGGTGTAATTAAGGTACCAACATGTGGTCCACTAGGGAGGATGTCGACGTGACATATGGAGATTGATGTTGTAAAATTCATCACTTGCTAGTTGCTAGTTGCTAGTTGCTAGTTGCTAGTTGCTAGTTACTAAGAATTAAGAGATATTGTGGCATGATACACTCGGCAGTTGGCATATTATGAAAAAGGCTAAATACAACCGTTTGGTACAAAATAATAAAGTATATTGTCTGTTTTGTCCTTTCTTTTTTTAGCAACTAAAATTTTCGAATATCCTTGTTGTAACAACCAATCTGTTCGTTGTTGTGCAACCATATTGACCTTGATGCACAACCAAACTGACCTTGCTACACAACTAAGCTAAGCTTCGTGCACAACTATACTCACCTTTGTGCACAATCAAAATGCCTTGTTGTAAAGCCAATATGAGCTTGCTGTACAACCATAGTGACCTTGATACATAACCGAACTCACCTTGTTGTACAACCAATCTGAGCTTGCTGCACACCCATAGTGACCTTGATGCACAACCGAACTGACCTTGCTGCATAACTAATCTGAGCTTGCTGCAAACTCATAGTGACCTTGATGCACAACTGAACTGACCTTGCTGCACAACCATGAACAAAATGGATGTACATCCACATATAAATTGTTCACAAACGTACATAGATAATGCACAACTATTCACAAATGTTGCACAACCTTACCTAGAGAATGCACAACCCTCAACTAATATTCACCCATCAAATGTTGCACATCCATATATATGCAAATGTTGCATAACCACATTAACTTTGATGCACAACCATACTAACTTTCATGCAAAACAAAAAAAGTTAAAAAAAAAGAAAAAACAGTTGTAATTAGTTCGCCACCAAACAATTCGAAGAATAGCCGGACTCGCATATTATTCCAAAGTCCAAAAAAAAAAGTTATTGTAGGTTTAAATCTTTTGTTTGGCGATCTAACGTTCTTTTTTTTTCTATTTCTCAACTATACTAAAATTAGCAAGGGCAGTTATGTTTTTCATATATTATTGTTTTTCATTGGCAAATCATTTGCCATGTAGTCAGATTCTTTTATCTTGTCATACGAGTATGTTACAAATCTATACTAATATATTTAAAGGCGTGCCTAAATAAGAAACGGTGCCACGTGCCACTCCCCTAAGGGAGTTTTACTCCATGCAATCCACAACAATAAAAAAAAATCGAAATAGCATAGTATAGGGTTTGATCCCGGGACTTCAAGAACATAGACTAAAGTCTTAACCACTAGACCAAATAACATTTAGTCTTATCATCTTAAAGTATAATATTAATAAATGAAAATTTTCCTTATCCGGGGTTAGCCCGGGCCTAATAACTAGTTTTATACTTAAAAAATAATTTTCAATACTTAGATTATACACCTGTGCATAAGCATCACGTGCAATATGCTCTTAGTGTTCTTTTATCGTACTTCTATGACAATGTAGAACGAAATCTATAAATTTAATGTGCTTTTTTTTTAGTTTGACTCATTGACTTCCAGTCATAAAAGGAATTCTTCAAGGCTTTCGACCCTAATACTGTGCTCTTACGAAGCATTAGTGCTTTTACCATAAAACATCTCTATCTTTTGTGGGTTTTCTTTGCAATGTTTTGTTGTGGATAATGTAGTTATCCTAGTTGATAGATTATCATATATGATATTATTGGCATAATAAAAGTCTAGTAGTAGGAGATATGATTAAAGTTAATATGATATAATTAGGAGATAGAGTTTATCTATTGTACAACTAGAAGTCTAGTTGATTATATTTTAGGAGTTAGTGTTTATAAGGTTTCCTAACCTTGTAGTATAAATATGTGATAGATTAATGAGAAAAAGGTGTGACCAATATTGAGATTGGTATTGGCTGCCAGACATAAACTTCACAAGGTATCGAGAGCCAGGTTGATTCTAGGGACTTTAATCATGAGAGTTTGTGAGATGTGAGATTGAAGAAAAAAAAGCCCCCATGAGAGTGTGAATGGGAAGATCGATCCACAAAAAGAGAAAAAAAAACCTTTACAAGAGTTTGTGAGGTGAGATGAAAACATAAACACTACGGGTCCAAAAAGAATGGTGTTTCTGTTATGTTCAAATATTTGGTGAGTTCGAAAAGACTGGCGTTCTCATCCAAAAGTTCGAAAAGAATGGCGTTCCCGGAAAATTAATATTTGATACGAGGTTTGCAATGGCGTCCCTCGTTTTAAATTCTTGGCGGGTTCGAACAGAATACTATTCTCGTTCGATTGATATATGTGACAAGAGGTTCGAAACGAATCGTGTCCCTCGTATATTTGTCAGGTTCGAAAAGAATGACGTTCCTGTTTGACTGAAGATTGCTGAATTAGAAAAGATAAACATTTTCATCATCAAGAATTATTTTCGTTGAAACCGACATCACCAATTTTGTGTATATCGACTCCAACAAAAAGGAAGAAGTTCCAGTTCATCTGAATCTGGTGCTAAAATAAAAGATATTATTTACTTTTCCAATTGTATTGTTCGTAAACCTGTCGTTACGATTGCGGGAGGGTGTTGAGGATAATGTAGTTATCCTAGTTGATAGAATATCATATATGATATTATTGGCATAATAGAAGTCTAATACTAGGAGATATGATTAAAGTTAATAAGATATAATTAGGAGACATAGTTTATCTATTGTACAACTAGGAGTCTAGTTGCATATATTTTAGGAGTCAGTGTTTATAAGGTTTCCTAACCTTGTAGTATAAATATGTGATTGAATAATGAGAACAGGTGTGACCAATATTGATATTGGTATTGATTGGCAGACATAAACTTAACATGATTGTTTTCTTTGGCCTTCATTATGGAATTAGAAGTCAGCTTACACTGATATCTGAAATAACAATTAAAGGAGAAGCTAGTCTTACTTAATACACGCTCTCATATACTTTTTCCTCCTATGAAATTTTAAAATATGATTTCTTTCCATGGAAATCTATATCTAAGTGATATTTTTAGGAATTAAACTGTTTTCCTGCCTCTAACTTCATATATTTCAAAATTGTGTATCAGGTGTAGGAATACTTTATGTACCATATGCATTAGCCTCAAGTGGCTGGTTGAGTCTACTGTTGATTTTTATTGTCGCGATGGCAGCATTCTACACAGGCCTGCTCGTAAAACGATGCATGGAAGCTGATCCGAGCATAAGAACTTACCCGGATATAGGGGACCGAGCATTTGGGAGGATAGGAAGAACAATTATATCGGTGTTCATGTGCTCCGAGTTATACTTGGTCGTAACAGGTTTCTTAATCATGGAACGAGACAATCTTCGTAACCTTTTTCCTCATTCCAAGATCTCGGATCGAATCGGTATTATTGACATTGGACACTTATGGACTGAAACTTGGAGGAAAAGAGAGTTTTGTGTTGATTATTGCCCTAATTATTCTTCCTTCTGTTTGGTTAGATGATCTAAGTATCCTTTCTTACATCTCTGCTACTGGTGTGCTTGCTTCTATTGTAATTATTGTGTCCATTTTGTGGGTTTGCACATTTGATGGGATTGAATTTCACAGCAAAGGGGATCTTCTAAATTGGTCAGGCATTCCTACTACTGTTAGTTTATATGGCTTCTGCTATTGTGCTCATCCAGTTTTTATTTCCTGCCATGTACCACTCTATGTAGAAAAAGCATCAGTTTTCTAAGGTAAAATATCTTACTCCCTCCATTTCATAAGGTAAGAATGCAAGACGTTCATATTGGTCTTATGTGGCGTACTAATCTTTATCACGTTTCTACTACAGGTACTACTTATGTGTTTCGTTTGCTCAACTATTGCTTACGCTTCCATGGCAATAATCGGGTATTTAATGTTTGGTTCGAAAGTAGATTCGCAAATAACTTTAAACCTTCCAACTGACGCATGGGGCTCCAAGATTGCAATCTATACAACGTTGGTGAATCCACTATCCAAATATGCACTTATGCTAGAACCTGTTGTGAATTCGACTGAGAGTTGGTTTCCAGATTATCACAAGAAAAGATACTTTAAAATTCTATTAAGAACAAGTTTGGTTGTCAGTCAAGTCACTGTAGCATTGGTATTTCCTTACTTTGGTGGTCTCATGTCCCTTATTGGTGCATTTTTAAGCATTAGTGCGTCAATAACTCTTCCATGCTTGTGTTATTTGAAGATTACAGGCAATTACTTGAAGGGGGAGGTGTGTGCTAGGCACAGTACCCTTTTGTATATTGATTGCAATATTTGGTACCTACACTTCTTTAGTACAAATTATACAAGGAACTAAAGTGGTGTAAGTTACTAATCCGTTGTTTGGCACCACAAAATTAATAAGATAATATAAATATAGGATTTGTTAGTGCAATTATTTCTATAAATTACCTTGTTTGATGAAAATAAGTACGTACAAGATAAGGCTTGCCTCACTCGGCAAGAAACATACCTTGGATATTGGAGGTCTTGAGTTCGAACAAGCTATTAAGTGAAGATGTATGGAGTGTTTGAAGTGTTTCAAAATTAGTGGCTTATTTTCAGGGATTTAATCAATTGTTAGTTTGTGTTAGTAGAGTCCTAAGATTCTAAGGTTTGTTAGTGGGATTTGCAAAGACATTTTTTTTGTAATTAGTGGGGCATGTTTTTACTACTTTTCATTATTCAGTTTATGTTAGCTAGTTTTTAGGTCAAATAATTTTTATCAAGACTATTTAATGATCTACTCTTTTAGTATTAATATGCAAGTAAAAACAAAGTAGTAAGTATTGAGACTTGAATCTGTTTGTATATTTCTTCCGTTGCAATATTTCTTCTTTATTCTTATTCTTTTATAAAGTTAACATGGCATCCAAGAAAACACTAAGTTCGATCCTTTAAACTAAAAAAAGTGTGTGGGGGCGTTTCTTTTGTAAGGC
Source organism: Beta corolliflora (assembly GCA_947648045.1). NCBI lineage: Eukaryota > Viridiplantae > Streptophyta > Magnoliopsida > Caryophyllales > Amaranthaceae > Beta > Beta corolliflora. Next base: position 608,889 of record CANSZD010001010.1, read on the forward strand.
TGAGTCGAGAGTCAGTAGAAAACAAAAAAAAAGGTTAAGAGTAAACACAGTGATGTAGTTCCAAAATATGGCAAACAATGGAGTCATTTCATCCATTCATCCCTTAATTCCAATCTTTATGGGTGAGAAGTATCATCTATGGAGTATCAAGATGCAAACTATGTTTCAATCCTGGGAGTTGTGGGATATTGTGGAGAGCGGACACAAGGAACTGGTAGAGGCTCATGCGGAACCCGATCTGAACTTGCGTGAAAGTCGCAAAGGGAATGCAAAAGCTTTATTTATCATCCAATCAGCAGGGGATGATGATATTTTTCCTCGAATTTCAACAGCTAAGACAGCAAAGGAAGCTTAGGAATTTTTTTTGAAAATGGAGTACAGATGTGATAGCAAGGTAATATCTGTCAAGTTGCAAAACCTCCATGGTAATTTCGAGTCTCTCAAAAAGAAAGTAAAAGAGTCAGTGGAAGAATATTTGTCTAGAGTGTCAATTATTGTTAATTAAATAAGGTCGTCTGGTGAAAATATTAATGACTCAACCGTGGCGCGAAAAGTTGTAAGAAGTCTTACAAAAAATTACAACCATGTTGTTGCTGCTATTGAGGAGTCAAAAAATATGTCTATCTGATAGTTTTGATGAGTTAATGGGTTCACTTTTAGCCCATGAAGATTGAATTTCATGGTCGGAAGGAAATGAGGAAGAAAAGGCTTTTCAAGTGTAAGAAAAGTTCTTTAGTGGAGATCACAATCAAGGTATGTAGGGCTTTGATGGCCGCGGTCGTGGTCGTGGTCGAGGTCACGGTCATGAAGAAGGTGGAAGGCATGGCCAATCCGAAGGAATACATCAATCTATGAGTAGCATCCAATGCTACTGATGCAAAAGGTATGGTCACAAGAAAGACTGTTGTTGGGATAAGCAAAGAGATGAGCAAGGTCAACAAACTAATTTTGCTCAAAAGGTCAAAGAAGAAGAGAGCATACTTTTCTATAGTTTGTGAGTTCGTGTACTCAAGTTGAAACCAATATGTTCGTGTGCGGTAAAGTGTTCGTGTTCCTGATAATGTGTTTGTTGTGAAAGTTGGGTTCCTAACAATGGAATATTGGAAAGTCTAAAGTTCGTGAATGTTCTAGTCAGTAATGGAGTCCATATTTTTTAGTTAACTGGGTCGTTGTGTTATCAGCAAGAACAATGGTAGTACTTTTGAAACAAGGGGTTGTGTTGGAAGTGTTTAGGGATTTAATCAAATTGTTAGTTTGTGTTAGTAGAGTCCTAAGATTCTAAGGTTTGTTAGTTGGTGGGATTTAGACATTTTCTTTGTTATTAGTGGGGCACGTTTTCACTACTTTCGATTATTCAGTTTATGTTAGCTAGTTGTTAGGTCAAGTAGTTTTTGTCAAGGCTATTTAATGATGTACTCCTTTAGCATTAATATGCAAAAAAAAAAACAAAGCAGTAAGTATTGAGAGTTGCATATGTTTGTATGTTTCTTTCGCTGCAATTTTTCTTCTTTATTCTTATCTTTTATAAAGTCAACATGGAAGTGTGATTACCTCTTACCTTTCCCCCTAACTCCAAAGTCCGCTTTCTGGTGCGTTGCAACTAGACCAGTCCAAAAATGATCCGACCTGATTTTCTTGGATTTTGAACAAGATTTTTCAACCTGAAACCCGAAATGACCTCAACCCGATAAACCTAGAAATTTTGGGTCAGGGTCAAGGTTGAATCCGACCTGACCCGTTTGGTACAAAATTCTAATAAATTCTAAAAAATGAATTTTTTTGAAATTGTGAAATATAATATTTAAAATAGTATGACTAATATCTTTGACTTGTTATGATATCGTTCATAGTACCGTTATTGGTCAAAATTTTACCAATTTTATCTATTTAAATCATATACTTCCTCCGATTTTTTTTAGTTCTACCATTTCTATTTTGCACGTTTGCAAAAGAAAAACTTTAAGCATTAATATATTTGATTATACATAAGTAAAAATTATAAAAAGTTGATATTTTGAAAATATATCGAGACAATCTAACAAGATGGCACATGACTATATTTTTCCTTATGTATAAATAATACAAGATGGTCAAAGTGAAATATGAAAATTGTGACAAAAGTCAAAATCTAGAACTAAAAAAATGGAGGAAGTATATGTTACTAATACGATCGTTTTACATCATAACAAAGATGAAAATAGTTTTACTAATGATAAGTGCTCATTTTCTATGAAAAATAGAACAATAAAATTATTGATAAAATGGTGTCATTGACCCGTATTTTAACCCGGCAGCCCGTATTTATCGAACCTGAAACTTGCCTGCCCAAACCGTTGTGCGTATCATAAAGAATAATTCCAGTAGGTTGGAAAAAATACTCGAAGATCTTTTCGACAATAGGTGATCATACCCCTAGATGACTTCTATTTTTGGGAGTTATGGTCTTGGAAACTTTAATTTGCACTTTGCTATAAAATGTTAAGCGCACACAAATTAGCTAATCTTCCCATCTAATGATTAAATTGATTTTTCTTATTTTGTTCTCAGTTTGTGATTAGTATTAGGAGATACATATATGTTTGAGGATTTCACTTAGAATAGGACACCTTTTCATTATTTTAGTTTTGTTTTGGCTCCATTTTGTTTCGTAGTCTTTAGCCCTATTTTCATTAGTGTCCATTGCGATTAATTGAAGTAAATTTTCATCTTTAATTCTTCATAATTATATCTGTTGTTCACCATTTCGTTCTTTGATTATTGATTAATAGTTCCTACTATTGCTTTCTTCAGTTCTAGGTTCAGTTATGTTATATTATAGTAATCATGAGTTTCTTTTTTATTGGATTCAATTTGGTCGTTGTTAGCCATGTGTGAGTAGTTTAATTAGTAGGAATAACTTTGGGAATCTATGTATGATATAAGGGATTAACTGGAATGTTTGTTTTGCTTATAACTGGTATTTTCTATTTCTTTTATTGATCAGTTCTTCATGCTAGTTTACAAGTCAGGCCACACTTATTTATTAATCTATACATTGAGACATGAATTTCCGCACAAGCTTCCATTATATGATAGGTATAAAAATCGCTGTCAAATTAAAGTGAGAGCACCTTGAGAAGTTTTAAGCGAGGCGATGTTCAAAAGAAATTGTATTTCTTTAATTAGAACGGAAGAGGAGACGAGTTCTAGACATCCGCACCTCTTAGCCTAAACCCCGAAGCTTATCTCATATTATGAAAGACCCGGTTTTCTAGAAAGCCTTATATATATATATATATATATATATATATATATATATATATATATATATATATAGAGAGAGAGAGAGAGAGAGAGGGGAATAGGATCTTGTGAAAACAACTCTTAATCTGAAAACTGAAAACAAATAATGTAGATCGTCCATTTGATAATGAGACGAATGATATTAGATGATGATAATGAATGGTGAGGATTGTGAAGATTCATTATCTCTCGTACTCCTCTCCCACACAAAATTCTCTCTCTTCCTCTCTCTCACGGGTGTTTTTCTCTCTCCTCCTACTTTCTCTGAAGCCCAAATCTCTCATACTCTCTTTGCTTCTCTCTCACTTTGGTGTTCCATCAGTTGCTCGCAGCTAATTCTATCACTTTCAATGGTTGTTCGCTGCTTCTACGATCTGAAATTTTAGTATGATTTCGTTTGTTTTTTCATGTTTTTGTTCATATTAATTTCGAAGTTCAATTACTCACTCTTTGACTTGCGAATCGCTAGATTCAGATCAATTTTAGCTTAATTTTGCTCTAGTTATTTGAAAATTATATAGTTTTTAGGCTTAACTTCTTGAATTAGTTATTCGCAAATGGCTGGAAAGAAGTGAAAGATGATGTCGATTTTGAACTATTAGTTGAGGTGTTTCTTGTGATTTCTAAAATATTAGGGTTTATATTAGGATTATGTGCATTTGTCTATGTTGTTCATTTATGGATCTTTTGAGTTTGTTAGGTTTAGTTTATTTGAAATTATATGTTGATTTTTGTGATTTTGTTGATTTTTCATGTTTATTAAATCTGATGGTTACCTTACATGGATGTTGTTGCTTTTTCTGATGTAAAACTGGTGATCGGCTGTAATCACTTCATATAAAGCCCCCCTTCTGAACATGTTCTCTTTCCTCAACATTCATACTATTGATTTTTCTGCAAATCATGAAATTCGCTCTCCTCAAAATGTCTTCAGAATCTGCAGAAGAGATGCAATCAATCTTCTTGCAATTTTAATTTTCAAAATCTTTCGTTTCATGTGGTATTGTCTAGTTTTATGCTTTTGGCGTCCTCTTTGTGATTTTTATCTTGTTCATTATGGTGTAGCATAATATGTGTTGTATTAGTTTCCCAAATATTGTTATTAGTTGCTGTTTTAAAGCTATTTGTTACCCTCTCTCTCACATATCTTTGGCGAATTTCATACAACCTATTAGCTCAATTGGTAGAGCATTGTGCAATACACAACGATGTAGGTTCGAATCCTGCATAGGTTTAACTATAATCAAAGTTGCACTAAATGAAGTTACCCTTAAAATATATAAAGTTGCCCTAAAAGTGGTAAAAGTTACCCTGTTTTATTTCAGTTTTCAGATTAAGAGTTGTTTTCAGCAGATCCTACCCCTATATGTATACATATGCATAAATGTATATATGTATATATAAGTATATATGTTTATATGTATATATGTATATATGTATATATATGTATATGTATATATACATATATATATATATATATATATATATATTAAAATTGATTTAAAATGATTTATTCAATAAATTTTGTCCATATCCATATATTTATAGGGTGGCAACTTCAGGTTTTTTATTAAAATACCTATGTGGAATTCAGACCATTAACTAAGACAGTAAAAAATCGGGTACTATAGGTAGTTTTATGCTTCAATTTCTCCGCTCTCTCCCTTTAGTCAAAACCATAATTAACTATCTCAAGTTCTTTGACCCCCTCCCCTTCTACCTCTCCAGCAGCCACCACCCAACCCCTTTACCATCGGCACCGACGACCCTCCTCTCTCCACTAGCACAACCACTCCTTTTCTCTCTCCAAAAGAAGGCCACGACACAATCACCAATTCACCACCACCCCTTCTAAACTGTCACACCCACCAGTGCCCTTCTTTTTCTCTCCACCAGCACACGACAACTCCATCATGGTCGCCCCTTCTTAACTCTCAAGTTCACCACCCCTTCTCTCTATTCGTCAGAACAGGAAGACACCTTCAGCTCCTCCCTTCGCGCACGACATATCTATTATGTGGCTCAACAGCTCGACGCTTCTCTCTTCGTGCGCATGGCCATAACACCTAGACCTGGCAATCGGACCAATCGGATCGGATTCGCAACAGACCAATTCAGATCGGACTGTTTTCCGATCAAGCTACATTCGGACCGGATTCTGACCAGACCGTTTCTGATTCGAACATCGTTCGGACTATTGTATTTCGGATCGGACCGTATTTTAGATTATGGTTTCAGCTCATCATCTGATCGACATGCTTTTCGGATCAGATGGTTGTGGATGGGATGGTGGATTGTCTCATCTTTATTATGTATGGAGTTGTTACTCCATTGGTATGATGATTTTCTTTGACTATGAGCTTTTGTTATGCATATATGGAGCTGCTACTCTTCGTGCTTTCTAAAGGTATACATAACTAATTTGCATAGTCAGAACTTGTGCCAAAGAGTACTTGTGATAAATTTTTTTTTTTAAAAAAAAAATGGGTCAGTTTCGGGTACATCTGATCAAAGCCTAATGGAAGCCAATAATTTCGGATTGCTTTCGGATCAAGTTACCTTCGGATCGGATTGATTTCGGATCGGGCAAGATCATATCGAATCATTCGGATTTATGATGAGTTTCAGATCAATACTAATTCGGAACGGATTCAGACCGGATCATTTCGTATTCGGATCAAGGTTCGGACCGTCTGGTTCGGACCAAGGATCGGATATTTTGGACCGAATTTTCGAATCAGGACCAACTTTGCCAGGTCTAACAACACCACCAGCTCCACTGAAACACCACTGCATCTGTCTGAAATTCTTATGTAATCTACATTTTTAAAGACGTGAATTTTCTATGTTCTTGTTGCGAATCTTTGATTTTATTGCTGAATTTGTTTAATTGAATTTGTTGAATTGAATTGGTTTAATTGAATTTCTAGTAAAGCTAGTGAATTTAGCTGCAAATTTGTTGTAAAGTTGTTTATTTTTAATTTTGAATCGAAAATCACCTTTTGGACAAATCCGTAGGATCTGCAGTACCCGGATCTGGGTCCTATTTTCCAAGACCCGTCGGATCTGGGGCAGATCTAGATCCATCCTCTTAAAATAAATCTATATTTGGGTCCGTAAGGAGTTGGTCCAAATGCAGCACATTGCCATCCCTATTCAAGAACCAGAGTCACAATTTTTTTATAATATACAACTTTTGTAAGGAGTGCTTTACCTGCAAAATTGCCATAGGTCATTATGTTTGCTCCAAAAGCCTTCCTAACCTCCTAAAAAACATTTGGCACCAGCTTACTCACATCTCTTCTTTCACTACTCTCACCATGAATACAGTTGAAGTCAAGTGGAGTTCGTTCGAGTGTCTTACTCTCTTCCTTCATTACATTGGCAGCTTGCCTTGTGTTTGCCTTCATTTATGATTCTTGGACCTATCAAGGTACCCCACCAACCTGAAGCACTGGTTGCTGATATGACGCTTCATTCCACAAGTGGTTACATCTCTTGAACTCCTTCTCTATTGTATTTCTCTTGTAATCCTTGTTGTTGAAATGTTGTAAAGGTTCCAAAGCTCTGACTTTGTATATTGACATTCAAAGCACTTGCTTCATTTCCAATGCTTATGCCTCCTGTAATTTACTTATTCTTTTCAATCTGCAACACAATATTGTAAGCTCTATTTACAGGGAAAAGGGGATTCATCCGAAGGAGCGAGGATGCTTTTCATCTACTCATAGCTTCCATTGAGTCCCATAATGAACTTCAAGAACCACTTTGTAGCTTGTATTTTTAACAACTTCTTCAAAACATTACAGGTACACTTACGAAATTAACAACCTAAATATCAATTTAAAATCAAAATTATAGAAAATAATAATCTTCAAATTACATCTGAACTAAAAAATATAACAAATTACAACCCTAAACCCTAAAAACACGAAAAAACAAAAAAAAACTCAATGAACTAAAACACGAAAATAAATTAAATAAAAAAAGAAAAATAAATAAATAAATAATATCATATCATATCTGGAACTAAAAAATAAAAAAAAAAAGAAATTAGGGAAAGACGAGATCTTCAACTAAAAAACGAAAAAAATGAAATCGAAATTACAAGAAAATCTACTAGATGAATCGACGTTGTGGTGTTTGGTCGTGGTTGAAGAACGAATGCGACGACTTTGGTTGTTGATGCATCAACGACGGCTTTGGTGGTTAGCGCAACGACGACACTTCGTTGTTGTTGTGCCAGGTGGAAGAACGAAGAGGAAGTTGGGTGCAAGAGAAGAGGAAGTTCAGATGGTGATTCGGGCCATTGGTAGAGGTGATTTGCACCACGTATGTGGCGAGTTCGCCACTTGTTGCCACCGAGGTGGAGGGTTAAATGGACGTGCACAATTGTTGGGTGAGAGAAGGGTTGATGGTGGTGGACTGGTCGGTAAGGGGAGAAGGGGAGAGAGGAGAGGGGTGAAACCTAATAGGCTGAAGACAGGGCCGTTTTTTAGATTATTGTGGCCCCGTTCTTATAACAAAATGAGGCCCGTATTGTAAGTCACTCTTCAATTTTTTTTTGTTTCTTACGTTTCTCATAGCCACTCATGTTTTCTAATGCTAGGAGCCATAATATGCAATTAAAAAACAGCGACATTAATTCGATAATAAAAATCAAAGACATTATATAAAATATTTAAAAAACTGACTGCTCTACTAGCAATAACATGATGATCACGAAGAGCTTGATCTATAGAAGAAGCGTCAGAAAAAGTGACGAAACCAAAATCTCTTGGCCCACCAGAGAGAAGATCTTTAGCGATAAGGGAGGAAGAAACGTTGCCGTATTTGGTGAAGTGTTCTCTAAGAGTATCACGAGAAATTCCACCGACAAATATTTTTCCGACATCGGAATCCGCCATTGATGGCAGTGGATTGAGATCCAAAAGAAAAAAAAAGGAGGAACCCTTGACCCTCACATAGATCTCGATCACCATTCACCAACCATGTACAATTGTACAAAAGCAAAAAAAGATAAACCAAACCTGCAAACAAATTAGACAATAAAAAGTTAGAAAATGGCCGGAATTATAATTATAATTATAAGAATCAGATAAAACTAAAAAAAAACAAGAAAGTAAAAAATTACCTGGTTTTACCGAGTATCCAAACAAAATCTTGATGATAAATATACCCACAATCGAGAATTCCAGATTTTTCTTTCTTTTGAGAAACAGAAAAAAGAAACTGGGGAAGGATGATGAAGAAAGGGTGAATTTTGAAGGACTTTGTCTTTGCCATAATCAGCTTCACGAATTAAGAGAGAGATATCAATGGAAACTTAAAGGATTTGAACCGTGATTTGGGATGGTATTGAAACTTTATTTGGGGTTTTTTTTGGGAAAGGGATATCAGTAAATAGAGGAAATAGAAGAGAGCGTCTATGTTTGACAAAATATCAGATTTTTTTTTTCAAATTAGGCTTAATCATAAATTTAGGCCCCGTAAAAATGTGGCCCTGTGATTGAGGTCTTTTTGCACAGGCCAAAATCCGACCCTGCTGAAGGATGAGAGCGAAAGGGAGGAAGTCAAAAAAAAGGAAGGGGGAGAATGAAGGAATGGCGTACGCGTGAGAAGGGTGCAGCTTTTTAAAGGCCCAAATCACTGAACTGATCCGACCCATGTTGCCCACCGGAACAGTCTGAGTTATTGAGTTAGGTTTAAGTTTTTAAAATGGCCCCCAAAAAACTCAACTTATTATCCTGTCATTTTTGCCAACGGATAAGATGAGTTTAACTGATTCGATTTTGGAAAAACCATATCAGTTTGTTTTTGTTTAATTTAAGGTTCTTTCCGCTAGTGTTTTCTTTCAGAAATGAGAAAAGAGGATGAATTTTTCTTAAACAGTGAAACGGAATATAGGATTTTTGAACTTTGTTTTCAAGGATATTATGAACCTTGCTATCGTACCATGAACAAATTTCAAAAGATTAAAACTTTGATTTTTCTCTCTATTATTATATAAGAGGCTTAAGCTGTTGAATTTCTGTGATGTAATAGTATTACAACCTAAGAGAAAATGGCTAAGGAGTTGTACAAAGCCTTTATATACAAATTCTACTACCAACCCTAATGATTAGGTCTACTACAAGGAAAAAAAGTACTAAAGGTGATACAATGTACCTAAGATCACACAAAGGAAAAATAAAAGAGCACATGTGCCAGCTGTGTACTCATGTAAATATGTAATGCAGTGTAACAAGCTGCATAATGGCTCTGTTTAGGGAGGCATTTTAGGTGCCTAAAATGATAAGTTGCTCAAACTTTTAGGTGCTAAAATGAATTAGGTGTGTTTGGGAAATATCTAAAATGACTGATATTGACAAGGTAAAAAATTTAACGTTTGAAAATCAGGTACCTAAAACGTTGGAAAATCAAGAGTTCTTGATTTTGCTATTAGCATGAGTGTACTCAGTACAGTAGCAATGAAAACAAGGCAAAATAACCACATTATTACCATATTCTTTACATTATGTTAAGATCAGGGGTGGATCTACTAAGTAACAAGGGGTAGCATATGCTACCCCTAAAATAATTTCAAAAAAAATTGGCTGGGAGAAAAAAAAAAGAAACAGAATATAGATAAAATCTAGCAATATATAACTAATGTAATCCGCTTGCCGCGGTGGTAAGATCACTTCTCTGGAGACACAGGAGTCTCAGGTTTCGATTACTTGCATTGTGTAACATTTTGTTGTTTTTCCTTATCTACTTTTGTTCATTCTCTTTTTTCTTTTTTTCCTTTTTCTTTTTTCCTTTTTCCTTTTTCTTTAAATTCCCCTACGCCCTAATCTTCTCCATCTTCCACAATTATACTTGTAAATTTAAACAATATAATACTTCATATTACAACAAATTTTGTTTTGATTATAGTTGCCTTTCATTATATTATAAATACATCACTCCTCTAATTTTCGAATAAAAAGGTTCAACTTTTTATAAATCACATATTATAAAGAGAATCTTCTTGAATTTTTTTTATAAAGTACGTACTTACCTATGTATTTTTTCCATTTTCTACGCTATATTCTGAATATTTTTTCTTTTCAAATTGTAGCTTTGATTTTTTTTATTCTATATTGTACCCACCCTTCTGTTAAACGTTAAGTTTTTTATTTTTAGTTCTTCAGACTTACATAATAAGAGAGAGAAAATTCTTCGGCTTTAAAAGGGTTGGATATGATAGAGTTGTAGGGTACGTAGAGTTTTTATGGGAAGAACTCCCTCATAATGTAAGTCAAAAGAATATAGTACTAAGAACCATATAATAATATAGTGTCATATTTTTAAAAGGGTTACAAGTGTAGGTTAACGTGAATTATGTTCTAGTATTATGCTACCCCTGGTCAGAAATCCTGGCTCCGCCACTGGTTCAGATGAAAGGGAAAAAGTGAAATCATCTGCAAGGAAGAATTGAATAGGAGGCATACATGAAAACAATGCACTATCTATGAGACAATAAACAAAAATTTTACCCTGAAATTTTGCAAAATAACTTGCTTATAAATATTCATGATAATGTAACTTTATTTGAGATGATAGAGCAATGAATACAATTGTCTAGACATAAAAAACATTAACTTTTTTGGTGAATGGATTGAATCATTGAAATAATCAAATATTGCCTCTAAGAACATGAGGTAGCGATATCAATTGTCACATGAACAAAGCTAACTTAATGCGAAAAAATTAGAGATCAAATTTTTTCAGTCCAGAAGAAATACATAGATTTCCTTAGTAAGTTAATATTAAATTCAACACCAATTAGTGAACATATAAGAAATAAAGCACATTTCCACCAATTAATGACATGACATGAAGCATGTGGAATGCACTAACTCAGTTCCTTCTTAATAATATAAATTACAGAGTAATTATATCGGTTGCATATTAATTTCCTGAATTATTCTCATCTCATTCATATTTCCAGATCAAGCAAGTTTGTGATATTAGTTGTTCAAAACCATATTTCTGTTATGCGGAAGAATCTCCAAGAAGAAACCATCACAACAAGCATGTAAACTTTATTTTCTTATGTAAAATATAAAATCTATTCCTCTTTTCAAGTAGGTTGATTATGGGTTATTTTGATAAGGAATGATTATTGCATTTGATGCATAAACAAGATAAAGAATCAAGCTAAAGTTGGCATGAAAATTACCGTAGAGAATTGATGTTTCTTTTGGATGGATGTATAGAGCGGCGGAAAAACTGGGTGAGCACTATAGCAAAACATGAATAAACTAACAGCCGTAGGTAATCCATTCAAGTTGAAAAGTTCTCCTTTGTTATGTAACCCAATTCCATCAAAAGCACCAACCCAAAAAACTGATGCAAGTATAACAAATGTTGCTAGAACTCCACCAACTGAGACATAAGCAAGAATGCTAAGGTCATCAAACCAAACTGTTGGCAACAAAATCAATGCTACGAGAACAATGAAGCTTGAGTTCCCGTCGATCGATATCCCAAAGAAATCAAGCTTAATTTCTGGGAACAAGTTGTGTAGATTATCGCCTTCTAGTATTAAAAAGCCTGTTACAACCATGTAGAGGTCTGCATATAGAACTATGGATACCACAACTTTGCCTATGCGTCCGAAGGCGTGCTCGCCGATGTCGGAGTAGGATTTGATGCTTGGATCAGCTTCCATGCATCGTTTTACTAAAAGACCCGAGTATGTAGCCGCTAAGGCGATGATGAAAAGTAAGACCAGACTTAACCAACCTCTCTGCTGCTAAGGCATACGGAACTGAGAGAATTCCAATACCTAAGATATAATGTCAAACGTTAGCAAAGTATGTGACTATTTTGACGTAAGTATTAGATGAAAAGATACAAAACAAGTGAAAGAAATATTCATGTACGTACTCCATTCCTTATAAAAACTAAATATTGAAACCGTCAAATAATATATTATTACCAAATATGAAATACCACAGGAGAAATAGCTAATTCCTAAAAGAAGAAGTAAAATAGCATTAATAAATCCCGTAAAAAAAATAGCATTAATAAAGATATAAGGTTATTACTTATTTGGGTCCAGTAAGACGTTGTGTAATTTCCCATAGCCATATTAGAGAGGTACAATTGTATGTCTTCCCTCTTTAAATCTTCAACATCTTTTTTAACCTTCTTACTTTCTTGGGTACTTTGTTTTAATCCCTACTTTATTCTTTAACATGTACATATAGGATCTGAGTCGTGTCGAATTTTGTTAAATTTCTCTCAATTTAAATTTTTCCAAGTACCAACTTTTTATAATAATAAAAAATACATAATAAAAAATACAAATACACAAAGTTTTACATTGAATTGACAAGTATAAAAAGCAAAATTATAACTGTTTCACGAAACATAGATCACTATGCATACTTTATACAAATGGTTACTTAAAAGTCAATGATGATGGAGCTTGATCTGGTCATAATTATCTAATGCTTTGTTACAAGTGCACAGTTCACTATTGCATACTTAAGCTAGTTATGAGATAATGCAAGTTTCAGTTTCCGATAATTTAGTGTCAGTTTATTAAATCACGTTTTAATCAGTTTAAGCTATATATTTATCATTTTAATCATATTTATTAAAATCAATTTATGTATGTTTTTCAGTATATGAACATATTTCAGGTTATGGCATAAACTTATCAGGTTATAGCATAAAATGAATTTATCAGTTTATGACATCAACTTATGTGTATATTATAGTGCGTATTTTGCTAGTGGAGTCACCAAAGTGGTGTAGATTGCTACTTTTGAGGCTAGTTTATGCTTTGGAAGATTTAGTGTGACTTGCGAGTTTAGTCCTGCTCCAAACATTGAGTAGCCTAAGACTGCCATAATAGCATAGCTGAGAGTGCACACTGTGAAACATAGGAGTAAAACCTGCCATATATAAAAAGTGGGACTAATGTGTTAAGTATTAAATGGAATTTTCAACTTCCAAGAAATAAAACAAATAGCTCGAGATTTATTTATAGCTCAAATCATAATATTCTCTGAAGTTCCTTACAAAATTTATATTCAAAATCACTACTCATATTATTTTTATTATTCCCTACATATAAGCGGTCAAAAATTTCAGTGTTAGTTACAATACACATGCTAATCGCAAAATCAAGAACTAGTGATTTCCCTAATAATTTGAACCATTGACGTATAGGTACCAAAAATCACAATGAGAATGCTCAACAGTATAATGCTTAGGATTACCACCATCTCACCTCCCCATCTAGTGCGGGAAATCTTCAAGTAGCATAAACAAGGGATGGTAAGGGATGCACTAGCACTTAGTAACGCCCCAACAAGTGACATGAGATACCTGAAGAACGGAACCGCCAACGCTACGATTACTTGTGCAGCAACCAACAATGTTCTGATCATAATTTTGAAGCTCTTGTTCTCCTGGTATGTTGGAAACAAACAAGAGCAACTATTAGTGCATACTTAAAACACTTGGTATTACCCACTATTATTCTTGCTTACACGGTACAGGGGAAATGAGCATATAACTCTTTTTTTCTTATACTGACAAAGAGTTTTTTTTTTTTAGTTTTTAGCTAAACTCTTTACTACACTCACAAAGAAGCAAAAGGTTGGGCATAACCCTCAAAGGTTGCTAGACACACCATGTATGCATATGGAGCACATGGGTAATAAATGCTAGGCAATTTTTTCCATCTGTGGTAAATTCTTTGCTCTTGACTCTTGTGGTGTTTATGTAGTTGTAAAATATTGATCATGTATGCTCCATCTAGAAGCTAGGAGAGAGAGAGTGAGTTGGTGATATACATTTTAACATATATGGCATAAACTGAACTAATTAGTTTTTGGGCATGAACTTTTCAGTTTAAGGAATTAAGCTATATATTTATCAGTTTAAACATATTTTTTTAAGGGAAATTCCCAATAATAGGCTCCTATTCTTGAGAATCCTCAATAGTAGATTCAACTTTTTTTTCTTCCAATTGCTAGGCCTTAGTTTTTCTAATTTACCTAAATGTGGCATTAATGAGGCTTAAACGTTAGTTTCATATTTAGTTCTAATACTTATGTTAAGTTTTGCCTAACCCCTACTAACCATGAGATATTTAGATCTAGACTCCTAACTAACTGACCACAATTGCAAAGCATATATCATAGATACTTCGTTCGCTTTGGTTTAAGAGCAAAAATATGGTGCACGACAACAAACAAATACCACTAAAATCTGGTTTTGTCTCCATTATTTCTTTCTCCAGAGCGCTTTTAAAGCTCCATCCCAATGCCACTTTTCTGGCTAGATTTCAATTTTATATGGTAGAAACTATATTATTTGTCCTACATCGTTTGTGCACTATTTCTGCACATTACTTCACCTGATAAAAAAGTCTCATTTTCCTACATCTGTTCATGATCATTTTACATATAATATAAAAATCCAGAAAAGCTAGACACATAAGCACAACCATGTCAAACAAACAATTATTGAGCTCATCATCACAGCCGCATACCCTCCCCCCTTTCTTCCCCCATTTGGCATATCGAAAGCCATCCAAACTACTATATGCGCAAATAAAACTAAAACACCATGGCGAGAATTGCGAGAAATATGTTAACCTACTCTATTAATTGTAGTATATGACAAAAAAAAATCCGATTCAAGACACTTCTGCAGCTGAAAAAAAAAACAACACTAACAAATACTTGAATCCCCACAAAGGCACCCACACATCTTTCTTTCCCAGTATCAACATCCAACGAGACTCAACAAGTATTAAAGTGGTGCCAGTCTTAGTTCACTGACTTCACAGTAGACCCAAATGAAGAGCATTTCCATTATTATTAACTAACGAAAGCAAAACTCAGAGCCAAAGGAAAGAAGTATCAATCAACATAATATAGCAGAAAATTCCATAGAGAAGAAAGCTAACTGGAGACTTAGAAATAGATAAGTGATAAAGTAAATTTAACCAGTTCCAAGCTGGAATTGATTTATTAATTTCTGGGGAGCTATATAGTTTAACATAGTTAAGGAGTTAACATGCTAATTAACGTCAAACTCCTATTATTAACGGAAAATTATCAATAATGCCACATTTAGCAAATAAACAATAGTTGAGGCCTAGCAATGGGAAGAAATAAAAGTTGAATCTACCATTGGGAATTCTCAAGAATAGGAGTCTACCGTTGGGAATTTCCCTTTTTTTTAATCAATTTATGTATAATTTTCAGTTTATATATTTTTCAGTTTATCGCACAAATTGAATTATCAAATTACAAGTCAAGTCGTATCGATTACGTACAGTTGATTAAAAAAACGATATTTTTTTCGAAGACATAATCAGAACAATATAGGAAATATCTATCTAGGCAAATGAAAGGGTTTTTTTGTCAGAAAGGACCTAATAAATTACAAGTTTTGTAGGGAAGGACCTAATAAATTTTTTTTGTCTAAAAGGACCTATTAAAATACTTTCGATTGTTAAAAGGAACCAATTTATGAATTTCAGGCCAAAATTACCATGTTTTTTTTGGGTGTGTTAGGTTTGTTGTTGTAACTGCCACTTTAGTGTAGTTGGTGTTTAGTGTAGTCAAGATGGAGGCGTTTAGTGTAGTTGTTGTAAATGGCAGCTTAGTGGCACCACACTTGTTGTTTCAACTTTTTTTGGATTAGCAATGATGAAACTTACGTATATGTATGACAATTCGACTTGTTGATGCTCATTGATAATACATTTGGACAACAAAAAAAGTATTCATGCGCATAGTTTTTGGCTCAAATATATTTCATAGATTGCAATAGAAGGGGTTACTATTCCATTCATTACATATAGATTACAACAACTATATATTATATGGCTTAACTTTTAGTGACAGATTACATATTCCTTTTAGTGACAGTTCAATTAAAGTACCTTATCAGTTTAAGCTATATATTTATCATTTTAATCATAATTATTTTTTAAAGCAATTTATTTATATTTTTCATTATATGTACATATTTTGGGTTATGGCATGAAATGAATTTATTAGCTTATGGCATGAAATGAATTTATCAGTTAATGACATCAACCAGTGTACAAATGGCACAAACTTAACTTATCAATTTTTGGGCATGAACTTTTCAGTTTAAGCAATATATGTATCACTCGACCAATATTTTTTTATCAATTTATGTATATTAAATTTTTCAGTTTATGGCATAAATTGAACTTATCAAAATACACGTCGAGTCGTATCGGTTACAACGAGTTGGATAAAAATCGATATTTTTTCAAAAACATCAACAAGAAAACAATATAGGAAAGATGTATCTAGGCAAATGAAATAGAGAAACTACGTTCATATTATATAATAGATAGATGAAAGAGTGGAATAATTGGAGGAAGAACCTACCTGTGATGGCATTGAGGCCATTGAAACAAGTTTTGAAGAAAGATGTGTTGCCTTCTTTACTTCGAAATGTCATTTGCCTCTAACTCTACTAGAGGCTCGCGTCGGAGCATTCTCGGATATCTTGTGTTTACCCTCCATTATTGCTAATATTGTGCGTGCGAGACTGAGAGATAGAAAAAATAATATGATTTCTATTTCAAAGCATAGTTATGGAATGTTAACGACTTAGGCTCTGTTCTTTTGGACTGAATAAGTATGAACTGAACTAAACTGAAATGAATAAGTCTGATCTGAACTGAACTGAAATGAATAAGTCTGAACTGAACTGAACTGGTCTGAACTGATCTGAACTGAACTGATCTGAATTGAGTATTATTAATAATTACAAGTAGAGTAATATTTTTATCATCATTGATAATGATAATAATTAATAATATTAATGATAATGATGATGATAATAATAATAATAATAATAATAATAATAATAATAATAATAATATTAATACTA
This sequence comes from Beta corolliflora, assembly GCA_947648045.1. Classification (NCBI taxonomy): domain Eukaryota; kingdom Viridiplantae; phylum Streptophyta; class Magnoliopsida; order Caryophyllales; family Amaranthaceae; genus Beta; species Beta corolliflora. The sequence goes on from CANSZD010001010.1 coordinate 626,103, forward strand.
ATACTAATAATATGCATAATAATAATATTCTTTTTTTTGTACGCTATAATAATAATAATATTCTTATGAATTGAGTAATGCATAATAACAAGTAGAATAATAATGATATGAAGTAATAACATTATTAATATAATATTTTCCTCCAAGACTACTATTCGCAAGTCAATATATACAAAACCAATAGCATGTTTCACGCCTAATACTGTAGAATAGTAACAATAGCATGCATGACTCCTAATTCTAAGCAACAGAATATTGACTTGCCTAATGTAAAAAATACAAAACTATATTTACATATATTTGACTACTCCTATATTTACAAAACTATATTTGACATATATTTTTTAAAAAAAATATTGCTACAATCAGGGAAGACTTGCTACAATCATGATAAAACTTGAATAATATCTTCAAACAAAAATCCCACTTTTTATTGATGAATTTGGGATTTTACCAGAATATGCTATTATATTGCTTGAAAATCGCACTTCCCTCCGGTGCTATTGCTTCTTCTTTTCCATGATATTCTAGGTTTATCTTCAAACAATATATTGTTTGGGAATTAAGCAGTGACTTCTACAGATTTCTTCCTCCAGGTCAATTTATAATTCCTCCTTCTCTCCCATTATATTTAACTTTATGACTGAGTTTTTTGCTCCTATTTTTTTTTAAGTATGAATTTTTCATTGTACAGATTCTCCCATTTGCAACTGAGTTCATAATTATCACCACTGATTTAACGCCTGAAACGACGTATGTGATTTATCTCAGAAATTACAAGTATTACCTAATTGTGTTCCTCCTTATCTATCCCCTCCCTTTCTGATTTTTTTCTAATTGTGTATTGAGCTAGTTGATATTAAGCTGCTTTTTCTTAATTTATATCAGAATGTAGGCTGATTTTTCTATCTTTATCAAGTGCTATCACTGGCTAAGTAATGTAATTTGGCATGTTAGTGTTGTGAGTGATAGTTCCAAATTTGAGTAATTGTTCCAAACTATAATGTAAACACTAACTCCCAAAATTGATAGCTTATATTCTGCATACTAATAATCTCTAACTTGAGATGATCTCACCTGATAATACTACCCCTTATACATATATAATGATATCAAACCACATAAAATTGAAGATTGAAATCAAGTAGTTTGAACCAGAGGTGGTATTTTCTAAAAGGAGGTTTGGACATGGCATATCGCTTTGATTAGCTTGTTGGTGGGTGGTTGGTCTTATGCTTGGATGTCTAATTTATTTTTATTTGAACATTGTTTTGTGTGTTTTAATTTGTGTGACTTTGGTGCCAAACTTTGATAAAACATTATGTGTATATTTTATGATATAAAATGTATGTCAACTGGTTGGATGCGAAACTTATGTTTAAATGTTTTATCACATGTGGAATGGATGATCATATAAACGTGCATCTATGATTGTTGCTTTAGAAGAATTAAGGAGATCACTTGAATCAAGTGAATCATCGGAATCATCAACAAGGCAACCTATGAGAGAAATGGGGGAAATTGGTGCTGAATATATTTTTAGATTGTTAAATGAAAATGCCACGAATTGCAAAGTGCAATTGAGACTTGATAGGGATATGTTTGTACAACTAGTGAACTTAATGCGTGAAAGAAATTTGTTAGTCGACGGCAAATACATAAGTGTAGCCAAGCAAGTAGGCATTTGTTTATACATATTAGCCAAAGGACAATCGTACCGTGATACTGCAGATACATTCAAACATTCCATATCTACAATATGCAAGTATTTTAGAGCGGTGTTGGATGCTTTGGTTGTATTGTCGTTTGATATCATTAGACCGCATCGTGATCTATCAGAAGTGTCTCCGGAAGTAGCAGCTAGCTCACTCTATTGGCCTTATTTCAAGGTAAACATTCAAATAGTATCATCATTGTCAATGTAGATTTTCTAATTTATATGCATATTGCCTCAATAATAGTTATTATAATTATAATAGCATGTAATTTTTCAATAAATTTGAACAGGATGCTATTGGGGCTATAGATGGAACCCAGATAAAAGCTTGTATAAATGATGCACAGGGTGTACCATTTAGAAATCGCATGGGATCTAAAAGTTGGAATTTCATGGCATGTTGTTCGTTTAATAAAATTTTCATATTTATCCATGTGGGATGGGAAGGAAGTGCTCATGATATTACTGTATGGAGGGATGCTTTAACTAATTCTAAATTCAAGTTTCCGCATCCACCACTAGGTAAATGTATATATTTTCCTTCCATAGCTTAACAATTATGGATTCTAATGTGATTGTCGTTGCAATGATAGGAAAATATTATTTGGTGGATTCTGGATACCCGAATTCTGTTGGGTACATGTCTCCGGTTCGCTTGATGAGATACCACATACCGGAATATAAGAAGAGCCCACCTAAAGGGATGCTAGAACATTTCAACTATCGACATTCATCACTGAGAATGTCCATTGAATGCGCATTTGGTCACTTAAAGAAAAGGTGGAAAGTGCTTCATAATATGCCACAAATGTCAGAATAGTATCAGATGTCTATTATTGTTGCCACTTGCACACTTCATAATTTCATAAAAATGCACAAGCTTGGAATACCAATTGTGCAACATGACGCAAGTGTTTGTGGAAGTGTTGATGTGGGGATGTTTGATGACCATCGAAAAGCTTCCATGTTTGAAAGACGTAAAGCCTTAGCAAGGCTCATTTGGAGAGATGTTAAACAGAATGATGCACATGAAGCTGATGGTGAAGATAATAATGAAGATGAGGTGGAAGACCATGACGAGGTTGGAGATCGTATGGAAGAAGATTATTAGGAAATTTAGAATACTCCTTTTGTTTCTTTTAATTGCTACATTTCCCTTAAATGTTCTTGTTTTTAATTGCTACATTGTTCAAACTTATTTATTTGGAGTTCTTCACCCACCATAAAGTAATACTCCCTCCGTTTTCGAAAGTTCTTCCTACTTTAACCAATTTCCTCTCACAAAACTATTCAAAATAGGAACAACAAAATAAATCAGAGGGAGTATTACTTTTCTATCTTTTGCTTCTTTCACCAAAAATTACTCTTTTTATCACTTGTCTTGCTCCCTTATTTTATATTCAATGGGTTAAAAAATACCCTCCAAAAAGTTTAAAAGTGACATTGCCAAAAATAATAATAATAATAATAATAATAATAATAATAATAATAATAATAATAATAATAATAATAATAATAATAATAATAATAATAATAATAATAATAATAATAATAATAATAATAATAATAATAATAATAATAATAATAATAATAATAATAATAATAATAATAATAAAATAATAATAATTAAAATAATGATAATAATAATAATAATATAATAAAAATAATAATAGTAATAATAATAATAGTAATAATAATAATAATAATAATAATAATATAATAAAAATAATAATAGTAATAATAATAATAGTAATAATAATAATAATAATAATAATAATAATAATAACAATAACAATAACAATAATTATAATAATAATAATAACAATAATAATAATAATAATAATAATAATAATATAATAATATTAATAATATTAATAATAATAATGATAATAATAATAATAATAATAATAATAATAATAATAATAATAATAATAATAATAATAATAATAATAATAATAATAATAATAATAATAATAATAATAATAATGGATATTATCTCAGATAACCCTGACATATAGGCCTTTTACCAAATAACCCTGACATATTTTTTTCCCAGATAACTCTAAACTTGTATTTTGTCATTAAACTTAACAGGATAATAATAATAATAATAATAATAATAATAATAATAATAATAATAATAATAATAATAATAATAATAATAATAATAATAATAATAATAATAATAATAATAATAATAATAATAAAATCAATAAGTTGTAGTCCGAACAGATCCGATTCGAACCGGAACCGAACCGAACCGATCGATTCGAACTCGAGCGGACGAATCAATCGAATCGATTCGATCGAACAGATTCGATTCGAACCGAACCGAATTTCCATTTATTTAGTCCAAAAGAACAGAGACTAAATGTTACACAGGAAATCAAAGGAAGGATGAGTGCGAAAACGAGTTAAAACGTGCATGATTTTCATATCTTTTGTATATTCTTTCTGGGAATGGACGAATAGTCATAACAGGGGTAGTCTTTGCACCCAAAAAATCCAAGAAAAAGTTAATTATAGTAGCCAACAGGGGTAGGTCGTAGGTCCCTATATAATTTTCTATATGAGTCGAAGACCATTCTCTGCACGTTTTTAACGATGGCGGTAGAACTCCAACTGTACGAGTGCATGTCACGAAGGCTAATGAAGTACTCCCTATATTCCAGAATACTCTTTACACATTCCTTTTTCATCTGTCCAAGAATACTCTTTACACTTCTATTTTTGAATATGACCCACTATTATTTTAATCCTTCTACCTTTTAACCATTGGCCCACACTCTCTTTCCTCCAAATAAAATAATATCACTATTACTACCTACCAACTCTAACCATTGGCCCACACTCTCTCTCTACCAAATAAAATAATATTACTTTTACTATCTACTGACACTTATCACATCTACTTTTTCAATAAAATAACAATTGATAACCAAACAATAACTTATCATCTAAAACTACGTTCCCTGATAAGTGTCAAGAGTATTTTAGGACAGAAGGAGTATATAATTACGGCAATTTCGAAAATAAAGTGAGATATGAATATGGTAGCTACAAATAGCCACCAAGGCATTGATTGATTGAACAGCTACTTTAATAGTAAAAAATCTTTAATTTTTTGGTATTATTTTCACCGGTGATGAATATTGAGTTGAAGCCAGAATTTCTATAGAATTCTATGTTTTTCATGCAGATGTAAAGGCCCTACCAGGCTACCACGTGAAATTGAACTAAATTGCTAACCGACCATGCTGTCAACGTACTAGCTCTACATCACATGTTGTTGTACTGTACACAACGATTATGGTAGAGAGACGATTGTTGGATGAAATCCAATTACAACGCGAAGCCGTAAGCCTACCGCGACTCGCGGTGGGGGCCGCGACTCGCCGCCGCCGCGACTCGCGCCGCCGCCGCGACTCGCGCCCGCTGCCGCGACTCGCGGTGTAGGCCGCGACTCGCGGTGGCCGCGGGTCGTGTTCCTTGCCTTGTTTCGCGGTTGTTTGCCGCAAGCTTACCGCGACTCGCGGTTTCCGAGGAAGTCGAAATCTTTTATTTTCTTCTTTTTCCGGATTTGTTTCGGAGTTGTTTTATAACCCTTATATAAATACCTTCTTGGCCGTTTTCTCCTCTCTCAATGGTTTTTCTATTAACCTAAACACATGGCCAACCTCTTCCTTCTAAGAATTGAGCAGTTCTTGAGAATCTCCAATCCTTGATCCGGGTGCACGGAGTCGGGGATCGTTGTGTGAACCTTGGGGGACGAACGTCATCAGGAATCCGCACCGGAGATGGCGAAATTCGTTTCTAAGGCAGTGGCCTCCATACCACGGCGCAACGTTGTTCTTGTGGAATTAAATCAAGTTCAGTTGATTATTATTTGCAGATAAGTTTCTTCTCTATATTGTGTATCAGTATAGTTTATATATTTGTTCTTCATGAATACATTAATCTAACTTGTATTTCCAACAACGATCATTGCCAGCCTTTCCTTCTTTACCTTTCAATTTCTTGGCCCCTCTCTTTTTAAATTTTGCTTCCATGATTCTTTTCCAAAATTTGTAAATCGAAAATTAGGACTCACAATGAGTCGCTTCAAACTTTTCTATCATTTATGGTCTTTGAGATTCAGTTCGGATTATTTTCTTCAAATTGAAAATGACTTAAAATCGATTCAGACGATTATTAATAATGATAAAAAACAATAGAGATTTAGAAACAATTGCTAAATTAACTTAGTTTTTATTCGTGCAAATATAATTATCCTATTACAATAAAACTTCAATTTATTGGATAGTGAGACGCTAGTAATACTCTGAATTAGGTTGTATTAGTTGAATCTTAATTCACATAAGCTATACATGATTTTCTAATGGAATTTTCACTCTTTTACAAACACATATATTTTTTTCCAAATCAAATCGCATTTAGACTGATTTCACCATACCCTAGCCAAAGTCAAAAGAGTAGGATTTGTCGATTCCAAACCAATCATGCGTATCAAGGATTTGAGTTTGTTGATTCTAGCAAGGCTCATTAGACAATCGTATTAACTATGAGGAACGAAAATTATGTACATAATAGAATAAATTTGAGCGAGGAGTTTTTTTGAGGACAACGGAAAAAATTTAACGTGTCTTAGAGATTTTATGAAAAATATATGTTTTTAAATTTATGAGCAAATTTTATTCTTGATGGATTCTTACGTGCTCCTAGCTATGGCTATAACTTTTAAGTATAGTCCTTGAACTTCGGCAAGGATTAATTAGCACGTTATGGGATATGCTTGGCATCCCAAGTTCACGTTGATATTTCACATGAGTTATAAGTTTAGTTAATGCTCTGCCTTTTGGCCTTCATTTTTATATTCTGAGTGGCTAAACATCGCCTTAGAATTTCTTACTATGACCCTAGATAATACGTATTTTTATACTACATTTCTATACACATTCACCTTCACAATTTTTTCCCTCTTTCTACCTTTCCCCTTCCGCTTCCTCTTTTTCTTGCATTGCCACTATGAATTGCACTACTGGAGCTACCACCACCACCGATTTTCTGGTGAGCGTGACCCCTCCGACGATACAACAACTCCTTTGACGAGCTTCATATTATTGCCAATAACCCAAAAATTGAATATGGTGAGACGTCCATTGTTGATCCCCACCACAGGCTCAGTTGTCCACGGTAGACGGCTGCACCTATGGTGGGTCGCCTGCGTACCATGGACGCGTGAGCCTGTGGTGGGGCGTCAACAATGGACACCTCATCATATCTTTTTTTATAAAAAAAAATCAACTTTTTTTTCCTCATAAACTCAAATCTTACTTTTTCTTTTTGTGGGATTTGTTTTGTGGATATGATTTTTGGATGTGATTTTTGTTTTGTGAGATTTGTTTATTTTGTCGGAGTTTTTAAGATTTTTGAAGGTGGGTTATGGTGGAGGAGTATGTAGCAGCAGGGAATGGTAGAAGAATATAGTAGCGAATGGATGCACTTAGAGTATGGCAACAAATTACATTAGCAGCAGCGAATTACATTAGCAGTAGCGAATTACATAGCATAGCAGATCAGACCAAACCCTCATTCTCTTCGACAAATTTTGGCTGGTGGTGGTGTGTGGTGGTGTGTGGTGGTGGTGGCGGCTCCAGTGGTGGTGGTGAAAGAAGAAGGGAAAGGGGAACTGAAGGAAAGGAAGGAAGAGGGAAAAGAAATGAAAAGGCATAAAATACATTATTAAAACGGTTTTTTCACCAAATACCCCCGACAAATCACGAAATTCACCATATACCCTCAATGTTTATGATATTCACCATATACCCCCGACTTTTCAAAACTGTTCACCAAATGCCCTTTTTGGTAACGGACGTTAAGTCGTCGTTAGCGTTATTTACAATTTTGCCACCCTAACCCCCTAAACCCTAACACTAATCCTAACCCTAACCCCTAACCCTAACCCACCATCCCCTCCCCTCCACCCCATTGACCCACCCCCACCCCCACCCTCTCCCCCCCATCCCCTCCACCCCGGGCGCCCCATGTAACACCCCGAAATTACGCTTCTAAATTTTCGTGTTATTTTACCCTTCATTATTATTTTCCGATAAAATTATAATATTTTTTATTAAAAATATTATATCTTCTGTTATTTGTTTTTCAATTTTTAAAATGTTATATTTGTATTATTTATTTGATGAGAAATTATAGATTTTCTAGTATTTAGAAATACGCATTTGACCTAGCACTAGTACAAAATAGTCAATTTGTGTCGGACCTGGGACCACTATTTGCGTCGGACATTGGTCCGACGGCACAGGTCTCGTCGCAAATCACGGAGACATGATCTGCGTCGTATAAGAGTCCGACGCAGTTGAGGAGCTATTTGCGTCGGACAGGGGTCGAGGCACGACGCACATGATGCCAACCCAATAAGGCAAGCCTACCATTTGCGTCGCACGTTGGACTAAGTGCGACGCAGATCAAGCATTTTTTATTAAAAAAAAAAAAGGAATTTGCGTCGGATTTTAGCCCACATCCGACGCAAATGGCAGATTATACATTAAAAAAACCAAACCAACCCAACAACATTAAGCACGAAATAGTTCTGCACATACGAAACTCAATATTTCTGCACATATGCAAATCGCAAATTATTAAAACATGGTTCTTTATTCTCTACAATAGTTTTGTAATCAGAAAACATGAATGAAAATCTAAAATGATAAACTTAACAAATCGTACAAAATAAAATGGAATTAAACAAACTTAAACAACGAAAATCTACAATACTCTACATCCTAAATCTTGTTAGATCGAAATAGAAAGCTTGCTCTTCCTCCACCAGATCTGCAAATCAATAAAATTCATTTTAAATGAGTTAAAAAACTGAAAAAATACAAGAAATTTCATTTTTTTTGATAGGTTCAATTTTTTTTTTGTTTCAAAAATAAACATAAATATAGCTAAACAAAGAAATTCAGAATAAAATGTGAATTAAAAATACCTGAAAATCGTCTTAATTGGTAGATCGTAGTTGCCTGAAAATCGAAAGCTTGCTCTTCCTACACCAGATTCGAAATTCAGAGGAGAGAGAAAATACCCAGAGAAATACCTGAACACCGCGAACGCATGAAGATGCGGAGATCTGCCAGTCTTGTTCGATTGATTTCTCTTATGATCATGATTTCACTAGATCTAATCTTATGCGTATTGTTCAATTGTTGAAATGTTTGGATGAATTTGGTTGAATTTTGTATTTACATGATCACTAAACCATACCACCAGTAGATTCGAAATTCAGAGGAGAGAGAAAATGGCCAAAAAAAAGAGGAAATCGCAGATGAATTTGTTGTTTTAATTTGCCAGAATTTGTGTGTTTTTGAGGGTTTTGTTTTTGTTAATTTTTGAAGATATTTTGTGGTTATGATGTTTTGAGTGATGAGGGTTTCATTTGATGATGAATTTTTCCTTTGTTTGATTGTTGTTTGAGTGAGTGAGAGACAATGAGGTGGGAGAGCGGCGATTGGAAATGTTCAGGTGGGAATGAAGTTAGGGTTTGGGGAAATGAGGTTTTAAAAAGTCATGGCCATCTGCGTCGCGTGTCATGGCCATCCGACGCACATGATTTAATGGCATTCAAGTCATCAAATGATTTGCGTCGCATCCCCCAATCATGCGACGCAAATTATGGGATCCAGCCATCTGCGTCGCACAGTAGCTGTGTTTGACGCAAATCATATTCGTCATCTGCGTCGCGTGCTCAACCCCGTGCGACGCAAATGACCCTAACACCCATCTGCTGTCATTTTGTGCGTCGCATGTTCTTTAATGTGCGACGCAAATAGGCTATTTGCGTCAGTGCTTCTAGCGTGCGACGCACATAGACTGACGCAAATTTGCATTTTTCTACTAGTGTAGTATTTTTATTTATTCGATTTGAACTCGTATGGACCGTGCGCACGACTATTTAACGTGAAGTTTTATGTTCCTAAAAGCTGTCCGAAATAAAGTCTTATATGGGAGATATTTGCACATTTATTTCAACCTTTGAAATCCCTTTGTAATACCCATTTTATCACCCCATAATTACCCCATCATTAACCTTTGTAACCCCCTTATTTATTTCCCCTTTTGCTGCTGGAAATTGATCAGAAAATCAGCCCATTCTTTTCTCCATTCTATTCGATCATTTGAAGAGTCAAAGTTGGGAGGAAAAAGTTCATCTCGGTTTTCCCTGCTGCACCTTCACGAAATTGGCTATCACCGGTGATCTAACCGTTGGATTGTTCTAAAATTTGGACAGAATGTTGAGGACATCTGGGAATTCACTTTGACCGGAGGGATTGTGAATGAGAGCGTTTAATCGTCGGGAATATTGATCGTAATAGAGCAGCACGTAATGAAAAATTTCAGTGTTCAAGAAGGAGAATGCAAGCAATTGGAGGTCTTCGAAGGTAACTAGCGGCGACCCTAGATCGATTAGTATTAGTATAGGAATTATATTAGTTTTAATAGTTGGGTTATTTGGGTTTAGTACCATGTTAGGTTTGGGTAAAAATTACATGATATTATTACCGTGGTTTCATGAAATATTTTCTGGTGTTATGTATGTGATTGTTTTACTTAAAATACATGGAGTTATGTTATGAGGATCATTCGGTTGAATGGCTGTGCTAGAAATGTTATAGAGTCAAAAGTTTCATTATTTTTTTTTATCATGATATGCTTCTTGAACCAGTTTAAGTTATGCATAATATTATTGATTCTATTACTTCTAGTCAGTTTCTTTAGAGTGTGTTTTGTAAGGAATTTTGTATTGTTTGTATTGGGATTATCATATGTTTTCGCCTTAGATTATACTTAGTTCATTTTAAGTGTGGGTATGAGTTTATGAATATTACATGATCTATTGTTGTGGGTTGTTGTTGGTTAGCTTGCTGCGTTTTTTTTTATGGCATTATGGCTCGTAGCCTCTGCTCACGAAAAGTTCTATATAATGTCTGCTTGCTGGCCTCCCCTTCTTGATGTTCATATGTAGTTGTTTTATGATGGTTTTGGTTAATTGTATTTTTGGAGATAATGTTGTTATTTGTTATTATTATTATTATTATTATTATTATTATTATTATTATTATTATTATTATTATTATTATTATTATTATTATTATTATTATTATTATTATTATTATTATTATTATTATTATTATTATTATTATTTTGAGAAGAATGTTATTTTGAATTGAAATTCTTGGGTTGCAATCCTAGATTTCTGCTGATTTGGTGTAAGGCCTTAAGGGCATCCTTGTTATTTGATGATTGAGTATTATTTTATTGTTATTATTGTTTGAGAGCAAGATTATTCGGAGGAACGTAATCCCAAGGTGAAGGACATGCAGACCATAGGACGTAATCCTAGGTATACCTTGGTTTTGTTGTCGTCCGAGAGGTCGGTGGGGACGTAATCCTACACCGCATCGGGAGTATGGCCATTCTTAGACACAGGCAGTAGGGAACGTAACCCATAGGTCAGTCGGAGGTTGTCTGACATTACCATAGGAAGTGGGTTGTCCACTAGCGTTCAGCTCTCTCTCTCAAACTAATTATATTATTTTATTATTTTAAACCTGGGTGGTTTATGTTGTTGATACTTGAGTTTATATATATAAGTTGTTTATCCATTTTATTTATTTTGTTATCTTTCCTCTATTTATTTTTAAGCATGTTGTATTATCTTTGTTTAAGTGTTTTATTTAATTATCTGGAGTTTTCTATTGAGATGTTCTCGTGTGACTTAATTATTAAGGCTTTTATAACTCTTATATGAATCCTAATTGGGCTGGGAGAGCTGTTAGTTACTCCCCACTGATTGTGGATGTTTGTTGATATATTTTGCAGGTGATTATTTCGTATTATGGGCATTGAGTGAAAGACTATTTAGGAATTTGAGAAATTCTTATTTTATTTTATATTTACTATTTATATTGGGTTTATGAGGTTGTTTTGCCTCTTTGTGGATATTTTGGATTATATTAATTGGGTTTTATTTTTATTTAGTTTAATTTTAACATTTCTTAGAGTGACATTTCCGTCAGGCGGTATTTCCGCTATCGCCATTTGTTTAATAAAATGTTCTATTTTGTTTATATTATGTTTATAAAAGGACGGAGTGTTACAGTTGGTATCAGAGCAAATGATCCAAAAAAAAACTCTCATTGAGTTGGTACATATTCCATGAGAAATGTGTAGTTGTTGCATCTAGGATTATTAGTATCTTAGGCTTCAAGAAAAGTTCTTAGTGAGAGTTACTTGGGTAGGAAGAAAGCCCCAGGAATTTTTTTTTTTGTTAAACGATGTGATATATGTTTTTCTTATGTGTTAGTTAGTGGGGTTTAGCAAGGACTAACGTTTTCGTTTTTGCAGAGTGCCTCCAAGGCGTTAATTAGATGCCCGAAGTAAAGTTGTATATATGTAGTCGTCGTATAGGGTAATTTCGTGTCGTTTTCAAGTTTCGAGGACGAAACTTTCTTAAGGGGGAGTGATTGTAACACCCCGAAATTTCGCTCCTAAATTTTCGTGTTATTTTCACCTTCATTATTATTTTCCGTTAAAATTATAATATTTTTTTCTTAAAAATATTATATCTTATGTTATTTGTTTTTCAATTTTTAAAATGTTATATTTGTACTATTTATTTGATGAGAAATTATAGATTTTCTAGTATTTAGAAATACGCATTTGACCTAGTATTTTTATTTATTCGATTTGAACTCGTATGGACCGTGCGCACGACTATTTAATGTGAAGTTTTATGTTCCTAAAAGCTGTCCGAAATAAAGTCTTGTATGGGAGATATTTGCACATTTATTTCAACCTTTGAAATCCCTTTGTAACACCCATTTTATCACCCCATAATTACCCCATCATTAACCTTTGTAACCCCCTTATTTATTTCCCCTTTTACTGCTGGAAATTGATCAGATAGAAAATCAGCCCATTCTTTTCTCCATTCTATTCGATCATTTGAAGAGTCAAAGTTGGGAGGAAAAAAGTTCATCTCGGTTTTCCCTGCTGTACCTTCACGAAATTGGCTATCACCGGCGATCTAACCGTTGGATTGTTCTAAATTTGGACAGCATGTTGAGGACATCTGGGACTTCACTTTGACCGGAGGGATTGTGAATGCGAGCGTTTAATCATCGGGAATATTGATCGTAATAGAGAGCAAAGACGTAATGAAAAATTTCGGTGTTCAAGAAGGAGAATGCAAGCAATTGGAGGTCTTCGAAGGTAACTAGCGGCGACCCTAGATCGATTAGTATTAGTATAGGAATTATATTAGTTTTAATAGTTGGGTTATTTGGGTTTAGTACCATGTTAGGTTTGGGTAAAAATTACATGATATTATTACCGTGGTTTCATGAAATATTTTCAGGTGTTATGTATGTGATTGTTTTACTTAAAATACATGGAGTTATGTTATGAGGATCATTCGGTTGAATGGCTGTGCTAGAAATGTTATAGAGTCAAAAGTTTCATTATTTTTTTTTATCATGATATGCTTCTTGAACCCAGGTTTAAGTTATGCATAATATTATTGATTCTATTACTTCTAGTCAGTTTCTTTAGAGTGTGTTTTGTAAGGAATTTTGTATTGTTTGTATTGGGATTATCATATGTTTTCGCCTTAGATTATACTTAGTTCATTTTAAGTGTGGGTATGAGTTTATGAATATTACATGATCTATTGTTGTGGGTTGTTGTTGGTTAGCTTGCTGCTTTTTTTTATGGCATTATGGCTCGTAGCCTCTCGCTCACGAAAAGTTCTATATAATGTCCGCTGCTTGGCCTCCCCTTCTTGATGTTCATATGTAGTTGTTTTATGATGGTTTTGGTTAATTGTATTTTTGGAGATAATGTTGTTATTTGTTATTATTATTATTATTATTATTATTATTATTATTATTATTATTATTATTATTATTATTATTATTATTATTATTATTATTATTATTATTATTATTATTTTGAGAAGAATGTTATTTTGAATTGAAATTCTTGGGTTGCGATCCTAGATTTCTGCTGATTTGGTGTAAGGCCTTAAGGGCATCCTTGTTATTTGATGATTGAGTATTATTTTATTGTTATTATTGTTTGAGAGCAAGATTATCCGGAGGAACGTAATCCCAAGGTGAAGGACATGCAGACCATAGGACGTAATCCTAGGTATACCTTGGTTTTGTTGTCATCCGAGAGGTCGGTGGGGACGTAATCCTACACCGCATCGAGAGTATGGTCATTCTTAGACACAGGCAGTAGGGAACGTAACCCATAGGCTGTCTGGAGGTTGTCTGACATTACCATAGGAAGTGGGTTGTCCACTAGCGTTCAGCTCTCTCTCTCAAACTAATTATATTATTTTATTATTTTAAACCTGGGTGGTTTATGTTGTTGATACTTGAGTTTATATATATAAGTTGTTTATCCATTTTATTTATTTTGTTATCTTTACTCTATTTATTTTTAAGCATGTTGTATTTTCTTTGTTTAAGTGTTTTATTTAATTATCTGGAGTTTTCTATTGAGATGTTCTCGTGTGACTTAATTATTAAGGCTTTTGTAACTCTTATATGGATCCTAATTAGGCTGGGAGAGCTGTTAGTTACTCCCCACTGATTGTGGATGTTTGTTGATATATTTTGCAGGTGATTATTTCGTATTATGGACATTGAGTGAAAGTCTATTTAGGAATTTAAGAAATTGTTATTTTATTTTATATTTACTATTTATATTGGGTTTATGAGGTTGTTTTGCCTCTTTGTGGATATTTTGGATTATATTAATTGGGTTTTATTTTTATTTAGTTTAAACTTAACCTTTCTTAGAGTGACATTTCCGTCAGGCGATATTTCCGCTATCGCCATTTGTTTAATAAAATGTTCTATTTTGTTTATATTATGTTTATAAAAGGACGGAGTGTTACACCTCACCCCCACCCCTTCCCCTCGATCGCCGCAGCCCCACCCCCTCCACGCGATTTCCCCATCCCCCACCCTCTCCCCCCCATCCCCTCCACCCCGCGCGCCCACCCCCCCACCCCTTCCCTCGACCGCCGCAGCCCCCACCCCCCCCCCCTCCCGGCCGATTTCTCCAGCCCCCCACCCCTTCCCCGCGTTTTCCACGCCCCCCCCACCCTCCCCGTGATTTCCCCTAGCCCCCACCGCGACACCCCCCACCCCCCACCCATCCCCTACGATTTCTCAACCCCCACCCGCGATTTCCCGTGATTTCTCGATCTTAGGCGAGGAGAGAAAGAGCAGCGAGATGGAGTTTATGTGGGAGGAGAGAGAAGATGCGATAGTAAGGGAGTGCGTTTGGGGACGTGTGAGGGTTGCGCAAGTTGGTCGGAGGTTGGGTGGCAGCACGGTGGTTCAGGTCGGGGTCTAGTGGGAGGAGAAGATAGTGCATTCGATTTTGGGCGGATGAAAACATTGGAGGGGAGGGGGGGGGAGTGGGGGAGGGGGGCTGCGGCGGTGGAGGGGTGGGGGGCTCGCGGAGGGGAGGAGGGGTGGGTTAGGGTTTAGATTTTAGGGTTAGGGTTTAGATTTTAGGGTTAGGGGTTAATAATGGCAATATCATAAATAAAGCTAACGGCGACTTAATGTCGTTAGAAAAAGGGTAGATGGTGCACGTTTTGAAAACTTAGGGGTATATGGTGAATATCCGAAACATTGAGGGTATATGGTGAATTTCGTGATTTATCGGGGGTATTTGGTGAAAAAACCGTTATTAAAAATATGTATTTAGGGCGTTCGTAAGAAATCGTAGATTGTCGATATATTTTTGAAATAAAATAAGTTTCTATATTATTAAGCACAATAATCTTACTATTTGGAGTGGGGGTGGGGGTGGGGGTGGGGAGGGGGATGTTCAATTCTTACATTTATTAAGCACAATAATCTTACTAATTGGAGTTTAAAGTTCATAACATCATTTTACTCAGAGGGAGAGGTGGTAGTTCGATGGAGTACCATTTCGGGTGCGGGGGCATTGCCCAGGGTTCGAATCTTCATCCCAACAATATGTTGGGGAATTTACCTATGGTGGCAATAGGTCTTTAGTCCTGTTGTCTTTTGGACTGTTTAGCCTTGTACCCAACCTCTGAGCTGGTATGCCCTATAGGCTAATAGCCTAACAGGGGTTGATCTTCGAACCAATTATCTTTCCTACTAAAAAAATAAATCATTTTGCTCATCGTAATCACCTCCAATTTCAACATAAACATGATAGATTTATACATGAAGATAAAAATAACATTAAGAGAGTTGAAATGTGTCTAGAGGGAAAGATAATGAAAACTAACATATTATGTCTTGTGGCCTTGCTACTGAAAAAAAAAACTTAATAATAGGTAATTATTTTCAATAAGTGAAATTTATTAGGTAGTGGCTCACAAATTTTCTTAATATATAGTCATTATTATTTAAGGGCGAAGCCATCAATTTACAGTTGCGGTGGTCAGATGGCAATTACTTCTTCTTTAGTGATCGAAGAATCACCGATATAAGGGGGTGTAAATACGGCGATCCAACTTGTGAGTTATCCGAGTTCGGCTTGGTCAAAATTTGGTCAAATTAGCTAGAATTGACTAAAGTTCAAGATAAGGTCGAAACATAAATAAGCCAACACAAGCAAAAGTAAGCTCAGCTCGAAAGCTAATAGATAATATAAGAACAAAATAACTTATAAATTAGTATTTTCTTGCATCTCTTCTAATTAAAATTTCATCAATAATATGCATGAGCTGAAGTATGGTTAAAATAGTTTATTTTTAAAAAAAGAATTATTAATTTATTTTATCAAGCTTAAAATTTGATCAAGAATTGCATTTGAATTACTTAAAATTTAATCAACTTTAATGTTTATAAAGAAGGAGAAAAAAATGAGATCAAGAGAAGGAAAAAAAGGAAGATAAAAGGAAAATAAAAAAAGTTCTAGAGTACCAAAAGATAGAGCGTGACTTTCATCCAAAATAAAATAAAAAAATGAAAAATAAACCAAAGAGAGAGTGAGTAGCTCAAAATATAAAATTTTAAAAAATAATATTCGATTGTTGTTGTCAAGAGAACTTAACCTCCTAACCACTTGAATATTCACCAAGTCATTGACAATCCAGGCAACAATCTCCTTCATGTTTATAGATGCCTCATTCACTATATCGACGAGATATGTATAAGGACCTACAAAAAAAATGCGGGGGTGGGTGCAGAGGCGAACCCCCTGCGAGTTCCATGTACCCCTGGTTATGTTGTTATTATTGCTTACAAATATCCTGATGGCGCATGCAAAAAAATAAAAAATTGACAATTCACACACACAAAAAATTTATTTAACATCTATCACATGTTGTAAATTTTACAAATGCAACTTTAAGAGATATTAATGTTCAAACATTTACATCGGCAAGCGTGAAAAGGTTAGTGTAACTATTAAAAAGAAACGAAGGGGGTATGTAGTACTTTACCATATACTCTCTCTGTATTTTTTTTTTATCTTTATTAATTGGAATCTTGATACTATTCATACTTTGAGAAAATCTTCTCAATTTTCTTAATTTATGACAAAATACAGTCATGGGGGTTTTGTTTGATTCGTCTCAATTAATATTCAATCGTTATAATTTTACTAATATATAATGATAGATATTTAGTTTAAAGACGTACATAGGAAGACGCACATAGAAATGTGAGAATGATGAAGAATAGAGGGAATACTAATTTATGACTAGATAATGTAATTTTATTTTTTTCTTTTTATTGGTCATTTTAGAAGTAGAACTATAAGAAGTATATTAGTAGATAAGTCATTGATATTTGGAACAAATGTTGTTGCCTTTTTGGTTATTAAATTGTAATGTCTATACTCTATATATGTGCGTATATAGTAGTGACATGGATTGCGGGAAATGAAATGTTTTGCGATGATTATGAAGATATGTTATAATGTTATTAAACGACGACGTTATGAAAATATGATGATGTTATGTTATGAATGAAATGAAAAGAATATGATATACTACGATGATTATGATTAAGGGTGTGCAATGGGTAGGGTCGGACCGAAATTTGGACAGGACCGTTGATTCCGGTCCGGTCCCTGGTCCGCTGCAAATCAGAATTTCGGATTTCCTGTCCGGTCCACTCCAAACCCGGAAAATTCCGGTCCGGACCGTGGACCGGAATTTCTATTTTTTTTGAAAAAAAAAATAGGTTAAATGTCAAAAAAAAATTCAAAGTTGTAAAGTTAGAAAGTTAAAAACATACTCTTTATCAACTTAAAGATTATTGTTGTTAGATTATTAAATTTTAATGTATCTAATTTATAAATATGCATAAATTTATAGAAAAAAGTTTTTTTTAAAAAAAATGCAGATTCCGGTCCAATAGGTCCCAATTCGGACCGGACGGGAAAAATTCCAGTTCAGACCGAACTGGAATTTTTCTGGTCCGGTCTCAGTCCAAAAAAATTCCAAATTCCGGTCCAGCCCCCTAATTAAGATATGTTTAAAGGAAATGAAACATGATAAATCCAAGTGAAAAACGATTCTTGGCAGTATTCTGTTATCCTTGGTCCTGCCCGTACCTTCTAGCCGGTTAACCACCTCCCGTTTTGTGAAGACTAATGTCCTCGGGTGGTACTGCACTAATATATTATGAGCATTAATGTCACCTCCCATATGTGAGGGATATTGTCCTCGAGTGGCTGCCTCCCTTTACGATGTTACTATGTTAGTATATTATGGGGTAATTCGTTGTTAGAGTAGTATGTTACTGAGCCTCAGCTAACGACGTTTTGTTTTCTGTTTTAGGTACTGACGAGAATAACAAAATGTATTTGGACTTTTGTAGACTCTTATGGTTATAATTTAAGTTAATGTTAGACTATGTTCAATAACTAAGGGCCTGTTCGTTATCGTTTTTTGTTTTCAGTTTTTCAGTTTTTTTGAAAACTAAAAACAAAAAACAGGAAACCAGAAAAAGTGGTTTTCACTTTTTAGTTGTCAGTTTTCAAAATCATCATGTTTCTAATAAGTTTGACCAATTTTTTATCCATTATAGGACATATATCATATGACTTTTAAATACAAAAAACCAAAAAACTGAAAACCGCAGTGATACCGAACGAGCTCTAAGTTTCTGTTAATCAAGACTAATGTTGGATATTTACTATGTTTTCATGTTATAATATGCTTAAGTTTATGAAGTCATGTTGCCTTGTATTTTGCAAAAGGAAAATACGGCAATGCGCCAACTATATAGATTCCACTGCTAATAACTCATTAATTAACTTAATAATGTTGATTAGTAGACGGGGCGTTGCATAATTACTCTATTAGCCAAGTGTAATTTAAAACTATTATCCAGGTAGTGATGTTAACGATGGTTTAATGGTTCAAATCGTGGAACGTGATAGCAAGCTTTTTTTTGAGGGGACGTGATAGCAAGCTTGTAATGTGAATATGTGATCGTTGATGTAGCTTCAACATTGCCGTAAATATATATTAGCCTGCGTGATATCATATGCACTATAAGTCTATAAGTACAGTTCTACCGCCATCGTTTGAAACGTGCAAAGAAAATTATATAGGACCCTACTCTTATTGGCTACTATCATTATCTTTTTCTTGGGTTTTTTTATGACCATTCGTCCATTCCCAGAAAGAGTATACAAAAGATACAAAAATCACGCACGTTTTAACTCGTTTTCGCACTCATCCTTCCTTTCAGAGACGGGCCTAACGCCATTTAATGTACAATCTTAACCATTTCATATCTTCTATAACCTACAAGTAAAAATCATAAAAAGTTGATATTTTGAAAATATACATCAAGACAAATCCAACAAGATCCCACTTGACTATGTTTAACCTTACCTATTAATCATGCTAGGTGGTCAAAATGGAGTCTACAGATAATGTATAAGTACATTTATTGTAAGTAATATAAAATGGAGGAAGTATATCTACTTTTAGCTTCTTATAATCAGTTCTTAAAGTTACATATATCATTTCTTTGTTAGGGTATAATCAAGATATTTTGTTTATTAGGAAACATATAATAGCAAGCATAAACTATAGAATCTCCATAAAAAATTGATAAAAAAAAGGGGAAAACCATAAGGGCATTAAGGCCATTGAAGAAAGCCTTGAAGAAAAAGGAGTTGCCTTTTGTTGAATACCCTTTGTTGGCCTCCAATTCATTCTCCAGAAGAGGATGGCTAAGCAAAACTTTATCACTAATTCCACCCTCCATTCTCACTTTTTCTTAGACCGCGCGCATTTGCGCGCGGCCCCCTAAGGTAGCGAAAATGATTGCAAATGACTAAATATAAGCATTAGCATAATCGAGCTAAGGAAAACAAAAGCATGTGAACTTGGTAGTTTAAAAACATAAGGTAAGTAGCTTTCATAACATATATGCATATAGCCGTTGTTAGTTCAAGCTATTTTAGGTTACAAAACACCGCAAGGGTCTTTGGTATTTTCTAAAACTCCCTTGGATCATTATTATATCTATTACAAGAACTTAATCATGCCTAGTAGCAAAAGGGATTAGTTTATAAGAGGCAATAATTAACTGTAAGGGGCACACTATTAACAACATGCAAAATATTAAGCAAAAGGATCCCTTGAGTGGGTGATGCAGTAGCTTAGTTGCTAGGCTCAGCAGCACCCCTAGTGGTAAGTACATGAGTAGCCTGACATGCAACAACCTTAGTGCTAAGTCCAAGGGCAACCTCATGTGCATCAGTGTGCTAATCTGTAGGCTTAGCAACATGCTTGAGTTTGAGATTAGCACTATGATAAATCAGTAGACAACATATGATATTCTATCATGAAAGGAAAACCTTAATTTTCTTATGGTCAGAGCATATTTAACAAGTATAGCAACTGCACTTTAACATATGACAACCTTTGAGACAATAAGGAACCCATACCACAAGTTATGAATCCTATAATTGTATCCTACAAGGGTTTTCTTAATTTGAAATTATGTCTGCATTTTCCTATTACTGAATATTTACTACCAATAGTCACTGATAGGCCTCTTTATAGCTCCTGTAAACTTACTCATAAATTTAGCAAACAGAATTAGAAGTTACTGAAACTAATTAAATATAGCATTTCAGTGTTTTCAAAATTATGCTTCTTTAATTACTCTAAGCACAAATTTAGTTGACATAACATGAAGTATAACCTTCTCACAATTTTTTGCGGGCCGACAGGGTAGGGAGGCATCACTCCGAAGTCTCTTCTATTGGCAAACAAAATATTCATTGTGAATGAGTTAAACCCTAACTAAACCATGAAAATTATGTATAAAGTTTATCAAAACTAACATGGGTGCATGACCTTTACATACAGGCTGGTGCTCAAAGCAGAGCGGAGTAAGTGTTTCAAGGACAAACCGACAGTCACAAATGATACTTCAATATAGCTAAGTCGATCCTTATTAACATCACACATTAAAACCATTCTAAGAGTGATTACTACAACATTCCCATATATAGGATCTAGGAGCAAGCAATCAAGATCTTCAATCTGAGTCAGGCTCAGAAAACTACTTGTTACCAGTAAGTAACCCCTTGACCGGACTGCCAGGGTGAGGAATAGGAGTACTGCAATATAAGCCGCCACGAATATACGTTTCATCTACAAGACGATATGATTGATTCAATTTATTTATGAAAAAGGGAAGGACGATATGATCTACAAGACGAATAGGATAATGGGTGCTGAAGTCAAAGAACATGGGTGTATTGGTAAAAAGAGCACACATAAAATGAAATGTTCATGTATCGGAAGAAAGCAATTATATGCCTAATGATTGTGATGCACATACCGCATCAAGGACCATTAGAAACAAAACATGTGAAAGCAAACAGTATAATAAAGCCATTACCATGAATCAGGAGAACCTGATTAGTTTAAGTTGAGAAAGTTCAAATTATTCATGAGAAACCATCTATTGACTAAAAAAACCAAATGAAATTGGTCGTTCAGTAGAAGCCATTTTCATCAATAAAAGCACCAACATAAATTCCATTGAATCATCAAATGAGAAGATAAGTTCAAGATAATAGAAAATGTAGTTGTTTAGAAAAAAAAGTGATCTTCTATTTTGCAATTGATCTTCTTTTTGCAATTTATGATCATGGAATTTCTTTTGGATACAACATTGCTTTCCAGCCACCATACAGCCTCTGCACTCCAGAAAAAGTCAGGTCAATAGTACCTCAAGAGCAGGTATATTCATTATTAGTATATCTCAAGTATGAAAATTCCACTCTCAAATAGTTTCATACAACACAATTCAATAGAGATACCAACTTTATTATGCAGGGAAAAACATTATCATCGGTCTTTTCCTAAGGATTCACCTTGAATTCTGAAGTCTAACCATTTTAAATGCTTACTTGATAAAATCCGATGAAAATGAAAGTGATTACAGGAATCTGAGAAAAACTTATAGTGTAATAGGTTCCGCCGCTGCTCACTTTTTCTGCTAAACGGCAACGCTGGTCTTGAATTGCAAAATTATCTTTTTCTTCCAAAAGTTCAATTGTAATTCTTGAACTTATCTTGAGCAGTGGAAGATAATAGAAAAAACCAATTTACAATTCCAAAAGTTTGACCCTTGATCTCTTGCAAAATATGAAAATAGGGGAAAAGATCAAGGGTCTTATCAACAATTAGCTATCCCTTTCCTTCTCCATTCTTCTTCCTCCTGTTAAGTAGAGTTTGCCAAGGCATAATTATTAATAGTACATGTACACACGTAACCCAAGTCTATTGCCAAAAGATCAATGAATAACAGATTAAGAAACCATGAGATAGCTATAAAACCATCGTCACATGATAGAGGCTCAGTCTATGTAGCTTTTACTAAAAAGCAAGCAATTTCTCAAAGCCATGATAATAATTTGCCATTCCAAAAAGAACATATATAATCCTCAATCCATCCTAGAAAATTTACCAAGGCATATTATACTCAATTCTTTGAATACGAAATCAGAAATTACATTGTAATCCCCCATAATTTTAAAGGATTTTATAAATATATTTTATCATTTATATATTTATATTTTAGTTCAAATGATTTTTATTATTAAAGTAGGTTGACTATTTTTGAAAGTCAAATGAAATTATTTTAAGGATTTAAGGAAATTGAAAATATTTTAATTAATCATGCTTTGAAAAAGGTTTGAAATATGAATTTGATTTAGAAAAGAAGTCTAATGGACTTGAGGAACCCAAATTCTAAGTAGATTAGGAAAGAGGAGTTATATTGATACTAGGAGTCCTCATTCATCAATCCTAGTTATCATCGAATCCTATTTAAACTTAAATTCCTTTTTCCTAAGCCCAAAAGGAAACCCTAGCTATAAATACCCTAAGCCCAATTATTTTACCCTACACAAATTATTTTCCTCACTCATTCTCTCAAAAATTTCGGCCCTCTCTCTCTCTCTCCTCTTCCACGTGATTTTTCTTTTCTTCTTCCTCTCAAGTTTTTGTTTCTTCTTCTTCAAGTAACGCTTTCTTCTTCGCTAAGAAACGTCACCGCCGCCGCCGTTGACCACCGTGGACCGCCGCTGCTGCCACCAATACCCTCCTTGGCCGGCGCATCCTCTTTGTATCTTGAGTTGGTTTAATTCTTTCCTTTTCCTCAAGTTTTCCATTAAAGACTATATTTTTATGTTTTACTTTAATGTTAATCATGATTATCAATATTAATTTACTGTTTTAATGAGTAATCTTGATTAATATATATATTATATTATAAGAATAAAAATTCAGATTTGTTTATTATTGTTAGATTTAAGTTTTAATAATTAAAGCATGGATTTTTAGGGTGTTAATGATTAGAAAACCATAGTAGCATATTATACACTATGAGATTAATTTAATTTATGATTTTAAACATGTTTAAGAGGGTTTAAAGAAGGTTTTATGATTTTATAAGTTGCTGGAATTTCAGAAAGTGTTTTATTTAGGGAGTTTTAAGAATTTTAATTACTAGTATGGTAGTACTATGCTAGGAATTAAAAGTAATGGAAGTTTTGATAGAAAAATCAACTTTTGAATATGTTAAAGGGGTTTTTAAATATTTTAAAGTTGCTGTCTTTTTATTTAAAAGTATTGATTTGAGTTATGTTTGATTTCTAGGCGGAGAGTATTCCGTAGGCGACTTTTAAAGGTTTAAAGTGGCCAGTCGACTAGTTTACACAAGGTACGTACATACCTATGTGATGATTGAGATAGTATCATGATGTTATAAAGGAGAATTATATAGTATCATGTATAGGAACTATGTTGAGTTCGTGTATGATATTTATTATGATGGATTTTGCATGTTTTATGCCTGTGTGCAAACATGTTGATTATAATATTTGATTATGAGTAGAATATCATGTTTGTATGGAATATTGATGCAAGCATGTTAATTGGATTGGGAACTTTATTTATTAATTCACATGGGGGAATTAATATATTTATTAGTATTGGATCATGTTTGATCGTTGTTCCCTTTTGTATTTCACTACTTTATGAGGACTGTGGGCCTTATTTGGTAAGTTGACAAGTTATGCCTTTGAAAGGTAAGATTGATTGTTGGCTAGGTTCAACAAAGTAAGAAAGGTTGGAATTTAAAGAAAGTAATCTTGGATTGTAAGTTGTGTGATCACTTATGTAATCCTAAGATAAAAGAAGTTTAATTGTGAATGTTGAATTATATTATGTGTTGCTTGTATGTGTGTCATAACAAATAATAAATTGTAAATCACGTAAAGTGTAACTTGGGTAGTAATAAACTTTAGACTTGTGCACGCTCGAAGTTGGACAATCGGGAGTTGGGGTACATGGTGAGCGGGCCATGGCTTTTTCTGGGAATTGGATTGATCACCATTCCTCTTTTTATTTAAAGGTTCCTCGATATCGTAGGTCATTATGGAATACGGAGTCGCGCCCGTATTTCGTCTTCCTAGGTGAAGACTGGTTTTTAGTTAGACAACTCGGTCCAATAACTATTCCATTTAATATAATAAAAGTCGATTAAAGTTTAGTTCAGTAGAAGTTATCTGCAGAATGTTATATTGTTGTATTATTATTTAACTCTGTTATTATTCCTTAGTATCATGATTAGGATTGTTTTATGTATTGATATGTAGTACTCAGCTTTGCTGATTACGTGCTTTGTTGTGTGTGTTGATCATGGCTTTGCCTTATTGATCCTGTGATGACCCAAATTTTGGTGAGCGAGATTCTCTAAAGCATTGACATTTACGAGGTTCGCGAGATGTAGCATCATTGGGAATCTGGGAATGGAGAGCTTGTGTAAATCTAGTTTTGTTATCTTGTTCTGCATTAGTCAGATAATGTTATTATTAAGTTGGTTGATAGACTTTCATAAAGTGGTTTGTTTTTGAAGTACTTAAATTATTATTTACAAAGTTTAGTTTGATGTTTTCCGCTGCAAAATTCTGAATAAGCCGATACGTTATCACACGGGCGATAATACTTGGGTAATTCTCTAAGTTTTGTATTATAAAGGTATTTCGAAAAGAGAGAAATATCCGGGGTGTTACAAAGTGGTATCTGGGAGCTTTAGGTTATTTTCAAAACTTTTAGGCGCCTAATTAACTTACTAGTTACTTGAATAAACTCTTAGAATTGCTCCTACTTATTCGTTATATATAAATATATATATATATTTTTTTTTAAGAGGACCGAAATTTTTTTTTTTAAAAAAGGGACCGAAATTTTTTTTTAGGGGCCGAATTATTTTTTTTAGAGCCGAATTTTTTTTTAAGGGTCGAATTTATTTTCGAATTATGATGGTTTGAAATTTTTTTTAGGATAGCCGAATTTTTTTTAGAGTCGAAATTTTTTTTTTTTTTCCTTTCGAATTTTATAAGTCTGAATTTTTTTTAGTCGAATTTTTTAGTTAGTTCGACACTTAATTATTATTATATTATAAGGAGTGTCTGCATTATTTTTTTTATTGCCTTTAAAGTTTTACTTGTTGCATTGTGAGAATGGGTAGTATAGGAAGGGCATATAGGATAGAAATATTATATGCCTACATTGAATAGTTAGTTCAGCATGTTAATATATTTCTTCCCTGCTAACTATTCATGGTTATTTTTCTTCCCTGCTAACTGTTTATATATTTCTTCCCTGCTGATTGTTATATCTTGTGCCTATGATGTTGATGGTATATTTTATTGTTATTGTTGGGAATTACGTACAGGGAGAGTACTAAAAATGTTATTGAATATATTTATTTGGTGTAGATCATTAATCATGTCCATTGATTAGGAAGCTATTATAACCCCATTGATCCGAGTGACGATGAAAGTGATGAGGACATTGCACTTATTGATAATGAATATACCCGCCTGGATTGGACTATGCGTACTTTAATGAGGAGGGAAGTAACCAGTGATGATGAGCTCATTGTGGAGTTCGACCATGCTAGAGGCCAAACTAGGAAAGACATCTATCGGGCATGGTTCAGGTTTGAAACTGATTCGGAGTCAGAGGACGAGGAGCCTCAACCTTCTAGGAGATCTAAACGACAAAGGAGATATGTCGCATATTATGATGAGGACATAGATGAGTTTGAAGATGAGATCTTCGCACCTGAGCTATACATAGAATTTCAGGACAAAAATGATAATGTAGTACCTTAGGTTACTGTTTATATTTTTATTTATTATTCTTCTTAGCAATAGAGGAAATAATATTATATTCAGTTGGTTAGTCGACCAACAGTGATAGCATAGTTTTTTTTTTTTTTTTACAATCATGGTTCCTTTTAGGAAGGTATAATATTATAGCAACAATTATTTCATTTAAATACCCGTTATGGAAGAATAAAAGTTATTACTTAATTATATGAGTGAGTAAAAATCTATTCTGGGCACGTAATGGGATTATTTTTTTTATTTTCATTAGGCAATTATATTCTTGCTTGCTTGCTTCTATTTACATGTTGATGTGAATATATTTTACCTGGATGATTATGTGATCATTAGAGAACATTTCATGTCGAACTTGGAACTAGTTGAGAAATTGTCTGTTGATGCGATCTTTAATGATCAAATCAAATGTTGCCTTCCTAGATGGAAATGTGAGTTATGCTGGAACCTAAAGTAGAGTTATATTACTTACAGGTCCCGAAGTAGAATGGCTAACAACAACGATCTAGTTGCCGCTATTCGCCTCTTGGCGGAGAAATTGACTCGGGGAGAGAGCCGAGCGTCCCGAGAGTGCCTGGGGATATGTTCGAAAGGCTAGCTAAGGTTAAGCCACCATACTATAAGGGGCAAGCGACCCTACCTTCCTAGAAAACCGGATTAGGGAGTTTGAGAAACTTTTTGAGGTTGTAAACTGCCCTGAAAATCTGAGAGTGGGTCAGGCTGTGTTGTACCTTAAGGATGAGGCTGATTTATGGTGGAGGGAGAATGGAGTTAGACTGAGTGCTATAGAAGGGTTCAATTGGGAGGCTTTTGTGACTGCCTTGAGGGGGAAGTTTTACCCTGCATTTATGAGGAAGCAGAAGGCCCAGGAATTCATTAATCTTAGGATGGGTAGTATGACCATTTCTGAGTATTACAGTAAATTCATAGCACTGTCGAGGTTTGCACCTGAGGTTGTAGCTACTGCAGAGTTGAAGGCTCAGAGATTTGAGCAGGGGTTGACTGATGAGATACAACTGGGATTAGGAGGGGAGACCTTTACATCCCTAGATATCGTGTATGGGAGAGCCGCCCATATTTATGGACTCCAATCGAGGCGGGATAAAAAGAATCCGGTGGTAGGTGAGAAGAGGAAGGACTTTAATCGTCGGGGAAACCAGGGAATTTCAAGAAGAATAGGAATGGTAATGGGAATTTCCAAGGAAACAAAGAACCGGGATAACCGCATATGGGGTCGAGCTGAAAGAGTGTATCACTGCAAAAAGTGTAGCAACAACCACCCTGGTAGAGACTGTAAAGGGGAACCAGTTATTTGTAACTACTGCCAGAAGAAGGGCCATAGGGAGTATGAGTGCTTTGCTAAGCAAAAGAAGGAGCAAAATGGCAATGGGGGTAGTAACCAAGCGAGGCCTGGATTCAACCAGCCAGGAAATCAGGGTTCGAAGCCTGCAGGGGCACAGAACAATCAAGGAAACTATAACAAGCCTGCCAGTGAGAACAACCAGAACAAGGCTCCGGGAAAGCTGTTCGTGATGAGTCGCAACGAAGCTGAACGATCTGCCGATGTAGTGTCTGGTACTTTTTCTATTAACACCGTGATAGTTAAAGCGTTATTTGATTCGGGGGCGACTTATTCTTTTGTCTCGTCGTCTGTTATTAAAAGTCTGGAATTAATCGATTTTGAAGTGATTAATTTGCCTGTTAGTATACCTACTGGTGAGACCATAAGGTGTACCAAGATGTTTAGAAACTTGCCTCTAAAGATAGGAGACTGTGTTTTTCCTTCTGACTTGATAGAGTTTAATCTGGGAGACCTAGATGTAATTCTGGGGATGGATTGGCTAAGTTTATACAAGGCCAAGATAGATTGT
Organism: Beta corolliflora; assembly: GCA_947648045.1. Classification (NCBI taxonomy): domain Eukaryota; kingdom Viridiplantae; phylum Streptophyta; class Magnoliopsida; order Caryophyllales; family Amaranthaceae; genus Beta; species Beta corolliflora. Next base: position 654,456 of record CANSZD010001010.1, read on the forward strand.
GAAGTTCAGAAAGTAACTTTAAGGAACCCTTTGGGTAAGCTGACTTCGTATAGACGTTTTGGGAAATCCAAGAGCTTTGGGGTCATCTCCGCGATGCAAGTGAAAAAGTTGATGAATAAGGGGTGTGAGTTATATTTTTGTAGTGTGCAAGATGTGGGTAAAGAGGTTGGGGTGAGTATTGAAGATGTTCCAATTGTGAACGAGTTTATGGATGTGTTTCCAAGTGAGATTTCAGGTATGCCACCTGCGAGAGCTGTTGAGTTCACCATAGACTTAGTTCCTGGAACTGCTCCTATATCTAAGGCACCTTATAGAATGGCACCTCCGGAAATGAGTGAGTTGAAGGCGCAGTTGCAAGAATTGTTCGATAAGGGTTATATTAGACCTAGTGCATCACCTTGGGGAGCTCCTGTGTTATTTGTCAAGAAGAAAGATGGGAGTATGAGGTTGTGTATTGATTATAGGGAATTGAATAACGTAACCATCAAGAATAAGTACCCTTTGCCTAGAATCGACGACCTATTTGACCAATTAAATGGAGCGAGCGTGTTCTCGAAGATTGATTTGCGTTCGGGGTATCACCAGTTGAGAGTAGCCGACAAGGATATACCTAAGACTGCATTTAGGACTCGTTATGGTCATTATGAGTTCACTGTAATGCCTTTTGGGTTAACCAATGCACCTGCCATATTTATGGACTTAATGAATAGGATTTTCCATGAGTTCTTAGATAAATTTGTGGTCGTATTCATTGATGATATCCTGATCTATTCGAGGAACGAGAAGGAGCATGATGAGCATTTGAGGATCATATTGGAGACGCTTAGGAAGAATCAATTGTATGCCAAGTTCTCTAAGTGTGAGTTTCGTTTGGAGAAGGTAGCATTTTTGGGTCACTATGTGTCTAAGGAAGGAGTCTCTGTAGATCCTGCTAAGATTCAAGCTGTGAGTGAGTGGCCAACTCCGAAGAATGTATCTGATATCCGAAGTTTCTTAGGTCTAGCGGGTTATTACAGAAGATTTGTGAGAGATTTCTCGAAGATAGCAAGACCTATGACCAATTTGATGAAAAAAGAGTCAAAATTCGAGTGGAGTGAAAAGTGCGAGGAAGCCTTTCAGATTTTGAAGGATCGTTTAACCTCCGCGCCTGTTTTGACCCTACCTGATGGGAATGAGGGATTTGAGGTATATAGTGATGCTTCGAAGAATGGTTTGGGATGCGTGTTACAACAGAATGGGAAGGTGATTGCGTATGCGTCGCGTCAGTTGAAACCTTATGAGGCTAATTACCCTACCCATGACCTAGAGTTAGCTGCCATTGTGTTTGCTTTGAAGATTTGGAGACACTACTTGTATGGAGTGACTTGCAAGATATTCACAGACCATAAGAGCTTGAAGTACATCTTTACCCAGAAAGACCTTAATATGAGGCAGAGGAGATGGCTAGAGTTGATAAAGGATTATGATTTAGACATCCAATACCATGAAGGGAAAGCAAATGTAGTCGCTGATGCACTGAGTAGGAAGTCGAGTCATAGCATGAACGCCTTGATAGTTCCTGAGGAGTTGTGTCGAGATATGCAAAGGCTTAGCCTAGAAATTTTAAATCCTGGGGAGATCGAGGCAAGATTGAGTGCTTTATCATTGGGATTGTCAATTCTAGACGAGATCAAAGAGGGTCAAGTTGGGGATGAGCACTTAGAGAAGATCAAGGAGAAGATGGGTCAGGGCAAGGAAAGTGATTTCAAGATTCATGATGATGGTAGTCTGAGGTTCAAGGGTAGGTGGTGTGTACCACAAAAGTGTGGCGAGATTAAGAGACGTCTTATGGATGAGGGTCATAATACGCCGTACTCTGTGCACCCTGGGGGTGACAAGCTGTATAAGGACCTTAAGCAGATCTATTGGTGGCCAAACATGAAGCGAGAGGTAGCTGAGTATGTGTCTAAGTGCCTAACCTGCCAAAAGGTGAAGATAGATCACAAGCGACCCATGGGGAAAGTTCAACCATTAGAGGTTCCGGGATGGAAGTGGGATTCCATATCGATGGATTTTGTAACTGCTTTGCCTAGAACAAGGAGTGGTAATGATACTATTTGGGTTATTGTGGACCGCCTGACAAAGTCCTATTGTTTTCATACCAATCAAGGAGACATGGAAGAAGAAGCAACTAGCCAAGTCATATGTTAAGCATGTGGTGAGACTGCATGGAGTTCCAAAGGATATCATTTCTGATCGTGACTCTAGATTCCTTTCTAAATTTTGGAAGAAGGTCCAATTAAATCTTGGGACAACATTGAAGATGAGTACAGCCTTTCACCCTGCGACTGATGGTCAGACTGAGAGGACTAACCAGACGATGGAGGATATGTTGAGAGCGTGTGCTATTGATTTTCAAGGTAGTTGGGAGGACCAATTAGACCTGATTGAGTTTTCGTATAACAATAGTTACCATGCGAGCATTAAGATGGCACCGTTTGAGGCCTTATATGGACGGAAATGTAGAAGCCCCATTTGTTGGAATGACTTTAGCGAAAATATAGTCTTGGGGACAGAGTTTATTGAGGAGACTGTTAAGAATGTCAGACTGATTCAGGCTAGAATTCAAGCTGCGCAAGATAGACAGAAGAGTTATGCTGACTTGAAAAGACGTGAAGATGAGTTTGCTATAGGTGATAAAGTGTTCTTGAAAGTATCACCCACTAAAGGAGTCATGCGATTTGGGAAAAAGGGCAAGTTAAGTGCTAAATATGTAGGCCCATATGAGATTCTGGAGCGAATTGGGAAAGTTGCCTACAGATTGGCATTGCCAATGGAGTTTGAGAAGATGCATGATGTGTTCCATATTTCTCAACTTAAGCGCTATATTCCCGATGAACGTCATGTCCTAGAGCCTGAACGAATTCAGATCGATAGTAGCCTCACATATGAGGAAAGGCCCGTCGGGATTCTCGAAGTAAAAGTGCGTAGTACACGCAATAAGGATGTCTACATCGTGAAAGTACTTTGGTCTAACCACGAATCTGAGGAGGCAACGTGGGAAGCCGAAGATGAGATGAAAAAGAAGTATCCAGATCTGTTCCCTGAGGTGAGTTACGAGGGCGTAACTCGATTTTTTTTAAGGGGGATAGAATGCGATAAATTTCGCGCTTTTTGTCTATTTTATGAGATTTTTTATGCATATGTATGCCTATGTTGAGTAATTTGCACATGTTAGTGCTAAAGAAGTAGACTCTCCGCATAAGAAAGCGTGTTCATAAGGAACACAAGTGTTTAAGTTAGCAAAAGTGTGCACCAGTGGCACAATTCTTCGTAGACTTTCGAAAAGTTTAGTTCAAGTTTTGAAAGATATGTGAGTTTTCGTGTCAAGTTTCGGGACGAAACTTCTTTTAAGGGGGGTAGACTGTAATCCCCCATAATTTTAAAGGATTTTATAAATATATTTTATCATTTATATATTTATATTTTAGTTCAAATGATTTTTATTATTAAAGTAGGTTGACTATTTTTGAAAGTCAAATGAAATTATTTTAAGGATTTAAGGAAATTGAAAATATTTTAATTAATCATGCTTTGAAAAAGGTTTGAAATATGAATTTGATTTAGAAAAGAAGTCTAATGGACTTGAGGAACCCAAATTCTAAGTAGATTAGGAAAGAGGAGTTATATTGATACTAGGAGTCCTCATTCATCAATCCTAGTTATCATCGAATCCTATTTAAACTTAAATTCCTTTTTCCTAAGCCCAAAAGGAAACCCTAGCTATAAATACCCTAAGCCCAATTATTTTACCCTACACAAATTATTTTCCTCACTCATTCTCTCAAAAATTTCGGCCCTCTCTCTCTCTCTCCTCTTCCACGTGATTTTTCTTTTCTTCTTCCTCTCAAGTTTTTGTTTCTTCTTCTTCAAGTAACGCTTTCTTCTTCGCTAAGAAACGTCACCGCCGCCGCCGTTGACCACCGTGGACCGCCGCTGCTGCCACCAATACCCTCCTTGGCCGGCGCATCCTCTTTGTATCTTGAGTTGGTTTAATTCTTTCCTTTTCCTCAAGTTTTCCATTAAAGACTATATTTTTATGTTTTATTTTAATGTTAATCATGATTATCAATATTAATTTACTGTTTTAATGAGTAATCTTGATTAATATATATATTATATTATAAGAATAAAAATTCAGATTTGTTTATTATTGTTAGATTTAAGTTTTAATAATTAAAGCATGGATTTTTAGGGTGTTAATGATTAGAAAACCATAGTAGCATATTATACACTATGAGATTAATTTAATTTATGATTTTAAACATGTTTAAGAGGGTTTAAAGAAGGTTTTATGATTTTATAAGTTGCTGGAATTTTAGAAAGTGTTTTATTTAGGGAGTTTTAAGAATTTTAATTACTAGTATGGTAGTACTATGCTAGGAATTAAAAGTAATGGAAGTTTTGATAGAAAAATCAACTTTTGAATATGTTAAAGGGGTTTTTAAATATTTTAAAGTTGCTGTCTTTTTATTTAAAAGTATTGATTTGAGTTATGTTTGATTTCTAGGCGGAGAGTATTCCGTAGGCGACTTTTAAAGGTTTAAAGTGGCCAGTCGACTAGTTTACACAAGGTACGTACATACCTATGTGATGATTGAGATAGTATCATGATGTTATAAAGGAGAATTATATAGTATCATGTATAGGAACTATGTTGAGTTCGTGTATGATATTTATTATGATGGATTTTGCATGTTTTATGCCTGTGTGCAAACATGTTGATTATAATATTTGATTATGAGTAGAATATCATGTTTGTATGGAATATTGATGCAAGCATGTTAATTGGATTGGGAACTTTATTTATTAATTCACATGGGGGAATTAATATATTTATTAGTATTGGATCATGTTTGATCGTTGTTCCCTTTTTGTATTTCACTACTTTATGAGGACTGTGGGCCTTATTTGGTAAGTTGACAAGTTATGCCTTTGAAAGGTAAGATTGATTGTTGGCTAGGTTCAACAAAGTAAGAAAGGTTGGAATTTAAAGAAAGTAATCTTGGATTGTAAGTTGTGTGATCACTTATGTAATCCTAAGATAAAAGAAGTTTAATTGTGAATGTTGAATTATATTATGTGTTGCTTGTATGTGTGTCATAACAAATAATAAATTGTAAATCACGTAAAGTGTAACTTGGGTAGTAATAAACTTTAGACTTGTGCACGTCTGAAGTTGGACAATCAGGAGTTGGGGTACATGGTGAGCGGGCCATGGCTTTTTCTGGGAATTGGATTGATCACCATTCCTCTTTTTATTTAAAGGTTCCTCGATATCGTAGGTCATTATGGAATACGGAGTCGCGCCGTATTTCGTCTTCCTAGGTGAAGACTCGGTTTTTAGTTAGACAACTCGGTCCAATAACTATTCCATTTAATATAATAAAAGTCGATTAAAGTTTAGTTCAGTAGAAGTTATCTGCAGAATGTTATATTGTTGTATTATTATTTAACTCTGTTATTATTCCTTAGTATCATGATTAGGATTGTTTTATGTATTGATATGTAGTACTCAGCTTTGCTGATTACGTGCTTTGTTGTGTGTGTTGATCATGGCTTTGCCTTATTGATCCTGTGATGACCCAAATTTTGGTGAGCAGATTCTCTAAAGCATTGACATTTACAGGTTCGCAGATGTAGCATCATTGGGAATCTGGGAATGGAGAGCTTGTGTAAATCTAGTTTTGTTATCTTGTTCTGCATTAGTCAGATAATGTTATTATTAAGTTGGTTGATAGACTTTCATAAAGTGGTTTGTTTTTGAAGTACTTAAATTATTATTTACAAAGTTTAGTTTGATGTTTTCCGCTGCAAAATTCTGAATAAGCCGATACGTTATCACACGGGCGATAATACTTGGGTAATTCTCTAAGTTTTGTATTATAAAGGTATTTCTGAAAAGAGAGAATTATCGGGGTGTTACATACATACACATAAAACTCGATAATAAACAACTTCAATGTACCTAGTCCATAAGAGCCAAGCTTTTATCAATAAAACATCGACATTTCCAATTCCATAAAAATGCAAACTATAATGGGTTCACTAAAAGATCGAAATTTCAATAACAAATGAATAAAAAAACAAAACTAACCGGTAATTATAAGTAACCTAAATGAGAGTTGCTTCAATAACAAAACTCGTTTTTCCTTAAACCTCCCAGCTAATACAATCAACATTGTCCCAAGTGTGATACTTGCCCTGCACATTTCCTATAAAATCCAAATTATTACTTTAAAAAAAAAAAAAGATTCACCCAAAAAAAGTAAAAATGAGAAAACCTAAGCGAAAATGAAGGCGAATTATCTAAGTTAGGGAGGAAGATGAAGATGGAGGGTTCAAAACGAAAAGAGACGAGTTTTTCAGACAGTGTACGCTGCATAAATATGCTACAATCAGAATCGAATCAAGATCAATATCAACTAATTAACACAACAACGTGATCAGAATCACCTGGAATTCGCTGCCAGTTCGTCCTTAATACCTCCTGCTATCAACTTGTATCAACAAACTTTAATCAGAGGAAAAACTTAATTGAATATCTCATTGCATTTCACATATTTAAATCACAATCCCTAATCAACACATTTAGCTTAGTACTTTCCAATTGAACCAAAAAAAATCAATCAAATAACAAAAACTAATTTCAATTGAACCAAAAAATTCAATCAAATAACAAAACCTATTTGTCAAATCACGACATTTTTCATGGCATTTCATATCGATTTCAATTGGCACATGGAAATAAAAAGAAGTAGGAGAAAGAAACCTTGCCAGTGAGTTTCCCTATGCGCCGGAAATGCGGAGGAGAGAGAAACTTGGAGAAGATAATCGCTCTTCCTGGCAGTCGCCGATGAACGGAGAGAATGTTCGAAGTTACTTGATCTTGATGTGAATGAATTTGGTAAGAAATGAAGAGGGTTTAAGGAGGGTTTTGAAGGCGGGGGTTTTGGTGGGAGTGAGGAGAGAGAAAGGAAGAGGAGGAAACTGGAAAGAGGAGAGTGACAATGGAAGAGCGAGAGACAGTGAGAAGAGAGATGCAGAGAATAGGAGACAAACGCAGACACGACTCACCGGCGAGTAAGTAAGGGCAAAGAATTCCAAAAAGTTGAAAGGGTAAAACGGTAAGTCCACTGTTACTAAGCTACATCAGATCAACTTCTCACTTTTTAATGGGTACGGAATAGAGGAGAGAGAAACTTAATTTTATGCAGAAAAAGCTAAGCTAAAGTTTTATCATTTTTCTTGCTTGATGAGGAGAAAACCGGACATTGTTACACCTATCCACCGGGTAGACAACCCACAACTAATAGAGCATAAAAAAAATAAAAATTATGTTGAGTTGGATTCCATTACCACACCCCTCAACAAGTCTTTATTAATGGTAGGTAGTCTACCCGGTGGGTAGACAAAGTTTTTTCCGAGAAAACCGAGTCACGTAACTACAATAGTTCAGTACTTCAGTAGTGCGCAATTGATTTAATCATTTAAAACGTTAGTTTATTCTTACATATATGTTTGGTAATCGTAAAGTAGGTATTTTATAGTACCATAATCATCAAAGATTTATCATAGTAAATATATTAATCACATGATGGCATGATGCTCCGCACGTTGGTTCGACGAACTTCTTTTGTTTTTTTGGCATGTTGGGATAAGAACCAAATTAATGTATGCTAAAAAGATAATAAACCTAATTACATCATCACCAGTAAAGCGAATCTTAGTATATTAGTACTCAATTGGTCTCAAGACTTCAAATAAATGTTGTAAGCTCATTCTCCTGAATTTGTTAGCTTGGAATTATTTTGCGATAAGGTTTTCCTCATCATCTCCTCTTACTTTACTTTGTAAAATTAGATGAATATACTAAGAACAGATAATGCTACTAATTAGTAAGGTCATTCTCCTTATCTATTTACAAAAAATAGTATCAGCTAGCTAGCCGTGTGGGAATCCTATTTGGACTGTTATGCTATTGGCTTAGCTTGGGGGGTTTGTAAGTTGTAAGGGGAAATATTCATGAAAGTTTCTAGTTTCTACACACCAATCATGGAGTTTCAGGACAAATGAGACCATTCCACTTTAGTGGTCCTTATTGAACAGGTTTTGTAATGCATCGTGATTCTGTTACTAGCCACCGCGACTCAGCTTTTAGAAAACAATATTTTGACGTCTTATTTATTCACTAGTGATAGAATGAAAGTTATACATACGTGACAATAATGATTATTACGAATTGTGGTAGTGATCATAAATTTGGATACTTTTTTGTATTTTACTCCATCCGTTCCATAATATAAGTCTTGTTTCCTTTTAAAGTGTCCCAAAATATAAGTCATATTTCTATTTTCAATCAATAATTATGCTCAAAATACCCTCATGAAAATAATTTAATTCCCAAAATGTCCTCATAATTTCAACTTCCAATGCACCATTATTAATGACAATATGAAATCTTTTACCTCATTGAACTCCTCTACACGTTAAACCATACAACATTAAATGTTCAATTTTTATTTTTGTTATAAAAAAAAAAAAAACAATGGAAGTGTTTCCCAATAAAAATGAATCTTTTTATTCAAATAAAACAATATTCCACTTTATCTTAATTCCAGTGTAAAAAACAAAATCGGGACTTATAATATGAGACGGAGGGAGTAGTGTATTATAGGTTGTTTGATTGGAAGAGGGGAAAGGAAAAGATACAAAAAGAAATAAAAGATCCCTAATTTCCTCGATGTATTTAGTTTCTAATTGAGATAAAGTGAATAAATATAATTATGTACTCTGTCCATCCCATATTATAGTGCTTCTTTCCTTTTTAAAGTGTCCCAAAATGTAATTCTTGTTTCCTTTTTTGATTATACACCTTTCCATGATTTTCATAGAAAAATTGTGCTACCATTATTTATTTGTTTATTGGAAATAGTTTTTTTCTTTGTTTATTCAACCCAAGGGAATTTAATGCTCTTTGACCACTTATTGTCATTCTCTCTCTTAAAATCAGCTTTTTCCCCATAAAATTTATTTTCAATACACAAACACTTTTTACCTTCCTCTTAGATTCTATTGACCCGTGATTGCACTCATACTTCCTTAGTTCCTTTGGTTTCCTATATAATGTTAAGTCGTTAACATATTCCATAACTATGTTTTGAAATAGAAATCATATTAATTTTTCTATCTCACAGTCTCATACGCACAATATTAGCAATAATGGAGGGTAAACACAAGATATCTGAGAATGCTCTGACGCAGCCTCTAGTAGAGTTGGAGGCAAATGACATTTCAGTTAATGAAGGCAACACATCTTTCTTCAAAACTTGTTTCAATGGCCTCAATGCCATCACAGGTAGGTTCTTCCTCCAATTATTCCACTTTTTCATCATCTATTACATTTGCCTAGATACATCTTTCCTATATTGTTTTCTGATTGATGTCTTCGAAAAAATATTGTTAAGTACTTAAGTTACACCTTCGTGCTTCCTCCCCGCTGTCGCATCTTCCCAAAAACCCATCACTCCACCACAATCTAACATTCGATCAACCTATTTTGTCAAACGAACACCAAGAAAGTTGAGCCTAAACGAATAAGACCAAGCAAATGTGAAAGCAGAAAATAAAGTGATAATTAATAACAAGAACTGGGCAAAAAATACAAGAAGGTTAGTGAATGATTAAGCTGGAGAGAAAAAAAAAATGAAGAAATAATTAAAGAAAAATCACGAGTGAGAGTGAAACTTTGGAGATTTGGGGCTCATGTTTGAGCTACGAATTGGTGCCGATATGAGTGGCGAAACCTTGATGCTTTCTGGCGAGATGGGTAACCAAAACGGGGGTGCAACAACGGGAATTATTACTTGGCGATGTTTTCCGGCGAGATGCAAATCGCGAGTTTGCCAAAATTGATGTCCTAGTTCTTTTTATAGCAGAATTCTTAAATTAGAATCAAAATTTTTGGTGATTCAATTTGTAGGTTTTTTCTGTTTTATAAAATATTTTGTTTATTTTTATTCGATTTTTATCACAATTGGGAAAAAAAAAAGGAAGGCATATGTGTTGATGTGGTGGTGGTTATGGAAATACGTAGGCAGGAGATGGGGCAAAGGAAGATGAAGAAGGTTAGCGAAGGGAGGAAATTATGATTAAAAAAATAGCCAATAAACTAGTGGCATGTATCATAATTAAATGGGTTTTAGAGAAAATAAACCACATCAAATACTTTTAACTTATATAGCCGGTCACAAGTCATGGGACGGTTGAAAGAAGATGTCATCTAATGGTTGGCTTATTCTAAGTTAATTTAAAGTTGGGACTAGTGTAAGAATACCAACCAACAGGGTGGGATTATTAGAATCAATTTTTCCTTATTGCAATTTTAAGTTAACACCACATACACATGTTTTGGCTTATATAATAGAGATGAGCTTATTTTTTTAATAATCATTACATATTTCTCCTAAGAAGTAAAATAATAAGATTATCTTAATTGACACAAATAAGAACTACGTACGATCCCCAAAAACATAAAAAGGACAAATTATACTAATTGACACACACGACAATTATTGACCTCTGGAAATTAAAAGGATAAGATTATCCTCTTTGTTTTCTCGGTATTTTTATGACTTGTAAATGGATGTTAGTATTGTTGTTGCTTAATGTAGAACTATAATTTTAGGAAAAATTACCAAGAGTAAGTCAACCTTTACCCATTGCTGAAAAGGCTCGGCTTCAAAACCGCACGTGGAGCTTCCGCCTTATACGACTCCTCTAGGGATGGAAGTAGGCCCAGCCTAGGGGGTCTACTCAAAATAAGTCAGATTTTAGATTAAATCTGAATAAGTAAAACTTATAAGGGTGTTGTCTTTTAATAAATTCAGGTGACCAGTTACCTGAAAAATAGGTATTTATTTTAATTTTCTTTTCCTTTGACTAATTTATCTCCTCCAACCCTTTTCCTCCCTCCTCCATCCCTCTCTCACTCCACCATCTTCTCCAAACCCCTTATCTCTCCCTCCTCCCCACCACAATCAACACCCACCCCTACTAAAACCAACCCGAAACCCCCACTACCACCCATCAACTCGAAAATTTCGGCAGAATTACTCAGTACCACCACCACATAGCATCTCCACCTCTTTCTCCCTTCTTCACGAGCCTCGACCACCACCTAGCACCACCACTTGGTGCTTTCTCTTCTCGTTCTCTTTGTTCATCTTTTTATCTCATCCCCTGCGTGCAACACACATTTGTTGGTGGTGTTTTTGAAATTTGCGAACCTTAATAATAACTGTTTTTTTGTGCATTCCTAAACTGAAGATCCACGAATGAAATTATGCACTTAACTGAAAATTGAGAATTTTGAGTGTGGTATCAACGTGCTACATTTGAGAATTAATAAGATTACAAAAAAATGGTAATGAAGAATCGCCACAAACTAGAAGAACAACATGATCTTTGACTTCCGCTAGTACACAAACACCCAGAAAAAGCATCTCTTACAAACCAACAATTAGAGATCTTATATATAAGAATGATAAACCTTTAAGCTTGGATGATCTTATTTCTAGTTACCCTGGCGAAATAACGAAGTTATTGAGGTTTTATGTCATGTGGGTTCCTTGAATTATCCTATGCTTCCACTTTTTATCTACGGTCGTCGCAGGCAAAGGGGGTGGGAGAGGTGTTTGCAAGGGGTGGGGTGGGGTAGTGTGGGGGATGGGGGGAGGTGTTTGTAGGGGTGGGGCTGGGAAGGAGGTGTTCGCAAGGGTGGAGAGGGTAGATGGGTTTTTAATTTTAGTTTTAATCTTTAAGATAATTAATATTTAGAATTTAAATAAAATTAAAACTGAAAATCCAAACCAATAAAAATAAGACACATGGACAAGTTACCTAACTCATTAAAAGAAGAGAGGAAAAATTGTTAAAAATAAGTCAATGTTTAGGTCGTCCGCTGTAAATAAGTCATTCTTTTAATTATTTTTGAATGAGTCTAACTTTAATACCCATTTGATTTAAACAAGTCAAGTAATCTGTAACCGGTTTGATGGGTAAATTATTTCATAATTTTAATATTTTTTATTACTCTCTTCTTGCCCACCTCTATAAGACCACCACCACTATTACCACCCCCTAAGTCCTCTACCACCGACAACCACTGTAACTCCACCCACAACTACCAACACCTAGACCCACCACCAACACCGACACCCTCAACTTTACCTTCAAAACCACCACCCAACAACCAACAAACCAAACACCACCTCAATATGAATTGCACTCTCTCTCTTATCAATCTCTTCCACATCCTCTACCACCAAATATGTGAATCCAACCCAAAGCTCAATCAATTACTACCCGACTCACGGCAGGATTTGAGCCTTCATTCACATCCTCCCCTCAACGCCGCCATTAACTCCATGTTCCGCGATTTCGATGTGGTGGTGATTCGTTAAAGGGAGTAGAAGTGACAGTAGGAGTTCCTTCTTTGATTCCATCAAATGCATTGATTCTTTCAAATTTCAATCTTTGTTTTACAAAGGTAAACCAAATCCCAATCTCTTCTTAATTCTCATTCTACTCACTTTTCTTTCATGTCACTTTTTCTCCTGTTGTTGCCAGAGACCAGCACAGTAATTGACCACTACCACTCTCTCTCCGCTCATCAAAATTTAAATTGATACCATTCTCATCCAGATTGTCCCCTTTCATATTAATTTTCGTTTATCAAGCGTCAAAAAATCGAAGGAGTACTGAGATTGGCTGGACCCATGACGACGACTATAGCCCACGGTGCGTGGTGGTAAGGGTGTTATGCGCATTCAAGGAGGAGAGAGGAAGAAGGGAACTGTAAATGGGTTGTGAGTTTGGAGAGGAGAGAGAAATAAAGCAAGTGACGTCATGACGACAAGATGGAGGAGAGAGAAAGTAGTGGTGGAGGTGAGGGAGGAGAGAAAGCAGCGGTGGAGGAGTGAGGAGAGAGGCGGTGAAGGAGGGAGGACATAGAGAGTATGGAGGAGGGAGGAGAGATATAAGGTTTTTATTAAAAATAATAAAGAAAATAAGACCAATTAAAATGCGACACCTATCACCTTAATCTGTTAATATCCAATTTGAAAATGCAGCCCAACAAGCTTTACTTATCTTGAGTTAATCAAAAGGCTAACTTATTTTGAGAAAACGGTCCAAAAGTTGACTTATCTTGACAATTTTTCCAAGAAGATACCCTCATAAGCTTTGCTTATTTTGAGTTAATCCAAAGTATGACTTATTTTGAGCAAATCGCTCAAAGGTAGACTTATTCTTGACAATTTTTCCAAAAATTTATGTATTTGGTTTTGTAATTGATTTGAAAATTGCTTTAATTATGTTAATTTATTCTTCAATCACAAACTTTTCCTTTCACTACACATAGTTATATGATAATTTATTTTAGCAACTTTGAACTTCCTTTGATATGCATATTTTAAATTAGGAAGGGTTATGATTGGGGAAAATATTAATAGGTAATAATTTTTTGTTGAATTAAGGGTTAAAAAGTCTTTTTTATAGAGGGACACCATAGCTCCCCTTGGCTTATATAATAGAGGTTAATGCTAGTTTACTTCTTCTTTTAGGAATTAGCTATTTCTCCGGTGGTAATAATATAGTATTATAGTGTTAGAGCCTGTTCTCTTCGGCATAAAATAACTGAACTAAACTAAACTGAACTGAATTGAACTGAACTGAACTGAATTGAAGTGAACTGAATTGTAACTAATTAATAGTAATGATAATAATTTAGGAACTGAACTGAACTGAATGAATTGAATTGAACTGATTTGAACTAAACTGAATTGAACTGAACTGAAAATAAGTTGGGGAGAACATGCCCTTAGAAGGTTTCAAGAGTAACATTTATATTTAGTTTTTATAAGGAATGGACTACTTACATGCATACTTCTTTAACTTGTTTTGTATCTTTTCATCTAATATACTTAGGTCCAAATAGTCACATATTTTGCTAATGTTTGACATTATATATATCTTAGGTATTGGAATTCTATCAGTTCCGTATGCCTTAGCAGCAGGAGGTTGGTTAAGCCTGGTCTTACTTTTCATCATCGCCTTAGCGGCTACATACTCAGGTCTATTAGTGAAACGATGCATGGAAGCTTTTCCAAGCATCAAATCCTACTCCGACATTGGCGAACACGCCTTCGGACGCATAGGCAAAGTTGTAGTATCCATAGTTCTATATGCAGACCTTTACATGGTTGTAACAGGCTTTTTAATACTAGAAGGCGATAATCTACACAACTTGTTTCCAGAAATTGCGCTTCATTTTTTTGGGATATCGATCGACGGGAAATCAAGCTTCATTGTTCTCATAGCATTGATTTTGTTGCCAACAGTTTGGTTAGATGACCTCAGCATTCTTGCTTATGTCTCAGCTGGTGGAGTTCTAGCATCGTTTGTTATACTTGCATCAGTTTTTTGGGTTGGTGCTTTTGGTGGAGTTGGGTTACATAACAAAGGAGAACTTTTCAACTTCAATGGATTACCTACTACGTTAGTTTATTCATGTTTTGCTATAGTGCTCACCCGGTTTTCCGCCGCTCTATACTTCCATCCAAAAGAAACATCAATTCTCTACGGTAATTTTCATGCCAACTTTAGCTTCATTTTTTATCTTTTTTATGCATCAAATGCAATAATCATTCCTTATTAAAATAACTCATAGTCAACCTACTTGAAAAGAGGAATAGATTTTATATTTTACATAAGGCAAAATAGTTTTGTGCATGCTTGTTGTCATGGTTTCTTCTTGGATATTCTTCCTAATAATAGAAACATGGTTTTGAACAACCAATATCACAAACTTGCTTGATCTGTGAATATGAATCAGATAAGAATAATTCAGGAATTTTATATGCAACCGAATGACCGATATAATTACTCTGTAATTTATATAATAAAAAAGAAACTGAGTTAGTGCATTCAACATGCTTAATGTCATGTCATTAATCCTTAATTAATCGGTGGAATGTGCTTTATTTCTTATATATTCAATAATTAGTGTTGATTTTGTGGAAATCTAAGGATTTATGAACTTAGATTTTGTAGAATGATGTAGAAAACATACTCAAATAATGAGTTGTTGATTTAGAATTTCATTGAGAGAGAGAATTAGCTCTTTGAGAGAGAGAATTATCTCGTCATTTACAGTAAGAATTGATTGTAATGAATTAAGAGAGAGAAAGAATACAAAATAAGCTATTTATACAAGAGTCTAGAAGAAGAGAGAAAAGAAGAGAGAATAACTAATTACAGCTCTAACTCTAACAACCTTCAAACTAATTCTGTTGAGGACATTATGTTGTTACTGAGTTAGTAGAAGGAATAACTTCAACACCCCCCCCCCCTCAAACTAGGGACTGGTGAGGTAGGAACCATACCTAGTTTGGTGAGAAGATCTTTATGTTGAGCAATAGGATGAACCTTAGTCAACACATCTGCAAGCTGATTTTGAGTAGGAAGATAGCTCAATTGCAATAAGCCTTCTAGAACCTTATCTCTTATGAAGTGACAATCCACTTCTATATGTTTTGTTCTCTTGTGGAAAACAGGATTTTTAGCTAAGTGTAGAGCAGATAATTGTCACAATGGATCTTGACAGGAGTGAGGGAAGAAATGCCAAGTTCAATGAGTAGCCTGACTAACCAACACACCTCAGAAGCAGCTTGAGCCATGGCTATATATTCTGCTTCTGATGAAGATTTAGAAGTTGTCCCTTATTTCTTGGATTTCCAACTGATGGGAGAATTACCTAGGAGCATCACATAACCAATGATTGACCTCCTTGCGTTTGGACATGCTGCCCAGTCTAAATCACTATATGCCTGTAGAGTGAGAGTATCGCGGCGACCTTGAGAAGAATTCTTTGACCAAAGTGGAGTGTACATAGTGTAGGGTATGAACAAGGGCCCGATAGCGGGGAGACGAGGGAGAGTGCGTGAACCGACTCAAACTTCTTAACAAAGGGTAAGGTCTAGCCTTGTGTGAGTCAAAAATTAAGCTTGCCTACTAAGCTTTTGTAGGCAAAGCGGGATCATGATAAAAATCACCTTCATCAACTAACAATTTAACATGAATGGGAAGAGGAGTAGAGGTTTTCTTGGTAAAAGATAGACCACTATCTTGAAGTAACTCTTTGGTAAATGATTGTTAGGATTAGGCAAACCATCTGGCATCTTCATGTAGACCTCTTCATGAAGGTCTCCATCTAGAAAAGCATTATTTATATCAAGTTGATATAAGTCCCACATCTTACTAGCTGCCAAGGCCAAAATGCTTCTAATGGTAGGCATCTTTACTATTGGTGAGAAAGTTTCTTGAAAATTAATACCATATTTTTGAGTGAATCCGTTTGCTACTAGCCTTGCTTTGCATCTATCCAAAGAGCCATCATCCTTTCTCTTAATTTTGTACACCCATTTGCAACCAATGGGTCTTTTGCTTTTAGGGAGTGGAACAACATCCCATGTTTGATTGTCATTTTAAGCTGTAATTTCTTTATCCATTGCTTCAAGCCAGAATGGATCACTAGAAGCTTCTAAGTAAGAAGTTAGTTCAAGCTGATGCATTAAAGTAGCAACAAATGGTTTGGCTTGAAATGGGCGGTTGATTTGATAATACAATATTACACCAATGTTGTGAACTAAGAGTGTGAGAGCAAACATAGTCTTGGAATGAAGAGGGAGGTTGACATGTTCTAGTTGATCTTCTAAGTGGAACTGAAACAGGAGTAGAAGTAGTACTAGAACTGGTGTCAGATGAAGAAGGAATAGGTGTATTGTGATCAGTAGAAGGAGTAGGTGTATTATGATCAGTAGTAGAAGAAGAAGAAGAAGAAGAACAAGAAGGTGATGGATGAGATAAAAGGGAATCAGGGAAAGAAGTGTTGTCCGTTAAGTCTGTGACTGTAGCAAGAAAAATTTGAGAAGGGTAAATAGAAGATAGAGGAGCAGCTTTGGATGTAGAGTAATGATAAGGGAAATGTTTTTCAAAGAAATAAACATACCTGGAAATTATGATCTTGTTAGTGACAAGATCAAGCAGTTTGTAGGCTTTTTGTACAGGTGGGTAGCCAAGGAAAATGCAAGGAGTTACCTTAGGATCAAATTTAGATATGTGGACAGGAGAAGTATTAGCATAGCATAAACACCCAAAGACTTTGAGGTGTTTAAGATTGGATTTGTAATGAAATAATTTCTCAAAGGGAGTAATATTGTTGATGCTTCTTAAAGGCATTTTGTTTATCAAGTATGTGGTTGTCAAGATACACTCACCCCAATATTTAAGTGGGAGTTTGGATTGAAGTAGAAGTGATATAGCTGTTTCCAAGAGGTGTCTATATTTCCTCTCCACTACTCCATTTTGTTGTGGAGTACCTCTGCAACTTATTTGATTCTCAATACCTTTTTGAATGAATAACTGCCTCATTTCTCCTTCCACAAGATCTGGAGCATTGTCAGTTCTATTGCTTTGTACCTTGACATGAAACTGTGTTAATAAACTTGAGGAATTGAACCATTGAAGCATGAGAATCAGCCTTGGATTTCATTAAATGAGTCCATGTGATTCTAGTGAAATCATCTACTATAGTAAGAAACATAGTGTGTCCTGAGTATGTACAAGTTTTATATGGCCCTAATACATCTACATGTAGTAATTGAAAAACAAATGATGTTTTTATTGTGCTAACAGGAAAAGGATGCCTAGACTGTTTGGCTATATGACAAACTTGGCAGATATTTTCAGCCAGACAACCTTGAACATTAACTGAATCATCTAGATTCTTGATTTTATTGAATGAAATGTGACCTAATCTAAAGTGCCATAGTTTTGCACATTCAATAGCAGAGAAACTAGAATGTAGGGAAGATATAACAGAAGTATCTTCATGATTTGTAATAGTTGAAGTGATTTCCCGGTTGAGCTTGTACAATCCATGCTCCAGCTCACCAAGAAGCATAGAGTTGTTCATCAAAGGGCCCTGAAGCACACATTGATTATGAGTAAATTGAACAGTACATGAATCATCTTGGCACATTTTTGCAATGGATATAAGATTGAATCTAAAACCAGGAACATGTAAAGCATTTTTAAGTTCTATATGTTCTCCTAATTTCACATTACCAATATGATTCACTTGTACCTTACTTTCATCAGGAATTGTAATAGAGTAATTACTACCAGATACTTCATGAAATGTATTGAAAAGCTTTAAGTAAGAGCACATATGGTCGGTGGCTCCACCGTCTATAATCCGGTATGATCTAAAGATGTATTTAGACGAGAATATACTGCCCAATTGGTATTCTTTGTAAGACCATGACTAGTAGAACCTCCTGACTTGTCTATCTTAGACTGATTGTTGAGTGCTTCCATGATTTTGCAGTACTGTTCTTTAGATCAGTCTGAGCAACAACTGCTATTCTTTTACCTTTGGCAAACTTATAACCAGCTGGATAGCCATAAATCTTCCAACATCTATCCATGGAATGACCAGCCATTTTGCAGTGATCACAGTAATACACTGAAGATCTCTTGTTGCCTATGATTGTTCTATTTGAACCAGAACCAGTGCAAGCATTTGTGTTGCTAATGTGATTGTGAAAAGTAACTCTAGGCTTGAAATTCCTTGAGTCTGTATAAGACTTTGCAGTGAAAGCAACACCTTCATTTCCAACCTTTACAAATTCACTGAGATTCTTGTGACTTTCTTCCTGACATAAAAGCCTATATGCTTGTGTAATATGAGGCAGAAGTTGCATCATCAAAATAGTGCTCTTAACCAATGCATACTTTTGACTAACTTTCATAAAAAATGCAATAGCCTTGTGTCTTGCTGAGATTTCAGAGTTTGCTTAGTTAAATAACAAGTGCAATAATTAGAGCAGATACAAGAAGGTATAGGATCCAATCCATCAATCATGTCCCAAATGGACTTGATTCTTGTGAAAAATTCAGATATATTTCATCTTCTTCTTGAGTGATATCAGATAATTGTTGTTGCAGTCCATATAATTCAGTTCCAGAAAGAGTACCAAATCTCTCTTCAAGATTAAGCCAGATTTCTCTAGCAGTTTTGAAATAGAGAATTGATTCAACAATTACTTGATCTAATGAAGCTAGAAATCACCAAATCATTACATCTAGTCCAAATTTTCAACAGATTTGCATTCCAGTTGGTTTGGAAAAGGATCCGTTCACAAATCCAAGCTTATTTTTAGCAGATAAGGCTATAATCATAGACCTTTTCCAATCAAAGAATCCACCACCAGAGCAAACTATAGGAACAAGCTTTGTTGTGTTAAGATCAGATGAACTGAGGAAATAAATTCTACTAGGATCTTGAGTAATTTCAAGATTATTACGAATTTGAGATTCATTTCTTTGAGATTCAGATGAATTTCTTGTCATTGTGAAGAAGAAAAGAGAATTTGATTTTGAATGAAGTTAAATTTCAACTAAAATTTGCAGAACTTACAGCAGAATTTTCAGTTTGACTGAACTGAAATTTTGATAATCTGGAATGCTGAATTATATTCCTTCAACATTCTTCAATTGAATTAAAAATTTGCGGAATTAAATGGCGGCTCAGAGTGCTTCGCTCCGATACCATTTGGAAATCTAAGGATTTATGATCTTAGATTTTGTAGAATCATGTAGAAAACATACTCAAATAATGAGTTGATGATTTAGAATTTCATAGAGAGAGAATTAACTCTTTGAGAGAGAGAATGATGTTGTCATTTACAATAAGTTGTAATGAATTAAGAGAGAGAAAGAATACAAAATAAGCTATTTATACAAGAGTCTAGAAGAAGAGAGAAAAGAAGAGAGAATAACTAATTACAGCTCTAGCTCTAACAACCTTCAAACTAATTCTGTTGAGGCAGTTATGTTGTTGCTGAGTTGGCAGAAGGAATAACTTCAACAAATTTTATATCAACTGACTAAGGAAATCTATATTTTTCTTCCGGATTGAAAATGTTTGATCTCTAATTTTTTCGAATTAAGTTGCTTTCCTTTAGTAACACATTAATATCGAGATGATGACATACTACCTCATTTTTTCAGAGACAATATTTGATTATTTAATCCATTCACCAAAAAAGCAAATGATGCATAAAGAAAAACGGTGAAAGCATATGATGATTTAGAGAATATAATGAATTGAGTTATAAAGAAATCTCGAGCTATTTGTTTTATTTTCTTAGAAGTTTAATGTTTAATGCTTAACATATTAGTCCCACTTTTTATACATGGCAGGTTTTACTCCTATGTTTCACAATATGCACTCTCACCTATGCCATAATGGCAATCTTGGGCTACTTAATGTTTGGAGCAGGAGTAAACTCCCAAATCACCTTAAATCTTCCAAAGCATAAACTAGCCTCACAAGTAGCAATCTACACCACTTTGGTGACTCCACTAGCAAAATATGCACTCATGTTGAAACCAGTGGCACTCTCCACAGAAAGTTGGTTTCCAACATACCAGAAGAAGAGCTTCAAAATTATGATCAGAACATTGTTGGTTGCTACACAAGTAATCGTAGCGTTGGTGGTTCCGTTCTTCGGGTATCTCATGTCACTCGTTGGGGCGTTACTAAGTGCTACTGCATCCCTTACTATCCCTTGTTTATGCTACTTGAAGATTTCCCGCACCAAATGGGGAGGTGAGATGGTGATAATCCTAAGCATTATACTGTTGAGCATTCTCATTGTGATTTTTGGTACCTATACCTCTATGGTTCAAATTATAGGGGAAATCACTAGTTGATGATTTTACGATTAGCGTGCGTATTGTAACTAACACTAAAATTTTTGACCGCTTATTTGTAGGGCGATAATAAAAATAATATTAGTAGTGATTTTGAATATAAATTTTGCAAGGAACTACACTAAACAAATGCTACATTAATGTTTTTTTATGTCAAAACAATTGTATTTTTTGCTCTGTCATCTTAAATGAAGTTGCATTATCATGAATATTTATAAGTGATAGAATATGAAATATACAATGATTATATTTTATATTTGGGTATAACATGTGAAATATGAACATTATAATGAGATGTGAGAGATCTCGGAACCTTTATCTTGTCATTCAAGCCTAACCCTCCACGTGCCTTGCTACCGCTCTTGCTGCTATTCCACCAACTACTTGGCAGGACCGTCTGGGACATCAAGAAGCGCAATCTATTAGTTTTCATAGACATTATAAGTTCATAGTTTGTAATAAAGAGCATGACTCTACTTTTTGCAACGCTTGTATAATATAAATTGCTTTATTTGTATATAAATGTAACAATATAAATGTAACAATTTGATTTCCATTTTATAAATCAATGATTTTCCTTTTTATATCCTACAACGATTATGACTTTGCCATTTTTGGCATCCTTGTCTTGGCATGAGTTACAAAGGCTTATTAGGTTATAAGTCGGACTTTTGTAGTCGTCTGTATATAAGGTGCGACTCAAAAACCTATCAAGTCACCTTATACATATATTATATTTATTATAAAATAGCCAGTTCCTTTAGACGTTGTCATAGTTCAATAGATTTAGCTTTGATCCCTAGACGCAAGTGCTAAGGGAAATTCCCATATCGAGATAACTCCTTGTTCTTTAAAACTTTAGTTCCTTTAGACAATAGATTTACGACGACACAGTACCACAACTTATATTCCATAAGCAATTGTTCCATGCCATACTTTATAACCTTGTTCCTTACATGAACCCTATCAGTATACTCATATAAATAAACTTCATCTCATGTAGCTCCAGCTCATGAATTTCTTTTCTTCTTCTTGGAATTTCCATCAGAAAATTCCTTTATAATCATACTTAGACACCATTTTTTGTTAGTAAATCTTGCACACATAAAACTCAAAATCATGTTATTTATTATTATAGTTTGTCATCATTAAAATCATATTGTTAATTTTTTATATTATCTTTCCAAAATACAAGATAATAACCAATTTTTATTTGATTTTGGCTAAACTTATAAAATTTAGATTTTCAATTGAATAAATTTCGGGATATCAATTACATTCTTTCCATCATAATAGATGATTATAATTCAAGATTGATGCTGATTTTGTTTAAGAAAAAGTTGTTTACTCATTAGATGGAAGTTATATATTCTATTAAAATCTAACCTTACTTGCCACTAAAATTTGGTGGGTAAATACTAAAGAATCGTGTATTTAGAATTAGATGGAAATTGATCATGGACTAATATGTCAATGACCGAAGTGCACTATACATTTTATTGTTACTCTTTGTCCTATCCACATGAGGTAAGTCACTAATATAGGAAAGTATTTTTGCAAAGATCACCAATTTTTTAATAAATTTTGTCTAACATTGAATTGATGGTAGATAAGTAAGACTTCAGATAACGGAAGTATTATACATTTAAAAATGCAAAATTTAATTTGCTGAACATCCGTGTACAAGGTTTCTAAATCATGAGTGATCATTTATATAAAATAAATGATTGAATGATTATGTACTAATTTAAAGGAAAAATGGCTCACTCCAGTCTCTAATGTTATTGTTCTCTTTGATTATTTCGGCTCTTGAATGCACACATTTGATCATCATTTTTATTGTAATATACTTAACAAATGGATTCAGGCATATTTTTATATGATATATTAACATCCGGAGTATCAAGATAAAATTATATTGAAATTTAAAAATTTTGATTTTGGAACAAAATAAGTGAATGGATCGAACTTGTAGAGAAAGAATAATTTTTTTTTATCAATGTCAACGCTTTCAAACTTTGAGAACTTCATGAAAACAATTCTATTTACATTTTAAAACTAAATTTTATGATATTGTATTGAGAATAATTTAAAGTAAAGTGTTCTACGGCTATGAATAGTACTATTGTTACTTTTTTTTTTGAAGAGTAGTACTATTATTATTATTATTACTTCCCTATAATTGACGCTAAAATAAAAACATGTACCTTGACTCTGTATGTTATTTTAGTAGCCTTGCAAATTGATCGATCCTTTGGAAGATATTTAACTACTAAGTAAGAAGTGGTATGTATATATGAACAACACCAAATACAACTTATCACCCCAACGAGGGGAAACCAAAGACTCATCTTAGAAGAGGTCAAACAAACTAATTACACAAATTCCACAGCTCTATAACTATATAAACCATTCCCTATCTTTTTGTGCTATCTTCTGAGGAAGAATAGTATAAATTCTCTCTTTTACAGTGTGTTTAACTATTGCTAAAGTTGTCATAATAGTAAGAACTAATTGTTCCCAGAACGCTTGATTTCTACCTTTCCATATGAAATAGATCAAGCTAGATATACCTGCATTACAGATAGCTCTCTTGAACTTGGAATATCTACTTCTCTCTATCCACTGCATCAGTCTGTCCAGATCAACAATCACCAAGTCTGTCTTGAATATTTTGGGGCTCCTATTCTAACATGAAAATTAGGCCCCCAAATTTATAAAAAATAAAGTAGGAAGGTTGGGGTATCATTGAGAAATTTATTAAGGGTGGAAAACAAGGTTGATTTCCTCAAATATGAAGTAATTTTTTTTAAATAATATATTTTAGGGCCCTCATAATTTTGGGGCCATGTACTATTGGGCTCTTTGCACACCCTCATCTACCCCCCTGACAGTCGCAACAGTAATTCCTAGCCACTTATTTATCTCAACCAAACATGCTTTACTGTAATGACAAGTAAAGAACAGATGTGTATGCTCCACAGTGCCAGTTCCACACAACAAGCAAGCAGCAGAAGGGCTACATTACCATTGGTTTCGATTATGCTAGAATACACACACATATATAAGAATAATGATATAAAAGTTAAGAATATAAAATCTAAATCCATATAAGTTTGTGAAATAAAACTTAAACCAGTTATTTATAAATAAAGAGCACATATATACAATCTTCCTAAAACATGGATGGTTGTGTATAGGAAATCAAAGGTTAAATGAATATTTACTTATTTAGAGAAAAGATGATTCGCTCTATGCTACAATGTTTTTTCTCAAGGTCTTGAATGCTACATTTGATCATTAGTTTTTTTTTTTTCATAAAATTATGACTAACAAATGGATCCAAGCATATCGCACTTAATATTTCAACACATACAATATTTTAAAATAAGATTGTATCACCCCAATAAAAAGATTATATCAAATATTTTAAATTTTGACCTAAAATAAAAGAAGGAATAAGTGTTTCTCTCTCCTATAGAAATCTCCTTTTGCAAAACTCCAATCTACTACAACTGTTCCAAATCAAATGCACTTCAATTGTAAAAATCTCAATATAATTTGAGGGGAAAAACTAAATCAAAGGAAGAATCTCTCTACACTTTTGGAATTATACTCGTCGTTTATTTTCATCTCATCTCGTGCTCTGTTTTTAACTTGCCGGCAAGGCTGACAAATGTTTTCATTTTTTACCGGAAATTCTGTTGGTAGTTTACATCTTCATCGGAAAAAGCTCTTTATTTGAATGACACCTAACCAAATTTTCTAGGTTTATATAATAGAATGATGGGATATTATTATAAGTATGATTTTCAGAAAAATTGCAATACCTTGTTATGCTTTCCCAATTAATCGAAAAAGGATTTTCAACTGGGCCATAAAGAATCAAAGATTTTTTTTACCTTATGTTCCTAGTATTTGTGGGACAACTCAGATTGCCATGAAACTTATCATCTTTCTTTATCTGCACCAATTTAGTCATAATGCGAAAAAGTTTGACTATAAATTAGCGCAAATACATAAGTAAGATCATATTCACATGAGATGTTTAAGTTCATTTCAATATATATTTCAGTTGTAGAACCAAAATTCATATTCTCATTGTATAAACTTTTCATAAATTTTACTAACCTGTAATCAGATATTGATGATAAAATTGTGCACTATAAATTGTGAAAAACAAGTGGAATCATTCATCAAAATAGATGCAGCAATTACATGTTGACTTTATCATGGAGTAACGAGTAAGGACAGTGAACTTGATCAGGAACTCTCCGCACATAACCAAAAGAAAACTTTACATACAAATTGAGTGCTAACAATAAATAGTTTAGACCATTTCGCATGAGATGCATCAGATCGAGAACACTTTCAACAATGGTAATATGTATAAGTACATGCCTTGGGAGGGGTGTCTAGGCGATTTCTTGGTTTCCTCTTCTAGAGGTTTGATTCTTGAGGCTCCCTCGAGATTGGTGTCACAAATTATTAATGGCTTCCATATCTCAATCATTGAATGATGAGGAAGTGAGTGTTTTTCAACCAAAAGTTCCCAGTCAATGTTCGAACCAAATTAATCATGGTGAGGGCTTCGATTTGTCGAAGCATGGCAGAGGGGATGAGAGGAGGATGCTCGGATTTAATTAGGGCTTGTAGGACCAAGCGAAATATCAATGCGAATGCGTTCATCTCTTCGATGAAGAATTAATAGAAACCGATGCATGGAGTGGATATAAACAACATTGGAGATAACACTTTCATGTTCCAATTCCACCATTGGAGAGACAAGAATAGAGTGGTCGAAGGGAAGCCATGGCATTTCGACAAACATGCTATTCTCTTCGATGACGT
This sequence comes from Beta corolliflora, assembly GCA_947648045.1. Lineage (NCBI taxonomy): Eukaryota > Viridiplantae > Streptophyta > Magnoliopsida > Caryophyllales > Amaranthaceae > Beta > Beta corolliflora. The sequence goes on from CANSZD010001010.1 coordinate 680,187, forward strand.
TCAAGGTAAACTCAAACCATCTCAGATGAATTTATATGAGTTACCTATGTGGGTTAGAATTTACAATCTACCCTTTAAAGGGCGATTAAATACTGCAAATTTTGAAGCATTAGGGAAGAAAATTGGGACATATGTTAAGATGGATAGTTCGGGGTCACTAGGGATTGATAAATCAATTCGACTGAGAACAAAAGTGGATGTTCGTAAACCTTTAATGCAGAAAATAAAAGTCAAAATGAGAGAAGACGAGGAGGACTTTTATGATGTTAAATATGAACGTCCACCATTATTCTGTTATCACTGTGGTATGCTAGGGCATGGGTTAAAAGATTGTATGGAGTGTAAGGAGGAAGATTAACAGAAACTGAATTTTGGTGGATGGTTGAAAGCTTCCCCTTGGAAGAGGAGTAGTAGTGAAGATGATTGATGGAAGAAAATGGACCCGAATAGTTGTGCGAGGAGTTTGTTTGTCACTAGGCCGAAGCAGAAAGTGGTGCATGTAATGAAAGAGCAAGTCCAAATGGTGGGAAAGCTGGACAAGTGTGCTATCGAAGGTGAAAAAGAAAAAGGAAATGTCGGGGAGGGAGTGAACAAGGACATGAGCAAAAATAGTAGTGAGGGAGATGGTGATGAGACCCATATGGAAGCCCCACCTAAAGCTCTCGATAAAGTTAGTGCCGTCGCAGGGGGCAATCTTGATGCAGCGCTGAAAGGAAGGAAGAAAGGATGGAGAAGAGTAATCAGGGAGGCAGGGGAGAATGGTGAAAATAATCAAAATGTTACAGAAAGCAGAAGAAAGTAAAGAGAGAACGAGATGTTAGAGGATCAGCAGGAGGGGGTGAGTTGTGGAATTAAGAAGAAGATAGGTATAGATGCAAGCTTGCTCTTGAACCAAGCTGAAGTGAATAATGCTGATGACTTGGCGGGCCCCACATCTTGGGCTCTCGGTGACCAATGAGTAACATTCTCTCCTGGAACTGTCGGGGACTGGGGAACATCCCGGCATTCAACGCGCTTGGCGTGTTGTGATTAATGAACAACCCCATGTAGTGTTTATTCAAGAGACAAGGCTCCATCAAGCTGAGATGGGGAGGGTGCGTTTGAAATTGAAGTGTAAGGGGATGATTGTGGTGGAGTGTGTAGGAGAAGGGAGGAAAAGAAAAGGAGGGCTTGCGTTATTATGGAAGGAAGGGTGGGATGTCACTATTAAGTCCTACTCCTCCAACCATATTGATGCCATGATTCGAATGGAGGATGGAGTTAGTTGGAGATTTACAGGCTTATATGGATACCCCGAGAGGGAAAATAAACCCAAAATGGGGGCTCTGCTCAAAGCTCTTCACAGCGATGACGAGATCCCATGGCTTTGTGGGGGTGATTTGAACCTTATGCTCTGGTCGAATGAGAAACAAGGAGAGAGTGATTTCAAGCTCGAAGAGGCAGCGATTCTTAGAGAAGCTCTTGATTATTGTAAATTGGAAGATCCATATTTTGTGGGTCACCTGTTTACTTGGACGAACAATCAAGGTGGAGATAAGAATTTGCAGGAGAGGCTTGATAGGTTTGTAGCAAATGCAGGATGACGTCATTTTTATGGCAGCTCGTTTGTGGCTCACGTTGAAAAGCGGCGCTCGGACCACTTACCTTTGTTGTTGAGTATTCGATAAAAAATGTCTACTACCACCGTGAAGAAAAAGCGGAAACTCTTTAGATTTGAAGAGATGTGGACGAGGGAAGAAGAGTGTGGTAATGTCATTGAAGCAATGTGGAGAAAAGGCGAGGATGCGGGCAACAACATTGATAGAATGGCTCGTGAATTGAAGGAGTGGAGCCAACACAACGTTGATAATTTTGCCAAGGAAATGAGGGCCTGCAAGCTTCAAATGGGTCAACTAATGGAGAGTGAACAATCAATGGAAAACATTGCCAGAATGCGTGCCATAGATGAGAGGATGGATGAACTGGAAAAACGAGAAGAAGTGTTATGGAAGCAGAGATGCAGGCAAAATGGCTAAAGCATGGTGATCAAAACACAAAATTTTTCCATGCCAAAGCCAAACAACGTGTGGCGAGAAATAACATTAAAAGATTGAAGAATGAAGCTGGTGAATTTTTTGATGAGGAAGAAGATGTCGCTGCTGTGCTTTTGCATCATTTTAAGAATCTCTTTAGCACCAATTGACATGTTGCCAGTGCTCGAAAAAATCCACGAAAAGCTGTCCCCCCAAATGAGTAGTATGATGACCGTAACTTATAGAAGAGAAGAAGTTGATGAAGCTCTGAAACAAATGCATCCTACGAAATCCCCCGGCCCGGATGGTATGTGCGCTTTATTTTATCAGAAATACTGGGCTACTGTTGGAAATGATGTCTCTGCAAAAGTTCTTGACATTCTGAATAATGATGCTGAAATTGGTTCTCTAAATCAGACTCATATTGTTTTAATTCCCAAAAGAAAGAATGTGAGTCTCCTGTTGATTTTAGACCAATTAGTTTATGTAATGTCATATATAAGATCATTTCGAAAGTTCTGGCAAATAGGCTCCAAAAAGTCCTCCCGAGTATTATTCACGAGTCTCAAAGTGGTTTTGTTCCTAGGAGACTTATAACCGATAACATTCTCGGCGGCTTATGAATGTTGTCATTTTTCGAGGAAAAAGAAGAAAGGGAAGGAAGGTTATATGGGATTGAAGCTGGATATGAGTAAAGCTTACGATAGAGTTGAATGGCAATTTCGAAAACATATTATGTTGAAGTTGGGTTTTCCGGAGAGATTTGTGGAGTTAATTATGGGGTGTGTAACATCCTCGTCATTCTCTATTCTGCTAAACGGTCAACCAACTCGGTCATTTGTGCCTTCTAGAGGGCCCCGTCAAGGAGACCCGCTCTCCCTTTTTCTTTTCATAATTTTTGCAGAAGGTCATTCATCTCTATTACGGGTTACAGAGGCCAAAAAGGAGGTCCATGGTTTGAAAATCGAAAAGAAGGTGGATGCAATATCTCACTTGTTTTTTGCAGATGATAGATTGTTATTCACCAGAGCCAATGAAGATGAATTAGAAAAAGTGCTAGACATCCTTTCCACTTATGAAGCAGTTTTGGGACAAAAGTTGAATATGGAGAAATCGGAGGTGTCATTTAGCCGAAACATTGATCAAGAAAAGAAGAATTTACCTCAGATGAAGTTATCATTTAAGGCTGTTGACGACCATGAGAAGTATCTTGGGCTACCAACTTATCTAAAGAAGCTTTAAGAAACAAGTTTTAAGCATATTTAAGAAAGAGTTCCAAAGAAGCTTAAAGGGTGGAAAGAAAGCTTTTTATCTCAAGCCGAGAGAGAAGTGCTTATAAAAGCTATAGCTCAAGCAATCCCTACTTATGCTATGCAATGTTTCACAATTTTGCTTAACATTTTGAAGGAGATTGAGAGTATGTATTGAGGCTTTTTTTGGAGGCAAAAGAAAGAGGAGCGAAAGATGGCTTGGGTGGCATGGCACAAGTTATATGAGTCTAAGCAAAATGGCGGGTTGGGTATGAGAAATCTTCTGATTTTCAATAAGGCCCTACTTGCAAAACAAGCTTGGAGAATTATAAAATTCCCAAATTCTTTGATAGCTAAGACTCTAAAAAAATAAGTATTTCCTGCATTCTTCTCTCATGGAGGTCAAGGTAAGTCCCGTTGCTAGTTATACTTGGAGATCAATTTTATCTGCTAGAGAGGTGCTCCAAAAAGGCCTTAAGAAGGTGGTGGGTGATGGTAATACTGTGAGTATTTAGGAGGACCCGTGGATTCCAATCCTTCCTAGATTTCGAGTGCTTCCACAACTGACGACTTTGGAGGACAAACCAAATGTTGTCAGTGAGTTATTAATAAATAGAGAATGGAATGTAGAGAAGCTGAACCAACTGTTTTCAATATGGGAATTTAAAACTATCACTAGCATTCCCATAGCCCAAACTAGTTGTGTTGATAAATGGGCGTGGCATCATACAAGAAATGGGGAGTTTTCAGTGCGGAGCGCGTATTATGTTGAGCTGAATGACTTGAGATGGAGCCAGCCTGCTTCGTCGGTTCAGCATGGGAGTGCTTTGTGGTTTAGCATGGTGATGCAGCCATAACAACATGAGGCACATCGGATTCCAATTTAGGATATTTCAGAATGCCAAGACGTGTCTCTTCAGATAAAAGATCTGCAATAGCAGTTTCAAGAGACGGGAATGTTTCTCTATGAAGAAGAGACCCACGAACAGGTTCATAATCAGGATGTAATGCCATAAGAAACTGCATCACACGCAAAGTGTCACGATATTCAAAGAATTTCACACTATCTTTAGTACATTCAAATTGTGGTTCAGACAAGGCCAATTGATCCCATACAGAATGCATATGAGCAAGAAATTCATTAATAGATTGACATTTTTCTTGTTTGAGATTTTGCAAAGTGGCAAATAATTGATATTGGTGAGCAACATCAGTGATGGAGTACCTAGTTGACAGCAGATCCCAGACCTCTTTGGCGAGTTCAAAACAACCAAATTGAAGTTTTATGGAAGGTATAGTAGTATTGCGAATCCAAGTAAGAATTTGGTGATTTTTACTATCCCATACCTCCAATCTATCAATATAAGTGGCACTATCTTCATCTTTTAATTGAACTGGTTTGGTAACATCGCCAGTCACATAGCGCCAAAGGCGACGCCCTTTTAAGAAACTGGACATTTCTTGAGCCCAAGACACATAGTTTGTACCATCTAGAGTGGTCTTAATAGGTTGAAGAACATCAACTTTCTCCATGACAGACGAAAGAAGCAAACAACAACGCAATTATGCCGATTAAGACAGAAATAAACTATTTGTAAAAAAAAATAGAACTGAAATGACCACACCTGATACTGAGTAGCAGCTATAGTGGGTTTAATTTGGGAGGTTGTTGAAGATTGTTGAAGACTAAATAATCCGCAATTGATAACGGATCTGACCAAGTGAAAAGGAGTCGGAACACCTTGCAAATAAAAAACCCAATTTGGGTATGAAGACCACGATTATGAGAGAAGAAGAGGAAATTGAATTTCCTTAATAAGAATGATGAAAGGAAATTAGGAAGTTGCAGGTGGAACAAGGGAATTTTAATATCCTTTTGACCCTTTGTGTTTCAAGCAGTGCTGGAGGGGAAAAAAATGCGCTTGAATCAAAACCATCTAAAGAATGGTAGTTTGGTGCGAAAGAAGTGGATGTAGAGAAGGGTCGCCTTTTTTTTTTTTTTAACAAGGCTCGGATACCATGTTAACTCAAAAGAAGAAATAAGGCAATGATAAAATGATTTATATTCAGAGTAATACAACTGTAGACTATACAGAGGATATATATACAAGACACCTATAAATAAGAATGGCAAGTACAATATTCTAGGAGTGATCCTAGGAATAACCTACTAGTATTAGACAATAAAATATACATGAATCACAATCATATCAATATAATTATAATCAAATCATAGTATATCAAATATACTCTAACAAAAAAAAACTGAAAACCAGAAACATAAAATGATAACGAACGAGCCTTACAAGATAGAGTTTGAGCAATATCAACCATTGAATAACAAATCAACGGCTCATATATTAATTTTTCAAAATCCACCCCTTGTTTTTCCCTTCCCACTAATATGAGCCTTTAATTTTAAAATGTATGTTTCAAATACAACTCTACTTTGTAGAGTTTTATTAGAACTCTAGAGGATAACCCACCAGCTTTTCGCGATAAGATCTATTAGATTTTCATGGTAGGAAGAGTAGTTTGGCTAGATATCGCTAAATACAAACTTGGCGTAATTAAGGTACCAACATGTGGTCCACTACTAGGGAGGATGTCGACGTGACCTATGGAGATTGATGGTGTAAAATTCATCACTTGCTAGTTGCTAGTTGCTAGTTGCTAGTTACTAAGTATTAAGAGATATTGTGGCATGATACACTCGGCAGTTGGCATATTATGAGAAAGGCTAAATACAACCGTTTGGTACAAAATAATAAAGTATATTGTCTGTTTTGTCCTTTCTTTTTTTAGCAACTAAAATTTTCGAATATCCTTGTTGTAACAACCAATCTGTTCGTTGTTGTGCAACCATATTGACCTTGATGCACAACCAAGCTGACCTTGTTGTACAACTAAGCTGAGCTTCGTGCACAATTATACTCACCTTTGTGCACAATCAAAATGCCTTATTGTAAAGCCAATATGAGCTTGCTGTGCAACCATAGTGACCTTGATGCATAACCGAACTCACCTTGCTGTACAACCAATCTGAGCTTGTGCACACCCATAGTGACCTTGATGCACAACCGAACTGACCTTGCTGCATAACCAATCTGAGCTTGCTGCAAACTCATAGTGGTCTTGATGCACAACTGAACTGACCTTGCTGCACATCCATGAACAAAATGGATGTACATCCACATATAAATTGTTCACAAACGTACATAGATAATGCACAACTATTCACAAATGTTGCACAACCTTACCTAGAGAATGCACAACCCTCAACTAATATTCACCCATCAAATGTTGCACATCCATATATATATATGCAAATATGCAGAACCACATTAACTTTGACGCACAACCATACTAACTTTCATGCAAAACAAAAAAAGTTAAAAAAAAAGAAAAAACAGTTGTAATCAGTTCGCCACCAAACAGTTCGAAGAATAGCCGAACTCGCATATTATTCCAAAGTCCAAAAAAAAAGTTATTGTAGGTTTAATGTTTGGCGATCTGCCATTGTTTTTTTTTCTATTTCTCAACTATACTAAAATTAGCAAGGGCAGTTATGTTTTTCATATTATTATTTTTCATTGGCAAATCATTTGCCATGTAGTCAGATTCTATCTTGTCATACGAGTATGTTACAAATCTATACTAATATATTAAAAGACGTGCCTAAATAAGAAACGATGCCACGTGCCGCTCCCCTAAGGGAGTTTTACTCCATGCAATCCACAACAATAAAAAAAATCGAAATAGCATAGTATAGGGTTTGATCCCGGGACCTCAAGAACATAGACTAAAGTCTTAACCACTAGACCAAATAACATTTAGTCTTATCATCTTAAAGTATAATATTAATAAATGAAAATTTTCCTTATCCGGGGCTTAGCCCGGGCCTAATAACTAGTTTAATACTTAAAAAATGTTTTTCAATACTTAGATTATACACCTGTGCATAAGCATCACGTGCAATATGCTCTTAGTGTTCTTTTATCGTACTTCTATGACAATGTAGAACGAAATCTATAAATTTAATGTGCTTTTTGTTTAGTTTGACTCATTGACTTCGAGTCATAAAAGGAATTCTTCAAGGCTTTCGACCCTAATACTGTGCTCTTGCGAAGCATTAGTGCTTTTACCATAAAACATCTCTATCTTTTGTGGGTTTTCTTTGCAATGTTTTGTTGTGGATAATGTAGTTATCCTAGTTGATATAATATCATATATGATATTATTGGCATAATAAAAGTTAGTAGTAGGAGATATGATTAAAGTTAATATGATATAATTAGGAGATAGAGTTTATCTATTGTACAACTAGAAGTCTAGTTGATTATATTTTAGGAGTTAGTGTTTATAAGGTTTCCTAACCTTGTAGGATAAATATGTGATAGATTAATGAGAAAACGGTGTGACCAATATTGAGATTGGTATTGGCTGCCAGACATAAACTTCACAAGGTATCGAGAGCCAGGTTGATTCTACGGACTTTAATCATGAGAGTTTGTGAGATGTGAGATTGAAGAAAAAAAAAACCCCCATGAGAGTGTGAATGGGAAGACCGATCCACAAAAAGAGAAAAAAAAAACCTGTACAAGAGTTTGTGAGGTGAGATGAAAACATAAACACTACGGGTCTAAAAAGAATGGTGTTTCTGTTATGTTCAAATATTTGGTGAGTTCGAAAAGACTGGCGTTCTCATCCAGAAGTTCGAAAAGAATGGCGTTCCCGGAAAATTAATATTTGATACGAGGTTTGCATGGCGTCCCTCGTTTTAAATTCTTGGCGGGTTCGAACAGAATACTATTCTCCTTCGATTGATATATGTGACAAGAGGTTCGAAAAGAATGGTGTCCTTCGTATATTTGTCTGGTTCGAAAAGAATGACGTTCTTGTTTGACTGAAGATTGTTGAATTAGAAAAGATTAACATTTTCATCATCAAGAATTTTTTTCGTTGAAACCGACATCACCAATTTTGTGTATATCGACTCCAACAAAAGGAAGAAGTTCCAGTTCATCTGAATCTGGTGCTAAAATAAAAGATATTATTTACTTTTCCAATTGTATTGTTCGTAAACCTGTCGTTACGATTGCGGGAGGGTGTTGAGGATAATGTAGTTATCCTAGTTGATAGAATATCATATATGATATTATTGGCATAATAGAAGTCTAATACTAGGAGATATGATACTTAATACACACTCTCATATACTTTTTCCTCCTATGAAATTTTAAAATATGATTTCTTTCCATGGAAATCTATATCTAAGTGATATTTTTAGGAATTAAACTGTTTTCCTGCCTCTAACTTCATATATTTTGAAATTGTTTATCAGGTGTAGGAATACTTTATGTACCATATGCATTAGCCTCAGGTGGCTGGTTGAGTCTACTGTTGATTTTAATTGTCGCGATGGCAGCATTCTACACAGGCTTGCTCGTAAAACGATGCATGGAAGCTGATCCGAGCATAAGAACTTACCCGGATATAGGGGATCGAGCATTTGGGAAGATAGGAAGAACAATTATATCGGTGTTCATGTGCTCCTAGTTATACTTGGTCGTAACAGGTTTCTCAATCATGGAAGGAGACAATCTTCATAACCTTTTTCCTCAATTGACATTGGACACTTATGGGCTGAAACTTGGAGGAAAAGAGAGTTTTGTGTTGATTATTGCCCTAATTATTCTTCCATCTGTTTGGTTAGATGATTTAAGTATCCTATCTTACATCTCTGCTACTAGTGTGCTTGCTTCTGTTGTAATTATTGTGTCCATTTTGTGGGTTGGCACATTTGATGGGATTGGATTTCACAGCAAAGGGGATCTTCTAAATTGGTCAGGCATTCCTACTGCTGTTAGTTTATATGGCTTATGCTATTGTGCTCATCCAGTTTTTCCTGCCCTGTACCACTCTATGCAGAAAAAGCATCAGTTTTCTAAGGTAAAATATCTTACTCCCTCCATTTCATAATGTAAGAATGGAAGACGTTCATATTGGTCTTATGTGGTGTACTAATCTTTATCACTTTTCTACTAATCTTTATCACGTTTCTACTACAGGTACTACTTTTGTGTTTCGTTTGCTCAACTATTGCTTACGCTTCCATGGCAATAATCGGGTATCTGATGTTTGGTTCGAAAGTAGATTCACAAATAACTTTAAACCTTCCAACTGACACATGGGGCTCCAAGATTGCAATCTATACAATGTTGGTGAATCCACTATCCAAATATGCACTTATGCTAGAACCTTTTGTGAATTCGACTGAGAGTTGGTTTCCAGATTATCACAAGAAAAGATACTTTACAATTCTGTTAAGAACAAGTTTGGTTGTCAATCAAGTCACTGTAGCATTGATATTTCCTTACTTTGGTAGTCTCATGTCCCTTATTGGTGCATTTTTAAGCATTAGTGCGTCAATAACTCTTCCATGCTTGTGTTATTTGAAGATTACAGGCAATTACTTGAAGGGGGAGGGGATATGTGTGCTAGGCACAGTAGCCTTAAGTATATTGATTGCTTTGGTACCTACACTTCTTTAGTACAAATTATACAAGGAACTAAAGTGGTGTAAGTTACTAATCCGTTGTTTGGCACCATAAAATTAATAAGATAATATAAATATAGGATTTGTTAGTGCAAGTATTTCTATACATTACCTTGTTGGATGAAAAGAAGTACGTACAAGATAAGGCTTGCCTCACTCGGCAATAAACATACCTTGGATACTAGAGGTCTTGAGTTCGAACAGGCTAATAAGTGAAGATGTATGGAGTGTTTGAAGTGTTTCAAAATTAGTGGCTTATTTTCAGGGATTTAATCAATTATTAGTTTGTGTTAGTAGAGTCCTAAGATTCTAAGGTTTTTTTAGTGGGATTTGCAATGACATTTTCTTTGTTATTAGTGGGGCATGTTTCCACTACTTTCCATTATTCAGTTTATGTTAGTTAGTTTTTAGGTCAAGTAGTTTTTATCAAGACTATTTAATGATGTACTCTTTTAGTATTAATATGCAAGTAAAAACAAAGTAGTAAGTATTGAGACTTGAATCTGTTTGTATATTTCTTCCGTTGCAATATTTCTTCTTTATTCTTATTCTTTTATAAAGTTAACATGGTATCCGAGTAAACACTAAGTTCGATCCTTTAAACAAAAAAAAGTGTGTGGGGGGCATTTCTTTTGTAAGGTTGAGTCGAGAGTCAGTAGAAAAGAAAAAAAAAAAGGTTAAGAGTAAACACAGTGATGTAGTTCCAAAATATGGCAAACAATGGAGTCATTTCATCCTTTCAACCCTTAATTCCAATCTTTAAGGGTGAGAAGTATCATCTATAAAGTATCAAGATGCAAATTATGTTTCAATCCTAGGAGTTGTGGGATATTGTGGAGAGCGGACACAAGGAACCGGTAGAGGCTCATGCGGAACCCGATCTGAATTTGCGTGAAAGTCGCAAAAGGAACGCAAAAGCTTTATTTATCATCCAATCAGCAGTGGATGATGATATTTTTCCTCGAATTTCAACAGCTAAGACAGCAAAGGAAGCTTGGGATTTTTTTTTTGAAAATGGAGTACAGAGGTGATAGCAAGGTAATATCTGTTAAGTTGCAAAACCTCCATGGTAATTTCGAGTCTCTCAAAAAGAAAGAAAAAGAATCAGTGGAAGAATATTTGTCTAGAGTGTCAAGTATTGTTAATTAAATAAGGTCGTCTGGTGAAAATATTAGTGACTCAACAAAGGCGCGAAAAGTTTTAAGAACAAAAAATTACAACCATGTTGTTGCTGCTATTGAGGAGTCAAAAAATATGTCTATCTCATAGTTTTGATGAGTTAATGGGTTCACTTTTAGCCTATGAAGATAGAATTTCATGATCGGAAGGAAATGAGGAAGAAAAGGCTTTTCAAGTGTAAGAAAAGTTCTTTAGTGGAGATCACAATCAAGGTATGTAGGGCTTCGATGGTCGCGGTCGAGGTCACGGTCGTGAAGAAGGTGGAAGGCATGGTCAATCCGAAGGACTACATCAATCTATGAGTAGCATCCAATGCTACTGTTGCAAAAGGTGTGGTCACAAGAAAGACTGTTGTTGGGATAAGCAAAGAGATGAGCAAGGTCAACAAACTAATTTTGCACAAAAGGCCGAAGAAGAAGAGAGCAGACTTTTCTAAAGTTTGTGAGTTCGTGTACTCAAGTTGAAACCAATATGTTCGTGTGCGGTAAAGTGTTCGTGTTCGTGATAATGTGTTTGTTGTTAAAGTTGGGTTCCTAGCAATGGAATATTGGAAAGTCTAAAGTTCGTGAATGTTCTAGTCAAGTTTTTTTAGTAATGGAGTCCATATTTTTTAGTTGATTGGGTCGTTGTGTTATCAGCAAGATCAATGGTAGTAATTTTGAAACAAGGGGAAAATTAGTGGCTTATTTTTAGGGATTTAATCAATTGTTAGTTTGTGTTAGTAGAGTCCTAAGATTCTAAGGTTTGTTAGTTAGTGGGATTTGCGAAGACATTTTCTTTGTTATTAGTGGGGCACGTTTTCACTACTTTCCATTATTCAGTTTATGTTAGCTAGTTTTTAGGTCAAGTAGTTTTTGTCAAGGCTATTTAATGATTTACTCTTTGAGCATTAATATGCAAATAAAAACAAAGCAGTAAGTAGTGAGACTTGCATATGTTTGTATGTTTCTTTCGCTGCAATATTTCTTCTTTATTCTTATCTTTTATAAAGTCAACATGGAAGTGGTGATTACCCCTTACCTTTCCCCCTAACTCCAAAGTCCGCTTTCTGGTGCGTTGCAACTAGACCAGTCCAAAAATGATCCGACCTGATTTTCTTGGATTTTGAACAAGATTTTTCAACCTGAAACCCGAAATGACCTCAACCCAATAAACTTAAAAATTTTGGGTCAGGGTCAAGGTTGAATCCGACCTGACCCATTTGGTACAAAATTATAATAAATTCTAAAAAATGAATTTTTTAAAATTGTGAAATATAATATTTAAAATAGTATGACTAATATCTTTGACTTGTTATAATATCGTTCATAGTACCGTTATTGATTAAAATTTTACCAATTTTATCTATTTAAATCATATACTTCCTCCGATTTTTTTTAGTTCTACCAATTCTATTTTGCACGTTTGCAAAAGAAAAACTTTAAGCATTAATATATTCGATTATACATAAGTAAAAATTATATAAAAGTTGATATTTTGAAAATATATCAAGACAATCTAACAAGATGGCACATGACTATATTTTTCCTTATGTATAAATAATACAAGATGGTCAAAGTGAAATATGGAACTTGTGACAAAAGTCAAAATCTGAAACTAAAAAAATGGAGGAAGTATATGTTACTAATACGATCGTTTTACAACATAACAAAGATGAAAATAGTTTTACTAATGATAAGTGCTCATTTTCTATGAAAAATAGAACAATAAAAATATTGATAAAACGGTGTCATTGACCCGTATTTTAACCCGACATCCCGTATTTATCGAACTCGAAACTTGCCTGCTCAAACCGTTGTGCTTATCATAAAGAATAATTCCAATAGGTTGGAAAAAAATACTCGAAGATCTTTTCGACAATAGGCGATCATACCCCTAGAAGACTTCTATTTTTGGGAGTTATGGTCTTGGAAACTTTAACTTGCACTTCAATCCGTCTTGCGTGGACCCGGTTCACATTAAAAATAGTGTGGACCAGGCCCAGGCACGTGACCCGGTATAAAGTACTCACTTTCACTTTCCAAAAATGCGCGATTTTCTCTCTTTTCAATATTTCCAAAATCCGTGATTTTCTCTCTCTTCAATATTTCCAAAAACCAAAAATTCTATCGCTATAAAATTTCTGCAAATTATTCTCTCTCTTCATTCAAATTATTTCTCAATTTCATACGGAACCTAAATTTACGTACATCTCATTCATAATCAAATTATTGTTCTTATTTTATTCAATAATTGTAACACTAAATTGATTCGAAATTGATTCTTCGACAATTTCCTATTCAATTGAACAACTACGGCAAATTCATGGAAAATTTGGGTTTAATTGATCAAATAGATCTCAATCAAAGTATTGTAGCATGTTATATAGACGACCTAAATCCGAGCATTGAAGCAATCGACGACGAACAACATCACAATTCAATCCAAAATGAGCATCGAGATCCACTCGTAATAGATCTCAATAATACACCAAGTTTTGAAGGTAATAGCATCGAAGTCAATAATTTCATTTGTTTGATTAAGCAAAACACTAACACTATAATTTTTATATAGATAATGTGGTTCTGTTTCATGATGGGCTAGAAAATCAAGTTGATGAGCAATATGCTATAGCATCAATTGATGAATCTAATTCATTTGTCATTCCGAGTAAATAGTTACACTATCACATACATATACTATATCATAAATAGATACACTATCACATACATACACTATATCATAAATAGATACACTATATCAAATACACTATCACGTACATACACTATATCATAAATACATACACTATATCAGATAGAAACACACTAGCATATATAGAATATATTTACGTAAACGCATTACAGAAACATATACCATATCACACATAAATACACTATATCATAAATAGATACACTATACCACACAGAAATACACTATAGAATATAACAAAAATATTGCGTACTATGAATCACAAAAATGGACTAAAATTCACAAATACGCTATATCACACACCCAAACACTATATCATAAATAGATACACTATATCATATATACATACACTATAATAAAAGTGACAAAAATATCTTCATTCTTTTATAACGGAGTTCAACTCGAACAATCACCGAATAAACATGAAATTGGAGGAGTTTTACTTTGTCAAGTAAGACCAACATTGGATGATATACATGAGCTATATTGTCGGCATCTTTGCTATAGTAGGGTTCAGTGTTAGAAAATCCAAAATCAGAAAAAAAGAAGGTACATCAGTTGTGCATCAAAAGTACTATGTCTGCTCTACTCAAGGGAAAAGAAATACCAAAATCAAAGAAAAACAGGGGAGAGAATAATACAAATATAATGATACAAGACAAAGAATTGAAAGAAACAGAGAACAAGAAGAGTTATGCCGACAAGAATCGAATGTCCTGCTCCGATCCGAGCAAGGATGAACCCCGAAGGACACTATGAGATTGTGCGGCATGTTACACTAGTACAAAAAACATCAAATGCTCGGTTAAAACTTGTACAAATGCTCCGTATTTGACCCGTAGCAGACGCCATACGAGCAATTGAGCATATATCAAATGCTCCGGTTGAAAACCGGAGCATTAAGTTTGTCAAATGCTCCGGTTCTCTATAAAACCGGAGCATTTAATAATATGTATGCTAAAAATGGGTCAAATGTTTCGGTTGTTTGGAAAAAACCGGAGCAATTGTGAACCAAATGCTCCGGTTTTTTCCAAACAACCGAAGCATTTGCTAATTTTTTTTTATAAAAAAAATCGCTGCTGTTGTGTTGTACATTGTATTGTTGTACAACACAACAGAAGCATACATCAACAAGCAGCTTGGCATTTCCCAAATACTTCACTGCATCCTATTGTGACCAAGAAGCATATTGATATAATTTTATTCAAGCATTTGGGAAATTGATATAACATAAGCATGGACACATTAGTTAAATATTAGGTAAATTTCATTCAGACTAAAAATTTAACAAAAACTGCAGCTCTATAGTTATCAGTAATCAATGAAGGTTTAACAAGCATTTCTAATAACCCTAATCCATATAAAAGCTTACATAGTCCAATCAAATCAAAAAGTATCAGGGTTCCATACAAATGAACTACCATTACATTAAACTAGAAATGCAATGATCAATATATCCACTGTCAGCAAGCATCTCCACCTATCCAGAGTGCATTTAGAACAAAATTTACAAACTACCTTCAGGTTTTAACAGATATATCAATATGGGACAGGGCAAAGAACTGAAGTACAGAATTGCAGCAATCTCACAAACAACTCACAATTAAGTTAATTTTAAATTACTAATCGATTGAATAATTATAATTACAACTTTAGAACATAGGACATACACATAGACCTTTAAACTGAAAATCTACAAAGCCCAAAACAGTTGAAAAGACCAACATAACAGAACATAAGTTATGCCAATGTACCCATCAAGCAAGAGTCACTTAATATACAATATCCTCTATTGGATCGGAGATTATAAAAGAATAAAATTTCTAGTAAAAAAGTTAAATAATAGACTATGCGGCTATATGTTCTACAATATTATAAGTTCATAGAGCACTTAGTCAAAGTCAGTAGAGTGGAGCAAGCGAGCTACATATTCTGATGTGTAACAAGATCTTTCACTGTTCTTGGCATGTCTATAACGAGACAAAGACGCTATAATAGAAGATTACCTCCATACTAAGACCAGATCATGTTAGCTTCATTTTACATCTTTCACTTCAGCTTCAACATCAACAACGGATGTACGTCGAAGCATTCTTTCCTTCAAATAGAAGATAACTTGTCATCTATTCATGGTAGAAAGAAGTAATAAAATGAGTTTGTTCTCGGGGAGAATTGTTGGAGGCAGAGAGAAGTAAACATGAGTAGTTGAAGAAACTATAAGGATTCCAGCAAGAATACCTACCCAATTATAATTTAAAAGACCAATCTCAAATCTAATTATCATGCTCTGGTAGGCGTTTGCCGTGTACTCCTAACCAAATATAATTAACCTACTCTCATGCATACTAAGCGAGTATAACGGAAGTAGGGATCGTATCCACAGGGAACAATGGAACTTGATCGGAAATTAGTGAATTAAGGACCCTAGTATGTGCTAAGGCCAAAGTAACCGAATTGGGGGGTTTTGGATCAATATAAGCAAGCTAAACTAAATACAGTGTTAAAATATGAAGAGATTACAATAGAAAAAGGTCTTGGACTCGATTAGCATCCACCCTAACCTAGTTTGTGATCACGAAAGCTTAACCCCCGACACTTCCTATGGTCACCTACCGAGAAGTCTAGACTTCTATCCTCCTAGATCGTGGCTAAACACACGATCCGCGTGGTTTGAACCGCCCTTACTATGCCTTAACTCAAATGAATCGCACTCAAGTCCAAAGCAAAGTAGCATTAAGTTCGAGGAACACGATAGGATTACTAATGTTATCAAAGCAATAACATTCAAATAACAAGCAATGCTTCTCTAAGTGCAAAAGATTAATGTTCAGCATTTAATCAAACACCTAGTATGCTACATGGATCTAGGAACACAACAATCCGATTATGCACCTAGAATTAGCATTAGATGAATCACACAACAATACTAGTAACGTTCCTAGCAAAGATTATGCAAACATCATGAATTTAAATACAAGAAGCATCACAATGATCATAGAGAAAGTAGAGGATAAGAACTTCTCACAAGTAGATTAGAGCTTCAACAACCAAATCCAAGATAGAAGTTTAAGCTAGCCAAGCCATAGGATTCATTACAATTCTCCAAAAGAAGAGAGGAAGAAACCCTAGAAAGAAATCTATCTTTTCTTTTCTCTCTCTAAAAACTAAAAACTAAAAAACCCTCATAATCCCCTCCTCCAAGCGAGGAAAAGAAAATAAAAGTAGCAGTCGGCACAGGGGTCGCGACTCGCGACAACCCTCGCGACTCGCGAGATTGGGCAGGTCGCGACTCGCGACACTGATCGCGGGTCGCGACGTTGAGTCTGCCACCAGACCTCCAAAACAGAGCATGAAAGATGAAAAAGATGAGAACTCGGCTTTTGAGGAAACCATGAAGCTCCAGAACCATAATGAAGACGATCCTCGGCTTGAACCACGGACCTCGGAACTCGGACTCGGAACTCGAACAAAGCTCGGAAGCCTCGGAAGATGCGCCATAAAGGAACCAAGGACAAGGACCCCGGGGCACAAAAAATGATCGGGGGACCAAGATCGGCCCTCGATTACGCCACCATGCAAACCACTCCCTAGACTCCTCAAAACACAACATCCTCCGACAACACTTCCTAACATCAAAACTCTCCTAACTCCCAAAACTAAGCTCGAACCGACACCAAAAACGACCCGAAATCCGCCTAAGATTGGCGGATAACTTGGACACATCAAACTCCCCCACGCTTAGACCTTACTCGACCTCGAGTAAAAGAAAAAGAGAACTCGACACACCCAAGCACCAAAATACGCCATACCACGCCAACCTCCGGAATCGCCATCCACAAAACACAAAAGCCAAACGACAAAATCTACCCCAAAAGAATCCTTCTATACAAATGAATCTCGAATCCCGAAAGGTTTCGGAACACGACTATCAACAATGACCTCCCGATTCCAACCTACCCAAAATGCAAGGAAACTAAGGCACGAGGGTAAGTGATTCCCCCACACTTAGCTCCGAGCTCCAACCAAAACATACCACAAGCAACAAAAGAGAAACGAGCCAAAAAGAGATGCACACCCCGCCCTCAAAAGACACAAAACAAGGACCTAATCTAGCCCGAAAACATCGACTCCAATGCCGCCACCTTATGACGCCGACACCGACAAATGAGGATCAAAGCAAAAATATTTTTCTTTTTGTTTTTCTCTCTTTTCTTTTTCTCTCATTTTGCCTAGGAGCCCTTCCGGGTTTTCATCCTAGCTTCTCATTTTCATTTTCATTTTTTTTTTTCTCATCTCTCTTCTTTTTTCGGCTCACAAAACTCACCCGCTCAACTAGCTCTTTTTTGCATAGGCCGCCCTTTCGGGTTTTCGACCTATCCGAGCCCCCAATTTTGCCCGAGTCGCCCGCCCTTGCGGGTTTTCAACTCAGCGGGAAACTTTTTTTTTCTTTCTTCTTTTGTCATTTTTTTTTTTTCTTCACAAAAAATTTTCATCAAAGTACCACAATATATACCAAACAAACTAAACAGAACAAACTAAAACAAGCTAAAATACCACCACATTTAATCAATCTCTCCCCCACGCTTATTATGCACATTGTCCTCAATGTGGAAAGGACAAACACGAAAAAGAGGGAAAGGAAAAGGGAAAAACTCTAAGAGCTCGAGGGGCCCCCGCGCTCAAACCTGCGGGCCGCCCTACGGGCCTCTCTCTCCTGGCGGCGTATAATGCGCGCCGCCTCTCATCTCGGATGTGGGATCGGAGTACCGGGAGTCCCGGGTTCTCCGGTCCCTGGGGTGGATAACGGGACACAAAGAAGTTGTTCATGGCCGAAACCATGGAACCAACTGAATAGATCTGGTCCTCCAACCCATACATCCTATCCTGCATCTCTCCCAAATCGCCCCTGACACTGGATAGTTGCTCAGTTACCTGAGCCTGAAACTGGGCGTGAGGGAGGTAACCCTGCTCCTGCTGGTACTGCTGCTGAAACTGCTGGCATTGGAACCGCCGTGGCCGAGGCTCGGGCCGAAGCCGAGGCCGAGGCCGAGGCCGAGCCCTGGACCTCTTCGGGGTCCCTCGACCTAATTCCTCCGCCACCCCCGGGCATACCTCTCGTCCGAGGGAAGGAAGAGCTCCTCATGCGTGGTCTGCTCGGTAATGACCACCCGCTCTCCGCGTAAAGCCATATATCTGACATTTCTTGCCCCAAAGAGCCACACAAACCTCGTCTCATCGCCTATGGTTTTGAAATGAAGCATGGTAATACTCCTCAAGGCAATGGTATCATAGCAGTTAGAATCACGGGAAAATCGAGCACTAGCCGTCCCTAAAGGGGTCAATGTGGGGCTGCCCTTCTTATCCACGGGCACCTGGACACCTAGTTGGGAGGCTAAAAGGCTAATCATGCCCCCCATACTCAACTTCCCCGAGGTCTTCCCTTCAGCCGACTGAGCTAAGCACCTCTCCACCCAAATTTTCACCCAATCGGGACATCCCTCCCCTTGAGGTGTCATGGCCCAAAGACATTTAAGGTCAAACTCCGGTATATTAGTGGGCTCTCCCAAGACAAAAGACCGTCATAGACAAAAGACGGTGCACGTAGCGCAAGGCGGGGTGGGGGATGGCGCTACTCTTGCAGTGGCTATGCCACTTACTACCACCAGTGATCTTGTACCAAAACACAGTAGGATTATAGTTCTCAGTCTCTAGAAATTCATCCTCAACCATGAAGTCCCAAGCAAAAGCACTCTCTACCTCAAGGAAATTCATTTTGTATTGGTTGTCATTGAGGGAGAAAGTGATATATTCGATCTCATCCTCGGTTTCAAGCATGTTTTTGGAGGGTCGAAAGGAACTCAAGGGTGTACCGCTCATAAGTTCGGGCCCTTTTCCATAGAAAGTTTCGGAGGCCAACCTTATTGAGAAGAAACTCAACCGAGCTAGCTAACCCCAACTTTTCAAGGGTAGGGTAATCGCAAACTTAGTTTCTTGTATCACCCTCCCCGGTCTATCAAGGCGGTCCCATCGCCTTTTAGCTTGGTCACTTAGCTTCTTAAGGCCACGGGAGTTAATTTGGGGGACGGGTTCGTTTCGGCTTCTCTTGCTCATTTTTTTTTTTTTTTTTTTTTTTTTTTGAAAAGAACTAACAACAGCAAGGGTTTGACACAAGGACACAAATAAGAACACTCTTACACCTCAAACACCCTCCAAACAACAATAACCAACCACCAATTCCCAATTGAGTTCAATAATCACAACAACAGCACCACACAATCCAACAACTTCAATCAACAACTACTAACAATGTCTTAATGAAATAAGCTACAACTCTACAATTAAGCAAGAACAAGATATTTCAAGCAAAATCAAAGAGAAGTAGGAAAGAGTGGGTGATACCGAAATGGAAGTGAAATAGTGTTATGTAGGGTGATTAGGACTCGTGGATAGCTCCCCTAAGCATGTAGAATGATCCTCCAAGCTTCAATTTGGATGGTGTTGCTTCAAATCAAAAACCCCCAAATTCTAGGGTTTGGTAGAATTGGACGATTTTCAGAAATTGTGGGAAGATTATGGTGGGAAGGAGAGAAGAGAGTAGGGAATTTGTGTAGAGAAGTGAAAAGGAGAGGATTAGAGAATAGAATGAGAAGTGGTTGTGAAGATTTGAGAGTGGGAGATGAGAGGAGGGTGCTTGAGAGAGTTTGAGAGAAAGAGAGGAGGGCGAGGGTCGTCGCGAGGAAAGAAGAAAGATGAAAAAAAATCTGAGCTTCGCGTTTTTTTTAAAAGAAGTCAGTGCCGACTTCGCGAGTCGCGATCAGTGTCGCGAGTCGCGACCTGATGACGTCGCGAGTCGCGACATTAATCGCGAGTCGCGCCCTTCACGTTTTTTTGGCTCCAACCTTCCTCTTCACTCTTGTCCACCTATCACTCATTTTTCTTCACTTTTGCTCGCGTTCCTTGCGCTTGATTTGCTTTGATTTCAAATGCGAAACAACTCTCGGCTTTTGATACTCACTCATCAACATATTTACACACAACTTCACAAGTCACGAACTTTCCTTCTATTCCCTGCAAAATAATCAACCACAAGCATAATATCTTCCGAAAACCAAAAGAAAACTAACTTTATACACTATATACAACAAGCTCGTTTATTTACTGTCGTCGACACGACTTACAACTATAAGGTCTAACCATAGTCCGGGTCACCGAGAGGAACATCCTCGGCCCCAACCTGCTTGAATCCTTCACAGTACGGCTTAAGCCGCTGCCCATTTACCTTCAAAATCTTGGAGGTGGCTTCACTTTGGATTTCCACGGCTCCATGTGGAAACACTTTCACGACAATGAATGGCCCGATCCACCTAGAACGCAGTCTTCCTTCTTGCTCCCCGGGTGAGCCGACTTGAGATGATCACCGGTAATGTGTCTCCTTCTCCAAGGAACACATACTTCAAATCATCGGGAAGTGGTTTCAATTCCACTTTTGGGGCCCGCAAAACAGATGGTAACAACTTCTCTCTAGGAATGGTGAGTGGGACGGGTCCAAAATGAAAAGGGACCGTCGGAAGCTTGTCTTGCTCTTCCAAAACCCTGCACTGTTTCCCCGCAAATTAGCGCTTAAAACATATTCAATTTCATCATCTTTCAAATTATGCTCAAGAGCTACCTGCAATTCATCTTTACCATCAATTTCAAACATGTCCTGCGAAAAAGAGTCAATCACATCTATAGAATAACATGAATGATCATCACTCGGAAATTTCATGGAATCATAAATGTTGAACTCGATCGTATCTCCATCGGACTCCATGGTAAGAGATCCACTATGCACATCAATTTTAGTCCTAGCAGGTTTTTAAAAATGGTCGTCCTAACAAAATAGGGGGTCGCATGTTTATCATGCTCCATATCTAGGACATAAAAATCGGCGGGAAAAATCGGCTTATCAACCTTAACTAACACGTCTTCCACTATTCCCTTAGGATAAGCATTAGAACGGTCAGCTAACTGAATCACAACACCTGTTTCATGTAAGGCACCTAGCTTTAAGGACTCGTACAAAGAATAAGGAATTACATTTATAGAAGCCCCTAAATCTAGCATAGCCCTTGGAAACGTGGTGTCCCCAATCACACAAGGTATAGCAAACATGCCCGGATCACCGCATTTTGGAGGAAGTTTCTTTTGAAACATGGCGGACACATGTTCGCTAACCTTAACCTTTTGAGCTCCCCTTAATCTTTGTTTTCTTTTGGTAGTGCACATTTCTTTAAGAAACTTTGCATACCTAGGAATTTGTTTTAAAGCATCTAAAAGGGGAATGTTTACCTCACATTTACGAAAGGTTTCGTAAATGTCCTTATCGCACTCCTTTCTTCGAGTGTCTTTCGGTGCTTCGGAAATGGTGGAACCGGCTCATAAGGTGGTGGAGGTGGTGGTTGCTTAGATTGCTCATCCGATGTAGATGACAATGGCTCGGCATCGAGCACCGATTCATAAACAACAACCTCTTCCTCTACCTCTTTGTCTTTAGCGGTCTCTTTATCATTGCCCTTTAGTTCTCTTCCACTTCTTAGTGTTATGGCACTTGCATTTTGTCTCGGATTAACCTCCGTTTGAGACGGTAGCTTACCCGAATCACGAGCCTCTAATCGACCCCTGACTCCCGAGACCCGACTCATTTGCTTTTCCGATTCTTTATGCTCGAACGGGTTTCCTCCCCGAAACCGAACCATATTTCCCCGCATGTTAGTAACATTTTTAGTTAAAGCATTAATCATATCCTCGGTAGACATGCCGGTACTCGGTCCTCGTGATTGGCCTTGCGGCCGAAAATGCGGAGCTCCTTGCTCCGGTGGCCTCGAGTAAGGAGGTGGTGGGCGGTTATCTGCCGTGGCGGCCGGTTCCCTCGATGAATTCCCGTACCTCAAATTAGGATGATCTCGCCATCCCGGATTGTAGGTACCAGAATATGGATCATATCTTTTTTGGAAACCTTGGCCCTGAAAACCGGCCGCCTTAACCTCTTCACTCGGTTCTTCTTGTAGATGAGGGCAAAAATCAGTTGGATGATTTGAAGAGCAAATGCCACAAGCCTTCACTTGGTGAGTTTTCTCTTTCACTATGAATTCTCGCATCATGGATGTGAGAGCTTGCACTCGATCTTCCAACTTAGAAGAACTAGAACCCTCGGCGACCACACGTCGAGTTCCAGACCTTCTACTAAATTGCCTCGAGCTTTCAGCAAGCTCATTTAACAGTTCCTTAGCAGCGAGTGCAGTTTTATTCACAATGGAGCCACCACTTGCTGCATTGACCATCCTAGCATCCTCATCACACAGGCCATTATAGAAGTACAACACCAAATCTTCCTCTCGAATAACCGTGGTATGGACAAACTAGCACATAACTTCTTAAACCTCTCCCAATACTCATAAAAAAGACTCATCACCCCGTTGCTCAATGTTACTTATCTCCTTCTTCAATGTAGATGATTTAGAAGTGGGAAAGTATTTCTCGAGAAAGCTCTTTTCAATTGTGCCCAAGTGGTGATGCTGCCAGCCGGAAGGTAGTACATCCAATCCTTTGCTGCGTCTTTTAATGAAAAAGGGAAGGCTTTAAGCTTGATTCTGTCTTCTGAAACTCCACTTGGTTTCATGCTGCTGCATACCACATGAAACTCTGACAAATGTTTATTTGGATCTTCCCCATTTAGCCCATGGAATGAGGGAAGCAAATGTATCAACCCCGACTTTAGCTCAAATGTGTCCCCCGCTTCCAGGTCCGGAAATGTGATACACAAAGGTCGTTGGTCAAGGTTAGGAGCAAGTGAGCTCCTTTAAAGTGCGGTGCTCAACTCTAGGAGGCATCTCTTCTTCAAATTCAAGCGAAAAAGGGAGCTCTTTAAAGCCTTCACGCAATTCTCTTCTTAACTCCGAAAAGAGTTAGTTCTAGATCTCGATCGTACTGCAAAGGCTCTTGGTTAGTAGCACGAGTAACAACCATAAACCACAATGCAAGCAATACAATCAAAATGACTAAACTACACTAATTACAAACAAGTATCGCCTTGCTCCCCGGCAACGGCGCCAAAATTTGGTAGGCGTTTGCCGTGTACTCCTAACCAAATATAATTAACCTACTCTCATGCATACTAAGCGAGTATAACGGAAGTAGGGATCGTATCCACAGGGAACAATGGAACTTGATCGGAAATTAGTGAATTAAGGACCCTAGTATGTGCTAAGGCCAAAGTAACCGAATTGGGGGGTTTTGGATCAATATAAGCAAGCTAAACTAAATACAGTGTTAAAATATGAAGAGATTACAATAGAAAAAGGTCTTGGACTCGATTAGCATCCACCCTAACCTAGTTTGTGATCACGAAAGCTTAACCCCCGACACTTCCTATGGTCACCTACCGAGAAGTCTAGACTTCTATCCTCCTAGATCGTGGCTAAACACACGATCCGCGTGGTTTGAACCGCCCTTACTATGCCTTAACTCAAATGAATCGCACTCAAGTCCAAAGCAAAGTAGCATTAAGTTCGAGGAACACGATAGGATTACTAATGTTATCAAAGCAATAACATTCAAATAACAAGCAATGCTTCTCTAAGTGCAAAAGATTAATGTTCAGCATTTAATCAAACACCTAGTATGCTACATGGATCTAGGAACACAACAATCCGATTATGCACCTAGAATTAGCATTAGATGAATCACACAACAATACTAGTAACGTTCCTAGCAAAGATTATGCAAACATCATGAATTTAAATACAAGAAGCATCACAATGATCATAGAGAAAGTAGAGGATAAGAACTTCTCACAAGTAGATTAGAGCTTCAACAACCAAATCCAAGATAGAAGTTTAAGCTAGCCAAGCCATAGGATTCATTACAATTCTCCAAAAGAAGAGAGGAAGAAACCCTAGAAAGAAATCTATCTTTTCTTTTCTCTCTCTAAAAACTAAAAACTAAAAAACCCTCATAATCCCCTCCTCCAAGCGAGGAAAAGAAAATAAAAGTAGCAGCCGGCACAGGGGTCGCGACTCGCGACAACCCTCGCGACTCGCTACACTGATCGCGGGTCGCGACGTTGAGTCTGCCACCAGACCTCCAAAACAGAGCATGAAAGATGAAAAAGATGAGAACTCGGCTTTTGAGGAAACCATGAAGCTCCAGAACCATAATGAAGACGATCCTCGGCTTGAACCACGGACCTCGGAACTCGGACTCGGAACTCGAACAAAGCTCGGAAGCCTCGGAAGATGCGCCATAAAGGAACCAAGGACAAGGACCCCGGGGCACAAAAAATGATCGGGGGACCAAGATCGGCCCTCGATTACGCCACCATGCAAACCACTCCCTAGACTCCTCAAAACACAACATCCTCCGACAACACTTCCTAACATCAAAACTCTCCTAACTCCCAAAACTAAGCTCGAACCGACACCAAAAACGACCCGAAATCCGCCTAAGATTGGCGGATAACTTGGACACATCATGCTCTTACCCACACATTTAACATTGTATTTTGAAAACTTGCCATCTAAACCTGTCCCATCCAAGTAAACTTGATACACAAGTCACTAATGTTAGTTTATCTAAGCAATGGATGCCTGGATCGACTCTACTTCAGCAGCAGCATCAGAGGAGCAGCAATAACCACTGCATCAGCTCGGCGATGGTAGCATCGCCTCGCAGTAGTACTTCTCAGCAGCTGAAGCAGCACCAAAGACCACTGTAAATGAGCAGTGACAGCAGAAAATGAGGGGTAATTTGATCTTTTATGCAATCTCATTCTCAGTCTTTCCACAACCACTATACAGTACTTAAGACTCATCATATACTACACAAGCAGAAGCCACTAGCATGTCCAGTTACTCGTACATATTTCCACCTCACACGGAACTAGGCATCTATGCCAATGAGCACATCGAGAATCTTGAATCTAGAAACATACTTACAGAGTTATAGATATTAATACCAAAATTAGTTGGATAACAGCACGCATAACAAGTATTGGGGGAAGCTGATTGTTCACGAGTTGGATAACAACACTCATAACACGAACGTCAGAATAGTAAATCATATAACAAGTAACAAGTAGCAATGTAGATAACATACCTGCTAAGTTTAGGACCACCTTCAATTGATATCGAATCTCTTAGATGTTCCATACTGGTGGACGACCAATGTCTACTTGAAACATGTAAGCATACTCCATCCAAAACCCAACATGGGCAATTGACATCATTAAAGATGGTAAATCAGTTTCTATGTTAGTACAACCATTTCATTGGGATGAGTAAGGACATCAAACAGGTTGTGTGGAAGAAAAGAAGAGCAGTTCTTGGCTATATTGGCATTAAAACACGCTCTCTAAGCATGCGACTAACTTGAAAGAATCCACAAATCACAAGTAGTATAACTATACAATCACAACCAAAATCAAGAAATTCTCGAAATCAAACTATCATGATAGGTACTAAGAAAACCATCACACTAGTGAGCCATTATGCATACATGGGTACTAAGTAATAGGAACATCCAAATCAAGAGAGCTCCTCTTGGGATTTTCACCACTGCACATGTAATGGTTTCCACTTTGATATGGAAAGAGTTGCTCAAATACGATGAGCTAGGTGCAAATTTCTCAAAATAGATTATATTATCAGACACCAAACCTCACAGTCACGTATAGAAGCTTTGGCAATACCCTTGTATTATCAGCCGCTAATGTCGTCAAGAGAAGGTTTGGCAATACCCTTCTATGATTAACCATTATGTTGTGCATAGAAACAAAGATAAAAACATATAGGAACTCTATGTGGGAACTTAACAGTTCAATTGACCTCATAATGAGTGCTTTAGATAGAAAGCAAAATAGTATGGTAAGAGAAAATTTCTTCAAGTATTTAGGAAATCAAGACAGAATCAGTTAACCATGACCACACGTGAGATTTAAAACCATGCTCTCAAGTGAACATATTTTTTGCACAAGGCTATCAACTAATACAGTAATAATAGCTTATCCTACATTTGGATATATCTATCAAAGCCTTTTCAAATGGATAGGCAAAAGAGTATAACCATCAACTATTGCCGAATTTGCCTCTAATATACAAAGTTAGAATTGGTAGTGCTTCAGTTGTTTCAGTAATAGAGACAGCAATGGAAAAATGCTACTTGGAGTTCTTCCCATCTTTCTTTACAATCACAAAATGAAGGCAGCAGCCAGTAGTGCCTCATTGGTCTTTTAAGTATCTTATAACGAGAGTTAAGTCTGAACAAAATAGCATGAACACCAAACAGAGACATGACATGAAAATCACTAGATGTATATAACTATATACTAGAATTCATGACCTCCCCAGAACTTCCAGCATTAAAAACCTGCTCTTAACAACTTCATTAGCTAAACTCAAAGGCATCTCATCCCATGTCCTGATTTGTGTCAGTTTAAATGGTCAAAAGAAGCTATGATGTCCATGTCTAATTTTGAAATCTTAAAGCCATTTAATTTTGAAGCCATGCCTGTTATGATACATGAATACATCACTGGTTTCTTATATTCTAGTCCGGTCTTAAAGACACGTCACAGCTCATCAATACCACAAGTCAAAGCAATAATAACTTCATTTTTTCGTTGAACTAATTAAAAAGTAATTAAAATATTCAAATTTGATGGATTAGGAAGACTACAGCCACACTTGTACAAACCTTGCATTTGATATTCTCAACATTCCTCTGGCGCAAAATTGCATTCCTCGAGATGCCATTCTTGATTAAATTTGCGATTGCAGATGCATACTTTGGAGCTTTTGATAAAGATCTCACAACTGAATATCCTGCGTGGTAAAGCCAAAGAAGATGGAAGCTACATCACTTAAGAGCATAAGAAATACATATATATTAGTTACTTTTCAGATCATATGAGAATACCATATCTTTATGTATGATATGACAAAGACAACTTGTATCTTGCCAGTAGCTGGATGCACCATGCTAGCAGCAGCACCAAATGCAAGGTTTCTTTGCTCTGTATTTGGTAAGGATCCACCAACAGGGTGGCGACATCAATGACAGTTAATGACTCAATGAAGGCAGTGGAGGACATATCTGAAAACATCATGGGTTAACTGTAATGGACTAGCTGCCCTTGCTTTTGCTGCACGTTTCCATTCCTTCCAAGGCCGCTTAGAAGTCCACTCCATGAATACATACCTTCTTTTAAGCTAATTAAACATCTCTCAGTGGACTAGTATTACTATTTTGTGTAGTTCTTCACCATAGTGAGCAGTAGTACTGTAGCAGTGAGGGGGATGTAAATAAAGCTTGAGCATTTATATAAAAAGCTGACATAAATATCTACCATGCGGATGAGGATGCCCTCAATTTTCTCATTGCTCATAAATACTTAAGTACTTGAATGTTATTACTATTTATTACTCCTAGGCTCCTAGTACGTTATACGTAGTTACGTACTGGTAAAGTGTCAAGTGTAAAGTAGCTAGTATGTTAATATAATAAGCACAAATCTTAGATTAATGGAGTAAAGTAGTACTTGTATCTAATTACATGAAGGTTGCATATTAGTTACAGTCACAGAAAGATGGCACTTGTTTAACAAGAAGCAGCCTGCAGAATGCAGGCAACAGGACCAGGCAATATTTGTAAGGAGAAGATGATTTGTAAATTTAAAAAGAAAAAACAAAGCTAGGAGCTATGATAGACACTACACAGTAGTACACAGTGAGAGACATAATAAAGAAGCGTGTAAGGGAAGCTAGATAAAGAAAGAAGATATACCTTGGTGAAGCAGGGTAGACGCAAGATCCATAGCCTGATAGTAGTATACTATTATTAGTATATGATATGAGTCGTACCTGGTAACTGGTAACTGGTAAGGTAATTAAATAAGTAATGATTAAGTAGAAGGGAAAGGAAAAAGAAAAATTATGGGATCAGTCTGAGTGAGAGTGGCAGTGATGGAGAAGTCACAGGAAGAAGATAATGAAGAGAGGTTTGGTAATCACACATACAGATGTGTATTGAACATAAATCCTCTAACACTAACATAGACTAGCATGTGGCGAAAAAAATACCATTTGCTTCTTTGAACGCCAAAAATGAAACAAAGGCTAGTAGTTTATCAAAGCCATTCTAATTTCTAGCATACACTGGAGCGCAAAATAAGATTTAAATATTTGCGACTCCAAAATTAAATAAGATGTTATGAATAACAAAACATATCAATTTACTATAAAATAATACAAGTAGTGCTGGCCTAACATCCAATGAAGCTGTTAGTACTTGAATTTGCTCAGACCCATAAGAAAGAAGTTAAAATTAAATAAATCACATCAAATACATAACAATGATACAAGCATAAAGCTCAAATCTATATACGGTAACAAAGAGGCAATTCAGAGCAATGCGACAGGAAAAGGGAACCCTAGATTTTAGGGAAATCGTAAAATTGAGCATAAAAACCATAGAAATTTAAAACAAAAAGAAAAACAACAATAACAATCTGTAAAAGTGTCAATAGAGTAAGCATTTGTGATATATTCGAACAATTTATCCTGTAATTATGAATTCAAAGTAAAAAAAAAAAGAGAGAGAGAAAAAGTAAGGAATTAACTTACTGTATTTTAGGAGATTGGGGTCAAGGAGTGTCGCCGTCGATGGAGTACCCTGGGAGGCCAGAGGCCAGAGGCGATACCGCAAGTCGCAAGAAGCAGATCTGAGGTTGGAGAGAGAATGTTGGGGAAGAGAGAGAGTGTGTCTTGAGGAGGAGAGAAAACGGAAGCAATGGTTACGGTTAGGAGAGAGAAGGTTGGTAGTGCGACGGCCTCACGAATCAGAGAAAGAGGAAGAGGAATCAGAGTTCTGAGGGTTTCAAATTTTTTGATGAAGTTCGTGAGAGAATGAAGAGGAAGGCAGAGCTAGATAGAGAAAGAAAAAGAGGGGAAGGGGGTGAGGGGAGGGGAACGGTGTACTCTTCACGCGGGTAGAAAATAAAAGGAAATTTGGGATATTATGAATCCAACTCTAAAAGGCTTCGGTTAATAAAATCCAACGGAGCAGTTGTAATATATTTTCTCTTTTTTTAAAAAAAAAAACGGGACCAAATGCTCCGTTTTTAAATTAACCGAAGCACTTGTTAAGTAGCAAAAGCATTTTTTTCCACTAGTGTTATAAAACACAATCATCCACTTAAAAGAGAACCACTAAATTACCTTCATAGATCTGAGCGTCATATGAGTGATCCAAAGAATCAAACCATACAAGCTATGCAAGAGTATGGACTGAGACCGATAGATTCATTCAAATACATGAGTACAGAAGCAGGTGGTGAAGATGTATTGGATCATTCCATGAAGGACCACTTCAACTGCTGTTATAGACTCAAAATCAAACCAATTGAGGGAAAGGATTCACAAAATGTTGTTGATAACCTTTATGAGCAGATGCAAACAGATTGTAACTTCTTCTTTAGAGTAAGATTGAATGATGAAGGAAAGGTTTGCTGCTTGTTTTGGAGAGACTCTATGATGCTTGAGGACTATACAATCTTTGGAGATGTTATGGTTTTTGATACTACATATAAGACAAACAAGTATAATCATATTTGTGCACCATTTGTAGGAATTAATAACCATTGGAAAAACACAATGTTTGCATGTGCATTTCTTGCGGATGAGACAATACCATCATTTGAATGGGTTTTTGAAACATTCAAAAAGTGAATGAAAGGTAAATGTCCAATAACTATATTCAGCGACCAAGATGCTGCAATTGCAGGAGCAATAAAAAAGGTACTCATGTTTATGTGACATTTGCACAACTTCTGTTATGTACTATTGCAGGAGCAATAGAGATTACTTGAAAAACTAAGTAAATGAACTCATTGACAGGCTTTTCCAACCTCAAGACCCAGGCTATGTTTATGGCATTTGAGTCAAAATGCAAATCAACAATTTGGATTGATGAATGCAGATAAGGAATTCAAGAACATTCACAAGTGTCTGAGTGGTTGCATTACAACAACAGAATTTGAACAAACTTGGAGCACAATGACCAAAAAATACAAACTAGAAGATGATCGTTGGTTCAAGAGATTGTATAGTATGAAAGAAAAATGGTGTACAACATTTAGCAAAGACTTCTTCTCTGCCGGAATACTATCTTCACAGAGAAGTGAAAGCACAAATCATGCTGTTGGGTTTAAGGCAAGCAAAACCACTAGCTTGACTGACTTCTTTTCAATATTCCAACAGACAGTAATAAGGTGGAGAAGACAGGAAGAAAGGGATGATTTTAATTGTACAAAGGGAATACCAAAATCAGATCTCTGCATGAGTCCACTATTAAAACATGCGGCTTCACAGTACACACATACCCTTTTCCGAGATTTCGAGGAAGAATTCAAACATGCAATGGCAAGTGCAATTGAATTAGTTGGTACACAAGGGAACATTCTAACATACAGAGTTTTCCTCAATGGCATTGATGGTTCTTTTCAACAAGTGTCCTTCAATTACCCAGAGAAGACAATTGAGTGTGGATGTAGAATTTTTGAAGAATCAGGTTGGTTGTGCTTTCATGCCATAAGACTTCTACATTTGCATTATGTCCAAAAAATACCAGAGAAATACATATCATCAAGGTGGACAAGATTTGCAAAAAAAGAAGTTTGGGAGAAATTTAATAATGAAAAGAGAGAAAAAGGAGAAATAAACAGCTTCACACCATGGAGGCTGCACATGATAAGGAGGTATGTAAACACACTATACACCAGCACAAAAATACATTATATCATACAAAAATACACTATATGATCTATGAACACACTATATCACATAGAAATCACTATATGTTTGTCTAATACTATATCTACCCTCACTAGTGGAAAAAACAGCTTTTGCTACTTATCAAATGCTTTGGTTGACTAATCAACCCGAGCATTTGTGATAATTTTAGAAAAAAAAAATTCACAAATGCTCGGGTTGATTAGTCAACCGGAGCGTTTGACATCAAATGCTCGGGTTGACTAATCAACCCGAGCATTTGTAACTAAATGCTCCGGTTAATCAACGGAGCACTTGGATTGTTGAGCGGTAGTTTTTGTTTCTTTGGTGAAATTCTCCCCACTGCTAATTTAATCAAATGAAGTATTAATTAATCGACCCTATAGTTCAGTCCCTCCATCTCTTATCAATTTTCGCTCTCTCACTCAGCCGTCCTCCGTCGTCCCTCCCTCCCAAGTCCTTCGCTTCCTCCCCCACTCAGCCGTCCTCCATCTGTTCGGTTAAGGGCTCCGTCGTCGTCGTCCGCTTCCTCCCAAGTCAGTCCCTCGTAACATCTCTCAAGTCAGTTCATTCAATAGAGTTTAGACTTCGCTAGTCCCTCTCTACCGCTTCCTCCGCTGGAGTTCGATTGGAACTCGCTTCGCTCGCTCAAGTCCTCTCTATCGCCGCCCGCCGCAGTTCAAAGCTTGTTCGCCGAAGTCCTAGCCACTCGACTCGCTAACCCCTTCAGGCTCGAATTCGCTAGCGCAAGTCTGGCCACTCGAATCGCCTCGTCGCACTCGAATCGCCCGCCGCATACTCCTTCAGGTTCGGATTTGATGTATCTTCAATTTCCCTAACTCCGTCAGGTTCTATTTTATCATAATTTCTAGGTTTTCCTGAATTACTCAAAATAATTCTAGGGTTTAATATAATTAATTTCCTCAATCATTTATCTAACTCTAATCTAGTAGGATGCTTTTAGCATGACATACACCAAATTAGAAACTTGGTAGTAGTTTTGTGTAAATTGTGCCTAGTTTTGGTGATTTTTTGCCATTAAATATGGGAGAATGACAACACTGCTCTTTCTTTTTATGGGTTATACCAACACCGAGCAATATGAAGATGTCGTCATTCCTTTTCGTAATTCGTTGCAAGATCCGTTTTGTTTCCTTTGATTATGGATTGATTATCTGAATTTTTTTTTAGATTTTTTCTAATCGGTGATTTAATTTGGTTAGGGTTTACATTTTTAATTTAGGTCATGAAAATATTTGATCCTGTTTGTTGTTCTTCATCAGTTGTCTATGCGATTTGTTTATGCAATTTATTATTGGTGTTTTGTGTATTTTTCATTTTGTGTTTGTATGTTAGATTTTTTAGTGCTTCTATGTCGAATATTCATATAGTGTTGTATGTTCTTCATCTATTGGTGTGAAACAAACTGAATTTGCGTGTGTGGTATGATGCCAAATTCGATTGCAGATTTTAATATTTCCTAAGTTAGAGTATTGTAGTACTTGTCAGTTATCTTTTATTAAACTTCCCCAGTGATTATCAGTGTGTAAAAACCTATCAATTTAGAATCACCCAACACTTCTAAATGTATACTATGGACGTTGTTTATAAATAGTTTTGAGTTCGTTTTTTTTTTATTCAGTTGTGTTCTTTCGCCTTAAAGGTGTAAAATCCACTCTCTGTGAGATACTCACACAATTGCACTCTAAATTCTATAATGTGACCAAGCTCAGTTGTTTCCTGTAGGCCCTGTTATCATTTATCAATTAACAAAAGTTAGCACAACAGTGTTGTTTTGTTGACTAACTAATATAGTCATATCCCTCTTTTCTTTTCCTTTTTGTTGGGGTTTCAAGAAAAGAAGAAAATTCACCTTTCAGGCTGAATCTACTATAATCTTATCACTAGACTTTGTATTTTCTGAACACTCTGTTTCTTGGAACTTTGCAGACTTAGGGCGCAGGAAGACGAGGAGGATGGTGCTAACTTATTGAGGAGAACAACAATTGGAAATGGTCAGTTCTCTTTTCTTCTACTAGTGGTCTGTGTTAGAACTCTTGCTTATCTCAGTCAATGATGTTTACCCTTTCCAACATCTAGGACCTCCAGAGGCTATTTTCGACTGGACTCGTAAAATAGACTCTGATCTATCTCAAAGTACTAATAATCAAGTATTCTCTCGGAAGCATTGGCGTCTTCTTCAATGTCAAAATGGTACTCTGTATAATATAAAAGTGAGAGATTTAAACGAGAAAACCCTTTTTGCAATAGGAAGGAAATTCTCGACCATGTAGGATTTTGGCTCATCTCTTTTACTACAATAGACCAAACAACTCTATGACAAACCTATTACTAACTCGGCCATTTTTTGAGTTTCTTCATGAACTCGAGTTGCCTTAAAGCATTGTTTCTCACTAATCTGTAAAAGAGATCATCTCTTGACTCATGCCTCACTTAAAGCCTTCACACATAGAAGAGCGCCTCGGAGCCCTTACCCCAAAAGTACACGAGTTTGCCGATCTTTAGTTTAATGCTTCTTATAGGTGGATTGTCTTGATGAAGTGGAACCACGAGTTATCCGATACAAGCACTCATTTTTATATTTATAGGATAAATGTATGCAAGACTTTATGCGGACCTTTTTGGAGGCACTAGACTTCTCAATTCCGCTAAGGACTTGTTTTACTCAGAGTTCTACACTTCTACATATCGGACAGTTCCAGCTCCTTGCAAAGAAGTCTATTACAAACCCTTGTAATTAAGCTTCTTCTCCATTTCTGTAAGTACATGAAAGAATATTTGCTACACCATCCATTGTTACCCAAACTTTGCATCTTGATTTTCCATTGATACGAAAGTCAAAGTTTTGCATATATTTAGAAACGAAGAATGTACATTTTTTTCCGATTAAATTTAAGAGATATACCAAGGATTCACGTGTTTAAGAGGATGCATGCTGGACATGGGTATGGCGTGCTAAAGAGTGAGAGTGCTAGTGTCCTAACGTATGTTTTTTGTCTATTGAACTTGATATTTGGCCTTCATTTATCCCCTCTCTGCTTGTGTTGTAGTTTAATATAGTTGGAGTTCTTTCTTTTGGTCGCAGAGTAGGATGTGTTTTTTAAACACACAGTATTCACTAAACTTATTAGCCGTTTGCATCTTTGCATCAGTATATTGATTCCATGGAATAGAGCTTCTACTTTTCAGTGTTTCTTGAAAATCTTAAGTTAGATTTGTATCTTGGATGCTGTATCCCCTCTCTGCTGCTATGAGCTATATACTAGTTTCTTTTCTTTAATGTATCAGAGTGGATGGCTCATTACCTGAGTTGTTTTTGTTCTTTGATTAGAACAGGTGATTTTATATGAAGATGAATTATAGGTGACAACGGAGTTCTCTGTTGACTGCCAAAAGCGGTAAACTTTACGTTAATATTTTGATTAATGAAAAAGATTTGTGTGATTTTTGACTACATGGAGCACTGATTAAATACAAATAATTCTGCAGAGAGTTATGCCCAGTGGTTGGTTTCTTCTCTTCAGATTTTGGGTGAGTAATGAACTTTAACCTTTCCTTTCGTTTTATATATTTTCCTTCCTGTAAATCCATATAATACTACCTCTAATAATGCTCCTATCAAGGCCCGGTTGGGGATTTTATGTTTACTAAGGCCAGTGTAATGTACAAATTTTTATTTTAAATTTGTTTTTTAGTTGATTTTTAATTTTTGTTTTACATTTTTGGGTTTGTACTAAACTGTACATTGTTCTTTGATCTACTCTTTTCTCAACAGTCCTGATTACTCAAGCCGAAGTAACTGCTACTGTTTCTAATGTTTTGGTTTGTTTCTTAGTTACTTTTTTTTTCCTCTTTTCTTCCTGTGGACTGACCTAGAAAAGAGGTTCAAATTGCATAAAAGCAAGTGACACTTCTATTTAAATCCAATGGACTGACCTAGAAAAGAGGTTCAAATTACATAAAAGAGGTTTTGGTGTTCCATAAGTTACGGTGTTTTCATGAACTTTTGGATTACTAATATGTTTCCTTTATGGGTATCGTTGTGTGTGTCTGATGGTGGGCTATCTGCGGAATGTTGCTTGATTGCTTGCTATTTATTTGGATAATTAATAGTAAATACATAATGGAGAACTAAAAGTTCCTTTTTTGTTTGCACAGTACTGTACCTAGCTCTCTAGGTTTCTCTAAGTGAGTATATGCTATCATTACAAGCTAATTTTCCATGTGATATTGTATAACTTGTTGCCCTTTTCATGGTTGCGTTCTAATTGTTTATGGTTCCTGCTGAAGAAGAACCTTGGTTGGCTTTCTGTATTAATTATGAATAGCTAAACTTGTGAGGATATCTTGATTCATTAGGGAATTCCTGAGCAAGCTAAAGTTCCTCACTTACTCGAACTTCTGTTGCTGCTATTGGTGGGCAGGCTAGGAACCCACTTGCTCCAGCCAGGATCCCACAGCCAACATATTAGAGCTGCCGCAGAGAAAGGTATGCAGCTTCAACTTTGGCTTCACCTATGTTGGTATGGCTTCAGTTCAAATAGTTTTTGCTGCATCATTAAGTGCCTAATCATGAATTTGGAATTGATTCTATAGTTTGCAAACATGTAAATGATTTAATTTCTCTATCTTCTTTCATATGACAAAGGAAAACAATCACTGATGCAAGATAATAAGAGAAAGTTGAAAAGATTTTGCAACTCTTATGAACACTACTACAAAAAAGGGCAAAGATTTTGCATCATTAATTGTCTAATCGTGAATTTAGAATCTCAACGACACAACCAGTCCATAGTCGTGAAGCAAGCTTGCTGCCTAAGACTTCATCACACATGTCCTGAAGTCTAATCACACAAATTAGCAGACTCATGGCATGGGTGTCACTTGCAGTGCTTCAGCCTAAACCATACATAGTACTGCAAAGTGTTATAAGGCTCAAACACATCGATGGACTTTATTGAAACTATATAACTATAATAAAAGTCAATATGTAAAGTATCTACTTAAGTATGAAGCAAAACCACATTGATTTGGCCATGGGTTCTTTTATTCTCTCTAGATTTTTTATGTATTAAGAGTGACTTTAAAGTATTTTGCTGCATATTTTGTCTTAATATCTTGATAACCTTTGATTTATGTTGAAGTATATGCTCCGTCTCTTAAGATAAGAGATTCGAGGGACAATAGCCAATCAGACTTAAGGTTAAGTAAGAAGGTATTGAATGCTAGATACATCTCCTCCCCGGTCCCGTATCATGTTTAATGTAATTTTCCACTTAGTCTCACATTAAAGGATTTGTTAGGATTGAAGTTGTAATTGGTCACTCTTCTTGATACAAGGTATAGAAGTAATGCGTTCATTGATGAGACAATGATACTTTTTTCCCACAGTGGAGCAATTATTCACAAAAGTGGGTCTGCTTCGTTGCTTCCTTTATCAACTGTTTTTATGGTAAAGATCTACAACCTGGAACGTATTTGTTTTGATTTATGGTTGTAAATTTGTGACCATTAGTGATGATATGCTCTATTCCTTAATGATTAGGTTCTACCTGTGCCCAACATCCATTTTTTTGGCTGCTATATCGTACATATTCCCACTGGCATGCCTGACAGGTGTGTACTAAACTTGTTGCTTTTAATTTAGGTTAGATCATATGTTGTGATATTGTGGGTGATTATGAAGGCATCTTGAAACATGTAGGGTGTGCCACTTTACTTGAATTTGCTTTATCAAAACCTATTATCCCTGAATTTATCCAATTTGTATTCTGTACAGATGCTTTGTCCAAAGAATCGTACATAACATGTACCCTGTATTGGACGATAACTATAATACCAGAAGATTAACTGCAAAAATAGGTATACTTTACTTCTTCAATTGCTTTATTTTCTGTTTTTTATACTTTTCTTGCCCCTGATTCCTCAAAATTGGTTTTAGATGGTCGAATATTCTGATTTTTTTAATCCATTTTTTAGTTTTTATTGCTAAAAGCTTCTATTGGAGCGAACTTATGTGTTCCTGCCAAAAAGAAGGTTTATCAACTTATATGTTTTCTATGTTCTCTAGCACTTGTAAACCCTAGCTATTGCTCTAAAATTTGTGAGGAATTAATAGATATACTAATTTCAAAGTATCATGTTAATTTTGTTGAACATCCAAGATTCTGATTTCTGAGTGTAGAATTTATCGTGATGTGCATGTTCAGAACCTCTATACATTGCTCTCTATTTAGAGCAAGGCTTTTGATAGAAGAGTAAGTATCCCAGATTCCCAGTACCTTGTGTCAAGAAATGCAATAGTAGTTCGAAGATTTTTTTATGGTTCCGGATTCTTTTTTCTTAATATTGGTAAAATCTCATTCTAGTTTAAATAATTTCTCATATGCTTGAATGTTTCAAAGGCTAACTATGAAATGTTGCATGTTCTGCTATGAAATGTTTTATGCAAAGGACTTAATGATTCATGTTTTGTATGCTGTCCTATACTCTGACCTACTTTGAGATTTTTTAATATTCTCTGTAACTAACAATGTACTGATTTTTACTTTTGCAGGACAACCCAAAAGGCACCTACTTACTACGGGGTGGAGTGTCTTTGTCAGTGCTAAAAGGCTCGTTGCTGGAGATTCGGTGTTGTTCATATGGTATTCTAATTTTTTGTTTCTCTTAGAGCTTTCGTACTCTGTTAAGTACCCCAATTCTATTCTTGCCTTGTGGAGAATTAATTTTTTATTGTACATTTGAACTTAGGAATGAGAAGAATCAACTGCTTTGGGAATTCGCCTGGCTGGCTCAAAATTGATAATGTTCGGCGGTGAAGATACCTGCTGGAAGCTTTTGTACGATGTCCATATTCTTGACCTTGACACAATGACTTGGAATAAAGTTGAGGCTAGGTGAGTATCTCTTTTCCTCTTGTTTCCAATCTATATTTGTGATCATGTATGAGTTCTACATCACTTGTTATTTTGATAGGCAGCACCCACCTTTTCCAAGATATCATCATGCAACTGCTGTACATGCTGAAGACCTCTAAATATTTTGGTGATTGTTCTCACTCTACTTATTTAAATGATTCATACTTCATGTTACTAGACTTGGATACAGCAAGCATATCCATTTTAGATATTATCCTTTTGTAATGAATTTTGATATTGTTTGCTTGTATTCTAAAGTCTCAAGTAGGATGAATGACGACACTTGGTATTTTGTGATTGTACATAAACAAATGATAAGAATGATATGCACTGGCAGTAGCTAGGTGGGTTTCTTTTTGTGACTGTACATAGACAAATGATAAAAAAATATGCTGGGCAATAGCTAGCTGGGTTTCCTTTTGTGACTGTACATAGGCAAATGTGATCCTCTTCTGCTAATTTTGATCCACTAGTTGGCCTGTTGCTAGCACGCATGCTGCTGGCTGGCAGTAGCCGGTAGCTTGCTGGTGTTTTTTTTATTCTTTGATTTGCCACAAATGCTCCGGTTGTTAAGGAAAAACCGGAGCAATTGCTTACAAATGCTCCGGTTTTGCCTTAACAACCGAAGCATTTGAGGCATTTATCCTTGTTAAGAAGCTCAAATGCTCCGGTTAATCAGACAACCGGAGCATCTGAGCTAACAAATGCTCCGGTTAACAACCGGAGCATTTGTAAAATGCCCAAATGCTCGTGTGACGTCTGCTACGGGCCAAATACGGAGCATTTGTGGGCTTTTTAACCGGAACATTTGAGCATTTTTCCACTAGTGCCTATCACACAGAAATACACTATATGATCTATAAACACACAATATCACATAGAAATCCACTATATGTTTGTCTAATACTATATATACACTAGCACACATAAGTACACTATATGATCTATAAACACACTATAGCACATAGAAATCCACTATATGTTTGTGTAAATACTAACACATTCATGCCATAAGGAACTACAACCTCATATTAAAGAGCCACAGAATAGAACCAGCTAGAGCAGTGATAGAGGAAAGTTTCAAAAAAACAAATTCAAAAGTTGAAGAAGTAATAAGGATCGAAGAAGCAAAAGCAGCAGCAGAAAAAGCTAAAGCTCATGAGAAAGCATTACAAGAAGCAGCTGCAGCATTACAAGCTAATGAAAGTCAAGAAAACAATGCACAAGAATCAACACCAAGACCAATAGTTTTGGATCCAGATAGAGCAGTCACAAAAGGAAGAGACAACAAGCGAATAAAAGGACACTATGATTCATACAAGAAGGCATCAAAAAAAGGGTTTAAGAGACACAAGGAGTTTCGAAGCATAACTCCAAAAGAACATCTGTTCTAAAATACTTTACTAGGAGAACTATGCAATGTTTTTAATAATTTGAGTTTAAAATAAGACTTGTACACTATATGGTTATGTGCATCTTTTTTTTTTTTGAAAGGATATGGTTATGAAGTACATTATATAAATAGATTCTTGTGAAAAACTGTTTGTAAACCCATTATATTTACACAAACCTACTGTGTAACCCAATAAAAATCAAAATAAATTACTAATTTGTAATACTTTATATGTCAACAAGTAAAAATACACTATATCATATAGAACAACACTATATCATTGAAAACTACATAACAAAACGGAACATTACCTACTGTTAGATTACTAACACTGTAAGTAAAATCAATCAAGACTACACAATTACATAAACATTGTTTGTAAACCTATTATATCAACACAAGCCAACTGTCAACCCTAACCTACTATTAGATTAGTAACATTGTTTGTAACATCAATCAAATACATCAATATAGTTTTACTTTAATTTGCAAATTTAACGTTTAACTTTTTCCTTCCTATCTTCTTCTTCTTTCCACCCTCAACTTCTTTGTTCTTCTTCTCTTTCTGCATTTTCTGCCTCAACTCCTCTTCAATCCTCTTACTCTCTTCAGCCTTCTTCCTTTTATTTTCTTCAATAAAAGCAACAGTCTCTGATCTCTTTGATCTGAATGATATCACCTTTTTCACAAGCTCACTTCTATTCTTATTCAGATCAGATAAAATCATGCAACCACATAAGGAGACTCTTGCTGCTTTCCTAATCTTCTCCTGAAAATAAATTAAAAAGTAAGAAACTATAAAAAAAAAACTTAAATAGATAACTCAGTTAGAAATAATTATATTAAACTTACATCATTCAAATATGGGCATTCAAACTCTTTCGAGCCTTCAAAAAGTAGCATATGGACAAGAATGTACACACCACAGTCCAAATCATATGCACCTTTTTTCCAGCTTCCTTTTACTTCTGTCATTCCCCATAAACCCATATCATCACCTTGAGATTGTGGGATTTCAAAATGTTGGAAAAGACTTGAAACTCCATTAGCAATGATTGAACTGAGAGTCTCCATCATTTTCTTATATTCCTTATCATCATCCCAAATCTTATTATCAATATAAAAAACAGTCTTTTTGTTTGTGTCCAGCACAAACAGGACAAAATGATTAGCTCCTTTAAGCAAAATTGGGAAAAAAAATCTACAAAATGAATAGAAGTATAAACTCACTAGATGAGAATAAAAATAATTATATCATAACATAATAATATAAAAATAATAACACTATATCATAAACAAAACCACTATATCATATACAAACACACTATATCACATAGAAATGCACTATATGTTTGTGTAATACTATATCATAAAGAAATACACTATATGATATACAGACACACTATATCACATATAAATCCACTATATGTTTGTCTAATACTATATCTACACGAGCACATAGAAATACACTATCATAAAGAAACACACTATATCATAAACAAAGCCACTATATGATACCTAAAAGCACTATATCATATACAAACCCACTATATATTTGTCAATTTATACTAAGAAATGCTTTCATCATAATTTCAAAAATAGAATTTGTCTCACCAATTCAACACCAACATCCAGTTTTGAAATGTTATTCAAGTCTTGAAGTTTAACTTCTAACATGTGATCAAATCATCAATGCGTTTAGCATCAGTTTCATCTTCAAGCACATGCAATAATGCAACCTGCAACATAAGAACTCATATTATCAACAAATAAATAATGCATGCAAAGATAAAGAATTCAACAACATAAAAATATATTACAAAAAGTTCTTACACCCTGAGAAGAAGTAAAGTAAAACTTTTTTGGAGGAGAAGAGAGACTGAGTTTATTGATATTCATAATTCTTGCCCAATTATCTATAACTGATTCAAACATCTCAGTCTCAGTAGCAACTGTCCAAATCTCACTCCGAGGTATAGAGAAGAACACTTCATCCAGTTGAAAGAGCTCTTCACTGCAACAAGCAACACAAATTGTAAGAATATTTTCAATAAAAACAATACATTAAACAAATTTCATTCAAATTTACCTCCCATCTAAAGGATGTTGATTTTCAGAACAATAATCAACAGCCTCCCTTAAAAATATTGGGAGATCTTGCATCACATCTTTAAAATCTTTCATCATCTTTGAAAGATGAGTGAAAGGACCCTCAATTGCATATTCATCCAGCCTTAGAGTTGACTTGGCTGGACCCCTAGACAAAGCATTTTGGAAAACAGTCCATGTATTCTCCTCCACGGACATGTCCTCACTTGCATCATATAAAACGTTGTTGACAACGTTCTGGATGATCTCATTGGTCTTCTGACTCATTTGAGTCACTATAAAACTAGGGAACGCAGTAGTAGAAGGATTAGACACCTCTTCCCAACGAGCTGGCAAATCCTTCACAGCATATGCAATTGATACCATTTCATCAAAGTACTTCTGATAAATTGAACTTGACAAAATTTTGTAAAGATCATCTTGGGAAGGATTATTAGAAGGAGGATTGTCAGCCACATAAGAGTTCTTCAAACTCTTTAACGAATCTATGTGGCAATGAGAGACAGCTTCCAAATCCCTCTTCCACAGCAACCACATAGCATGAAGCTCCTACAAAAATCAAATCAAATTACTAATTTGTAATACTCTATATCAAAACAACACTAACTATATGAAAATAACACCAACTATATGAAAATAACACCAACTATATCAGAACAGAAACACACCATTAGTACAACAGAACACATACACTATCACATACCAAATACACTATACCATATAGAACAACACTATATCATTCAAAACTACACTATATCAAACGACAAATTATTTAATTTTTACAAGGAACTATATCAAATATTAAAACCACACACTATACCACATACATACACTATATCAGATAGACCAACACTATAGCAGTCTGAAATACACTATATTAAATTATTCTAGATTGTTACACTACAAGTTACACACTATAGTACACACTATATCACATACAACACCACTATATCAAATACTCCCTCCGTCCCAGAATACTCTTTACACTTTCCTTTTTCATCTGTCCCAGAATACTCTTTACACTTCTATTTTTGGATATGAACCACTATTATTTTAATCATTCTGCCTTTTAAGCATTAGCCCACATTCTCTCTCCTCCAAATAAAATAATACCACTCCTACTACCCACCAACTCTAACCATGGCCCACACTCTCTCTCCTTAAAATAAAATAATAATACTTTTACTAACTACTAACTCCTATCACATCTACTTTTCAATAAAATAACAATTGATAACCAAACAACAACTTATCATCTAAAACTACGTGCATTGATAAGTGTCAAGAGTATTCTGGGACGGAGGGAGTACAACACCACTATATCAAATACAGACATAATATCACATACCAGCATCACATAACCACACAATTACATAAAACCACACTATATCACATAAAACCACACTATATCACTCAAAACTCTACTATATCAAAAATTAATATTATTCTAAAATTTGAACTTACATCTCTAGCTTGTGCAGTAATTTCTTCATCAGTTAGACTTCCTGGTGGAAGCTCAAACTGAATATGAAGCTTGCCCTTCACCTTCCTCTTGGGCGCAGCCTTCTTTGGTACATCACTACTTCTATTTCTTCCACTTCCTGTATCATCACTCAATACAGGACGTGGTACATACTGAACTTAAATTTTTTTTGAACCAGCTTCATCCGGGTGAAAATCAACTTGCCCATCATCAGTGAAGTAAAACTTAGCACTTATTGGATAAGTTTCATCAAGCAAACCACTTCCAAACTTATCACATAATACTTCACGACGAATTCTCTTAGCAATTGACTCATTATCCCAATGAGCCAACAGAGGCAATCGAGTTGGAGGCACGCCATCACTAATCTGTAGGTGATGGAAGTAAATCAACTGCAACAAAATATACACCTAGTATAATGCCCCCGAGCACCTTTAGTAAACAGTGAATTCTTGAACAAAACATTCGCATGCATCAACCTATCTAAAATATATTTACACCAATTCAAATGAGGAATTCTCCGAACCTCATTTACAGCAAGAAGAAGCCTCAAATCCAGTGTGTTATTTGCAATTGGAGCTAAAAAAGAAGAAAAAGCAAATACCACATACAGCTTTTGAAAAACCTCCCCACCATCAACTAAATTCCTTAACACAGAATAAACAGCAGACAAAGGAATCTGCCTTTTATCCCGATCAATTCCAAAGTACTCCCTCCAGCTTGCTTTCAACTCAAAATGCGGGATTCTCCGCATTAGGTCCCCTAGACACATCCACCACATCCTGTCCTTCAACTAGAGGGAGCTGAAGCACATCATACACATCAAATTGGTTAACATTGAACTCTTTTCCATAACCAACCTTAAACATGCCAGAACCACCATCAAACCTCTCCACCAACCATCCATTCAAAGAATTATTAGTCCTGGAAATCTTTTAATCCAACAAAGATCCAAAACCAATTTCTATAACAGCTTTTTTCTGTTCAACACTAAAAGCTTCATTCAGCTCACAAAGCCTTTTACCACAGCAAGTAGTTTTGAATAGGTTTATCCTCTGTCCTTCAGCATCAGTGTATATTTTCCTCTTCTTTGGAGCTTGGAAGGTATCCTTCTGAGCTACACCTTTTACCTTCTTCTTGCTTTTTGCTTCTTCTTTTGTTACAACAGGATTACCTGCATCAGTTCCTTCATTACCAAGAACTTTAGCAGAATCAATTCCTTCACTAATAGCAGGATTAGCAGCATCACTT
Organism: Beta corolliflora; assembly: GCA_947648045.1. Lineage (NCBI taxonomy): Eukaryota > Viridiplantae > Streptophyta > Magnoliopsida > Caryophyllales > Amaranthaceae > Beta > Beta corolliflora. The sequence continues at coordinate 724,877 of CANSZD010001010.1, forward strand.
CTTCCATCCTGCTATTCAATAGATGGATTACTAACATCATGTCCAGCGTGCTCTGCAACAAAAAACCATTGTACAGAACATACACTATATCAACCGAAAACACACTATATAATGTCAAAACATACTATATCATGGCCAAATACACTAACACAACACTAACATAATATCATGTAAAAATACATTATATCATCTCAAAATACACTATAATGTTAAAACACACTATATGATGTCAATATACACTATCATCAAAAACACTGTCAAAGAACTATCACAGCAACACTATCATTTCAAAATACACTATATCATCACAAAATACACTATATCATCACAAAATACACTATATCATATCAAAATACACTATAATGTCAAAACACACTATATGATATCAATATACACTATCCAAAACACTGCCACAGAACTACTACCGCAACACTATATCATTTTAAAATACTCTATATCATATCAAAACACACTATATCATTTCAAAATACACTACCATTTCAAGACTAATAAAAAGTAGTATAATTACAAATACACTATATATTTACAAAATAAACTATATCATGTCAAAATATACTATATCATCACAAGAATAACACAATTACAAATTATCACAAAAAAATAAAACTAAAAAAATCAAAACTCCAAAAATTGCACAAAAATCAACAAAAATTTATCATGCAAACAATAAAAATCGCACAAAAATGAACGAAGAGTAATTAAAACTAAAAAAAATCAAAACTCCAAAAAATCGCACAAAAATGAACGAATAGTAATTCAAACTAAAAAAACCAGAACTTCAAAAATCGCAAAAAAATCAACATATATTTATCATGCAAACAATAAAAATCGCACAAAAAATGAACGAAGAGTAATTCAAACTAAAAAACATCAAAACTCCAAAAATTATAAGAAATTATAATAAAAACCAATATCAACAACATAATTATCATCAGTATGAGCAGTTCCACTAACACCAGGAAACTCCGATTTCTCTGCACGACCACCACCAAGAGATGAACGCAAACCACTACGTTTTGGAAAATTCCGATTAGCGATCGTCTTCCTTCCCATTGCTAAATTCAAGCGAAAAGATTACACAGAACTGAAAATGAAGAAGTTAGGGCAGAGAAGATTACACAAAACTGAACTTGAAGAGAGAGAAAATGAAGAAGTTAGGGCAAAGAAGATGAAAAGTTATTACTGAGAGACAAAATGCAGAAGTTACAAGAGAACGAAGTAGTGGGAAGAAGTTATGAGGAGAGAGAAAATCTGAGGAGAGAGAAAAACTGAAGGCGGCAAAAACTGAAAAGCGTAATCATTACTATTGCCTCAACTCACATGATTTGGATCGGGTGCACACTAATTAGTGTGCACCGGGTTCATATTAGTTTTTTTTATTTGCACTTTGCTATAATATGTTAAGCGCACACAAATTAGCTAATTTTCCCATCTAATGATTAAATTGATTTTTCTTATTTTGTTCTCAGTTTCTGATTAGTATTAGGAGATATATATATATTTGAGGATTTCACTTAGAATAGGACACCTTTTCATTATTTTAGTTTTTTTTTGGCTCTATTTTGTTTCGTAGTCTTTAGCCCTATTTTCATTAGTGTCCATTGCGATTAATTGAAGTAAATTTTCATCTTTAATTCTTCATAATTATATCTGTTGTTCACCATTTCGTTCTTTGTTTATTGATTAATAGTTCCTAGTATTGCTTTCTTCAGTTCTAGGTTCAGTTATGTTATATTCTAGTAATCATGAGTTTCTTTTTTATTGGATTCAATTTGGTCGTTGTTAGCCATGTGTGAGTAGTTTAATTAGTAGGACTAACTTTGGGAATCTATGTATGATATAAGGGATTAACTTGAATGTTTGTTTTGCTTATAACTGGTATTTTCTATTTCTTTTTATTGATCAGTTCTTCATGCTAGTTTACAAGTCAGGCCACACTTATTTATTAATCTTGGGAAAACTGAATTATATATTGAGACATGAATTTCCGCACAAGCTTCCATTATATGATAGGTATAAAAATCGTTGTCAAATTAAAGTGAGAGCAGCTTGAGAAGTTTTAAGCGAGGCGATGTTCAAAAGAAATTGTATTTCTTTAATTAGGACGGAAGATGAGACGAGTTCTAAACATCCGCACCTCTTAACCTAAACACTAAAGCTTATCTCATATTATGAAAGACCAGTTTTCTAGAAAGCCTTATATATATATATATATATATATACATATATATGAATAGGATCTTGTGAAAACAACTCTTAATCTGAAAACGAAAACAAATAATGTAGACCGTCCATTTGATAATCAGATGAATGATATTAAATGATGATAATGAATGGTGAGGATTTTGAAGATTCATTATCTCTCGTACTCCTCTCCCACACAAAATTCTCTCTCTTCCTCCTCTCTCACGGGTGTTTTTCTCTCTCATCCTACTTTCTCTGAAGCTCAAATCTCTCACACTCTACTGCTTCTCTCTCACTGGTGTTCCATCAGTTGCTCGCATCTAATTCTATCACTTTCAATAGTTGTTCGCTGCTTCTACGATCTGAAATTTTGGTATGATTTCGTTTGTTTTTTCATGTTTTTGTTCATATTAATTTCGAAGTTCAATTACTCATTCTTTGACTTGCGAATCGCTAGATTCAGATCAATTTTAGCTTAATTTGGCTCTAGTTATTTGAAAATTATATAGTTTTTAGGCTTAATTTCTTGAATTAGTTATTCGCAAATGGCTGGAAAGAAATGAAAGATGATATCGATTTTGAACTATTAGTTGCGGTGTTTCTTGTGATTTCTAAATATTAGGGTTTATATTAGGATTGTGTGCATTTGTCTATGTTGTTCATTTATGAATCTTTTGAGTTTGTTAGGGTTTAGTTTAATTGAAATTATATGTTGATTTTTGTGATTTTGTTGATTTTTCGTGTTTATTAAATCTGATAGTTACCTTACATGGATGTTGTTGCTTTCTCGATGTAAAACTGGTGATCGGCTGTAATCACTTCATATAAAACCTCCCTTCTCAACATGTTCTATCTCCTCAACATTCATACTATTGATTTTTCTGCAAATCTTGAAATTCGCTCTCCTAAATGTCTTCAGAATCTGTAGAAGAGATGCAATCAATCATCTTGCAATTTTAATTTTCAAAATCTTTCGTTTCATGTAGTATTTTCAAGTTTTATGCTTTTGGCGTCCTCTTTGTTATTTTTATCTTGTTCATTATGGTGTAGCATAATATGTGTTTTATTAGTTTCCCAAGTATTGTTATTAGTTGCTGTTTTAAAGCTATTTATTACCCTCTCTCTCTCACATATCTTTGGCGAATTTCATACAACCTATTAGCTCAATTGGTAGAGCATTGTGTAATACACAACGATGTAGGTTCGAATCCTGCATAGGTTTAACTACAATCAAAGTTGCACTAAAAGAAGTTACCCTTAAAATATATAAAGTTGCCCTAAAAGTGGTATAAGTTACCCTTAAAATATATAAAGTTGCCCTAAAAGTGGTATAAGTTACCCTTAAAATATATAAAGTTGCCCTAAAAGTGGAAAAAGTTACCCTGTTTTCAGATTAAGAGTTGTTTTCAGCAGATCCAACCCCTATATGTATATATGTATATATGTATATATGTATATATATATTAAAGTTGATTTTAAAATGATTTATTCAATTAATTTTGTCCATATCCATATATTTATAGGGTGGCGACTTCAGGTTTTCTATAAAAATACCTTTGTGGAATTCAGATCATTAACTAAGACAGTAAAAAATCGGGTACTGTAGGTAGTTTTATGCTTCAATTTCTCCGCTCTCTCCCTTAAGTCAAAACCATAATTAACTATCTCAAGTTCTTTGACCCCCCCCCTTCTATCTCTTCAGCAGCCCTCGCCCAACCCCCTTTACCATCGGCGCCAACGACCCTCCTCTCTCCACTAGCACCACCACTCCTTTTCTCTCTCCAAAAGAAGGCCACGACACAATCACCGATTCACCACCACCCCTTCTGAATTGTCACACCCACCAGTGCCCTTCTATAACTCTCCACCAGCACACGACAACCCCATCATGGTCGCCCCTTCTTAACTCTCAAGTTCACCACCCTTTCTCTTTATTCGTCAGAACAGGAACACCTTCAGCTCCTCCCTTCGCGCACGACTTATCTATTATGTGGCTCGACAGCTCGACGCATCTCTCTTCGTGCACATGACTATAACACCTAGACCTGGCAATCGGACTAATCGGATCGGATTCGCACAAGACCAATTCAGATCGGACCGTTTTCGGATCAAGCTATATTCGGACCGGATTCAGACCAGACCGTTTCTGATTCGAACATCGTTCGGACTATTGTAGTTCGGATCGGACCGTATTTTAGATTATGGTTTATGATCATCATCTGATCGAGATGTTTTTCGGATCGGACGGTTGTGGATGGGATGGTGGATTGTCTCATCTTTATTATGTATGGAGTTGTTACTCCATTGGTATGAAGGTTTTCTTTGACTATGAGCTTTTGTTATGCATATATGGAGCTGCTACTCTTCGTGCTTTTTAAAGGTATACATAACTAATTTGCATAGTCAGAACTTGTGCCAAAGAGTACTTGTGATAATTTTTTTTTTTTCGGGTATATTAGATCAAAGCCAAATGGAAGCCAATAATTTCGAATTGCTTTCGGATCAGGTTACCTTCGGATCGGATTGATTTCGGATTGGGCAAGATCATATCGAATCATTCGGATTTATGATGAGTTTCAGATCAATACTAATTCTGACCGGATTGAGACCGGATCGTTTCGTATTCGGATCAAGGTTCGGACCGTCTGGTTCTGACCCAGATCGGACTAAGGATCGGATATTTTGGACCGGATTTTCGGATTAGGACCAACTTTGCCAGGTCTAACAATAACACCAGCTCCACCGAAACACCACCGCATCTGTCTGAAATTCTTATGTAATCTATATTTTTAATGATATGAATTTTCTATGTTCTTATTGCGAATCTTTGATTTTATTGCTGAATTTGTTTAATTGAATTTGTTGAATTGAATTGGTTTAATTGAATTTCTAGTAAAGCTAGTAAATTTGGCTGCAAATGTGTTGTAAAGTTGTTTATTTTTAATTTTGAATTGAAAATCACCTTTTGGACAAATCCATAGGATATGCAGTACCTGGATCTGGGTCCTATTTTCCAAGACCCGTCGGATCTGGGGCAGATCTAGATCCATCCTCTGAAAATAAATCTATATTTGGGTCCGTAAGGAGTTGGTCCAAATCCAGCACATTGCCATCCCTATTCAAGACCCAAAGTCACAATTTTTTTATAATATACAACTTTAGTAAAGAGTGGTTTACCTGTAAAATTGCCATAGGTCATTATGTTTGCCCCAAAAGCCTTCATAACCTCCTGGACAACATTTGGCACCAGCTTACTCTCATCTCTTCTTTCACTACTCTCACCATGAATACTGTTGAAGTCAAGTGGAGTTCGTTCGAGTGTCTTACTCTCTTCCTTCATTACATTGGCAGCTTGCCTTGTGTTTACCTTCCATTTATGATTCTTGGACCTATCAAGGTACCCCACCAACCTGAAGCACTGGTTGCTGATATGACGCTTCATTCCACAGTGGTTACATCTCTTGAACTCCTTCTCTATTGTATTTCTCTTGTAATCCTTGTTGAAATGTTGTAAAGGTTCCAAAGCTCTGACTTTGTCTATTGACATTCAAAGCACTTGCTTCATTTCCAATGCTTATGTCTCCTGTAATTTACTTATTCTTTTCAATCTGCAACACAATATTGTAAGCTCTATTTACAGGGAAAAGGGGATCCATCCGAAGGAGGATGCTTTTCATCTACTCATAGCTTCCATTGAGTCCCATAATGAACTTCAAGAACCAGTTTGTCGCTTGTATTTTTAGCAACTTCTTCAGAACATTACAGGTACACTGAACTAAAAAACCTAAATATTAATTTAAAATCAAAATTATAGTAAATAATAATCTTCAAATTACATCTGAACTAAAAAATATAACAAATTACAACCTTAAACCCTAAAAACACGAAAAAACGAAAAAAAACTCAATGAACTAAAACACGAAAATAAATTAAATAAAAAAAGAAAAATAAATAAATAATATCATATCTGGAACTAAAAAATGAAAAAAAAAAAGAAATTAGGGAAAGACGAGATCTTCAACTAAAAAACGAAAAAATGAAATCGAAATTACAAGAAAATCTACTAGATAAATCGACGTTGTGGTGGTTGGTCGTGGTTGAAGAACGAATGCGACAACTTTGGTGGTTGGTGCATCAACGATGACTTTGGTGGTTAGCGCAACGACGACACTTCGTTGTTGTTGTGGCTGCTGGAAGATCGAAGAGGAAGTTGGGCGCAAGAGAAGAGGAAGTTCAGATGGTGATGCGAGCCATTGGTAGAGGTGATTTGCACCACGTAAGTGGCGAATTCGCCACTTGTTGCCACCGAGGTGGAGGGTAAAATGGACGTGCACAGTTGTTGGGTGAGGGGAGGGTTGATGGTGGTGGACTGGTCGGTGAGGGGAGGGGGGGAGAGAGGAGAGGGGTGAAACCTAATAGGCTGAAGTCTGAAGGATGAGAGCGAAAGGGAGGAAGTCAAAAAAAAAGGAAGGGGGAGAATGAAGGAATGGCGTACGCGTGAGAAGGGTGTAGCTTTTTAAAGGCCCAAATCACTGAACTGATCCAGCCCATGTTGCCCACCGGAACAGTTTGAGTTATTGAGTTGGGTTTAAGTTTTTTAAATGGCCCCCATAAAACTCAACTTATTATCCTGTCATTTTTGCCAACGGATAAGTTGAGTTTAACTGATCCGATTTGGAAAAACCATATCAGTTTGTTTTTGTGTAATTTAAGGTTCTTTCCACTAGAGTTTTCTTTCAGAAATGAGAAAAGAGAATGAATTTTTCTTAAACAGTGAAACGGAATATTGGATTTTTGAACTTTGTACCATGAAGAAAATTCAAAAGATTAAAACTTTGATTTTTCTCTCTATTATTATATAAGAGGCTTAAGCTGTTGAATTTCTGTGATGTAATAGTATTACAACCTGAGAGAAAATGGCTAAGGAGTTGTACAAAGCTTTTATATACAAACTCTACTACCAACCCTAATGATTAGGTCTACTACAAGGAAAAAAAAGCACTAAAGGTGATACAATGTACCTAAGATCACACAAAGGAAAAATAAAAGAGCACATGTGCCAGTTGTGTACTCATGTAAATATGTAATGCAATGTAACAAGCTGCATAATGGCTCTGTTTGGGGAGGCATTTTAGGTGCCTAAAATGATAAGTTGCTCAAATTTTTAGGTGCTAAAATGAATTAAGTGTGTTTGGGAAATATCTAAAATAAAATTTCAGTTCCTAAAATGACTGATATTAACAAGGTAAAAAATTTAACGTTTGAAAATCAGGTACCTAAAACGTTGGAAAATCAAGAGTTCTTGATTTTGCTATTAGCATGAGTGTACTCAGTACAGTAGCAATGAAAACAAGGCAAAATAACCACATTATTACCATATTCTTTACATTATGTTCAGATGAAAGGGAGAAAGTGAAATCATCTGCAAGGAAGAATTGAATAGGAGGCATACATGAAAACAATGCACTATCTATGAGACAATAAACAAAAATTTTACCCTGAAATTTTGCAAAATAACTTGCTTATAAATATTCATGATAATGCAACTTCATTTGAGATGATAGAGCAATGAATACAATTGTTTAGACATAAAAAAACATTACTAAGCGGTCAAAAATTTATATTCAAAATCACTACTCATATTATTTTTATTATGTCCCTACATATAAGCGGTCAAAAATTTCAGTGTTAGTTACAATACGCATGCTAATTGCAAAATCAAGAACTAGTGATTTCCCCAATAATTTGAACCATTGACGTATAGGTACCAAAAATCACAATGAGAATGCTCAACAGTATAATGCTTAGGATTACCACCATCTCACCTCCCCATCTAGTGCGGGAAATCTTCAAGTAGCATAAACAAGGGATGGTAAGGGATGCAATAGCACTTAGTAACGCCCCAACAAGTGACATGAGATACCCGAAGAACGGAACAGCCAACGCTACAATTGCTTGTGTAGCAACCAACAATGTTCTGATCATAATTTTTAAGCTCTTGTTCTCCTGGTATGTTGGAAACCAACTTTCAGTGGAGAGTGCCACTGGCTTCAACATGAGTGCCTATTTTGCTAGTGGAGTCACCAAAGTGGTGTAGATTGCTACTTTTGAGGCTAGTTTATGCTTTGGAAGATTTAGTGTGATTTGCGAGTTTACTCCTGCTCCAAACATTGAGTAGCCTAAGACTGCCATAATGGCATAGCTGAGAGTGCACACTGTGAAACATAGGAGTAAAACCTGCCATATATAAAAAGTGGGACTAATGTGTTAAGTATTAAACGCAATTTTCAACTTCTAAGAAATAAAACAAATAGCTCGAGATTCATTAATAGCTCAAATCATAATATTCTCTAAATCATCTTATGCTTTCACTATTCCTTTATGCATCATTTACTTTTTTGGTGAATGGATTGAATCATTGAAATAATCAAAATATTGCCTCTAAAAACATGAGGTAGTGATATCAATGTGTCACATGAAGAAAGCTAACTTAATTCGAAAAAATTAGAGATCAAATATTTTCAGTCCAGAAGAAATACATAGATTTCCTTAGTAAGTTAATATTAAATTCAACACCAATTAGTGAACATATAAGAAATAATGCACATTTCCACCAATTAATGACATGACATGAAGCATGTGGAATGCACTAACTCAGTTTCTTCTTAACAATATAAATTACAGAGTAATTATATCGGTTGCATATTAATTTCCTGAATTATTATCATCTCATTCATATTTCCAGATCAAGCAAGTTTGTGATATTAGTTGTTCAAAACCATATTTCTGTTATGCGGAAGAATCTCCAAGAAGAAACCATCACAACAAGCATGTAAACTTTATTTTCTTATGTAAAATATAAAATCTATTCCTCTTTTCAAGTAGGTTGATTATGGGTTATTTTAATAAGGAATGATTATTGCATTTGATGCATAAACAAGATAAAGAATCAAGCTAAAGTTGGCATGAAAATTACCGTAGAGAATTGATGTTTCTTTTGGATGGAAGTATAGAGCGGCGGAGAAACTGGGTGAGCACTATAGCAAAACATGAATAAACTAATAGCCGTAGGTAATCCATTCAAGTTGAAAAGTTCTCCTTTGTTATGTAACCCAATTCCATCAAAAGCACCAACCCAAAAAACTGATGCAAGTATAACAAATGATGCTAGAACTCCACCAGCTGAGACGTAAGCAAGAATGCTAAGGTCATCTAACCAAACTGTTGGCAACAAAATCAATGCTACGAGAACAATGAAGCTTGAGTTCCCGTTGATCGATATCCCAAAGAAAACAAGCTTAATTTCCGGGAACAAGTTGTGTAGATTATCGCCTTCTAGTATTAAAAAGCCTGTTACAACCATGTAGAGGTCAGCATATAGAACTATGGATACCACAACTTTGCCTATGCGTCCGAAGGCGTGCTCGCCGATGTCGGAGTAGGATTTGATGCTTGGATCAGCTTCCATGCATCGTTTCACTAAAAGACCCGAGTATGTAGCCGCTAAGGCGATGATGAAAAGTAAGACCAGACTTAACCAACCTCCTGCTGCTAAGGCATACGGAACTGAGAGAATTCCAATGCCTAAGATATAATGTCAAACGTTAGCAAAGTATGTGACTATTTTGACGTAAGTATTAGATGAAAAGACACAAAACAAGTGAAAGAAGTATTCATGTACGTACTCCATTCCTTATAAAAACTAAATATTGAAACCGTCAAATAATATATTATTACCAAATATGAAATACCACAGGAGAAATAACTAATTCCTAAAAGAAGAAGTAAAATAGCATTAATAAATCCCGTCAAAAAAAAATAGCATTAATAAAGATATAAGGTTATTACTTATTTGGGTCCTGTAAGACGTTGTGTAATTTCCCATAACCTTATTAGAGAGGTACAATTGTATGTCTTCCCTTTTTAAATCTTCAACATCTTTCTTTAACCTTCTTACTTTCTTGGGTACTTTGTTTTGATCCCTACTTTATTCTTTAACATGTACATATAGGGTCTGAGTCGTGTTGAATTTAGTTAAATTTCTCTCAATTTAAATTTTTCCAAGTAGCAACTTTTTATAATAATAAAAAATACATAATAAAAATACAAATACACAAAGTTTTACATTGAATTGACAAGTCTAAAAAGCAAAATTATAACTATTTCACGAAACATAGATCACTATGCATACTTTATTCAAATGGTTACTTAAAAGTCAATGATGATGGAGCTTGATCTGGTCATAATTATCTAATGCTTTGTTACAAGTGCATAGTTCACTATTGCATACTTAAGCTAGTTATGAGATAATGCAAGTTTTAGTTTCCGACAATTTAGTGTCTAGTTTATTAAATCACGTTTTAATCAGTTTAAGCTAAATATTTATCATTTTAATCATATTTTTTGAAATTAATTTATGTATATTTTCCAGTATATGAACATATTTCAGGTTATGGCATAAACTTATCAGGTTATAGCATAAAATGAATTTATCAGTTTATGACATCAACTTACGTGTATATTATAGGATATTTTGGTGTATATTTATGTGGAAAGATGAACTAGAATAATGTGGAAATACAATTTCACATAAAAACAAACAAAAGTAACTATTAGTGCATACTTAAAACACTTGGTATTACCCACTATTATTCTTGCTTACACGGTACGGGGAAATGAGCATATAGCTCTTTTTTTCTTATACTGACAAAGAGTTTTTTTTTTTTTTTTTTTTGGTTTTTAGCTAAACTCTTTACTACACTCACAAAGAAGCTAAAGGTTGGGCACAACCCTTAAAGGTTGCTAGACACACCAAAAACAAGCACATACTACTCCTATTTATACTATTTAATCTACTATGCATATGGAGCACATGGGTAATAAATGCTAGGCAATTTTTTCCATCTATGGTAAATTTTTTGCTCTTGCTCTTGTGGTGTTTATGTAGTTGTAAAATATTAATCATGTATGCTCCATCTTGAAGCTAGGAGAGAGAGAGAGTGAGTTGGTGATATATATTTTAACATATATGGCATAAACTGAACTAATTAGTTTTTGGGCATTAACTTTTCAATTTAAGGCTTTAATCTATATATTTATCAGTTTAAACATATTTTTTTAAAGGAAATTCCCAATGATAGGCTCCTATTATTGAGACTTCTCAATAGTACATTCAACTTTCTTTTTCTTCCAATTACTAGGCCTTAGTTTTTCTAATTTACCTAAATGTGGCATTAATGAGGCTTAAACGTTAGTTTCATATTTAGTTCTAATACTTCTGTTAAGTTTTACCTAACCCCTACTAACCATGAGATATTTAGATCTAGACTCCTAACTAACTGACCACAACTGCAGCATATATCATAGATACTTCTGTTCGCTTTGGTTTAAGAGCAAAAATATGGTGCACGACAACAAACAAATACCATTAAAATCTGGTTTTGTCTCCATCATTTCTTTCTCTGGAGCGCTTTTAAAGCTCCATCCCAATGCCACTTTTCTGGCTAGATTTCACTTTTATATGGTAGAAACTATATTATTTTTCCTACATCTTTTGTGCACTACTTCTGCACATTACTTCACCTGATAAAAAAGTCTCATTTTCCTACATCTGTTCATGATCTTTTTACATATAATATAAAAATCCAGAAAAGCTAGACACATAAGCACAACCATGTCAAACAAACAATTATTGAGCTCATCATCACAGCCGTATACCCTCCCCCTTTCTTCCCCTAGTTGGCATATCGAAAGCCATCCAAATTACTATATGCGCAAATAAAACTAAAACACCATGGCGAGAATTGCGAGAAATATGTTAACCTATTCTATTAACTGTAGTACATGACAAAAAAAAAATTTGAGTCAAGACACTTCTGCAGCTGAAAAAAACACTAACAAATACTTGAATTCCCACAGAGACACCCACACATCTTTCTTTACAGTAGACCCAAATGAAGAGCATTTCCATTATTATTAACTAACGAAAGCAAAACTCAGAGCCAAAGGAAAGAAGTATCAATCAACATAATATAACAGAAAATTCCATAGAGAAGAAAGCTAACTGGAGACTTAGAAATAGATAAGTGATAAAGTAAATTTAACGAGTTCCAAGCTGGAATTGATTTATTAATTCATGGGGAGCTATAGAGTTTAACATAGTTAGGGAGCTAACAGGCTAATTAACGACAAACTCCTATTATTAACGGAAAATTATCAATAATGCCACATTTAGCAAATAAACAATAGTTGAGGCCTAGCAATGGGAAGAAATAAAAGTTGAATCTACCATTGGGAATTCTCAAGAATAGGAGTCTACCATTGGGAATTTCCCTTTTTTTTAATCAATTTATGTATAATTTTCAGTTTATATATATTTTCTAGTTTATCGCACAAATTGAATTATCAAATTACAAGTCAAGTCGTATCGATTACAGTCAGTTGGATAAAAAACGATATTTTTTTCGAAGACATAATCAGAACAATATAGGAAAGATGTATCTAGGCTAATGAAAGGGTTTTTTTGTCAAAAAGCACCTAATAAAATACAAGTTTTGTAGGGAAGGACCTAATAAATTTTTTTTGAGTAAAAGGATCTATTAAAATACTTTCGATTGTTAAAAGGAACCAATTTATGAATTTCAGGCCAAAATTACCATGTTTTATTTTTGGGTCCCTTAGGTTTGTTGTTGTAACTGCCACTTTAGTGTAGTTGGTGTTTAGTGTAGTCAAGATGGAGGCGTTTAGTGTAGTTGTAAGTGGTAGCTTAGTGGCACCACAGTTGTTGTTTCAACTTTTTTTGGATTAGCAATTGCGAAACTTACATATATATATGACAATTCCACTGGTTGATGCTCATTGATAATACATTTGGATAACAAAAAAAGTATTCATGCGCATAGTTTTTGGCTCAAATATATTTCATAGATTGCAATAGAAGGGGTTACTATTCCATTCATTACATACAGATTACAACAACTACATATTATATGGCTTAACTTTTAGTGACAGATTACATATTTCTTTTAGTGACAATTCAATTAAAGTACCTTATTAGTTTAAGCTATACATTTATCATTTTTATCATAATTGTTTTTTAAAACAATTTATTTATATTTTTTCAGTATATGTACATATTTTGGGTTATGGCATGAAATGAATTTATGAGCTTATGGCATGAAATGAATTAATCAGTTAATGACATCAACCAGTGTACAAATGGCATAAACTTAACTTATCAATTTTTGGGCATGAACATTTCAGTTTAAGCTATATATGTATCACTCTAAACAATATTTTTTTTATCAATTTATGTATATTTTTCAGTTTATGGCATAAATTGTTATCAAAATACACGTCGAGTCGTATCGGTTACAACGAGTTGGATAAAAACAATATTTTTTTCAAAAACATCAACTAGAAAACAATATAGGAAAGATGTATCAAGGCAAATGAAATAGAGAAACTACGTTCATATTATATAATAGATAGATGAAAGAGTGGAATAATTGGAGGAATAACCTACTTGTGATGGCATTGAGGCCGTTATAACAAGTTTTGAAGAAAGATGTGTTGCCTTCTTTTACTGAAATGTCAATTGCCTCTAACTCTACGAGAGGCTGCGTCAGAGCATTCTCAGATATCTTGTGTTTACCCTCCTTTATTGCTAATATTGTGCGTGTGAGACTGAGAGATAGAAAAAATAATATGATTTCTATTTCAAAGCATAGTTATGGAATGTTAACGACTTAATGTTACATAGGAAATCAAAGGAAGGATGAGTGCGAAAACGAGTTAAAACGTGCATGATTTTCGTGCCTTTTGTGTATGCTTTCTAGGAATGGACGAATGGTCATAACAGGGGTAGTCTTTGCAACCAAAAAATCCAAGAAAAAGTTAATTATAGTAGCCAACAGGGGTAGGCTGTAGAATTTTCTATACGAGTCGAAGACCATTCTTTGCACGTTGTTAACGATGGCGGTAGAACTCCAACTGTACGAGTGCATAGTAGCCAACATGGGTAGGATGTCATAATATCACATGGGAAGCATCTTGAGCATTTATTTATGATGATCTAAAGGCCTAGATTGGTTCTATATTCTCATTTTAAGTTATGGTTCTCACCAGATCTTACAGTTATATACCCCCTCCGGTTTTCTTTAGTTTACTCGTTTTGATTTTTGACACTATTCACCTACATGACTTTGACTGTCTCTTGTGATTTGTACTTCAGGAAAAATATAGTTATGTGAGATAATACACATTAGGACGAATCTAACATTGAGTGTGCCAGAATCAGGGCGATCGATTTCCATGGCCTGATGATGTAATCCTTTATGGTGTAATTGCTAAACATGAAAAATAATAACCACATGCAAACATTGCTGGAGGGCCAAACTTTTCGGCCAAAATTTTAAGAAATAAAGCGGATACGGTAAATTTCACGTATTGTTTAGTGTTTAGAGATATGCGATACATATGAATATATAATAGCATAATATCATTCCATATTGATATTGGGAATATAGAATATATGAAAAAAGTCCAACTTTCATCCATATTAATTGTAACAATTTGATTAACATATTTGTCAATATATGTAACTTTATATTTAACCACTAATATCTCTAACTGTTTATTAATTACTAATGATTATGAAAAACTGATATGTTCAAAATATATATAAAGATAAACTTAGAACGTACACCTCTTGTAAATGTTATATATTTAATTATTTATATCTCTGTAACATTTTTATGGAAACTAAGGCTCTGTTATTTTGGACTGAATTGAATTGAACTTAATTTGTCTGAACTGAACTGAACTGAAATGAATGGAAAATGTGAGAGGAAACTAACTAAATTGAACTGAATTTTCCTGAACTGAACTAAATTTTTTCGAACCGAACTAAAATTTCATTAATTCGGTCCCAAAAGAACATAACCTTATTGTATATATCTCTATTATATAAGTGATGGGGGGAGAAAGATGGTGTCCTCCTATAAAAAATCTGATGTAACCTTAATGAATTTAAATGGCCATATATATTAAATTATTTTTTTCTTCCTACTTGCCATATATATTGGGCAAGTTAACAATGGAATTGAATTTGAAATTTGAATTAAATATTAAATTAAGGAGAATGATTTCCACTCCTTACATATGTGTGAAATACTCATAGTAGTTTGCTTAACAAGGAATAGACTCCTTTTAACAAATTTCAGCCTGTGTACAAGTCATGTTTGGATCCTCTAACTAGAGTTCTAAAAAAACTTTAGGGCCCGTTCGGCATCACTATAGAGTTTGAGCAATATCAACCATTGAATAACAAATCAATGGCTCATATATTAATTTTTCAAAATCCCCCTATTTTTCTCATCAAAATCCACCCCCTTGTTTTTCCCTTCCCACCAATATGAGCCTTTAATTTTTAAAATGTATGTTTCAAATATAACTCTACTTTGTAGAGTTTTATTAGAACTCTAGAGGATAACCCACCCAGCTTTTCGCGATAAGATCTATTAGATTTTCATGGTAGGAAGAGTAGTTTGGCTAGATATCGCTACATACAAACTTGGCGTAATTAAGGTACCAACATGTGGTCCACTAGGGAGGATGTCGACGTGACATATGGAGATTGATGGTGTAAAATTCATCACTTGCTAGTTGCTAGTTGCTAGTTACTAAGAATTAAGAGATATTGTGGCATGATACACTCGGCAGTTGGCATATTATGAAAAAGGCTAAATACAACCGTTTGGTACAAAATAATAAAGTATATTGTCTGTTTTGTCCTTTCTTTTTTTAGCAACTAAAATTTTCGAATATCCTTGTTGTAACAACCAATTTGTTCTTTGTTGTGCAACCATATTGACCTTGATGCACAACCAAACTGACCTTGTTGCACAACTAAGCCGAGCTTCGTGCACAACTATACTCACCTTTGTGCACAATCAAAATGCCTTGTTGTAAAGCCAATATGAGCTTGTTGTACAACCATAGTGACCTTGATACATAACCGAACTCACCTTGCTGTACAACCAATCTGAGCTTGCTGCACACCCATAGTGACCTTGATGCACAACCGAACTGACCTTGCTGCATAACCAATCTGAGCTTGCTGCAAACTCATAGTGACCTTGATGCACAACTGAACTGACCTTGCTGCACAACCATGAACAAAAAGGATGTACATCCACAT
This sequence comes from Beta corolliflora, assembly GCA_947648045.1. Lineage (NCBI taxonomy): Eukaryota > Viridiplantae > Streptophyta > Magnoliopsida > Caryophyllales > Amaranthaceae > Beta > Beta corolliflora. The sequence continues at coordinate 741,282 of CANSZD010001010.1, forward strand.
ATAAATTGTTCACAAACGTACATAGATAATGCACAACTATTCACAAATGTCGCACAACCTTACCTAGAGAATGCACAACCCTCAACTAATATTCACCCATCAAATGTTGCACATCCATATATATGTAAATGTTGCAGAACCACATTAACTTTGATGCACAACCATACTAACTTTCATGCAAAACAAAAAAAGTAAAAAAAAAAACAAAAAACAGTTGTAATCAGTTCGCCACCAAACAGTTCGAAGAATAGCCGGACTCGCATATTATTCCAAAGTCCAAAAAAAAAAGTTATTGTAGGTTTAAATCTTTTGTTTGGCGATCTAACGTTCTTTTTTTTTCTATTTCTCAACTATACTAAAATTAGCAAGGGCAGTTATGTTTTTCATATATTATTGTTTTTCATTGGCAAATCATTTGCCATGTAGTCAGATTCTTTTATCTTGTCATACGAGTATGTTACAAATCTATACTAATATATTAAAAGGCGTGCCTAAATAAGAAACGGTGCCACGTGCCACTCCCCTAAGGGAGTTTTACTCCATGCAATCCACAACAATAAAAAAAAATCGAAATAGCATAGTATAGGGTTTGATCCCGGGACTTCAAGAACATAGACTAAAGTCTTAACCACTAGACCAAATAACATTTAGTCTTATCATCTTAAAGTATAATATTAATAAATGAAAATTTTCCTTATCCGAGGTTAGCCCGAGCATAATAACTAGTTTTATACTTAAAAAAATGTTTTTCAATACTTAGATTATACACCTGTGCATAAGCATCATGTGCAATATACTCTTAGTGTTCTTTTATCGTACTTCTATGACAATGTAGAACGAAATCTATAAATTTAATGTGCTTTTTGTTTAGTTTGACTCATTGACTTCCAGTCATAAAAGGAATTCTTCAAGGCTTTCGACCCTAATAATGTGCACTTGCGAAGCATTAGTGCTTTTACCATAAAACATCTCTATCTTTTGTGGGTTTTCTTTGCAATGTTTTGTTGTGGATAATGTAGTTATCCTAGTTGATAGAATATCATATATGATATTATTGGCATAATAAAAGTCTAGTAGTAGGAGATATGATTAAAGTTAATATGATATAATTAGGAGATAGAGTTTATCTATTGTACAACTAGAAGTCTAGTTGATTATATTTTAGGAGTTAGTGTTTATAAGGTTTCCTAACCTTGTAGTATAAATATGTGATAGATTAATGAGAAAAAGGTGTGACCAATATTGAGGATTGTATTGGCTGCCAGACATAAACTTCACAAGGTATCGAGAGCCAGGTTGATTCTAGGGACTTTAATCATGAGAGTTTGTGAGATGTGAGATTGAAGAAAAAAAAAACCCCCAAGAGAGTGTGAATGGGAAGATCGATCCACAAAAAGAGAAAAAAAACCTTTACAAGAGTTTGTGAGGTGAGATGAAAACATAAACACTACGGGTCCAAAAAGAATGGTGTTTCTGTTAGGTTCAAATATTTGGTGAGTTCGAAAAGACTGGCGTTCTCGGAAAATTAATATTTGATACGAGGTTTGCAATGGCGTCCCTCGTTTTAAATTCTTGGCGGGTTCGAACAGAATACTATTCTCGTTCGATTGATATATGTGACAAGAGGTTCGAAAAGAATGGTGTCCCTCGTATATTGGTCAGGTTCGAAAAGAATGACGTTCCTGTTTGACTGAAGATTGTTGAATTAGAAAAGATAAACATTTTCATCATCAAGAATTATTTTCGTTGAAACCAACATCACCAATTTTGTGTATATCGACTCCAACAAAAAGGAAGAAGTTCCAGTTCATCTGAATCTGGTGCAAAAATAAAAGATATTATTTACTTTTCCAATTGTATTGTTCGTAAACCTGTCGTTACGATTGCGGGAGGGTGTTGAGGATAATGTAGTTATCCTAGTTGATAGAATATCATATATGATATTATTGGCATAATAGAAGTCTAATACTAGGAGATATGATTAAAGTTAATAAGATATAATTAGGAGACATAGTTTATCTATTGTACAACTAGGAGTCTAGTTGCATATATTTTAGGAGATAGTGTTTAGAAGGTTTCCAAACCTTGTAGTATGAATATGTGATTGAATAATGAGAACAGGTGTGACCAATATTGATATTGGTATTGATTGGCATACATAAACTTAACATGATTGTTTTTTTGGCCTTCATTATGGAATTAGAAGTCAGCTTACACTGATATCTGAAATAACAATTAAAGGAGAAGCTAGTCTTACTTAATACACGCTCTCATATACTTTTTCCTCCTATGAAATTCTATAATATGATTTATTTCCATGGAAATCTATATCTAAGTTATATTTTTAGGAATTAAACTGTTTTCCTGCCTCTAACTTCATATATTTCAAAATTGTGTATCCGGTGTAGGAATACTTTATGTACCATATGCATTAGCCTCAGGTGGCTGGTTGAGTCTACTGTTGATTTTTATTGTCGCGATGGCAGCATTCTACACAGGCCTGCTCGTAAAACGATGCATGGAAGCTGATCCGAGCATAAGAACTTACCCGGATATAGGGGACCGAGCATTTGGGAAGATAGGAAGAACAATTATATCGGTGTTCATGTGCTCCGAGTTATACTTGGTCGTAACAGGTTTATTAATCATGGAACGAGACAATCTTCGTAACCTTTTTCCTCAATTGAAATTGGACACTTATGGGCTGAAACTTGGAGGAAAAGAGAGTTTTGTGTTGATTATTGCCCTAATTATTCTTCCTTCTGTTTGGTTAGATGATCTAAGTATCCTTTCTTACATCTCTGCTACTGGTGTGCTTGCTTCTATTGTAATTATTGTGTCCATTTTGTGGGTTTGCACATTTGATGGGATTGGATTTCACAGCAAAGGGGATCTTCTAAATTGGTTAGGCATTCCTACTACTGTTAGTTTATATGGCTTCTGCTATTGTGCTCATCCAGTTTTTATATCCTGCCCTGTACCACTCTATGTAGAAAAAGCATCAGTTTTCTAAGGTAAAATATCTTATTCCCTCCATTTCATAATGTAAGAATGCAAGGCGTTCATATTGGTCTTATGTGGCGTACTAATCTGTATCACGTTTCTACTACCTGTACTACTTTTAGGTTTCGTTTTCTCAACTATTGCTTACGCTTCCATGGCAATAATCGGGTATCTAATGTTTGGTTCGGAAGTAGATTTGCAAATAACTTTATACCTTCCAAGGCGCGCATGGGGCTCCAAGATTGCAATCTATACAACGTTGGTGAATCCACTATCCAAATATGCACTTATGCTAGAACCTGTTGTGAATTCGACTGAGAGTTGGTTTCCAGATTATCACAAGAAAAGATACTTTAAAATTCTATTAAGAACAAGTTTGGTTGTCAGTCAAGTCACTATAGCTTTGGTATTTCCTTACTTTGGTGGTCTCATGTCCCTTATTGGTGCATTTTTAAGCATTAGTGCGTCAATAACTCATCCATGCTTGTGTTATTTGAAGATTATAGGCAATTACTTGAAGGGGGAGGTGTGTGCTAGGCACAGTAGCCTTTTGTATATTGATTGCAATATTTGGTACCTACACTTCTTTAGTACAAATTATACAAGGAACTAAAGTGGTGTAAGTTACTAATCCGTTGTTTGGCACCACAAAATTAATTAGATAATATAAATATAGGATTTGTTAGTGCAATTATTTCTATAAATTACCTTGTTTGATGAAAAGAAGTATGTACAAGATAAGGCTTGCCTCACTCGGCAAGAAACATACCATGGATACTGGAGGTCTTGAGTTCGAACAGGCTATTAAGTGAAGATGTATGGAGTGTTTGAAGTGTTTCAAAATTAGTGGCTTATTTTCAGGGATTTAATCAATTGTTAGTTTGTGTTAGTAGAGTCCTAAGATTCTATGGTTTGTTAGTGGGATTTGCAAAGACATTTTCTTTGTAATTAGTGGGGCATGTTTCCACTACTTTCCATTATTCAGTTTATGTTAGCTAGTTTTTAGGTCAAATAATTTTTATCAAGACTATTTAATGATGTACTCTTTTAGTATTAATATGCAAGTAAAAACAAAGTAGTAAGTATTGAGACTTGAATCTATTTGTATATTTCTTCCGTTGCAATATTTCTTCTTTATTCTTATTCTTTTATAAAGTTAACATGGCATCCGAGAAAACACTAAGTTCGATCCTTTAAACTAAAAAAAGTGTGTGGGGGCGTTTCTTTTGTAAGGCTGAGTCGAGAGTCAGTAGAAAACAAAAAAAAGGTTAAGAGTAAACACAATGATGTAGTTCCAAAATATGGCAAACAATGGAGTCATTTCATCCTTTCATCCCTTAATTCCAATCTTTAAGGGTGAGAAGTATCATCTATGGAGTATCAAGATGCAAACTATGTTTCAATCCTGGGAGTTGTGGGATATTGTGGAGAGCGGACACAAGGAACTGGTAGAGGCTCATGCGGAACCCGATCTGAACTTGCGTGAAAGTCGCAAAGGGAATGCAAAAGCTTTATTTATCATCCAATCAGCAGTGGATGATGATATTTTTCCTTGAATTTCAACAGCTAAGACAGCAAAGGAAGCTTAGGAATTTTTTTTGAAAATGGAGTACAGAGGTGATAGCAAGGTAATATCTATCGAGTTGCAAAACCTCCATGGTAATTTCGAGTCTCTCAAAAAGAAAGTAAAAGAGTCCGTGGAAGAATATTTGTCTAGAGTGTCAATTATTGTTAATTAAATAAGGTCGTTTGGTGAAAATATTAATGACTCAACAGTGGCGCGAAAAGTTTTAAGAAGTCTTACAAAAAAATTACAACCATGCTGTTGCTGCTATTGAGGAGTCAAAAAACTGCTGTTGAGGAGTCAAAAAATATGTCTATCTGATGGTTTTGATGAGTTAATGGGTTCACTTTTAGCCCATGAAGAGAGAATTTCATGGCCGGAAGGAAATGAGGAAGAAAAGGCTTTTCAAGTGTAAGAAAAGTTCATTAGTGGAGATCACAATCAAGGTATGTGGGGCTTTGATGGCCGCGGTCGTGGTCGAGGTCACGGTCATGAAGAAGGTGGAAGGCATGGTCAATCCGAAGGAATACATCAATCTATGAGTAGCATCCAATGCTACTGTTGCAAAAGGTATGGTCACAAGAAAGACTGTTGTTGGGATAAGCAAAGAGATGAGCAAGGTCAATAAACTAATTTTGCTCAAAAGGTCAAAGAAGAAGAGAGCATACTTTTCTATAGTTTGTGAGTTCGTGTACTCAAGTTGAAACCAATATGTTCGTGTGCGGTAAAGTGTTCGTGTTCGTGATAATGTGTTTGTTCTGAAATTTGGGTTCCTAACAATGGAATATTGGAAAGTCTAAAGTTCGTGAATGTTCTAGTCAATGATGGAGTCCATATTTTTTAGTTGACTGGGTCGTTGTGTTATCAGCAAGAACAATGGTAGTAATTTTGAAACAAGGGGTTGTGTTGGAAGTGTTTCAAAAGTAGTGGCTTATTTTTAGGGATTTAGTCAATTGTTAGTTTGTGTTAGTAGAGTCCTAAGATTCTAAGGTTTGTTAGTTGGTGGGATTTAGACATTTTCTTTGTTATTAGTGGGGCACGTTTTCACTACTTTCCATTATTCAGTTTATGTTAACTAGTTTTTAGGTCAAGTAGTTTTTGTCAAGGCTATTTAATGATGTACTCCTTTAGCATTAATATGCAAATAAAAATAAAGCAGTAAGTATTGAGAGTTGCATATGTTTGAATGTTTCTTTTGCTGCAATTTTTCTTCTTTATTCTTATCTTTTATAAAGTCAACATGGAAGTATGATTACCCCTTACCTTTCCCCCTAAATCCAAAGTCCGCTTTCTGGTGCGTTGCAACTAGACCAGTCCAAAAATGATCCGACCTGATTTTCTTGGATTTTGAACAAGATTTTTCAACCTGAAACCCGAAATGACCTCAACCCGATAAACCTAGAAATTTTGGGCCAGGGTCAAGGTTGAATCCGACCTGACCCGTTTGGTACAAAATTCTAATAAATTCTAAAAAATGAATTTTTTGAAATTGTGAAATATAATATTTAAAATAGTATGACTAATATCTTTGACTTGTTATGATATCGTTCATAGTACCGTTATTAATCAAAATTTTACCAATTTTATCTATTTAAATCATATACTTCCTCCGATTTTTTTAGTTCTACCATTTCTATTTTGCACGTTTGCAAAAGAAAAACTTTAAGCATTAATATATTTGATTATACATAAGTAAAAATTATAAAAAGTTGATATTTTGATAATATATCGAGACAATCTAACAAGATGGCACATGACTATATTTTTCCTTATGTATAAATAATACAAGATGGTCAAAGTGAAATATGAAAATTGTGACAAAAGTTAAAATCTAGAACTAAAAAAATGGAGGAAGTATATGTTACTAATACGATCGTTTTACATCATAACAAAGATGAAAATAGTTTTATTAATGATAAGTGCTCATTTTCTATGAAAAATAGAACAATAAAATTATTGATAAAATGGTGTCATTGACCCGTATTTTAACCCGACAGCCCGTATTTATCGAACCTGAAACTTGCCTGCCCAAACCGTTGTGCGTATCATAAAGAATAATTCCAGTAGGTTGGAAAAAAATACTCGAAGATCTTTTCGACAATAGGTGATCATACCCCTAGATGACTTCTATTTTTGGGAGTTATGGTCTTGGAAACTTTAATTTGCACTTTGCTATAATATGTTAAGCGCACACAAATTAGCTAATCTTCCCATCTAATGATTAAATTGATTTTTCTTATTTTGTTCTCAGTTTCCGATTAGTATTAGGAGATACATATATATTTGAGGATTTCACTTAGAATAGGACACCTTTTCATTATTTTAGTTTTGTTTTGGCTCTATTTTGTTTCGTAGTCTTTAGCCCTATTTTCATTAGTGTCCATTGCGATTAATTGAAGTAAATTTTCATCTTTAATTCTTCATAATTATATCGGTTGTTCACCATTTCGTTCTTTGATTATTGATGAATAGTTCCTACTAATGCTTTCTTCAGTTCTAGGTTCAGTTATGTTATATTATAGTAATCATGAGTTTCTTTTTTATTGGATTCAATTTGGTCGTTGTTAGCCATGTGTGAGTAGTTTAATTAGTAGGACTAACTTTGGGAATCTATGATTGATATAAGGGATTAACTTGAATGTTTGTTTTGCTTATAACTGGTATTTTCTATTTCTATTATTGATCAGTTCTTCATGCTAGTTTACAAGTCAGGCCACACTTATTTATTAATCTATACATTGAGACATGAATTTCCGCACAAGCTTCCATTATATGATAGGTATAAAAATCGTTGTCAAATTAAAGTGAGAGCACCTTGAGAAGTTTTAAGCGAGGCGATGTTCAAAAGAAATTGTATTTCTTTAATTAGAACGGAAGAGGAGACGAGTTCTAGACATCCGCACCTCTTAGCCTAAACCCTGAAGCTTATCTCATATTATGAAAGACCAATTTTCTAGAAAGCCTATTTTTCCGAGTATCCAAACAAAAGCTTGATGATAAATATACCCACAATCGAGAATTCCAGATTTTTCTTTCTTTTGAGAAACAGAAAAAAGAAACTGGGGAAGGATGATGAAGAAAGGGTGAATTTTGAAAGACTTTGTCTTTGCCATAATCAGCTTCACGAATTAAGAGAGAGATATCAATGGAAACTTAAAGGATTTGAACCGTGATTTGGGATGGAATTGAAACTTTATTTGGGGTTTTTTTTGGGAAAGGGATATCAGTAAATAGAGGAGAGAGAAGAGAGCGTCTATGTTTGACAAAATATCAGATTTTTTTTTTCAAATTAGGCTTAATCATAAATTTAGGCCCCATAAAAAATGTGGCCCTGTGCTTGAGGTCTTTTTGCACAGGCCAAAACCCGGCCCTGCTGAAGGATGAGAGCGAAAGGGAGGAAGTCAAAAAAAAGGAAGGGGGAGAATGAAGGAATGGCGTACGCGTGAGAAGGGTGCAGCTTTTTAAAGGCCCAAATCACTGAACTGATCCGACCCATGTTGCCCACCGGAACAGTTTGAGTTATTGAGTTAGGTTTAAGTTTTTAAAATAGCCCCCAAAAAACTCAACTTATTATCCTGTCATTTTTGCCAACGGATAAGATGAGTTTAACTGATTCGATTTTGGAAAAAACATATCAGTTTGTTTTTGTTTAATTTAAGGTTCTTTCCGCTAGTGTTTTCTTTCAGAAATGAGAAAATAGGATGAATTTTTCTTAAACAGTGAAATGGAATATAAGATTTTTGAACTTTGTTTTCAAGGATATCATGAACCTTGCTATCGTACCATGAAGAAATTTCAAAAGATTAAAACTTTGATTTTTCTCTCTATTATTATATAAGAGGCTTAAGCTGTTGAATTTCTGTGATGTAATAGTATTACAACCTGAGAGAAAATGGCTAAGGAGTTGTACAAAGCCTTTATATACAAACTCTACTACCAACCCTAATGATTAGGTCTACTACAAGGAAAAAAAGTACTAAAGGTGATACAATGTACCTAAGATCACACAAAGGAAAAATAAAAGAGCACATGTGCCAGCTGTGTACTCATGTAAATATGTAATGCAGTGTAACAAGCTGCATAATGGCTCTGTTTAGGAAGGCATTTTAGGTGCCCAAAATGATAAGTTGCTCAAACTTTTAGGTGCTAAAATGAATTAGGTGTGTTTGGGAAATATCTAAAATAAAATGTCAGTTCCTAAAATGACTGATATTGACAAGGTAAAAAATTTAACGTTTGAAAATCAGGTACCTAAAATGTTGGAAAATCAAGAGTTCTTGATTTTGCTATTAGCATGAGTGTACTCAGTACAGTAGCAATGAAAACAAGGCAAAATAACCACATTATTACCATATTCTTTACATTATGTTCAGATCAGGGGTGGATCTACTAAGTAACAAGGGGTAGCATATGCTACCCCTAAAATAATTTTAAAAAAAATTGGCTGGGAGAAAAAAAAAAGATTCAGAATATAGATAAAATCTAGCAATATATAACTAATGTAATCCGCTTGCCGCGGTGGTAAGATCACTTCTCTGAAGACACAAGAGTATCAGGTTTCGATTACTTGCATTGTGTAACATTTTGTTGTTTTTCCTTATCTACTTTTGTTCATTCTCTTTTTTCTTTTTTTCCTTTTTCTTTTTTTCTTTTTCCTTTTTCTTTAAATTCCCCTATGCCCTAATCTTCTCCATCTTTCACAATTATACTTGTAAATTTAAACAATATAATACTTCATATTACAACAAATTTTGTTTTGATTATAGTTGCCTTTCATTATATTATAAATACATCAGTCCTCTAATTTTCGAATAAAAAGGTTCAACTTTTTATAAATCACATATTATAAAGAGAATCTTCTTGATTTTTTTTTATAAAGTACGTACTTACCCATGTATTTTTTTCCATTTTCTACGCTATATTCTGAATATTTTTTCTATTCAAATTGTAGCTTTGATTTTTTTTATTCTATATTGTACCCTTCTGTTAAACGTTAAGTTTTTTATTCTTTGTTCTTCAGACTTACATAATAAGAGAGAGAAAATTCTTCGGCTTTAAAAGGGTTGGATATGATAGAGTTGTAGGGTACGTAGAGTTTTTATGGGAAGAACTCCCTCATAATGTAAGTCTAAAGAATATAGTACTAAGAACCATATAAGAATATAGTGTCGTATTTTTAAAAGGGTTACAAGTGTAGGTTAACGTGAATTATGTTCTAGTATTATGCTACCCCTGGTCGGAAATCCTGGCTCCGCCATTGGTTCAGATGAAAGGGAAAAAGTGAAATCATCTGCAAGGAAGAATTGAATAGGAGGCATACATGAAAACAATGCACCATCTATGAGACAATAAACAAAAATTTTACCCTGAAATTTTGCAAAATAACTTGCTTATAAATATTCATGATAATGTAACTTTATTTGAGATGATAGAGCAATGAATTTAATTGTCTAGACATAAAAAACATTAACTTTTTTGGTGAATGGATTGAATCACTGAAATAATCAAATATTGCCTCTAAAAACATGAGGTAGCGATATCAATGTGTCACATGAAGAAAGCTAACTTAATGCGACAAAATTAGAGATCAAATTTTTTCAGTCCAGAAGAAATACATAGATTTCCTTAGTAAGTTAATATTAAATTCAACACTAATTAGTGAGCATATAAGAAATAAAGCACATTTCCACCAATTAATGACATGACATGAAGCATGTGGAATGCACTAACTCAGTTTCTTCTTAATAATATAAATTACAGAGTATTATATCGGTTGCATATTAATTTCCTAAATTATTCTCATCTCATTCACATTTCCAGATCAAGCAAGTTTGTGATATTAGTTGTTCAAAACCATATTTCTGTTATGCGGAAGAATCTCCAAGAAGAAACCATCACAACAAGCATGTAAACTTTATTTTCTTATGTAAGATATAAAATCTATTCCTCTTTTCAAGTAGGTTGATTATGGGTTATTTTGATAAGGAATGATTATTGCATTTGATGCATAAACAAGATAAAGAATCAAGCTAAAGTTGGCATGAAAATTACCGTAGAGAATTGATGTTTCTTTTGGATGGAAGTATAGAGCGGCGGAAAAACTGGGTGAGCACTATAGCAAAACATGAATAAACTAACAGCCGTAGGTAATCCATTCAAGTTGAAAAGTTCTCTTTTGTTATGTAACCCAATTCCATCAAAAGCACCAACCCAAAAAACTGATGCAAGTATAACAAATGTTGCTAGAACTCCACCAGCTGAGACATAAGCAAGAATGCTAAGGTCATCTAACCAAACTGTTGGCAACAAAATCAATGCTACGAGAACAATGCAGCTTGAGTTCCCGTCGATCGATATCCCAAAGAAATCAAGCTTAATTTCTGGGAACAAGTTGTGTAGATTATCGCCTTCTAGTATTAAAAAGCCTGTTACAACCATGTAGAGGTCTGCATATAGAACTATGGATACCACAACTTTGCCTATGCGTCCGAAGGCGTGCTCGCCGATGTCGGAGTAGGATTTGATGCTTGGATCAGCTTCCATGCATCGTTTCACTAAAAGACCCGAGTATGTAGCCGCTAAGGCGATGATGAAAAGTAAGACCAGACTTAACCAACCTCATGCTGCTAAGGCATACGAAACTGAGAGAATTCCAATACCTAAGATATAATGTCAAACGTTAGCAAAGTATGTGACTATTTTGACGTAAGTATTAGATGAAAAGATACAAAACAAGTGAAAGAAGTATTCATGTACGTACTCCATACCTTATAAAAACTAAATATTGAAACCGTCTAATAATATATTATTACCAAATATGAAATACCACAGGAGAAATAGCTAATTCCTAAAAGAAGAAGTAAAATAGCATTAATAAATCCCCTTAAAAAAAATAGCATTAATAAAGATATAAGGTTATTACTTATTGGGTCCTGCAAGACGTTGTGTAATTTCCCATAACCATATTAGAGAGGTACAATTGTATGTCTTCCCTCTTTAAATCTTCAACATCTTTCTTTAACCTTCTTACTTTCTTGGGTACTTTGTTTTGATCCCTACTTTATTCTTTAACATGTACATATAGGGTCTGAGTCGTGTCGAATTTTGTTAAATTTCTCTCAATTTAAATTTTTCCAAGTACCAACTTTTTATAATAATTAAAAATACATAATAAAAAATTACAAATACACAAAGTTTTACATTGAATTGACAAGTATAAAAAGCAAAATTATAACTATTTCACGAAACATAGATCACTATGCATATACTTAAAAGTCAATGATGATGGAGCTTGATCTGGTCATAATTATCTAATGCTTTGTTACAAGTGCACAGTTCACTATTGCATACTTAAGCTAGTTATGAGATAATGCAAGTTTCAGTTTCCGATAATTTAGTGTCAGTTTATTAAATCACGTTTTAATCAGCTTAAGCTATATATTTATCATTTTAATCATATTTTTTAAAATCAATTTATGTATGTTTTTCAGTATATGAACATATTTCAGGTTATGGCATAAACTTATCAGGTTATAGCATAAAATGAATTTATCACTTTATGACATCAACTTATGTGTATATTATAGTGCTTATTTTGCTAGTGGAGTCACCAAAGTGGTGTAGATTGCTACTTTTGAGGCTAGTTTATGCTTTGGAAGATTTAGTGTGACTTGCGAGTTTACTCCCTGCTCCAAACATTGAGTAGCCTAAGGCGCCATAATAGCATAGGCGAGAGTGCACACTTGTGAAACATAGGAGTAAATCTGCCATATATAAAAAGTGGGACTAATGTGTTAAGTATTAAATGGAATTTTCAACTTCCAAGAAATAAAACAAATAGCTCGAGATTTATATATAGCTCAAATCATAATATTCTCTAAAGTTCCTTACAAAATTTATATTCAAAATCACTACTCATATTATTTTTATTATTCCCTACATATAAGCGGTCAAAAATTTCAGTGTTAGTTACAATACACATGCTAATCGCAAAATCAAGAACTAGTGATTTCCCTAATAATTTGAACCATTGACGTATAGGTACCAAAAATCACAATGAGAATGCTCAACAGTATAATGCTTAGGATTACCACCATCTCACCTCCCCATCTAGTGCGGGAAATCTTCAAGTAGCATAAACAAGGGATGGTAAGGGATGCAGTTTCACTTAGTAACGCCCCAACAAGTGACATGAGATACCTGAAGAACGGAACCGCCAACGCTATGATTACTTGTGTAGCAACCAACAATGTTCTGATCATAATTTTGAAGCTCTTGTTCTCCTGGTATGTTGGAAACAAACAAGAGTAACTATTAGTGCATACTTAAAACACTTGGTATTACCCACTATTATTCTTGCTTACACGGTACAGGGGAAATGAGCATATAGCTCTTTTTTTCTTATACTGACAAAGAGTTTTTTTTTTTTTAGTTTTTAGCTAAACTCTTTACTACACTCACAAAGAAGCAAAAGGTTGGGCATAACCCTCAAAGGTTGCTAGACACACCAAAAACAAACACATACTACTCCTATTTATACTATTTAATCTACTATGCATATGGAGCACATGGGTAATAAATGCTAGGCAATTTTTTCCATCTGTGGTAAATTTTTTGCTCTTGACTCTTGTGGTGTTTATGTAGTTGTAAAATATTGATCATGTATGATCCATCTAGAAGCTAGGAGAGAGAGAGTGAGTTGGTGATATACAATTTAACATATATGGCATAAACTGAACTAATTAGTTTTTGGGCATGAACTTTTCAATAATTTAAGGCATTAAGCTATATATTTATCAGTTTAAACATATTTTTTTAAGGGAAATTCCCAATAATAGGCTCCTATTCTTGAGAATCCTCAATAGTAGATTCAACTTTTTTTTCTTCCAATTGCTAGGCCTTAGTTTTTCTAATTTACCTAAATGTGGCATTAATGAGGCTTAAACGTTAGTTTCATATTTAGTTCTAATACTTCTGTTAAGTTTTGCCTAACCTCTACTAACCATGAGATATTTAGATCTAGACTCCTAACTAACTGACCACAATTGCAGCATATATCGTAGATACTTCTGTTCGCTTTGGTTTAAGAGCAAAAATATGGTGCACGACAACAAACAAATACCATTAAAATCTGGTTTTGTCTCCATTATTTCTTTCTCCAGAGCGCTTTTAAAGCTCCATCCCAATGCCACTTTTCTGGCTAAATTTCAATTTTATATGGTAGAAACTATATTATTTTTCCTACATCGTTTGTGCACTATTTCTGCACATTACTTCACCTGATAAAAAAGTCTCATTTTCCTACATCTGTTCATGATCTTTTTACATATAATATAAAAATCCAGAAAAGCTAGACACATAAGCACAACCATGTCAAACAAACAATTATTGAGCTCATCATCACAGCCGTATACCCTCCCCCTTTCTTCCCCCGGCCATTTGGCATATCGAAAGCCATCCAAACTACTATATGCGCAAATAAAACTAAAACACCATGGCGAGAATTGCGAGAAATATGTTAACCTACTCTATTAACTGTAGTATATGACAAAAAAAAATCCGATTCAAGACACTTCTGCAGCTGAAAAAAAAACAACACTAACAAATACTTGAATCCCCACAAAGGCACCCACACATCTTTCTTTCCCAGTATCAACATGCAACGAGACTCAACAAGTAATAAAGTGGTGCCAGTCTTAGTTCACTGACTTCACAGTAGACCCAAATGAAGAGCATTTCCATTATTATTAACTAACGAAAGCAAAACTCAGAGCCAAAGGAAAGAAGTATCAATCAACATAATATAACAGAAAATTCCATAGAGAAGAAAGCTAACTGGAGACTTAGAAATAGATAAGTGATAAAGTAAATTTAACCAGTTCCAAGCTGGAATTGATTTATTAATTCCTGGGGAGCTATAGAGTTTAACATAGTTAAGGAGTTAACAGGCTAATTAACGTCAAACTCCTATTATTAACGGAGAATTATCAATAATGCCACATTTAGCAAATAAACAATAGTTGAGGCCTAGCAATAGGAAGAAATAAAAGTTGAATCTACCATTGGGAATTCTCAAGAATAGGAGTCTACCATTGGGAATTTCCCTTTTTTTTAATCAATTTATGTATAATTTTCAGTTTATATATATTTTTCAGTTTATCGCACAAATTGAATTATCAAATTACAAGTCAAGTCGTATCGATTACAGTCAGTTGGATAAAAAAACGATATTTTTTTCGAACACATAATCAGAACAATATAGGAAATATCTATCTAGGCAAATGAAAGAGTTTTTTTGTCATAAAGGACCTAATAAATTACAAGTTTTGTAGGGAATGACCTAATAAATTTTTTTTGTCTAAAAGGACCTATTAAAATACTTTCGATTGTTAAAAGGAACCAATTTATGAATTTCAGGCCAAAATTACCATGTTTTGTTTTTGGGTGCCTTAGGTTTGTTGTTGTAACTGCCACTTTAGTGTAGTTGGTGTTTAGTGTAGTCAAGATGGAGGCGTTTAGTGTAGTTGTTGTAAATGGCAGCTTAGTGGCACCACAGTTGTTGTTTCAACTTTTTTTGGATTAGCAATGGCGAAACTTACGTATATGTATGACAATTCGACTTGTTGATGCTCATTGATAATACATTTGGACAACAAAAAAAGTATTCATGCGCATAGTTTTTAGCTCAAATATATTTCATAGATTGCAATAGAAGGGGTTACTATTCCATTCATTACATACAGATTACAACAACTATATATTATATGGCTTAACTTTTAGTGACAGATTACATATTCCTTTTAGTGACAGTTCAATTAAAGTACCTTATCAGTTTAAGCTATATATTTATCATTTTAATCATAATTATTTTTAAAACAATTTATTTATATTTTTTCAGTTTATGTACATATTTTGGGTTATGGCATGAAATGAATTTATTAGCTTATGGCATGAAATGAATTTATCAGTTAATGACATCAACCAGTGTACAAATGGCACAAACTTAACTTATCAATTTTTGGGCATGAACTTTTCAGTTTAAGCTATATATGTATCACTCTAACCAATATTTTTTTATCAATTTATGTATATTTTTCAGTTTAAGGCATAAATTGAACTTATCAAAATACCCGTCGAGTCGTATCGGTTACAACGAGTTGGATAAAAATCGATATTTTTTCAAAAACATCAACGAGAAAACAATATAGGAAAGATGTATCTAGGAAAATGAAATAGAGAAACTACGTTCATATTATATAATAGATAGATGAAAGAGTGGAATAATTGGAGGAAGAACCTACCTGTGATGGCATTGAGGCCATTGAAACAAGTTTTGAAGAAAGATGTGTTGCCTTCTTTTACTGAAATGTCATTTGCCTCTAACTCTACTAGAGGCTGCGTCAGAGCATTCTCAGATATCTTGTGTTTACCCTCCATTATTGCTAATATTGTGCGTGTGAGACTGAGAGATAGAAAAAATAATATGATTTCTATTTCAAAGCATAGTTATGGAATGTTAACGACTTAGGCTCTGTTCTTTTCGACTGAATAAGTATGAACCGAACCGAGCGAACCGAAATGAATAAGTCGATCTCGAACCGACCCGAAATGAATAAGTCGAACCGAACCCGAGCCGGTCTCAACGAACCAGCCCGGGCAATCGATCGAGATTGAGTATTATTAATAATTACAAGTAGAGTAATATTTTTATCATCATTGATAATGATAATAATTAATAATATTAATGATAATAATAATGATAATAATAATAATATTAATACTAATACTAATAATATGCATAATAATAATATTCTTTTTTTTACGCTATAATAATAATAATATTCTTATGAATTGAGTAATTTATAATAACAAGTAGAATAATAATGATATAAAGTAATAACATTATTAATATAATATTTTCCTCCAAGACTGCTATTCGCAAGTCAATATATACAAAACCAATAGCATGTTTCACGCTAATACTTGTAGAATAGTAACAATAGCATGCATGACTCCTAATTCTAAGCATCAAAATATTGACTTGCCTAATTTACAAAATACAAAACTATATTTACATATATTTGACTACTCCTATATTTACAAAACTATATTTGACATATATTTAAAAAAAAAAAAAATATTGCTACAATCGGGGAAGACTTGCTACAATCATGATAAAACTTACTTTTTATTGATGAATTTGGGATTTTACGAGAATATGCTATTATATTGCTTGAAAATCGCACTTCCCTCCGGTGCTATTGCTTCTTCTTTTCCATGATATTCTAGGTTTATATATATATATATATATATATATATATATATATATATATATATATATATATATATATATATATATATATATATATATATATAAAGTTGTTTGGGAATTAAGTAGTGACTTCTCGGATTTCTTCCTCCAGGTCAATTTATAATTCCTCCTTCTCTCCCTTTATATTTAACTTTATGACTGAGTTATTTGCTCCTATTTTTTTTTTAAGTATGAATTTTTCATTGTACGGATTCTCCCATTTGCAAGCGAGTTCATAATTATCACCACCGATTTAACGCCCGAAACGACGTATGTGATTTATCTCGAAATTACAAGTATTACCTAATTGTGTTCCTCCTTATCTATCCCCTCCCTTTCGATTTTTTCTAATTGTGTATTGAGCTAGTTGATATTAAGTCGTTTTTTCTTAATTTATATCGAATGTAGGCTGATTTTTCTATATTTATCAAGTGCTATCATTGGCTAAGTAATGTAATTTGGCATGTTAGTGTTGTGAGTGATAGTTCCAAATTTGAGTAATTGTTCCAAACTATAATGTAAACACTAACTCCCAAAATTGATAGCTTATATTTCGCATACTAATAATCTCTAACTTGAGATGATCTCACCGATAATACTACCCCTTATACATATATAATGATATCAAACCACATAAAATTGAAGATTGAAATCAAGTAGGTTTGAACCGAGAGATGGTATTTTCTAAAAGGAGGTTTGGACATGGCATATCGCTTTGATTAGCTTGTTGGTGGGTGGTTGGTCTTATGCTTGGATGTCTAATTTATTTTTATTTGAACATTGTTTTGTGTGTTTTAATTTGTGTGACTTTGGTGCCAAACTTTGATAAAACATTGTGTGTGTATTTTATGATATAATATGTATGTCATCACGGTTGGATGCGAAATTTATGTTTAGATGTTTTATCACATGTAGAATGGATGATCATATAAACGTGCATCTATGATTGTTGCTTTAGAAGAATTAAGGAGATCACTTGAATCAAGTGAATCATCGGAATCATCAAAAGGCAACCTAGGAGAGAAATGGGGGAAAGTGGTCTTGAATATATTTTTAGATTGTTAAATGAAAATGCCACGAATTGCAAAGTGCAATTGAGACTTGATAGGGATATGTTTGTACAACTAGTGAAATTAATGCGTGAAAGAAATTTGTTAGTCGACGGCAAATACATAAGTGTAGCCGAGCAAGTAGGCAATTGTTTATACATATTAGCCAAAGGACAATCGTACCGTGATACTGCCAGATACATTCAAACATTCCATATCTACAATATGCAAGTATTTTAGAGCGGTGTTGGATGCTTTGGTTGTATTGTCGTTTGATATCATTAGACCGCATCGTGATCTATCGAAGTGTCTCCGAAGTAGCGACTAGCTCACTCTATTGGCCTTATTTCAAGGTAAACATTCAAATAGTATCATCATTGTCAATGTAGATTTTCTAATTTATATGCATATTGCCTTAATAACGGTTATTATAATTATAATAGCATGTAATTTTTCAATAAATTTGAACAGGATGCTATTGGGGCTATAGATGGAACCCGGATAAAAGCTTGTATAAGTGATGCACGGGGTGTACCATTTAGAAATCGCATGGGATCTAAAAGTTGGAATGTCATGGCATGTTGTTCGTTTAATAAAATTTTCATATTTATCCATGTGGGTTTGGAAGGAAGTGCTCATGATATTACTGTATGGAGGGATGCTTTAACTAATTCTAAATTCAAGTTTCCGCATCCACCACTAGGTAAATGTATAAATTTTCCTTCCATAGCTTAACAATTATGGATTCTAATGTGATTGTCGTTGCAATGATAGGAAAATATTATTTGGTGGATTCGGATACCCGAATTCTATTGGGTACATGTCTCCGGTTCGCTTGATTAGATACCACATACCGGAATATAAGAAGAGCCCACCTAAAGGGATGCTAGAACATTTCAACTATCAACATTCATCACTGAGAATGTTCATTGAATGCGCATTTGGTCACTTAAAGAAAATGTGGAAAGTGCTTCATAATATGCCATAAATGTCAGAATAGTATCAAATGTCTATTATTGTTGCCACTTGCACACTTCATAATTTCATAAAAATGCACAAGCTTGGAATACCAATTGTGCAACATGAAGCAAGTGTTTGTGGAAGTGTTGATGTGGGGATGTTTGATGACCATCGAAAAGCTTCCATGTTTGAAAGACCTTAGCCGGGCTCATTTGGAGAGATGTTAAACCGAATGATGCACATGAAGGCGATGGTGAAGATAATAATGAAGATGAGGTGGAAGAAAATGACGAGGTTGGAGATCGTATGGAAGAAGATTATTAGGAAATTTAGAATACTCCTTTTGTTTCTTTTAATTGCTACATTTCCCTTAAATGTTCTTGTTTTTTATTGCTACATTGTTCAAACTTATTTATTTGGAGTTCTTCACCCACCATAAAGTAATACTCCCTCCGTTTTCGAAAGTTCTTCATACTTTAACCAATTTCCTCTCACAAAACTATTCAAAATAGGAACAACAAAATAAATCGGAGGGAGTATTACTTTTCTATCTTTCGCTTCTTTCACCAAAAATTACTCTTTTTATCACTTGTCTTGCTCCCTTATTTTATATTCAATGGGTTAAAAAATACCCTCCAAAAAGTTTAAAAGTGACATTGCCAATAATAATAATAATAATAATTATAATAATAATAATAATAATAATATAATAATATTAATAATAATAATAAAAATAAAATAATAATAATAATAATAATAATAATATAATAAAAATAATAATAGTAATAATAATAATAGTAATAATAATAATAATAACAATAATAATAGCAATAATAATAATAATAATAATAATAATAATAATAATATTATTATTATTATAATAATAATAATAGTAATAATAATAATAATAATGATAATAATAATAATAATAATAATAATAATGATAATAATAATAATAATAATAATAATAATAATAATAATAATAATAATAATAATAATAATAATAATAATAATAATAATAATAATAATAATAATAATAATAATAATAATGGATATTATCTCAGATAACCCTGACATATAGGCTTTTTCCCAAATAACTTTGACATATTTTTTTCCCAGATAACCCTAAACTTGTATTTTGTCATTAAACTTAACAGGATAATAATAATAATAATAATAATAATAATAATAATAATAATAATAATAATAATAATAATAATAATAATAATAATAATAATAATAATAATAATAATAAAATCAATAAGTTGTAGTACGAACCGATCTCGATTCGAACCGAGCGAGCGATCCGTGATTCGAACCGAACCGAGCGGCCGAATCGATTCGCGGCCCGAATTTCCATTTATTCAGTCCAAAAGAACAAAGACTTAATGTTACATAGGAAATCAAAGGAAGGATGAGTGCGAAAACGAGTTAAAACGTGCATGATTTTCATATATTTTGTATATTCTTTCTGGGAATGGACGAATAGTCATAACAGGGGTAGTCTTTGCACCCAAAAAATCCATGAAAAAGTTAATTATAGTAGCCAACAGGGGTAGGCCGTAGGTCCCTATATAATTTTCTATACGAGTCGAAGACCATTCTCGGCACGTTTTTAACGATGGAGGTAGAACTCACACTGTACGAGTGCATGTCACGGAGGCTAATGAAGTACTCCCTATATTTAGAATACTCTTTACACTTTCCTTTTTCATCTGTCCAAGAATACTCTTTAAACTTCTATTTTTGAAGATGACCCACTATTATTTTAATCCTTCTACCTTTTAACCATTGGCCCACACTCTCTTTCCTCCAAATAAAATAATATCAATCTTACTACCTACCAACTCTAACCATTGGCCCACACTCTCTCTCCACCAAATAAAATAATATTACTTTTAATATCTACTAACACTTATCACATCTACTTTTTCAATAAAATAACAATTGATAATCAAACAATAACTTATCATCTAAAACTACATTCCCTGATAAGTGTCAAGAGTATTTTAGGACGGAAGGAGTATATAATTACAGCCATTTCGAAAATAAAGTGAGATATGAATATGGTAGCTACAAATAGCCACCAAGGCATTGATTGATTGAACAGCTACTTTAATAGTAAATTATTTTCACCGGTGATGAATATTGAGTTGAAGCCAGAATTTCTATAGAATTCTATGTTTTTCATGCAGATGTAAAGGCCCTACCAGGCTACCACGTGAAATTGAACTAAATTGCTAACCGACCATGCTGTCAACGTACTAGCTCTACATCACATATTGTTGTACTGTACACAACGTTATGGTAGAGAGACGATCATTGCCAGCCTTTCCTTCTTTACCTTTCAATTTCTTGGCCCCTCTCTTTTTAAATTTTGCTTCCATGATTCTTTTCCAAAATTTGTAAATCGAAAATTAGGACTCACAATGAGTCGCTTCAAACTTTTCTATCATTTATGGTTTTTGAGATTCAGTTCGGATTATTTTCTTCAAATTGAAAATGACTTAAAATCGATTCAGACGATTATTAATAATGATAAAAAACAATAGAGATTTAGAAACAATTGCTAAATTAACTTAGTTTTTATTCGTGCAAATATAATTATCCTATTACAATAAAACTTCAATTTATTGGATAGTGAGACGCTAGTAATACTCTGAATTAGGTTGTATTAGTTGAATCTTAATTCACATAAGCTATACATGATTTTCTAATGGAATTTTCACTCTTTTACAAACAAATATATTTTTTTCCAGATCAAATCGCATTTAGACTGATTTCACCATACCCTAGCCAAAGTCAAAAGAGTAGGATTTGCCGATTCCAAACCAATCATGCGTATCAGAGATTTAAGTTTGTTGATTCTAGCAAGGCTCATTAGACAATCGTATTAACTATGAGGAACGAAAATTATGTTCATAATAGAATAAATTTGAGCGATGAGTTTTGAGGACAACGGAAAAAATTTAACGTGTCTTAGAGATTTTATGAAAAATATATGTTTTTAAATTTATGAGCAAATTTTATTCTTGATGGATTCTTACGTGCACCTAGCTATGGCTATAACTTTTAAGTATAGTCCTTGAACTTCGGCAAGGATTAATTAGCACGTTATGGGATATGCTTGGCATCCCATGTTCACGTTGATATTTCACATGAGTTATAAGTTTAGTTAATGCTCTGCCTTTTGGCCTTCATTTTTATATTCTGAGTGGCTAAACATCGCCTTAGAATTTCTTACTATGACCCTAGATAATACATATTTTTATACTACATTTCTATACACATTCACCTTCACAATTTTTTCCCTCTTTCTACCCTTCCCCTTCCGCTTCCTCTTTTTCTTGCATTGCCATTATGAATTGCACTACTGAAGCTACCACCACCACCGATTTTCTGGTGAGCGTGACCCCTCCGGCGATACAACAACTCCTTTGACGAGCTTCATATTATTGCCAATAACCCAAAAATTGAATATGGTGAGACGTCCATTGTTGATCCCCACCACAGGCTCAGTTGTCCACGGTAGACGGCTGCACCTACGGTGGGGTGCCTGCGTACCATGGACGCGTGAGCCTGTGGTGGGGCGTCAACAATGGACACCTCATCATATCTTTTTTTATAAAAAAAAATCAACTTTTTTTTCCTCATAAACTCAAATCTTATTTTTTCTTTTTGAGGGATTTGTTTTGTGGATGTGATTTTTGTTTTGTGGGATTTGTTTATTTTGTCGGAGTTTTTAAGATTTTTGAAGGTGGGTTATGGTGGAGGAGTATGTAGCAGCAGGGAATGGTAGAAGAATATAGTAGCGAATGGATGCACTTAGAGCATGGCAACAAATTACATTAGCAGCAGCGAATTACATAGCATAGCAGATCAGACCCTCATTTATAGTGCCATGCTCTAAGTGCGTCAACCCTTAGTTTCTAATTGAGATAAAGTGAATAAATATAATTATGTACTCTGTCCATCCCATATTATAGTGCTTCTTTCCTTTTAAAGTGTCCCAAAATGTAATTCTTGTTTCCTTTTTTGATTATACACCTTTCCATGATTTTCATAGAAAAATTGTGCCACCATTTTATTTGTTTATTGGAAATAGTTTTTTCCTTTGTTTATTCAACCCAAGGGTTGAATTAGTCATGAATTTAATGCTCTTTCACCACTTATTGTCATTCTCTCTCCTAAAATCAGCTTTTTCCCCATAAAATTTATTTTCAATACACAAACACTTTTTACCTTCCTCTTAGATTCTATTGACCCGTGATCGCACTCATCCTTCCTTAGTTCCTTTGGTTTCCTATATAATGTTAAGTCGTTAACATATTCCATAACTATGTTTTGAAATAGAAATCATATTAATTTTTCTATCTCACACTCTCACAGTCTCATACGCACAATATTAGCAATAATGGAGGGTAAACACAAGATATCTGAGAATGCTCTGACGCAGCCTCTAGTAGAGTTAGAGGCAAATGACATTTCAGTTAATGAAGGCAACACATCTTTCTTCAAAACTTGTTTCAATGGCCTCAATGCCATCACAGGTAGGTTCTTCCTCCAATTATTCCACTTCTTCATCATTTATCTATTACTTTTGCCTAGATACATCTTTCCTATATTGTTTTCTGATTGATGTCTTCGAAAAAATATTGTTAAGTACTTAAGTTACACCTTCGTGCTTCCTCCCCGCTGTCGCATCTTCCCAAAAACCCATCACTCCACCACAATCTAACATTCGATCAACGTATTTTGTCAAACGAACACCAAGAAAGTTGAGCCTAAACGAATAAGACCAAACAAATGTGAAAGCAGAAAATAAAGTGATAATTAATAACAAGAACTGGGCAAAAAATACAAGAAGGAAAGTGAATGATTAAGCTGGAGAGAAAAAAAAAATGAAGAAATAATTAAAGAAAAATCACGAGTGAGAGTGAAACTTTGGAGATTTGGGGCTCATGTTTGAGCTACGAATTGGTGCCGATATGAGTGGCGAAACCTTGATGCTTTCTGGCGAGATGGGTAACCAAAACGGGGGTGCAACAACGGGAATTATTACTCGGCGATGTTTTCCGGCGAGATGCAAATCGCGAGTTTGCCAAAATTGATGTCCTAGTTCTTTTTATAGCAGAATTCTTAAATTAGAATCAAAATTTTTGGTGATTCAATTTGTAGGTTTTTTCTGTTTTATAAAATATTTTGTTTATTTTTATTCGATTTTTATCACAATTGGGAAAAAAAAAAAGGAAGGCATATGTGTTGATGTGGTGGTAGTTATGGAAATACGTAGCAGGAGATGGAGGCAAAGGAAGATGAAGAAGGTTAGTGAAGGGAGGAAATTATGATTAAAAAAATAGCCAATAAACTAGTGGCATGTATCATAATTAAATGGGTTTTAGAGAAAATAAACCACATCAGATACTTTTAACTTATATAGCCGGTCACAAGTCATTGGACTGTTGAAAGAAGATGTCATCTAATGGTTGGCTTATTCTAAGTTAATTTAAAGTTGGGACTAGTGTAAGAATACCAACCAAAGGTGGGATTATTAGAATTAATTTTTCCTTATTCCAATTTTAAGTTAACACCACATACACATGTTTTGGCTTATATAATAGAGATGAGCTTATTTTTTTAATAATCATTACATATTTCTCCTAAGAAGTAAAATGATAAGATTATCTTAATTGACACAAATAAGAACTACGTACGATTCCCAAAAACATAAAAAGGACAAATTATACTAATTGACACACACGACAATTATTGACCTCTGGAAATTAAAAGGATAAGATTATCCTCTTTGTTTTCTCGGTATTTTTATGACTTGTAAATGGATGTTGGTATTGTTGTTGCTTAATGTAGAACTATAATTTTAGGAAAAATTACCAAGAATAAGTCAACCTTTACCCATTGCTGAAAAGGCTCGGCTTTAAAACCGCACGTGGAGCTTCCGCCTTATACGACTCCTCTAGGGATGGAAGTAGGCCCAGCCTAGGGGGTCTACTCAAAATAAGTCAGATTTTAGATTAAATCTGAATAAGTAAAACTTATAAGGGTGTTGTCTTTTAATAAATTCAGGTGACCAATTACCTGAAAAATAGTTATTTATTTTAATTTTCTTTTCCTTTGACTAATTTATCTCCTCCAACCCTTTTCCTCCCCCCTCCATCCCTCTCTCACTCCACCATCTTCTCCAAACCCCCTATCTCTCCCTCATCCCCACCACAATCAACACCCACCCCTACTAAAACCAACCCGAAACCCCCACTACCACCCATCAACTTGAAAATTTCGGCAGAATTACTCAGTACCACCACCACATATCATCTCCACCTCTTTCTCCCTTCTTCACGAGCCTCGACCACCACCTAGCACCACCACTTGGTGCTTTCTCTTCTCGTTCTCTTTGTTCATCTTTTTATCTCATCCCTCGCGTGCAACACACATTTGTTGGTGGTGTTTTTGAAATTTGCGAACCTTAATAATAACTGTTTTTTTGTGCATTCCTAAACTGAAGATCCACGAATGAAATTATGCACTTAATTGAAAATTGAGGATTTTGAGTGTGGTATCAACGTGCTACATTTGAGAATTAATAAGATTACAAAAAAATGGTAATGAAGAACGCCACAAACTAGAAGAACAACATGATCTTTGACTTCCGCTAGTACACAAACACCCAGAAAAAGCATCTCTTACAAACCAACAATTAGAGATCTTATATATAAGAATGATAAACCTTTAAGCTTGGATGATCTTATTTCTAGTTACCCTGGCGAAATAACGAAGTTATTGAGGTTTTATGTCATGTGGGTTCCTTGAATTATCCTATGCTTCCACTTTTTATCTACGGTCGTCGCAGGCAAAGGGGGTGGGAGAGGTGTTCGCAAGGGGTGGGGTGGGGTAGTGTGGGGGATGGGGGGAGGCGTTTGTAGGGGTGGGGCTGGGAAGGAGGTGTTCGCAAGGGTGGAGAGGGTAGATGGGTTTTTAATTTTAGTTTTAATCTTTAAGATAATTAATATTTAGAATTTAAATAACATTAAAACTGAAAATCCAAACCAATAAAAATAAGACGCGTGGACAAGTTACCTATGATAGTATCTGTTGAACTCATTAAAAGAAGAGAGGAAAAATTGTTAAAAATAAGTCAATGTTTAGGCCGTCCGCTGTAAATAAGTCATTCATTTGATTATTTTTGAATGAGTCTAACTTTAATACCCATTTGATTTAAACAAGTCAAGTAATCTGTAACTGGTTTGATGGGTAAATTATTTCATAATTTTATTTTTTTTTATTACTCTCTTCTTGTCCACCTCTATAAGACCACCACCACTACTACCACCCCCTAAGTCCTCTACCACCGACAACCACTGTAATCCCACCCCACAACTACCAACACCAAGACCCACCACCAACACCGACACCTTCAACTTCACCTTCAAAACCACCACCCAACAACCAACAAACCAAACACCACCTCAATATGAATTGCACTCTCTCTCTTGTCAATCTCTTCCACATCCTCTACCATCAAATATGTGAATCCAACCCAAAACTCAATCATTTACTACCCGACTCACGGCAGGATTTGAGCCTTCATTCACATCCTCCCCTCAACGCCGCCATTAACTCCATGATCCGCGATTTCGATGTGGTGGTGATTCGTCAAAGGGAGTAGAAGTGACAGTAGGAGTTCCTTCTTTGATTCCATCAAATGCATTGATTCTTTCAAATTTCAATCTTTGTTTTACAAAGGTAAACCAAATCCCAATCTCTTCTTAATTCTCATTCTACTCACTTTTCTTTCATGTCACTTTTTCTCCTGTTGTTGCTAGAGACCAGCACAGTAATTGACCACTACCACTCTCTCTCCGCTCATTAAAATTTAAATTGAAACCATTCTCATCCAGATTGTCCCCTTTCATATTAATTTTCGTTTATCAAGCGTCAAAAAATCGAAGGAGTACTGAGATTGGCTGGACCCATGACGACGACTATAGCCCACGGTGCGTGGTGGTAAGGGTGTTCTGCGCATTCAAGGAGGAGAGAGGAAGAAGGGAACTGTAAATGGGTTGCGAGTTTGGAGAGGAGAGAGAAATAAAGCAAGTGACGTCATGACGACAAGATGGAGGAGAGAGAAAGTAGTGGTGGAGGTGAGGGAGGAGATAAAGCAGCGGTGGAGGAGTGAGAAGAGAGGCGGTGAAGGAGGGAGGACATAGAGAGTATGGAGGAGGGAGGAGAGATATAAGGTTTTTAATAAAAATAATAAAGAAAATAAGACCAATTAAAATGCGACACCTATCACCTTAATCTGTTAAACAGGTTAACTTCCAATTTGAAAATGGAGCCCAACAAGCTTTACTTATCTTGAGTTAATAAAAAAGGCTAACTTATTTTGAGAAAACGGTCCAAAAGTTGACTTATCTTGACAATTTTTCCAAGAAGATACCCTCATAAGCTTTGCTTCTTCACAGTTAATCCAAAGTATGACTTATTTTGAGCAAATCGCTCAAAGGTAGACTTATTCTTGACAATTTTTCCAAAAATTTATGTATTTGGTTTTGTAATTGATTTGAAAATTGCTTTAATTATGTTAATTTATTCTTCAATCACAAACTTTTCCTTTCACTACACATAGTTTTATGATAATTTATTTTAGCAACTTTGAACTTCCTTTGATATGCATATTTTAAATTAGGAAGGGTTATGATTGGGGAAAATATTAATAAGTAATAATTTTTGTTGAATTAAGGGTTAAAAAGTCTTTTTTATAGGGGGACACCATAGCTCCCCTTGGCTTATATAATAGAGGTTAATGCTAGTTTACTTCTTCTTTTAGGAATTAGCTATTTCTCTGGTGGTAATAATCTAGTATTATAGTGTTAGGGCCTGTTCTCTTCGGCATAAAACAACTGAACTAAACTAAACTGAACTAAACTGAACTGAATTGAAGTGAACTGAATTGTAACTAATTAATAGTAATGATAATAATTTAGGAACTGAACTGAATTGAATGAATTGAATTGAACTGATTTGAACTAAACTGAATTGAACTGAACTGAACTGAAAATAAGTTGGGGAGAACATGCCCTTAGAAGGTTTCAAGAGTAACATTTATATTAGTTTTTATAAGGAATGGACTACTTACATGCATACTTCTTTACCTTGTTTTGTATCTTTTCATCTAATATACTTAGGTCCATATAGTCACATATTTTGCTAATGTTTGACATTATATATATCTTAGGTATTGGAATTCTATCAGTTCCGTATGCCTTAGCAGCAGGAGGTTGGTTAAGCCTGGTCTTACTCTTCATCATCGCCTTAGCGGCTACATACTCAGGTCTATTAGTGAAACGATGCATGGAAGCTTTTCCAAGCATCAAATCCTACTCCGACATCGGCGAACACGCCTTCGGACGCATAGGCAAAGTTGTAGTATCCATAGTTCTATATGCAGACCTTTACATGGTTGTAACAGGCTTTTTAATACTAGAAGGCGATAATCTACACAACTTGTTTCCAGAAATTGCGCTTCATTTTTTTGGGATATCGATCGACGGGAAATCAAGCTTCATTGTTCTCATAGCATTGATTTTGTTGCCAACAGTTTGGTTAGATGACCTCAGCATTCTTGCTTATGTCTCAGCTGGTGGAGTTCTAGCATCGTTTGTTATACTTGCATCAGTTTTTTGGGTTGGTGCTTTTGATGGAGTTGGGTTACATAACAAAGGAGAACTTTTCAACTTCAATGGATTACCTACGGCTGTTAGTTTATTCATGTTTTGCTATAGTGCTCACCCAGTTTTTCCGCCGCTCTATACTTCCATCCAAAAGAAACATCAATTCTCTACGGTAATTTTCATGCCAACTTTAGCTTCATTTTTTATCTTTTTTATGCATCAAATGCAATAATCATTCCTTATCAAAATAACTCATAGTCAACCTACTTGAAAAGAGGAATAGATTTTATATTTTACATAAGGCAAAATAGTTTTGTGCATGCTTGTTGTCATGGTTTCTTCTTGGATATTCTTCCTAATAATAGAAACATGGTTTTGAACAACCAATATCACAAACTTGCTTGATCTGTGAATATGAATCAGATAAGAATAATTCAGGAATTTTATATGCAACCGAATGACCGATATAATTACTCTGTAATTTATATAATAAAAAAGAAACTGAGTTAGTGCATTCCACATGCTTAATGTCATGTCATTAATCCTTAATTAATCGGTGGAATGTGCTTTATTTCTTATATATTCAATAATTAGTGTTGATTTTGTGGAAATCTAAGGATTTATGAACTTAGATTTTGTAGAATGATGTAGAAAACATACTCAAATAATGAGTTGTTGATTTAGAATTTCATAGAGACAGAGAACTCGCTCTTTGAGAGAGAGTATTATCTCGTCATTTACAGTAAGAATTGATTGTAATGAATTAAGAGAGAGAAAGAATACAAAATAAGCTATTTATACAAGAGTCTAGAAGAAGAGAGAAAAGAAGAGAGAATAACTAATTACAGCTCTAACTCTAACAACCTTCAAACTAATTCTGTTGAGAACGTTATGTTGTTGCTGAGTTAGTAGAAGGAATAACTTCAACACCCCCTCAAACTAGGGACTGGTGAGGTAGGAACCATACCTAGTTTGGTGAGAAGATCTTTATGTTGAGCAATAGGATGCACCTTAGTAAACACATCTGCAAGCTGATTTTGAGTAGGAAGATAGCTCAATTGCAATAAGCCTTCTAGAACCTTATCTCTTATGAAGTGACAATCCACTTCTATATGTTTTGTTCTCTTGTGGA
The DNA here is from genome assembly GCA_947648045.1 of Beta corolliflora. Taxonomy (NCBI): domain Eukaryota; kingdom Viridiplantae; phylum Streptophyta; class Magnoliopsida; order Caryophyllales; family Amaranthaceae; genus Beta; species Beta corolliflora. The sequence continues at coordinate 770,989 of CANSZD010001010.1, forward strand.
AAACAGGATTTTTAGCTAAGTGTAGAGCAGACATTTGTCACAATGGATCTTGACAGGATTGAGGGAAGAAATGCCAAGTTCAATGAGTAGCCTGACTAACCAACACACCTCGGAAGCAGCTTGAGCCATGGCTATATATTCTGCTTCTGATGAAGATTTAGAAGTTGTCCCTTATTTCTTGGATTTCCAACTGATGGGAGAATTACCTAGGAGCATCACATAACCAATGATTGACCTCCTTGCGTTTGGACATGCTGCCCAGTCTAAATCACTATATGCCTATAGAGTGAGGGTATCAGCAGCCTTGAGAAGAATTCTTTGACCAACAGTGGAGTGTACATAGTGTAAGGTATGAACAAGGGCCTGATACTGAGGGAGATGAGGAGAGTGCATGAACTGACTCAAACTTTGAACAGCAAAGGTAAGGTCTAGCCTTGTGTGAGTCAAAAAATTAAGCTTGCCTACTAAGCTTTTGTAGGCTGTAGGATCATGATAAAAATCACCTTCATCAACTAACAATTTAACATGAATGGGAAGAGGAGTAGAGGTTTTCTTGCTAAAAGATAGACCACTATCTTGAAGTAACTCTTTGGTAAATTTCTGTTGAGAAAGATTAAAACCATCATCAGTAGAACACACTTCATTGCCCAAGAAATAACTAAGTTTCCCTAAGTCCTTGATGCTGAAAGTTTGAGGAAGATAAGCTTTTAAAGCTGTGATTGTATCCAAATGATTGTCTGTGATGATAATATCATCAACATAGACAGCAAGAATGGTGATGTAAGTGGAAGATCTCTTGATAAACAGTGAATGTTCATTCTTTGATTGAATGAAATCTTGAGATAGCTAAGCATAATGTAACTTTTCAAACCATTGTCTGCTTGCTTTCCTTAAACCATATAAAGACTTTTTCAGCTTACATACATGATTGTTAGGATTAGGCAAACCATATGGCATCTTCATGTAGACCTCTTCATGAAGGTCTCCATCTAGAAAAGCATTAATTATTTATATCAAGTTGATATAAGTCCCACATCTTACTAGCTGCCAAGGCCAAAATGCTTCTAATGGTAGGCATCTTTACTATTGGTGAGAAAGTTTCTTGAAAATCAATACCATATTTTTGAGTGAATCCCTTTGCTACTAGCCTTGCTTTGTATCTATCCAAAGAGCCATCAACCTTTCTCTTAATTTTGTACACCCATTTGCAACCAATGGGTCTTTTGCCTTTAGGGAGTGGAACAACATCCCATGTTTGATTGTCATTTTAAGCTGTAATTTCTTTATCCATTGCTTCAAGCCAGAATGGATCACTAGAAGCTTCTAAGTAAGAAGTTAGTTCAAGCTGATGCATTAAAGTAGCAACAAATGGTTTGGCTTGAGCTGGCAGTTGATTTGATAATACAATATTACACCAATGTTGTGAACTATGGGTGTGAGAGCAAACATAGTCTTGGAATGAAGAGGGAGGTTGACATGTTCTAGTTGATCTTCTAAGTGGAACTGAAACAGCAGTAGAAGTAGTTCTAGAACTGGTGTCAGATGAAGAAGGAATAGGTGTATTGTGATCAGTAGAAGGAGTAGGTGTATTATGATCAGTAGTAGAAGAAGAAGAAGAAGAAGAACAAGAAGGTGATGGATGAGATAAAAGGGAATCAGGGAAAGAAGTGTTGTCCGTTAAGTCTGTGACTGTAGGAAGAAAAATTTGAGAAGGGTAAATAGAAGAAAGAGGAGCAGCTTTGGATGTAGAGTAATGATAAGGGAAATGTTTTTCAAAGAAATAAACATACATGGAAATTATGATCTTGTTAGTGACAAGATCAAGCAGTTTGTAGGCTTTTTGTACAGGTGGGTAGCCAAGGAAAATGCAAGGAGTTACCTTAGGATCAAATTTAGATATGTGGACAGGAGAAGTATTAGCATAGCATAAACACCCAAAGACTTGAGGTGTTTAAGATTGGATTTGTAATGAAATAATTTCTCAAAGGGAGTAATATTGTTGATGCTTCTTAAAGGCATTTTGTTTATCAAGTATGTGGTTGTCAAGATACACTCACCCCAATATTTAGGTGGGAGTTTGGATTGAAGTAGAAGTGATATAGCTGTTTCCAAGAGGTGTCTATGTTTCCTCTCCACTACTCCATTTTGTTGTGGAGTACCTCTGCAACTTCTTTGATTCTCAATACCGTTTTGAATGAATAATTGCTTCATTTCTCCTTCCACAAGATCTGGAGCATTGTCAGTTCTATTGCTTTGTACCTTGACATGAAACTGTGTTAATAAACTTGAGGAATTGAACCATTGAAGCATGAGAATCAGCCTTGGATTTCATTAAATGAGTCCATGTGATTCTAGTGAAATCGTCTACTATAGTAAGAAACATAGTGTGTCCTGAGTATGTACAAGTTTTATATGGCCCCTATACATCTACATGTAGTAATTGAAAAACAAATGATGTTTTTATTGTGCTAACAGGAAAAGGATGCCTAGACTGTTTGGCTATAGGACAAACTTGGTAGATATTTTCAGCCAGACAACCTTGAACATTAATTGAATCATCTAGATTCTTGATTTTATTGAATGAAATGTGACCTAATCTAAAGTGCCATAGTTTTGCACATTCAATAGCAGAGAAACTAGAATGTAGGGAAGATATAACATAAGCATCTTCATGATTTGTAATAGTTGAAGTGATTTCGGGGTTGAGCTTGTATAATCCATGCTCTAGCTCACCAAGAAGCATAGAGTTGTTCATCAAAGGGCCCTGAAGCACACATTGATTATGAGTAAATTGAACAGTACATGAATCATCTTGGCACATTTTTGCAATGGATATAAGATTGAATCTAAAACCAGGAACATGTAGAGCATTTTTAAGTTCTATATGTTCTCCTAATTTCACATTACCAATATGATTCACTTGTACCTTACTTTCATCAGGAATTATAATAGAGTAATTACTAACAAATACTTCATGAAATGTATTGAAAAGCTTTAAGTAAGAGCACATATGGTCAGTGGCTCCACTGTCTATAATCCAGGTATGATCTAAAGATGTATTTAGACAGAATATACCTGTCAATTGAACTGTTGCTGTAAGACCATGACTAGTAGAACCTCCTGACTTGTCTATCTTAGACTGATTGTTGAGTGCTTCCATGATTTTGCAGTATTGTTCTTTAGTGTTCATCAGTCTGAGCAACAACTTCTATTCTTTTACCTTTGGCAAACTTATAACCAGCTGGATAGCCATAAATCTTCCAACATCTATCCATGGAATGACCAGCCATTTTGCAGTGATCACAGTAATACACTGAAGATCTCTTGTTGCCTATGATTGTTCTATTTGAACCAGAACCAGTGCTAGCATTTGTGTTGCTAATGTGATTGTGAAAAGTAACTCTAGGCTTGAAATTCCTTGAGTCTGTATAAGACTTTGCAGTGAAAGCAACACCTTCATTTCCAACCTTTACAAATTCACTGAGATTCTTGTGACTTTCTTCCTGACATAAAAGCCTATATGCTTGTGTAATATGAGGCAGAAGTTGCATCATTAAAATAGTGCTCTTAACCAATGCATACTTTTGACTAACTTTCATAAAAAATGCAATAGCCTTGTGTCTTGCTGAGATTTCAGAGTTTGCTTAGTTAAATAACAAGTGCAATAATTAGAGCAGATACAAGAAGGTATAGGATCCAATCCATCAATCATGTCCCAAATGGACTTGATTCTTGTGAAAAATTCAGATATATTTCATCTTCTTCTTGAGTGATATCAGATAATTGTTGTTGCAGTCCATATAATTCAGTTTCAGAAAGAGTACCAAATCTCTCTTCAAGATTAAGCCAGATTTCTCTAGCAGTTTTGAAATAGAGAATTGATCCAGCAATTACTTGATCTAATGAAGCTAGAAATCACCAAATCATTACATCTAGTCCAAATTTTCAACAGATTTGCATTCCAGTTGGTTTGGACAAGGATCCGTCCACAAATCCAAGCTTATTTTTAGCAGATAAAGCTATAATCATAGACCTTTTCCAATCATAGAATCCACCACCAGAGCAAACTATAGGAACAAGCTTTGTTGTGTTAAGATCAGATGAACTGAGGAAATAAATTCTACTAGGATCTTGAGTAATTTCAAGATTATTACGAATTTGAGATTCATTTCTTTGAGATTCAGATGAATTTCTTGTCATTGTGAAGAAGAAAAGAGAATTTGATTTTTAATGAAGTTAAATTTCAACTAAAATTTGCAGAACTTACAGCAGAATTTTTAGTTTGACTGAACTGAAATTTTGATAATCAGGAATGCTGAATTATATTTCTTCAACGTTCTTCAATTGAATTAAAAATTTGCGGAATTAAATGGCAGCTCCAGGAGTGCTGCTCTGATACCATTTGGAAATCTAAGGAGTTATGATCTTAGATTTTGTAGAATCATGTAGAAAACATACTCAAATAATGAGTTGATGATTTAGAATTTCATAGAGAGAGAATTAACTCTTTGAGAGAGAGAGAATGATGTTGTCATTTACAATAAGTTGTAATGAATTAAGTGAGAGAAAGAATACAAAATAAGCTATTTATACAAGAGTCTAGAAGAAGAGAGAAAAGAAGAAAGAATAACTAATTACAGCTCTAGCTCTAACAACCTTCAAACTAATTCTGTTGAGGTAGTTATGTTGTTGCTGAGTTGGCAGAAGGAATAACTTCAACAAATTTTATATCAACTGACTAAGGAAATCTATATTTTTCTTCCAGATTGAAAATGTTTAATCTCTAATTTTTTCGAATTAAGTTGCTTTCCTTTAGTAACACATTGATATCGAGATGATGACATACTACCTCATTTTTTTAGAGACAATATTTGATTATTTTAATCCATTCACCAAAAAAGCAAATGATGCATAAAGAAAAACGGTGAAAGCATATGATGATTTAGAGAATATAATGAATTGAGTTATAAAGAAATCTCGAGCTATTTGTTTTATTTTCTTAGAAGTTTAATGTTTAATGCTTAACATATTAGTCCCACTTTTTATACATGGCAGGTTTTACTCCTATGTTTCACAGTATGCACTCTCACCTATGCCATAATGGCAATCTTGGGCTACTTAATGTTTGGAGCAGGAGTAAACTCCCAAATCACCTTAAATCTTCCAAAGCATAAACTAGCCTCACAAGTAGCAATCTACACCACTTTGGTGACTCCACTAGCAAAATATGCACTCATGTTGAAACCAGTGGCACTCTCCACAGAAAGTTGGTTTCCAACATACCAGAAGAAGAGCTTCAAAATTATGATCAGAACATTGTTGGTTGCTACACAAGTAATCGTAGCGTTGGCGGTTCCGTTCTTCGGGTATCTCATGTCACTCGTTGGGGCGTTACTAAGTGCTACTGCATCCCTTACTATCCCTTGTTTATGCTACTTGAAGATTTCCCGCACCAAATGGGGAGGTGAGATGGTGATAATCCTCAACATTATACTGTTGAGCATTCTCATTGTGATTTTTGGTACCTATACCTCTATGGTTCAAATTATAGGGGAAATCACTAGTTGATGATTTTACGATTAGCGTGCGTATTGTAACTAACACTAAAATTTTTGACCGCTTATTTGTAGGGCGATAATAAAAATAATATTAGTAGTGATTTTGAATATAAATTTTGCAAGGAACTACACTAAACAAATGCTACATTAATGTTTTTTATGTCAAAACAATTGTATTTTTTTGCTCTGTCATCTTAAATGAAGTTGCATTATCATGAATATTTATAAGTGATAGAATATGAAATATACTATGATTATATTTTATATTTGGATATAACATGTGAAATATGAACATTATAACGAGATGTGAGAGATCTCGGAACCTTTATCTTGTCATTCAAGCCTAACCCTCCACGTGCCTTGCTACTGCTCTTGCTGCTATTCCACCAACTACTTGGCAGGACCGTCTGGACATCCAGAAGCGCAATCTATTAGTTTTCATAGACATTCTAAGTTCATAGTTTGTAATGAAGAGCATGACTCTACTTTTTGCAACGCTTGTATAATATAAATTGCTTTATTTGTATATAAATGTAACAATATAAATGTAACAATTTGATTTCCTTTTTATAAATCAATGATTTTCCTTTTTATATCCTACAACGATTATGACTTTGCCATTTTTGGCATCCTTGTCTTGGCATGAGTTACAAAGGCTTATTAGGTTATAAGTCGGACTTTTGTAGTCGTCTGTATATAAGGTGCGACTCAAAAACCTATCAAGTCACCTTATACATATATTATATTTATTATAAAATAGCCAGTTCCTTTAGACGTTGTCATAGTTCAATAGATTTAGCTTTGATCACTAGACGCAAGTGCTAAGGGAAATTCCCATATCGAGATAACTCCTTGTTCTTTAAAACTTTAGTTCCTTTAGACAATAGATTTACGACGACACAGTACCACAACTTATATTCCATAAGCAATTGTTCCATGCCATACTTTATAACCTTGTTCCTTACATGAACCTTATCAGTATACTCATATAAATAAACTTCATCTCATGTAGCTCCAACTCATGAATTTCTTTTCTTCTTCTTGGAATTTCCATCAGAAAATTCCTTTATAATCATACTTAGACACCATTTTTAGTTAGTAAATCTTGCACACATAAAACTCAAAATAATGTTATTTATTATTATAGTTTGTCATCATTAAAATCATATTGTTAATTTTTTATATTATCTTTCCAAAATACAAGATAATAACCAATTTTTATTTGATTTTGGCTAAACTTATAAAATTTAGATTTTCAATTGAATAAATTTCGGGATATCAATTACTTTCTTTCCATCATAATAGATGATTATAATTCAAGATTGATGCTGATTTTGTTTAAGAAAAAGTTGTTTTACTCATTAGATGGAAGTTATATATTCTATTAAAATCTAACCTTACTTGCCACTAAAATTTGGTGGGTAAATACTAAAGAATCGTGTATTTAGAATTAGATGGAAATTGATCATGGACTAATATGTCAATGACTGACGTGCACTATACATTTTATTGTTACTCTTTGTCCTATCCACATGAGGTAAGTCACTAATATAGGAAAGTATTTTTGCAAAGATCACCAATTTTTTAATAAATTTTGTCTAACATTGAATTGATGGTAGATAAGTAAGACTTCAGATAACGGAAGTATTATACATTTAAAAATGCAAAATTTAATTTGCTAAACATCCGTGTACAAGGTTTCTAAATCATGAGTGATCATTTATATAAAATAAATGATTGAATGATTATGTACTAATTTAAAGGAAAAATGGCTCACTCCAGTCTCTAATGTTATTGTTCTCTTTGATTATTTCGGCTCTTGAATGCACACATTTGATCATCATTTTTTTGTAATATACTTAACAAATGGATTCAGGCATATTTTTATATGATATATTAACATCCGGAGTATCAAGATAAAATTATATTGAAATTTAAAAATTTTGATTTTGGAACAAAATAAGTGAATGGATCGAACTTGTAGAGAAAGAATAATTTTTTTTTTATCAATGTCAACACTTTCAATCTTTGAGAATTTCATGAAAACAATTCTATTTATAGTTTAAAACTAAATTTTATGATATTGTATTGAGAATAATTTAAAGTAAAGTGTTCTACGGCTATGAATAGTACTATTGTTACTTTTTTTTTTGAAGAGTAGTACTATTATTATTATTACTTCCCTATAATTGACGCTAAAATAAAAACATGTACATTGACTCTGTATGTTATTTTAGTAGCCTTGCAAATTGATCGATCCTCTGGAAGATATTTAACTACTAAGTAAGAAGTGGTATGTATATATGGACAACACCAAATACAACTTATCACCCCAACGAGGGGAAACCAAAGACTCTTCTTAGAAGAGGTCAAACAAACTAATTACACAAATTCCACAGCTCTATAACTATATAAACCATTCCCTATCTTTTTGTGCTATCTTCTAAGGAAGAATAGTATAAATTCTCTCTTTTACAGTGTGTTTAACTATTGCTAAAGTTGTCTTAATAGTAAGAACTAATTGTTCCCAGAACGCTTGATTTCTACCTTTCCATATGAAATAGATCAAGCTAGATATACCTGCATTACAGATAGCTCTCTTGAACTTGGAATATCTACTTCTCTCTATCCACTGCATCAGTCTGTCCAGATCAACAATCACCAAGTCTGTCTTGAATATTTGGGGCTCCTATTCTAACATGAAAATTAGGCCCCCAAATTTATAAAAAATAAAGTCGGAAGGTTGGGGTATCATTGAGAAATTTATTAAGGGTGGAAAACAAGGTTGATTTCCTCAAATATGAAGTAATTTTTTTTTAAATAATATATTTTAGGGCCCTCATAATTTTGGGGCCATGTACTGTTGGGCTCTTTGCACACCCTCATCTACCCCCCTGACAGTCACAGCAGTAATTCCTAGCCACTTATTAATCTCAACCAAACATGCTTTACTGTAATGACAAGTACAGAACAGATGTGTATGCTCCACAGTGCCAGTTCCACACAACAAGCAAGCAGCAGAAGGGCTACATTACCATTGGTTTCGATCATGCTAGAATACACACACATATATAAGAATAATGATATAAAATTTAAGAATAAAAAATCTATATCCATATAAGTTTATGAAATAAAACTTAAACCAGTTATTTATAAATAAAGAGCACATATATACAATCTTCCTAGAAAATGGATGGTTGTGTATAGGAAATCAAAGATTAAATGAATATTTACTTATTTAGAGAAAAAATGGTTCGCTCTATGCTACAATGTTTTTTATCAAGGTCTTGAATGCTAAATTTGATCATTTGTTTTTTTTTTCATAAAATTATGACTAACAAATGGATCCAAGCATATCGCACTTTATATTTCAGCACATACAATATTTTAAAATAAGATTGTATCACCCCAATAAAAAGATTATATCAAATATTTTAAATTTTGACCTAAAATAAAAGAAGGAATAAGTGTTTCTCTCTCCTATAGAAATCTCCTTTTGCAAAACTCCAATCTACTGCAACTGTTCCAAATCAAATGCACTTCAATTGTAAAAATCTCAATATAATTTGAGGGGAAAAACTAAATCCAAGGAAGAATCTCTCTACACTTTTGGAATTATACTCATCGTTTATTTTCATCTCATCTCGTGCTCTGTTTTTAACTTGCCGGCAAGGCTGACAGATGTTTTCATTTTTTGCCGGAAATTCTGTTGGTAGTTTACATCTTCATCGGAAAAAGCTCTTTATTTGAATGACACCTAACCAAATTTTCTAGGTTTTTATAATAGAATGATGGGATATTATTATAAGTATGATTTTCAGAAAAATTGCAATACCTTGTTATGCTTTCCCAATTAATCGAAAAAGGATTTTCAACTGGGCCATAAATAATCAAAGATTTTTTTTACCTTATGTTCCTAGTATTTGTGGGACAACTCAGATTGCCAAGAAACTTATCATCTTTCTTTATCAACACCAATTTAGTCATAAAGCGAAAAAGTTTGACTATAAATTAGCGCAAATACATAAGTAAGATCATATTCACATGAGATGTTTAAGTTCATTTCAATATATATTTCAGTTGTAGAACCAAAATTCATATTCTCATTGTATAAACTTTTCATAAATTTTACTAACCTGTAATCAGATATTAATGATAAAATTGTGCACTATAAATTGAGAAAAACAAGTGGAAACATTCATCAAAATAGATGCAGCAATTACATGTTGACTTTATCATGGAGTAACGAGTAAGGACAGTGAACTTGATCAGGAACTCTCCGCACATAACCAAAAGAAAACTTTACATACAAATTGAGTGCAAAAAATAAATAGTTTAGACCATTTCACATGAGATGCATCAGATCTAGAGAACACTTTCAACAATGGTAATATGTATAAGTACATGCCTTGGGAGGGGTGTCTAGGCGATTTCTTGGTTTCCTCTTCTAGAGGTTTGATTCTTGAGGCTCCCTCGAGATTGGTGTCACAAAATATTAATGGCTTCCATATCTCAATCATTGAATGATGAGGAAGTGAGTGTTTTTCAACCAAAAGTTCCCAGTCAATGTTCGAACCAAAATAATCATGGTGAGGGCTTCGATTTGTCGAAGCATGGCAGAGGGGATGAGAGGAGGATGCTCGGATTTAATTAGGGCTTGTAGGACCAAGCGAAATATCAATGCGAATGCGTTCATCTCTTCGATGAAGAATGTATAGCAACCGATGCATGGAGTGGATATAAACAGCATTGGAGATAACACTTTCATGTTCCAATTCCACCATTGGAGAGACAAGAATAGAGTGGTCGAAAGGAAGCCATGGCATTTCGACAAACATGCTATTCTCTTTGATGACGTTCAAGGTAAACTCAAACCATCTCAGATGAATTTATATGAGTTACCTATGTGGGTTAGAATTTACAATCTACCCTTTAAAGGGCGATTAAATACTGCAAATTTTGAAGCATTAGGGAAGAAAATTGGGACATATGTTAAGATGGATAGTTCGGTGTCACTAGGGATTGATAAATCAATTCGACTGAGAATAAAAGTGGATGTTTGTAAACCTTTAATGCAGAAAATAAAAGTCAAAATGAGAGGAGACGAGGAGGACTTTTATGATGTTAAATATGAACGTCCACCATTATTCTGTTATCACGGTGGTATGCTAGGGCATGGGTTAAAAGATTGTATGGAGTGTAAGGAGGAAGATTAACCGAAACTGAATTTTGGTGGATGGTTGAAAGCTTCCCCTTGGAAGAGGAGTAGTAGTGAAGATGATAGATGGAAGAAAATGGACCTGAATAGTTGTGCGAGGAGTTTGTTTGTCATTAGGCCGAAGCAGAAAGTGGTGCATGTAATGAAAGAGCAAGTCCATGAAATGGTGGGAAAGCTGGACAAGTGTGCTATCGAAGGTGAAAAAGAAAAAGGAAATGTCGGGGAGGGAGTGAACAAGGACATGAGCAAAAATAGTAGTGAGGGAGATGGTGATGAGACCCATATGGAAGCTCCACCTAAAGCTCTCGATATAGTTAGTGCCGTCGCAGGGGGCAATCTTGATGCAGCGCTGAAAAGAAGGAAGAAAGGATGGAGAAGAGTAATCAGGGAGGCAGGGGAGAATGGTGAAAATAATCAAAATGTTACAGAAAGCAGAAGAAAGGAAAGAGAGAACGAGATGTTAGAGGATCAACAGGAGGGGGTGAGTTGTGGAATTAAGAAGAAGATAGGTATAGATGCAAGCTTGCTCTTGAACCAAGTTGAAGTGAATAATGCTGATGACTTGGCGGGCCCCACATCTTGGGCTCTCGGTGACCAATGAGTAACATTCTCTCCTGGAACTGCCGAGGACTGGGGAACATCCCGGCATTCAACGCGCTTGGCGTGTTGTGATTAATGAACAACCCCATGTAGTGTTTATTCAAGAGACAAGGCTCCATCAAGCTGAGATGGGGAGGGTGCGTTTGAAATTGAAGTGTAAGGGGATGATTGTGGTGGAGTGTGTAGGAGAAGGGATGAAAAGAAAAGGAGGGCATGCGTTATTATGGAAGGAAGGGTGGGATGTCACTATTAAGTCCTACTCCTCCAACCATATTAATGCCATGATTCGAATGGAGGATGGAGCTAGTTGGAGATTTACAGGCTTATATGGATACCCCGAGAGGGAAAATAAACCCAAAATGGGGGCTCTGCTGAAAGCTCTTCACAGCGATGACGAGATCTCATGGCTTTGTGGGGGTGATTTGAACCTTATGCTCTGGTCGAATGAGAAACAAGGAGAGAGTGATTTCAAGTTCTAAGAGGCAGCGATTCTTAGAGAAGCTCTTGATTATTGTAAATTGGAAGATCCATATTTTTTGGGTCACCCGTTTACTTGGACGAACAATCAAGGTGGAGATAAGAATTTGCAGGAAAGGCTTGATAGGTTTGTAGCAAATGCAGGATGACGTCATTTTTATGGCAGCTCGTTTGTGGCTCACCTTGAAAAGCGGCGCTCGGACCACTTACCTTTGTTGTTGAGTATTCGATAAAAAATGTCTACTACCACCGTTAAGAAAAAGCGGAAACTCTTTAGATTTGAAGAGATGTGGACGAGGGAAGAAGAGTGTGGTAATGTCATTGAAGCAATGTGGAGAAAAGGCGAGGATGTGGGCAACAACATTGATAGAATGGCTCGTGAATTGAAGGAGTGGAGCCAGCACAACTTTGATAATTTTGCCAAGGAAATGAGGGCTTGCAAGCTTCAAATGGGTCAACTAATGGAGAGTGAACAATCAATGGAAAACATTGCCAGAATGCTTGCCATAGATGAGAGGATGGATGAACTGGAAAAACGAGAAGAAGTGTTATGGAAGCAGAGATGCAGGCAAAATGGCTAAAGCATGGTGATCAAAACACAAAATTTTTCCATGCCAAAGCCAAACAACGTGTGGCGAGAAATAACATTAAAAGATTGAAGAATGAAGCTGGTGAATTTTTTGATGAGGAAGAAGATGTCGCTGCTGTGCTTTTGCATCATTTTAAGAATCTCTTTAGCACCAATGAGCATATTGACATGTTGCCAGTGCTCGAAAAAATCCACGAAAAGCTGTCCCCCCAAATGAGCAGTATGATGACCGTAACTTATAGAAGAGAAGAAGTTGATGAAGCTCTGAAACAAATGCATCCTACGAAATCCCCCGGCCCGGATGGTATGTGCGCTTTATTTTATCAAAAATATTGGGCTACTGTTGGAAATGATGTCTCTGCAAAAGTTCTTGACATTCTGAATAATGTTGCTGAAATTGGATCTCTAAATCAGACTCATATTGTTTTAATTCCCAAAAGAAAGAATGTGAGTCTCCTGTTGATTTTAGACCAATTAGTTTATGTAATGTCATATATAAGATCATTTCGAAAGTTCTGGCAAATAGGCTCCAAAAAGTCCTCCCGAGTATTATTCACGAGTCTCCAAGTGGTTTTGTTCCGGGAGACTTATAACTGATAACATTCTGGTGGCTTATGAATGTTTTCATTTTCTGAGGAAAAAGAAGAAAGGGAAGGAAGGTTATATGGGATTGAAGCTGGATATGAGTAAAGCTTACGATAGAGTTGAATGGCAATTTCGAAAACATATTATGTTGAAGTTGGGTTTTCCGGAGAGATTTGTGGAGTTAATTATGGGGTGTGTAACATCCTCGTCATTCTCTATTCTGCTAAACGGTCAACCAACTCGGTCATTTGTGCCTTCTAGAGGTCCCCGTCAAGGAGACCCGCTCTCCCTTTTTTTTTCATAATTTGTGCAGAAGGTCTTTCATCTCTGTTACGGGTTACAGAGGCCAAAAAGGAGATCCATGGTTTGAAAATCGAAAAGAAGGTGGATGCAATATCTCACTTGTTTTTTGCAGATGATAGATTGTTATTCACCAGAGCCAATGAAGATGAATTAGAAAAAGTGCTAGACATCCTTTCCACTTATGAAGCAGTTTTGGGACAAAAGTTGAATATGGAGAAATCGGAGGTGTCATTTAGCCGAAACATTGATCAAGAAAAGAAGAATTTACCTCAGATGAAGTTATCATTTAAGGCTGTTGACGACCATGAGATGTATCTTAGGCTACCAACTTATGTTAGTGGTTCTAAGAAACAAGTTTTCAAGCATATTTAAGAAAGAGTTCTAAAGAAGCTTAAAGGGTGGAAAGAAAGCTTTTTATCTCAAGCCGAGAGAGAAGTGCTTATAAAAGCTATAGCCCAAGCAATCCCTACTTATGCTATGCAATGTTTCACAATTTTGCTTAACATTTTGAAGGAGATTGAGAGTATGTATTGAGGCTTTTTTTGGAGGCAAAAGAAAGAGGAGCGAAAGATGGCTTGGGTGGCATGGCACAAGTTATATGAGTCTAAGCAAAATGGCGGGTTGGGTATGAGAAATCTTCTGATTTTCAATAAGGCCCTACTTGCAAAACAAGCTTGGAGAATTATAAAATTCCCAAATTCTTTGATAGCTAAGACTCTAAAAAATAAGTATTTCCTGCATTCTTCTCTCATGGAGGTCAAGGTAAGTCCCGTTGCTAGTTATACTTGGAGATCAATTTTATCTGCTAGAGAGGTGCTCCAAAAAGGCCTTAAGAAGGTGGTGGGTGATGGTAATACTGTGAGTATTTGGGAGGACCTGTGGATTCCAATCCTTCCTAGATTTCGAGTGCTTCCACAACTGACGACTTTGGAGGACAAACCAAATGTTGTCAGTGAGTTATTAATAAATAGAGAATGGAATGTAGAGAAGCTGAACCAACTGTTTTCAATATGGGAGGTTAAAGCTATCACTAGCATTCCCATAGCCCAAACTAGTTGTGTTGATAAATGGGCGTGGCATCATACAAGAAATGGGGAGTTTTCAGTGCGGAGCGCGTATTATGTTGAGCTGAATGACTTGAGATGGAGCCAGCCTGCTTCATCGGTTCAGCATGGGAATGCTTTGTGGTTCAGCATGGTGATGCAGCCATAACAACATGAGGCACATCGGATTCCAATTTAGGATATTTCAGAATGCCAAGACGTGTCTCTTCAGATAAAAGATCTGCAATAGCAGTTTCAAGAGACGGGAATGTTTCTCTATGAAGAAGAGACCCACGAACAGGTTCATAATCAGGATGTAATGCCATAAGAAACTGCATCACACGCAAAGTGTCACGATATTCAAAGAATTTCACACTATCTTTAGTACAATTAGATTGTGGTTCAGACAAGGCCAATTGATCCCATACAGAATGCATATGAGCAAGAAATTCATTAATAGATTGACCTTTTTCTTGTTTGAGATTTTGCAAAGTGGCAAATAATTGATATTGGTGAGCAACATCAGTGATGGAGTACCTAGTTGACCAGGAGATCCCGAGACCTCTTTGGCGAGTTCCTAAAAACTAAACTAAGAAAGAAAATAAAAAAAGGAAATGAAGAAAAAAAAAAAGGAAAAAAGGAAAAAAAAAAAAAAAAAAAAAAAAAAAAAAAAAAAAAAAAAAAAAAAAAAAAAAAAATTTACCAAATTGAAGTTTCATGGAAGGTATAGTAGTATTGCGAATCCAAGTTAGAATTTGGTGATTTTTACTATCCTATACCTCCAATCTATCAATATAAGTGGCACTATCTTCATCTTTTAATTGAAGCTGGTTTGGTAACATCGCATCATCCGACATAGCGCCCGGACGCCCTTTAAGAACTGGACATTTCTTGAGCCCAAGACACATAGTTTGTACCATCTAAAGTGGTCTTAATAGGTTGAAGAACATCAACTTTCTCCATGACAGACGAAAGCAGCAAACAACAACGCAATTATGCCGATTAAGACAGAAACAAACTATTTGTAAAAAAAAAAAAACTAAAATGACCACACCTGATACTGAGTAGCAGCTATATTGGGTTTGGGAGGTTGTTGAAGATTGTTGAAGACTAAATAATCCGCATTTGATAACGGATCTGACCAAGTGAAAAGGAGTCGGAACACCTCGCAAATAAAAAACCCAATTTGGGTATGAAGACCACAATTATGAGAGAAGAAGAGGAAATTGAATTTCCTTAATAAGAATGATGAAAGGAAATCAGGAAGTTGCAGGTGGAACAAGGGAATTTTAATATCCCTTTGACCCTTTGTGATTCAAGCAGTGCTGGAGGGGAAAAAAAAGCGCTTGAATCAAAACCATCTAAAGAATGGTAGTTTGGTGCGAAAGAAGTGGATGTAGAGAAGGGTCGCCTTTTTTTTTTTTTTTTAACAAGGCTCGGATACCATGTTAACTCAAAAGAAGAAATAAGACAATGATAAAATGATTTATATTCAGAGTAATACAACTGTAGACTATACAAAGGATATATATACAAGACACCTAGAAATAAGAATGGCAAGTACAATATTCTAGGAGTGATCCTAGGAATAACCTACTAGTATTAGACAATAAAATATACATGAATCACAATCATATCAATATAATTCTAATCAAATCATAGTATATCAAATATACTCTAACAAAAAAAAACTGAAAACTAGAAACATAAAATGATAACGAACGAGCCTTACAAGATAGAGTTTGAGCAATATCAACCATTGAATAACAAATCAATGGCTCATATATTAATTTTTCAAAATCCACCCCCTTGTTTTTCCCTTCCCACTAATATGAGCCTTTAATTTTTAAATGTATGTTTCAAATACAACTCTACTTTGTAGAGTTTTATTCGAACTCTAGAGGATAACCCACCCAGCTTTTCGCGATAAGATCTATTAGATTTTCATGGTAGGAAGAGTAGTTTGGCTAGATATCGCTAAATACAAACTTGGCGTAATTAAGGTACCAACATGTGGTCCACTACTAGGGAGGATGTCGACGTGACATATGGAGATTGATGGTGTAAAATTCATCACTTGCTAGTTGCTAGTTGCTAGTTGCTAGTTGCTAGTTGCTAGTTGCTAGTTACTAAGTATTAAAAGATATTGTGGCATGATACACTCGGCAGTTGGCATATTATGAGAAAGGCTAAATACAACCGTTTGGTACAAAATAATAAAGTATATTGTCTGTTTTGTCCTTTCTTTTTTTAGCAACTAAAATTTTCGAATATCCTTGTTGTAACAACCAATCTGTTCGTTGTTGTGCAACCATATTGACCTTGATGCACAGCCAAGCTGACCTTGTTGTACAACTAAGCTGAGCTTCGTGCACAACTATACTCACCTTTGTGCACAATCAAAATGCCTTATTGTAAAGCCAATATGAGCTTGCTGTATAACCATAGTGACCTTGATGCATAACCGAACTCACCTTGCTGTACAACCAATCTGACCTTGATGCACAACCGAACTGACCTTGCTGCATAACCAATCTGAGCTTGTTGCAAACTCATAGTGACCTTGATGCACAACTGAACTGACCTTGTTGCACAACCATGAACAAAAAGGATGTACATCCACATATAAATTGTTCACAAACGTACATAGATAATGCACAACTATTCATAAATGTTGCACAACCTTACCTAGAGAATGCACAACCCTCAACTAATATTCACCCATCAAATGTTGCACATCCATATTTATATATGCAAATATTGCAGAACCACATTAACTTTGATGCACAACCATACTAACTTTCATGCAAAACAAAAAAAGTTAAAAAAAAAGAAAAAACAGTTGTAATCAGTTCGCCACCAAACAGTTCGAAGAATAGCCGAACTCGCATATTATTCCAAAGTCCAAAAAAAAGTTACTGTAGGTTTAATGTTTGGCGATCTGCCATTGTTTTTTTTTTCTATTTCTCAACTATACTAAAATTAGCAAGGGCAGTTATGTTTTTCATATATTATTTTTCATTGGCAAATTATTTGCCATGTAGTCAGATTCTATCTTGTCATACGAGTATGTTACAAATCTATACTAATATATTAAAAGACGTGCCTAAATAAGAAACGGTGCCACGTGCCGCTCCCCTAAGGGAGTTTTACACCATGCAATCCACAACAATAAAAAAAATCGAAATAGCATAGTATAGGGTTGGATCCCGGGACCTCAAGAACATAGACTAAAGTCTTAACCACTAGACCAAATAACATTTAGTCTTATCATCTTAAAGTATAATATTAATAAATGAAAATTTTCCTTATCCGGGGCTTAGCCCGGGCCTAATAACTAGTTTTATACTTAAAAAATGTTTTTCAATACTTAGATTATACACCTATGCATAAGCATCACGTGCAATATGCTCTTAGTGTTCTTTATCGTACTTCTATGACAATGTAGAACGAAATCAATAAATTTAATGTGCTTTTTGTTTAGTTTGACTCATTGGCTTCCAGTCATAAAAGGAATTCTTCAAGGCTTTCGACCCTAATACTGTGCTCTTGCGAAGCATTAGTGCTTTTACCATAAAACATCTCTATCTTTTGTGGGTTTTCTTTGTAATGTTTTGTTGTGGATAATGTAGTTATCCTAGTTGATAGAATATCATATATGATATTATTGGCATAATAAAACTCTAGTAGTAGAAGATATGATTAAAGTTAATATGATATAATTAGGAGATAGAGTTTATCTATTGTACAACTAGAAGTCTAGTTGATTATATTTTAGGAGTTAGTGTTTATAAGGTTTCCTAACCTTGTAGTATAAATATGTGATAGATTAATGAGAAAATGGTGTGACCAATATTGAGATTGGTATTGGCTGCCAGACATAAACTTCACAAGGTATCGAGAGCCAGGTTGAATCTACGGACTTTAATCATGAGAGTTTGTGAGATGTGAGATTGAAGAAAAAAAAAAAAACCCCATGCGAGTGTGAATGGGAAGATCGATCCACAAAAAGAGAAAAAAAACCTTTACAAGAGTTTGTGAGGTGAGATGAAAACATAAACACTACGGGTCCAAAATGAATGGTGTTTCTGTTATGTTCAAATATTTGGTGAGTTCGAAAAGACTGGCGTTCTCATCCAGAAGTTCGAAAAGAATGGCGTTCCCGGAAAATTAATATTTGATACGAGGTTTGCATGGCGTCCCTCGTTTTAAATTCTTGGCGGGTTCGAACAGAATACTATTCTCGTTCGATTGATATATGTGACAAGAGGTTCGAAAAGAATGGTGTCCTTCGTATATTTGTCAGGTTCGAAAAGAATGACGTTCCTGTTTGACTGAAGATTGTTGAATTAGAAAAGATTATCATTTTCACCATCAAGAATTGTTTTCGTTGAAACCGACATCACCAATTTTGTGTATATCGACTCCAACAAAAGGAAGAAGTTCCAGTTCATCTGAATCTGGTGCTAAAATAAAAGATATTATTTACTTTTCCAATTGTATTGTTCGTAAACATGTCGTTACGATTGCGGGAGGGTGTTGAGGATAATGTAGTTATCCTAGTTGATATAATATCATATATGATATTATTGGCATAATAGAAGTCTAATACTAGGAGATATGATTAAAGTTAATAAGATATAATTAGGAGATATAGTTTATCAATTGTACAACTAGGAGTCTAGTTGCATATATTTTAGGAGTTAGTGTTTATAAGGTTTCCTAACCTTGTAGTATAAATATGTGATTGAATAATGAGAAAAGGTGTGACCAATATTGATATTGGTATTGATTGGCAGACATAAACTTAACATGATTGTTTTCTTTGGCCTTCATTATGGAATTAGAAGTCAGCTTACACTGATATCTGAAATAACAATTAAAGGAGAAGCTAGTCTTACTTAATACACGCTATCATATACTTTTTCCTCCTATGAAATTTTAAAATATGATTTCTTTCCATGGAAATCGATATCTAAGTGATATTTTTAGGAATTAAACTGTTTTCCAGCCTCTAACTTCATATATTTTGAAATTGTTTATCAGGTGTAGGAATACTTTATGTACCATATGCATTAGCCTCAGGTGGCTGGTTGAGTCTACTGTTGATTTTTATTGTCGCGATGGCAGCATTCTACACAGGCTTGCTCGTAAAACGATGCATGGAAGCTGATCCGAGCATAAGAACTTACCCGGATATAGGGGACCGAGCATTTGGGAAGATAGGAAGAACAATTATATCGGTGTTCATGTGCTCCGAGTTATACTTGGTCGTAACAGGTTTCTTAATCATGGAAGGAGACAATCTTCATAATCTTTTTCCTCAATTGACATTGGACACTTATGGGCTGAAACTTGGAGGAAAAGAGAGTTTTGTGTTGATTATTGCCCTAATTATTCTTCCTTCTATTTGGTTAGATGATTTAAGTATCCTTTCTTACATCTCTGCTACTGGTGTGCTTGCTTCTGTTGTAATTATTGTGTCCATTTTGTGGGTTGGCACATTTGATGGGATTGGATTTCACAGCAAAGGGGATCTTCTAAATTGGTCAGGCATTCCTACTACTGTTAGTTTATATGGCTTCTGCTATTCTTCTCATCCAGTTTTTCCTGCCCTGTACCACTCTATGCAGAAAAAGCATCAGTTTTCTAAGGTAAAATATCTTACTCCCACCATTTCATAATGTAAGAATGGAAGACGTTCATATTGGTCTTATGTGGCGTACTAATCTTTATCACTTTTCTACTAATCTTTATCACGTTTCTACTACAGGTACTACTTTTGTGTTTCGTTTGCTCAACTATTGCTTACGCTTCCATGGCAATAATCGGGTATCTGATGTTTGGTTCGGAAGTAGATTCGCAAATAACTTTAAACCTTCCAACTGACACATGGGGCTCCAAGATTGCAATCTATACAACGTTGGTGAATCCACTATCCAAATATGCACTTATACTAGAACCTGTTGTGAATTCGACTGAGAGTTGGTTTCCAGATTATCACAAGAAAAGATACTTTAAAATTCTGTTAAGAACAAGTTTGGTTGTCAATCAAGTCACTGTAGCATTGGTATTTCCTTACTTTGGCAGTCTCATGTCCCTTATTGGTGCATTTTTAAGCATTGGTGCGTCAATAACTCTTCCTTGCTTGTGTTATTTGAAGATTACAAGCAATTACTTGAAAGGGGAGGGGATATGTGTGCTAGGCACAGTAGCCTTAAGTATATTGATTGCAATATTTGGTACCTACACTTCTTTAGTACAAATTATACAAGGAACTAAAGTGGTGTAAGTTACTAATCCGTTGTTTGGCACCACAAAATTAATAAGATAATATAAATATAGGATTTGTTAGTGCACTTATTTCTATACATTACCTTGTTGGATGAAAAGAAGTACGTACAGGATAAGGCTTGCCTCACTCGGCAAGAAACATACCTTGGATACTAGAGGTCTTGAGTTCGAACAGGCTAATAAGTGAAGATGTATGGAGTGTTTGAAGTGTTTCAAATTAGTGGCTTATTTTCACGGATTTAATCAATTATTAGTTTGTGTTAGTAGAGTCCTAAGATTCTAAGGTTTGTTAGCGGGATTTGCAAAGACATTTTCTTTGTTATTAGTGGGGCATGTTGCCACTACTTTCCATTATTCAGTTTATGTTAGTTAGTTTTTAGGTCAAGTAGTTTTTATCAAGACTATTTAATGATGTACTCTTTTAGTATTAATATGCAATTAAAAACAAAGTAGTAAGTATTGAGACTTGAATCTGTTTGTATATTTCATCCGTTGCAATATTTCTTCTTTATTCTTATTCTTTTATAAAGTTAACATGGTATCCGAGTAAACACTACGTTCGATCCTTTAAACAAAAAAAAGTGTGTGGGGGGCGTTTCTTTTGTAAGGCTGAGTTGAGAGTCAGTAGAAAAGAAAAAAAAAGGTTAAGAGTAAACATAGTGATGTAGTTCCAAAATATGGCAAATAATGGAGTCATTTCATCCTTTCAACCCTTAATTCCAATCTTTAAGGGTGAGAAGTATCATCTATGGAGTATCAAGATGAAAATTATGTTTCAATCCTAGGAGTTGTGGGATATTGTGGAGAGCGGACACAAGGAACCGGTAGAGGCTCATGCGGAACCCGATCTGAATTTGCGTGAAAGTCGCAAAAGGAACGCAAAAGCTTTATTTATCATCCAATCAGCAGTGGATGATGATATTTTTCCTCGAATTTCAACAGCTAAGACAGCAATGGAAGCTTGGGATTTTTTTTGAAAATGGAGTACAGAGGTGATAGCAAGGTAATATCTGTTAAGTTGCAAAACCTCCATGGTAATTTCGAGTCTCTCAAAAAGAAAGAAAAAGAGTCAGTGGAAGAATATTTATCTAGAGTGTCAAGTATTGTTAATTAAATAAGGTCGTCTGGTGAAAATATTAGTGACTCAACAAAGGCGCGAAAAGTTTTAAGAAGTCTTACAAAAAATTACAACCATGTTGTTGCTGCTATTGAGGAGTCAAAAAATATGTCTATCTTATAGTTTTGATGAGTTAATGGGTTCACTTTTAGCCCATGAAGATAGAATTTCATGATCTGAAGGAAATGAGGAAGAAAAGGCTTTTCAAGTGTAAGAAAAGTTCTTTAGTGGAGATCACAATCAAGGTATGTAGGGCTTCGATGGTCGCGGTCGTGGTCGTGGTCGAGGTCACGGTCGTTAAGAAGGTGGAAGGCATGGTCAATCCGAAGGGCTACATTAATCTATGAGTAGCATCCAATGCTACTGTTGCAAAAGGTGTGGTCACAAGAAAGACTGTTGTTGGGATAAGCAAAGAGATGAGCAAGGTCAACAAACAAATTTTGCTCAAAAGGCCGAAGAAGAAGATAGCAGACTTTTCTAAAGTTTGTGAGTTCGTGTACTCAAGTTGAAACCAATATGTTCGTGTGCGGTAACGTGTTCGTGTTCCTGATAATGTGTTTGTTGTGAAAGTTGGGTTCCTAGCAATGGAATATTGGAAAGTCTAAAGTTCGTGAATGTTCTAGTCAAGTTTTTTTTAGTAATGGAGTCCATATTTTTTAGTTGATTGGGTCGTTGTGTTATCAGCAAGATCAATGGTAGTAATTTTGAAACAAGGGGTTGTGTTGGAAGTGTTTCAAAATTAGTGGCTTGTTTTTAGGGATTTAATCAAGTGTTAGTTTGTGTTAGTAGAGTCCTAAGATTCTAAGGTTTGTTAGTTAGTGGGATTTGCAAAGACATTTTCTTTGTTATTAGTGGGGCACGTTTTCACTACTTTCCATTATTCAGTTTATGTTAGCTAGTTTTTAGGTCAAGTAGTTTTTGTCAAGGCTATTTAATGATGTACTCTTTGAGCATTAATATGCAAATAAAAACAAAGCAGTAAGTAGTGAGACTTGCATATGTTTGTATGTTTCTTTCGCTGCAATATTTCTTCTTTATTCTTATCTTTTATAAAGTCAACATGGAAGTGGTGATTACCCCTTACCTTTCCCCCTAACTCCAAAGTCCGCTTTCTGGTGCGTTGCAACTAGACCAGTCCAAAAATGATCCGACCTGATTTTCTTGGATTTTGAACAAGATTTTTCAACCTAAAACCCGAAATGACCTCAACCCGATAAACTTAGAAATTTTGGGTCAGGGTCAAGGTTGAATCCGACCTGACCCATTTGGTACAAAATTCTAATAAATTCTAAAAAATGAATTTTTTGAAATTGTGAAATATAATATTTAAAATAGTATGACTAATATCTTTGACTTGTTATGATATCGTTCATAGTACCGTTATTGATTAAAATTTTACCAATTTTATCTATTTAAATCATATACTTCCTCCGATTTTTTTTAGTTCTACCATTTCTATTTTGCAAGTTTGTAAAAGAAAAACTTTAAGCATTAATATATTTGATTATACATAAGTAAAAATTATAAAAAGTTGATATTTTGAAAATATATCAAGACAATCTAACAAGATGGCACATGACTATATTTTTCCTTATGTATAAATAATACAAGATGGTCAAAGTGAAATATGGAAATTGTGACAAAAGTCAAAATCTAGAACTAAAAGATGGAGGAAGTATATGTTACTAATACGATCGTTTTACATCATAACAAAGATGAAAATAGTTTTACTAATGATAAGTGCTCATTTTCTATGAAAAATAGAACAATAAAAATATTGATAAAACGTTGTCATTGACCCGTATTTTAACCCGACAGCCCGTATTTATCGAACTCGAAACTTGCCTGCCCAAACCGTTGTGCTTATCATAAAGAATAATTCCAATAGGTTGGAAAAAAATACTCGAAGATCTTTTCGACAATAGGCGATCATACCCCTAGAAGACTTCTATTTTTGGGAGTTATGGTCTTGGAAACTTTAACTTGCACTTCAATCCGTCTTGCGTGGACCCGGTTCACATTAAAAATAGTGTGGACCAGGCCCAGGCACGTGACCCGGTACAAAGTACTCACTTTCACTTTCCAAAAATGCGCGATTTTCTCTCTTTTCAATATTTCCAAAATCCGCGATTTTCTCTCTCTTCAATATTTCCAGAAACCAAAGATTATATCGCTATAAAATTTATGCAAATTATTCTCTCTCTTCATTCAAATTATTTCTCAATTTCATACGAAACCAAAATTTACGTACATCTCATTCATAATCAAATTATTGTTCTTATTTTATTCAATAATTGTAACACTAAATTGATTCGAAATTGATTCTTCGACAATTTCCTATTCAATTGAACAACTACGACAAATTCATGGAAAATTTGGGTTTAATTGATCAAATAGATCTCAATCAGAGTATTGTAGCATGTTATATAGACGACCTAAATCCGAGCATTGAAGCAATCGACGACGAACAACAACACAATTCAATCCAAAATGAGCATCGAGATCCACTCGTAATAGATCTCAATAATACACCAAGTTTTGAAGGTAACAACATCGAAGTCAATAATTTCATTTGTTTGATTAAGCAAAACACTAACACTATAATTTTTATGTAGATAATGTGGTTCTGTTTCATGATGAGCTAGAAAATCAAGTTGATGAGCAATATGCTATAGCATCAATTGATGAATCTAATTCAGCTGTCATTCCAGGTAAATAGTTACACTATCACATACATATACTATATCATAAATAGATACACTATCACATACATACACTATATCATAAATAGATACACTATATCAAATACACTATCACGTACATACACTATATCATAAATACATACACTATATCAGATAGAAACACACTAGCATATATAGAATATAATTACGTAAACGCATTACAAAAACATATACCATATCACACATAAACACACTATATCATAAATAGATACACTATACCACACAGAAATACACTATAGAATATAACAAAAATATTGCGTACTATGAATCACAAAAATGGACTAAAATTCACAAATACACTATATCACACACCCAAACACTATATCATAAATAGATACACTATATCATATATACATACACTATAATAAAAGTGACAAAAATATCTTTATTCTTTTATAACGGAGTTCAGTCGAACAATCTTGAATAAACATGAAATTGGAGGAGTTTTACTTTGTCAAGTAAGACCAACATTGGATGATATACATGAGCTATATTGTCAGCATGCTGCTATAGTAGGGTTCAGTGTTAGAAAATCCAAAATCAGAAAAAAAGAAGGTACATCAGTTGTGCATCAAAAGTACTATGTCTGCTCTGCTCAAGGGAAAAGAAATACCAAAATCAAAGAAAAACAAGGAGAGAATAATACAAATATAATGATACAAGACAACAATTGAAAGAAATAGAGAACAAGAAGAGTTATGATGACAAGAACTGAATGTCCTGCTCTGATTAGAGCAAGGATGAACCCTGAAGGACACTATGAGATTGTGCAGCATGTTACACTAGTACAAAAAACATCAAATGCTCCGGTTAAAAACAGTACAAATGCTCCGTATTTGACCCGTAGCAGACGCCATACGAGCAATTGAGCATATATCAAATGCTCCGGTTGAAAACCGGAGCATTAAGTTTGTCAAATGCTCCGGTTCTCTAAAAAACCGGAGCATTTAATAATTTGTATGCTTAAAATGGGTCAAATGCTTCGGTTGTTTGGAAAAAACCAGAGCAATTGTGAACCAAGTGCTCCGGTTTTTTCCAAACAACCGAAGCATTTGCTAATTTTTTTTTTATAAAAAAAATCGCTGCTGTTGTGTTGTACATTGAATTGTTGTACAACACAACAGAAGCATACATCAATAAGCAGCTTGGCATTTCCCAAATACTTCACTGCATCTTATTGTGACCAAGAAGCATATTGATATAATTTTATTCAAGCATTTGGGAAATTGATATAACATAAGCATGGACACATTAGTAAAATATTAGGTAAACTTCATTCAGACTAAAAATTTAACAAAAACTGCAGCTCTATAGTTGTCAGTAATCAATGAAGGTTTAACAAGCATTTCTAATAACCCTAATCCATATAAAAGCTTACATAGTCCAATCAAATAAAAAAGGATCAGGGTTCCATACAAATGAACTACCATTACATTAAACTAGAAATGCAATGATCAATAACACTGTTCAATTTGGTGTCTAAACGAGCAGCCAAATAAGTAGGATATCCACTGTCAGCAAGCATCTCCACCTATCTAGAGTGCATTTAGAACAAAATTTACAAACTACCTTTAGGTTTTAACAGATATATCAATATGGGACAGGGCAAAGAACTGAAGTACAGAATTGCAGCAATCTCACAAACAACTCACAATTAAGTTAATTCTAAATTACTAATCGATTGAATAATTATAATTACAACTTTAGAACATAGGACATACACATAGACCTTTAAACTGAAAATCTACAAAGCCCAAAACAGTTGAAAAGACCAACATAACAGAACATAAGTTATGCCAATGTACCAATCAAGCAAGAGTCACTTGATATACAATATCCTCTATTGGATCGGAGATTATAAAAGAATAAAATTTCTAGTAAAAAAGTTAAATAATAGACTATGCGGCTATAAGTTCTACAATATTATAAGTTCATGGAGCACTTAGTCAAATTCAGCAGAGTGGAGCAAGCGAGCTACATATTCTGATGTGTAACAAGATCTTTCACTGTTCTTGGCATGTCTATAACGAGACAAAGACGCTATAATAGAAGATTACCTCCATACTAAGACCAGATCATGTTAGCTTCATTTTACATCTTTCACTTCAGCTTCAACATCAACAACGGATGTACGTCGAAGCATTTTTTCCTTCAAATAGAAGATAACTTGTCATCTATTCATGGTAGAAAGAAGTAATAAAATGAGTTTGTTCTCGGGGAGAATTGTTGGAGGCAGAGAGAAGTAATAACATGAGTAGTTGAAGAAACTATAAGGATTCCAGCAAGAATACCTACCCAATTATAATTTAAAAGACCAATCTCAAATCTAATTATCATGCTCTTACCAACACATTTAACATTGTATCTTGAAAACTTACCATCTAAACCTGTCCCATCCAAGTAAACTTGATGCACAAGTCACTAATGTTAGTTTATCTAAGCAATGGATGCCTGGATCGACTCTACTTCAGCAGCATCAGAGGAGCAGCAATAACCACTGCATCAGCTCGGCGATGGTAGCACCGCCTTGTAGCAGTACTTCTCAGCAGCTGAAGCAGCACCAAAGACCACTGCAAATGAGCAGTGACAGCAGAAAATGAGGGGTAATTCGATCTTTTATGCAATCTCATTCTCAGTCTTTCCACAACCACTATACAGTACTTAACACTCATCATATACTACACAAGCAGAAGCCACTAGCATGTCTAGTTACTCGTACATATTTCCACCTCGCAAGGAACTAGGCATCTATGCCAATGAGCACATCGAGAATCTTGAATCTAGAAACATACTTACAGAGTGATAGATATTAGTACCAAAATTAGTTGGATAACAGCACGCATAACAAGTATTGGGGGAAGCTGATTGTTCACGAGTTGGATAACAACACTCATAACACGAACGTCAGAATAGTAAATCATATAACAAGTAACAAGTAGCAATGTAGATAACTTACCTGCTAAGTTTAGGACCACCTTCAATTGATATCGAATCTCTTGGATGTTCCATATTGGTGGACGACCAGTGTCTACTTGAAACATGTAAGCATACTCCATCCAAAACCCAACATGGGCAATTGACATCATTAAAGATGGTAAATCAGTTTCTATGTTAGTACAACCATTTCATTGGGATGAGTAAGGACATCAAACAGGTTGTGTGGAAGAAAAGAAGAGCAGTTATTGGCTATATTGGCATTAAAACACGCTCTCTAAGCATGCGACTAACTTGAAAGAATCCACAAATCACAAGTAGTATAACTATACAATCACAACCAAAATCAAGAAATTCTCGAAATCAAACCATCATGATAGGTACTAAGAAAACCATAACACTAGTGAGCCATTATGCATACATGGGTACTAAGTAATAGGAACATCCAAATCAAGAGAGCTCCTCTTGGGATTTTCACCACTGCACATGTAATGGTTTCAACTTTGATATGGAAAGAGTTGCTCAAATACGATGAGCAAGGTGCAAATTTCTCAAAATAGATTATATTATCAGACACCAAACCTCACAGTCACGTATAGAAGCTTTGGCAATACCCTTGTATTATCAGCCGCTAATGTCGTCAAGAGAAGGTTTGGCAATACCCTTCTATGATTAACCATTAAGTTGTGCATAGAAACAAAGGTAAAAACATATAGGAACTCTATGTGGGAACTTAACAGTTCAATTGACCTCATAATGAGTGCTTTAGATAGAAAACAAAATAGTAAGGTAAGAGAAAATTTCTTCAAGTATTTAGGAAATCAAGACAGAATCAGTTAACCATGACCACACGTGAGATTTAAAACCATGCTCTCAAGTGAACATATCTTTTGCAAAAGGCTATCAACTAATACAGTAATAATACCTTATCCTACATTTGGATATATCTATCAAAGCCTTCTCAAATGGATAGGCAAAAGAGTATAACCATCAACTATTGCCGAATTTGCCTCTAATATACAAAGTTAGAAGTGGTAGTGCTTCAGTTGTTTCAGTAATAGAGACAGCAACGAAAAATGCTACTTGGAGTTCTTCCCATATTTCTTTACAATCACAAAATGAAGGCAGCAGCCAGTAGTGCCTCATAGGTCTTTTAAGTATCTTATAACGAGAGTTGAGTCTGAACAAAATAGCATGAACACCAAACAGAGACATGACATGAAAATCACTAGATGTATATAACTATATACTAGAATTCATGATCTCCCCAGAACTTCCAGCATTAAAAACCTGCTCTTAACAAGTTCATTAGCTAAACTCAAAGGCATCTCATCCATTGTCCTGATTTGTGTCAGTTTAAATGGTCAAAAGAAGCTATGATGTCCATGTCTAATTTTGAAATCTCAAAGCCATTTAATTTTGAAACCATGCCTGTTATGATACATGAATACATCACTAATTTCTTATATTCTAGTCCGGTCTTAAAGACACGTCACAGTTCATCAATACCACAAGTCAAAGCAATAATAACTTCATTTTTTCGTTGAACTAATTAAAAAGTAATTAAAATATTCAAATTTGATGGATTAGGAAGACTACAGCCACACTTGTACAAACCTTGCATTTGATATTCTCAACATTCCTCTGGCGCAAAATTGCATTCCTCGAGATGCCATTCTTGATTAAATTTGCGATTGCAGATGCATACTTTGGAGCTTTTGATAAAGATCTCACAACTTAATATCCTGCGTGGTAAAGCCAAAGAAGATGGAAGCTACATCACTTAAGAGCATAAGAAATACATATATATTAGTTACTTTTCTGATCATATGAGAATACTATATCTTTATGTATGATATGACAAAGACAACTTGTATCTTGCCAGTAGCTGGATGCACCATGCTAGCAGCAGCACCAAATGCAAGGTTTCTTTGCTCTGTATTTGGTAAGGATCCACCAACAGGGTGACGACATCAATGACAGTTAATGACTCAATGAAGGCAGTGGAGGACATATCTGAAAACATCATGGGTTAAGCGTAACGGGACTAGGCGCCCTTGCTTTTTTGCTGCACGTTTCCATTCCTTCCAAGGCCGCTTAGAAGTCCACTCCATGAATACATACCTTCTTTTAAGCTAATTAAACATCTCTCGGTGGACTAGTATTACTATTTTGTGTAGTTCTTCACCATAGTGAGCGAGTAATCTTAGTAGAGTGAGGGGGATGTAAATAAAGCTTGAGCATTTATATAAAAAGCTGACATATATATCTACCATGCGGATGAGGATGCCCTTAATTTTCTCATTGCTCATAAATACTTAAGTACTTGAATGTTATTACTGTTTATTACTCCTAGCCTCCTAGTACGTTTTACGTAGTTACGTATTGGTAAAGTGTCAAGTGTAAAGTAGCTAGTATGTTAATATAATAAGCACAAATCTTAGATTAATGGAGTAAAGTAGTACTTGTATCTAATTACATGAAGGTTGCATATTAGTTACTGATCCACGAAAAGATGGCACTTGTTTAACAAGAAGCGGCTGCGGAGTGCGAGCAACGAGACCAGGCAATATTTGTAAGGAGAAGATGATTTGTAAATTTAAAAAGAAAAAACAAAGCTGGGAGCTATGATAGACACTACACAGTAGTACACAGTGAGAGACATAATAAAGAAGCGTGTAAGGGAAGCTAGATAAAGAAAGAAGATATACCTTGGAGAAGTAGGGTAGACGCAAGATCCATAGCCTGATAGTAGTATACTATTATTAGTATATGATATGAGTCGTAACTGGTAACTTGTAACTGGTAAGGTAATTAAATAAGTAATGATTAAGTAGAAGGGAAAGGAAAAAGAAAAATACTGGGATCAGTCTGAGCGAGAGTGGCAGTGGCGGAGAAGTCACAGGAAGAAGACAATGAAGAGAGGTTTGGCAATCACACATACAGATGTGTATTGAACATAAATCCTCTAACACTAACATAGACTAGCATGTGGCCAAAAAAAATACCATTTGCTTCTTTGAACGCCAAAAATGTAACAAAGGCTAGTAGTTGATCAAAGCCATTCTAATTTCTAGCATACACTGTTGCGCAAAATAAGATTTAAATATTTGCGACTCCAAAATTAAATAAGATGTTAAGAATAACAAAACATATCAATTTACTATAAAATAATACAAGTAGTCTTTGGCCTAACATCCAATGAAATTTGTTAGTACTGAATTTGCTCAGACCCATAAGAAAGAAGTCAAAATTAAATAAATACATAAAAATGATACAAGCATAAAGCTCAAATCTATCTACGGTAACAAAGAGGCGATTCAGAGCAATGCGACAGGAAAAGGGAACCCTAGATTTTAGGGAAATCGTAAAATTGAGCATAAAAACCATAGAAATTTAAAACAAAAAGAAAAACAACAATAACAATATGTAAAAGTGTCAATAGAGTAAGCATTTGTGATATATTCGAACAATGTATCCCTGTAATTATGAATTCAAAGTAAAAAAAAAAAAAAGAGAGAAAAAGTAAGGAATTAACTTCTTTTGTATTTTAGGAGATTGGTGTCAAGGAGTGTCGCCGTCGATGGAGTACCCTGGGAGGCCAGAGGCCAGAGGCCATACCGCAAGTCGCAAGAAGCAGATCTGAGGTTGGAGAGAGAAGGTTGGGGAAGAGAGAGAGCGTGTCTTGAGGAGGAGAGAAAACGGAAGCAATGGTTACGGTTAGGAGAGAGAAGGTTGGTAGTGCGACGGCCTCACGAATTAGAGAAAGAGGAAGAGGAATCAGAGTTCTGAGGGTTTCAAACTTTTTGATGAAGTTCGTGAGAGAATGAAGAGGAAGGCAGAGCTAGATAGAGAAAGAAAAAGAGGGGAAGGGGGTGAGGGGAGGGGAACGGTGTACTCTTCACGCGGGTAGAAAATAAAAGGAAATTTGGGACTTTATGAATCCAACTCTAAAAGGCTTCGGTTAATAAAATCCAACGGAGCAGTTGTAATATATTTTCTCTTTTTTTAAAAAAAATCGGGACCAAATGCTCCGTTTTTAAATTAACCGAAGCACTTGTTAAGTAGCAAAAGCATTTTTTTCCACTAGTGTTATAAAAACAATCATCCACTTACAAGAGAACCACTAAATTACCTTCATAGATCTGAGCGTCATATGAGTGATCCAAAGAATCAAACCATACATGCTATGCAAGAGTATGGACTGAGACCGATAGATTCATTCAAATACATGAGTACAGAAGCAGGTGGTGAAGATGTATTGGATCATTCCATGAAGGACCACTTCAAGCTTGTTATAGACTCAAAATCAAACCAATTGAGGGAAAGGATTCACAAAATGTTGTTGATAACCTTTATGAGCGGGATGCAAACAGATAGTAACTTCTTCTTTAGAGTAAGATTGAATGATGAAGGAAAGGTATCTTTGCTTGTTTTGGAGAGACTCTATGATGCTTGAGGACTATACAATCTTTGGAGATGTTATGGTTTTTGATACAACATATAGGACAAACAAGTATAATCATATTTGTGCACCATTTGTAGGAATTAATAACCATTGGAAAAATACAATGTTTGCATGTGCATTTCTTGCGGATGAGACAATACCATCATTTGAATGGGTTTTTGAAACATTCAAAAGTGAATGAAAGGTAAATGTCCAATAACTATATTCGGTGACCAAGATCTTGCAATTGCGGGAGCAATAAAAAAGGTACTCATGTTTATGTGACATTTGCACAACTTCTATTATGTACTATTGCAGGAGCAATAGATATTACTTTAAATGAACTCATTGACAGGCTTTCCCAACCTCAAGACCCAGGCTATGTTTATGGCATTTGAGTCAAAATGCAAATCAACAATTTGGATTGATGAATGCAGATAAGGAATTCAAGAACATTTTTCACAAGTGTCTGAGTGGTTGCATTACAACAACATAATTTGAACAAACTTGGAGCACAATGACCAAAAAATACAAACTAGAAGATGATCGTTGGTTCAAGAGATTGTATAGTATGAAAGAAAAATGGTGTACAACATTTAGCAAAGACTTCTTCTCTGCCAGAATACTATCTTCACAGAGAAGTGAAAGCACGAAATCATCTTTGTTGGGTTTAAGGCAAGCAAAACCACTAGCTTGGTGACTTCTTTTCAATATTCCAACGGACGGTAATAAGGTGGAGAATACAGGAAGAAAGGGATGATTTTAATTGTACAAAGGGAATACCAAAATCAGATCTCTGCATGAGTCCACTATTAAAACATGCGGCTTCACAGTACACACATACCCTTTTCCGAGATTTCGAGGAAGAATTCAAACATGCAATGGCAAGTGCAATTGAATTAGTTGGTACACAAGGGAACATTCTAACATACAGAGTTTTCCTCAACGGCATTGATGGTTCTTCTCAACAAGTGTCCTTCAATTACCCAGAGAAGACAATTGAGTGTGGATGCAGAAATTTTGAAGAATCAGGTTGGTTGTGCTTTTATGCCATAAGACTTCTACACTTGCATTATGTCCAAAAAATACCAGAGAAATACATATCATCAAGGTGGACAAGATTTGCAAAAAAAGAAGTTTGGGAGAAATTTGATAATGAAAAGAGAGAAAAAGGAGAAATAAACAGCTTCACACCATGGAGGCTGCACATGATAAGGAGGTATTTAAAAACACTATACACCAGCACAAAAATACATTATATCATACAAAAATACACTATATGATCTATGAACACACTATATCACATAGAAATCCACTATATGTTTCTCTAATACTATATCTACCCTCACTAGTGGAAAAAACAGCTTTTGCTACTTATCAAATGCTTTGGTTGACTAATCAACCCGAGCATTTGTGATAATTTTAGAAAAAAAAATTCACAAATGCTCGGGTTGATTAGTCAACCAGAGCGTTTGACATCAAATGCTCGGGTTGACTAATCAACCCGAGCATTTGTAACTAAATGCTCCGGTAAATCAACGGAGCACTTGAATTGTTGAGCGGTAGTTTTTGTTTCTTGGGTGAAATTCTCCCCACTGCTAATTTAATCAAATGAAGTATTAATTAATCGACCCTATAGTTCAATCCCTCCATCTCTTATCAATTTTCGCTCTCTCACTCAGCCGTCCTCCGTCGTCCCTCCCTCCCAAGTCCTTCGCTTCCTCCCCCACTCAGTCGTCCTCCATCTGTTCGGTTAAGGGCTCCGTCGTCGTCGTCCGCTTCCTCCCAAGTTAGTCCCTCGTAACATCTCTCAAGTCAGTTCATTCAATAGAGTTTAGACTTCGCTAGTTCCTCTCTACCGCTTCCTTCGCTGGAGTTCGATTGGAACTCGCTTCGCTCAAGTCCCTCTCTATCGCCAGTCTGCCGCAGTTCAAAGCTTGTTCGTCGGAGTCGGCCACTCGGGTCGCTAACCCCTTCAGGCTCGAATTATCTAGCGCAAGTCCGGCCACTCGAATCGATCTGTCGCACTCGAATCGGTTGCCGCATACTCCTTCAGGTTCGGATTTGATGTATCTTCAATTTCCCTAACTCCTTCAGGTTCTATTTTATCATAATTTCTAGGTTTTCCTGAATTACTCAAAATAATTCTAGGGTTTAATATAATTAATTTCCTCAATCATTTATCTAACTCTAATCTAGTAGGATGCTTTTAGCATGACATACACCAAATTAGAAACTTGGTAGTAGTTTTGTGTAAATTGTGACTAGTTTTGGTGATTTTTTGCCATTAAATATGGGAGAATGACAACACTGCTCTTTCTTTTATGGGTTATACCAGTCACTGAGCAATATGAAGATGTCATCATTCCTTTCTGTAATTCGTTGCAAGATCCGTTTTGTTTCCTTTGATTATGGATTGATTATCTGAATTTTTTTTAGATTTTTTCTAATCGGTGATTTAATTTGGTTAGGGTTTACTTTTTTAATTTAGGTCATGAAAATATTTGATCCTGTTTGTTGTTCTTCATCAGTTGTCTATGCGATTTGTTTGTGCAATTTATTATTGGTGTTATGTGTATTTTTCATTTTGTCTTTGTATGTTAGATTTTTTAGTGCTTCTATGTCGAATATTCATATAGTGTTGTATGTTCTTCATCTATTGGTGTGAAACAAACTGAATTTCTGTGTGTGGTATGATGCCAAATTCGATAGCAGATTTTAATATTTGCTAAGTTAGAGTATTGTAGTACTTGCCAGTTATCTTTTATTAAACTTCCCCAGTGATTATCAGTGTGTAAAAACCTATCAATTTAGAATCACCCAACACTTCTAAATGTATACTATGGACGTTGTTTATAAATAGTTTTGAGTTGCTGTTTTTTTTTATTCAGATGTGTTCTTCTGCCTTAAAGGTGTAAAATCCACTCTCTGTGAGATACTCACACAATTGCACTCTAAATTCTATAATGTGACCAAGCTCAGTTGTTTCTTGTAGGCCCTGTTATCATTTATCAATTAACAAAAGTTAGCACAACAGTGTTGTTTTGTTGACTAACTAATATAGTCATATCCCTCTTTTCTTTTCCTTTTTGTTGGGGTTTCGAGAAAGGAGGAAAATTCACCTTTCAGGCTGAATCTACTAATTTCTTATCACTAGACTTTGTATTTTCTGAACACTCTGTTTCTTGGAACTTTGCAGACTTAGGGCGCAGGAAGACGAGGAGGATGGTGCTAACTTATTGAGGAGAACACCAATTGGAAATGGTCAGTTCTCTTTTCTTCTCCTAGTGGTCTGTGTTAGAACTCTTGCTTATCTCGATCAATCGTTGTTTACCCTTTACAACATCTAGGACCTCCGAGAGGCTATTTTCGATTTGGACTCGTAAAATAGACTACGATCTATCTCAAAGTACTAATAATCAAGTATTCTCTCGGAAGGATTGGCGTCTTCTTCAATGTCAAAATGGTACTCTGTATAATATAAAAGTGAGAGATTTAAACGAGAAAACCCTTTTTACAATAGGAAGGAAATTCTCGACCATGTAGGATTTTGGCTCATCTCTTTTACTACAATAGACCAAACAACTCTATGACAAACTTATTACTAACTCGGCCATTTTTTGAGTTTCTTCATGAACTCGAGTTGCCTTAAAGCATTGTTTCTCACTAATCTGTAAAGAGATCATCTCTTGACTCATGCCTCACTTAAAGCCTTCACACATAGAAGAGCGCTCTGGAGCCCTTACCCCAAAAGTACACGAGTTTGCTGATCTTTAGTTTAATGCTTCTTATAGGTGGATTGTCTTGATGAAGTGGAACCACAGAGTTATCTGATACAAGCACTCATTTTTATATTTATAGGATAAATGTATGCAAGACTTTATGCAGACCTTGACTGGAGGCACTAGACTTCTCAATTCCGCTAAGGACTTGTTTTACTCAGAGTTCTACACTTCTACATATCGAACAATTCCAGCTCCTTGCAAAGAAGTCTATTACAAACCCTTGTAATTAAGCTTCTTCTCCATTTCCGTAAGTACATGAAAGTATATTTGCTACACCATCCATTGTTACCCAAACTTTGCATCTTGATTTTCCATTGATACGAAAGTCAAAGTTTTGCATATATTTAGAAATGAAGAATGTACATTTTTTCCGATTAAATTTAAGAGATATACTAAGGATTCACGTGTTTAAGAGGATGCATGCTGGACATGGGTATGGCGTGCTAAAGAGTGAGAGTAACATTGTACATTATCTTAATAGTTCAGACTCTAGAGTGCTAGTGTCCTAACGTATGTTTTTTGTCTATTGAACTTGATATTTGGCCTTCATTTATCCCCTCTCTGCTTGTGTTGTAGTTTAATATAGTTGGAGTTCTTTCTTTTGGTCGCAGAGTAGGATGTGTTTTTTAAACACACAGTATTCACTAAGCTTATTAGTTGTTTGCATCTTTGCATCAGTATATTGATTCCATGGAATAGAGCTTCTACTTTTCAGTGTTTCTTGAAAATCGTAAGTTAGATTTGTGTCTTGGATGTTGTATCCCCTCTCTGCTGCTATGAGCTATATACTAGTTTCTTTTCTTTACTGTATTAGAGTGGATGGCTCATTACCTGAGTTGTTTTTGTTCTTTGATTAGAACAGGTGATTTTATATGAAGATGAATTATAGGTGACAATGGAGTTCTCTGTTGACTGCCGAAGCGGTAAACTTTACGTTAATATTTTGATTAATGAAAAATATTTGTGTGATTTTTGACTACATGGAGCACTGATTAAATACAAATAATTCTGCAGAGAGTTATGCCCAGTGGTTGGTTTCTTCTCTTCAGATTTTGGGTGAGTAATGAACTTTAACCTTTCCATTCGTTTTATATATTTTCCTTCTTGTAAATCCATATAACACTACCTCTAATAATGCTCCTATCAAGGCCCGGTTGGGGATTTTATGTTTACTAAGGCCAGTGTAATGTACACATTTTTATTTTAAATTTGTTTTCTAGTTGATTTTTAATTTTTGTTTTACATTTTTGGGTTTGTACTAAACTGTACACTGTTCTTTGGTCTACTCTTTTCTCAACTGATCCACGATTACTCGCCGAAGTAACGCTTCTCGTTACGATGTTTTGGTTTGTTTCTTAGTTACTTTTTTTTTCCTCTTTTCTTCCTGTGGAGTGACCTAGAAAAGAGGTTCAAATTACATAAAAGCAAGTGACACTTCTATTTAAATCCAATGGACTGACCTAGAAAAGAGGTTCAAATTACATAAAAGAGGTTTTGGTGTTCCATAAGTTGCGGTGTTTTTGTGAACTTTTGGATTACTAATATGTTTCCTTTATGGGTATCGTTGTGTGTGTCTGATGGTGGGCTATCTGCAGAATGTTGCTTGATTGCTTGCTATTTATTTGGATAATTAATAGTAAATACATAGTGGAGAACTAAAAGTTCCTTTTTTGTTTGCACAGTACTATACCTAGCTCTCTAGGTTTCTCTAAGTGAGTATATGCTATCATTACAAGCTCATTTTCCATGTGATATTGTACAACTTGTTGCCCTTTTCATGGTTGCGTTCTAATTGTTTATGGTTCCTGCTGAAGAAGAACCTTGGTTGGCTTTCTGTATTAATTATGAATAGCTAAACTTGTGAGGATATCTTGATTCATTAGGGAATTCCTGAGCAAGCTAAAGTTCCTCACTTACTCGAACTTCTGTTGCTGCTATTGGTGGGCAGGCTAGGAACCCACTTGCTCCGGCCAGGATCCCACTGCCAACATATTAGAGCTGCCGCAGAGAAAGGTATGCAGCTTCAACTTTGGCGTCGCCTATGTTGGTATGGCTTCAGTTCAAATAGTTTTTGCTGCATCATTAAGTGCCTAATCATGAATTTGGAATTGATTCTATAGTTTGTAAACATGTAAATGATTCAATTTCTCTCTCTTCTTTCATATGACAAAGGAAAACAATCACTGATGCAAGATAATAAGAGAAAGTTGAAAAGATTTTGCAACTCTTATGAACACTACTACAAAAAAGGGCAAAGATTTTGCATCATTAATTGTCTAATCGTGAATTTAGAATCTCAACGACACAACCGGTCCATAGTCGTGAAGCAAGCTTGCTTTGCCTAAGACTTCATCACACATGTCACGAAGTCTAATCACACAAATTAGCAGACTCATGGCATGGGTGTCACTTGCAGTGCTTCAGCCTAAACCATACATAGTACTGCAAAGTGTTATAAGGCTCAAACACATCGATGGACTTTATTGAAACTATATAACTGCAATAAAAGTCAATATGTAAAGTATCTACTAAAGTATGAAGCAAAACCACATCGATTTGGCCATGGGTTCTTTTATTCTCTCTAGATTTTTTATGTATTAAGAGTGACTTTAAAGTATTTTGCTGCATATTTTGTCCTAATATCTTGATAACCTTTGATTTATGTTGAAGTATATGCTCCGTCTCTTAAGATAAGAGATTCGAGGGACAATAGCCAATCAGACTCAAGGTTAAGTAAGAAGGTATTGAATGCTAGATACATCTCCTCCCCGGTCCCGTATCATGTTTAATGTAATTTTCCACTTAGTCTCACATTAAAGGATTTGTTAGGATTGAAGTTGTAATTGGTCACTCTTCTTGATACAAGGTATAGAAGTAATGCGTTCATTGATGAGACAATGATACTTTTTTCCCACAGTGGAGCAATTATTAACAAAAGTGGGTCTGCTTCGTTGCTTCCTTTATCAACTGTTTTTATGGTAAAGATCTACAACCTGGAACGTATTTGTTTTGATTTACGGTTGTAAATTTGTGACCATTAGTGATGATATGCTCTATTCCTTAATGATTAGGTTCTACCTGTGCCCAACATCCATTTTTTTGGCTGCTATATCGTACATATTCCCACTGGCATGCCTGACAGGTGTGTACTAAACTTGTTGCTTTTGATTTAGGTTAGATCATATGTTGTGATATTGTGGGTGATTATGGAGGCATCTTGAAACATGTAGGGTGTGCCACTTTACTTGAATTTGCTTTATCAAAACCTATTATCCCTGAATTTATCCAATTTGTATTCTGTACAGAGGCTTTGTCCAGCAACTGTACATAACATGTACCCTGTATTGGATGACAACTATAATAGCAGAAGATTAACTGCAAAAATAGGTATACTTTACTTCTTCAATTGCTTTATTTTCTGTTTTTTACTTTTCTTGCCCCTGATTCCTCAAAATTGGTTTTAGATGGTCGAATATTCTGATTTTTTTTTTCCTTTTAATTTTTTAGTTTTTATTGCTAAAAGCTTCTGTTGGAGCGAACTTATGTGTTCCTGCCAAAAAGAACTTATATGTTTTCTATGTTCTCAAGCACTTGTAAACCCTAGCTATTGCTCTAAAATTTGTGAGAAATTAATAGATATACTAATTTCAAAGTATCATGTTAATTTTGTTGAACATCCAAGATTCTGATTTCTGAGTGTAGAATTTATCATGATGTGCATGTTCAGAACCTCTATACATTGCTCTCTATTTAGAGCAAGGCTTTTGATAGAAGAGTAAGTATCCCAGATTCCCAGTACCTTGTGTCAAGAAATGCAATGGTAGTTCAAAGATTTTTTTATGGTTCCGGATTCTTGTTTCTTAATATTGGTAAAATTTCATTCTAGTTTAAATAATTTCTCATATGCTTGAATGTTTCAATGGCTAACTATGAAATGTTGCATGTTCTGCTATGAAATATTTTATGCAAAGGACTTAATGATTCATGTTTCGTATGCTGTCCTATACTCTGACCTACTTTGAGATTTTTTAATATTCTCTGTAACTAACAATGTACTGATTTTTACTTATGCAGGACAACCCAAAAGGCACCTACTTACTACGGGGTGGAGTGTCTTTGTCAGTGCTAAAAGGCTCGTTGCTGGAGATTCGGTGTTGTTCATATGGTATTCTAATTTTTTGTTTCTCTTAGAGCTTTCGTACTCTGTTGAGTACCCCAATTCTATTCATGCCTTGTGGAGAATTAATTTTTTATTGTACATTTGAACTTAGGAATGAGAAGAATCAACTGGTTTGGGAATTCGCCTGGCTGGCTCAAAATTGATAATGTTCGGCAGTGAAGATACCTGCTGGAAGCTTTTGTACGATGTCCATATTCTTGACCTTGACACAATGACTTGGAATAAAGTTGAGGCTAGGTGAGTATCTCTTTTCCTCTTGTTTCCAATCTATATTTGTGATCATATATGAGTTCTACATCACTTGTTATTTTTGATAGGCAGCACCCACCTTTTCCAAGATATCATCATGCAACTGCTGTACATGTTGAAGGATACCTCTTAATATTTTGGTGGTTGTTCTCACTCTACTTGTTTAAATGATTTATACTTCATGTTACTAGACTTGGATACAGCAAGCATATCCATTTTAGATATTATCCTTTTGTAATGAATTTTGATATTGTTTTCTTGTATTCTAAAGTCTCATGTAGGATGAATGATGACACTTGGTATTTTGTGATTGTACATAGACAAATGATAAGAATGATATGCACTGGCAGTAGCTAGATGGGTTTCTTTTTGTGACTGTACATAGACAAATGATAAGAAAATATGCTGGGCAGTAGCTAGCTGGGTTTCCTTTTGTGACTGTACATAGGCAAATGTGATCCTCTTCTACTAATTTTAATCCACTAGTAGGCCTGTTGCTAGCACGCATGCTGCTGGCTGGCGGTAGCCGGTAGCTTGCTGGTGTTTTTTTTATTCTTAGATTTGCCACAAATGCTCCGGTTGTTAAGGAAAAACCGGAGCATTTGCTCACAAATGCTCCGGTTTTGCCTTAACAACCGAAGCATTTGAGGCATTTATCCATGTTAAGAAGCTCAAATGCTCCGGTTAATCAGACAACCGGAGCATTTGAGCTAACAAATGCTCCTGTTAACAACCGAAGCATTTGTAAAATGCCCAAATGCTCGTGTGACGTCTGCTACGGGCCAAATACGGAGTATTGTGGGCTTTTTAACCGGAGCATTTGAGCATTTTTCCACTAGTGCCTATCACACAGAAATACACTATATGATCTATAAACACACTATATCACATAGAAATCCACTATATGTTTGTCTAATACTATATATACACTAGCACACAGAAGTAAACTATATGATCTATAAACACACTATAGCACATAAAAATCCACTATATGTTTGTCTAAATACTAACACATTCATGCCATAAGGAACTACAACCTCATATTAAAGAGCCACATAATAGAACCAGCTAGAGCAGTGATAGAGGAAAGTTTCAAAAAAACAAATTCAAAAGTTGAAGAAGTAATAAGGATTGAAGAAGCAAAAGCAGGAGCAGAAAAAGCTAAAGCTCGTGAGAAAGCATTACAAGAAGCAGCTGCAGCATTACAAGCTAATAAAAGTCAAGAAAACAATGCACAAGAATCAACACCAAGACCAATAGTTTTGGATCCAGATACAGCAGTCACAAAAGGAAGAGACAACAAGCGAATAAAAGGACACTATGATTCATACAAGAAGGCATCAAAAAAAGGGAAAAAGAGACACAAGGAGTTTGGAAGCATAACTCCAAAAGAACATATGTTCTAAAATACTTTACCAGGAGAACTATGCAATATTTTTAATAATTTGAGTTTAAAATAAGACTTGTACACTATATGGTTATGTGCATCTTTTTTTTTTTTTTTTGAAAGGATATGGTTATGATGTACATTATACAAATAAATTCTTTTGAAAAACTGTTTGTAAACCCATTATATTTACACAAACCTACTGTGTAACCCAATAAAAATCAAAATAAATTACTAATTTGTAATATTTTATATGTCAACAAGTAAAAATACACTATATCATATAGAACAACACTATATCATTGAAAACTACACTATAACAAAACGGAATATTACCTACTGTTAGATTACTAACACTGTTTGTAAAATCAATCAAGACTACACAATTACATAAACATTGTTTGTAAACCTATTATATCAACACAAACCAACTGTCAACCCTAACCTACTATTAGATTAGTAACATTGTTTGTAACATCAACCAAATACATCAATATAGTTTTACTTTGCAAATTTAACGTTTAACTTTTTCCTTCCTATCTTCTTCTTCTTTCCACCCTCAACTTCTTTGTTCTTCTTCTCTTTCTGCATTTTCTGCCTCAACTCCTCTTCAATCCTCTTACTCTCTTCAGCTTTCTTCCTTTTATTTTCTTCAATAAAAGCAACAGTCTCTGATCTCTTTGATCTGAATGATATCACCTTTTTCACAAGCTCACTTCTATTCTTATTCAGATCAGATAAAATCATGCAACCACATAAGGAGACTCTTGCTGCTTTCCAAATCTTCTCATGAAAATAAATTAAAAAGTAAGAAACAATAAAAAATAACTTAAATAGATAACTCAGTTAGAAATAATTATATTAAACTTACATCATTCAAATATGGGCATTCAAACTCTTTTGAGCCTTCAAAAAGTAGCATATGGACAAGTATGTACACACCACAGTCCAAATCATATGCACCTTTTTTCCAGCTTCCTTTTACTTCTGTCATTCCCCATAAACCCATATCATCACCTTGAGATTATGGGATTTCAAAATGTTGGAAAAGACTTGAAACTCCATTAGCAATGATTGAACTGAGAGTCTCCATCATTTTCTTATATTCCTTATCATCATCCCAAATCTTATTATCAATATAAAAAACAGTCTTTTTGTTTGTGTCCAGTACAAACAGGACAAAATGATTAGCTCCTTTAAGCAAAATTGGGAAAAAAATCTATAAAATGAATAGAAGTATAAACTCACTAGATGAGAATAAAAATA
Source organism: Beta corolliflora (assembly GCA_947648045.1). Taxonomy (NCBI): domain Eukaryota; kingdom Viridiplantae; phylum Streptophyta; class Magnoliopsida; order Caryophyllales; family Amaranthaceae; genus Beta; species Beta corolliflora. The sequence continues at coordinate 813,762 of CANSZD010001010.1, forward strand.
ATTATATCATAACATAATAATATAAAAAATAATAACATTATATCATAAACAAAACCACTATATCATATACAAACACACTATATCACATAGAAATACACTATATGTTTGTGTAATACTATATCATAAAGAAATACACTATATGATATACAGACACACTATATCACATATAAATCCACTATATGTTTGTCTAATACTATATCTACACGAGGAGATAGAAATACACTATCATAAAGAAACACACTATATCATAAACAAAGCCACTATATGATAACCAAACAACAACTTATCATCTAAAACTACGTGCATTGATAAGTGTCAAGAGTATTCTGGGACGGAGGGAGTACAACACCACTATATCAAATACAGACATAATATCACATACCAGCATCACATAACCACAAAATCACATAAAACCACACTATATCACATAAAACCACACTATATCACTCAAAACTCTACTATATCACAAATTAATATTATTCAAAAATTTGAACTTACATCTCTAGCTTGTGCAGTAATGTCTTCATCAGTGAGACTTCCTGGTGGAAGCTCAAACTGAATATGAAGCTTGCCCTTCACCTTCCTCTTGGGCGCAACCTTCTTTGGTACATCACTACTTCTATTTCCTCCACTTCCTGTATCATCACTCAATACTGGACGTGTTACATACTGAACTTCAATTTTTTTTTGAACCAGCTTCATCCGGGTGAAATCAACTTTCCCATCATCAGTGAAGTAAAAATTAGCACTTATTGGATAAGTTTCATCAAGCAAACCACTTCCAAACTTATCACATAATACTTCACGACGAATTCTCTTAGCAATTGACTCATTATCCCAATGAGCCAACAGAGGCAGTCGAGTTGGAGGCACGCCTCACCAATCTGTAGGTGATGGAAGTAAATCAACTGCAACAAAATTATACACCCAGTATAATGCCCCCGAGCACCTTTAGTAAACAGTGAATTCTTGAACAAAACATTCGCATGCATCAACCTATCTAAAATATATTTACACCAATTCAAACGAGGAATTCTCCGAACCTCATTTAGAGCAAGAACAAGCCTCAAATCCGGTGTGTTATTTGCAACTGGAGCTAAAAAAGATGAAAAAGCAAATACCACATACAGCTTTTGAAAAACCTCCCCACCATCAACTAAATTCCTTAACACAGAATAAGCAGCTGACAAAGGAATCTGCCTTTTATCCCGATCAATTCCAAAGTACTCCCTCCAGCTTGCTTTCAACTCAAAATGCGGATTCTGCGCATTAGGTCCCCTAGACACATCCATCACATCCCGTCCTTCAACTAGAGGGAGCTGATGCACATCATACACATCAAATTGGTTAACCTTGAACTCTTTTCCATAACCAACCTTAAACATGCCAGAACCACCATCAAACCTCTCCACCAACCATCCATTCAAAGAATTATTAGTCCTGGAAATCTTTAAATCCAACAAAGATCCAAAACCAATTTCTATAACAGCTTTTTTCTGTTCAACACTAAAAGCTTCATTCTGCTCACAAAGCCTTTTACCACAGCAAGTAGTTTTGAACAGGTTTACCCTCTGTCCTTCAGCATCAGTGTATATTTTCCTCTTCATTGGAGCTTGGAAGGTATCCTTCTGAGCTACACCTTTTACCTTCTTCTTGCTTTTTGCTTCTTCTTTTGTTACAACAGGATTACCAGCATCAGTTCCTTCATTACCAATAACTTTAGCAGAGTCAATTCCTTCACTAACAGCAGGATTAGCAGCATCACTTCTTCCATCCTGCTATTCAATAGATGGATTACTAACATCATGTCCAGCGTGCTCTGCAACAAAAAACCATTGTATAGAACATACACTATATCAGCCGAAAACACACTATATAATGTGAAAACATACTATATCATGGCCAAATACACTAACACAACACTAACATAATATCATGTAAAAATACACTATATCATCTAAACATACACTATAATGTTAAAACACACTATATGATGTCAATATACACTATCATCAAAAACACTGTCAAAGAACTATCACAGCAACACTATCATTTCAAAATACACTATATCATCACAAAATACACTATATCATCACAAAATACACTATATCATATCAAAATACACTATATCATCTCAAAATACACTATAATGTCAAAACACACTATATGATATCAATATACACTATCCAAAACACTGCCACATAACTACTACAACAACACTATATCATTTTAAAATACACTATATCATATCAAAACACAGTATATCATTTCAAAATACACTACCATTTCAAGATTAATAAAAAGTTGTATATTTACAAATACACTATATATTTACAAAATAAACTATATCATGTCAAAATATACTATATCATCACAAGAATAACACAATTACAAATTATCACAAAAAAATAAAACTAAAAAAATCAAAACTCCACAAATTGCACAAAAATCAACAAAAATTTATCATGCAAACAATAAAAATCGCACAAAAATGAACGAAGAGTAATTAAAACTAAAAAAAATCAAAACTCCAAAAAATCGCACAAAAATGAACGAATAGTAATTCAAACTAAAAAAACCAGAACTTCAAAAATCGCAAAAAAATCAACATATATTTATCATGCAAACAATAAAAATCGCACAAAAAATGAACGAAGAGTAATTCAAACTAAAAAACATCAAAACTCCAAAAATTATAAGAAATTATAGTAAAAACCAAAATCAACAACATAATTATCATCAGTATGAGCAGTTCCACTAACACCAGGAAACTCCGATTCCTCTGCACGACCACCACCAAGAGATGAACGCAAACCACTACATTTTGGAAAATTCCGATTAGTGATCGTCTTCCTTCCCATTGCTAAATTCAAGCGAAAAGATTACACAGAACTGAAAATGAAGAAGTTAGGGCAGAGAAGATTACACAAAACTGAACTTGAAGAGAGAAAAAATGAAGAAGTTAGGGCAAAGAAGATGAAAAGTTATTATTGAGAGACAAAATGCAGAAGTTACAAGAGAACGAAGTAGTGGGAAGAAGTTATGAGGAGAGAGAAAATCTGAGGAGAGAGAAAAACTAAAGGCGGCAAAAACTGAAAAGCGTAATCATTACTATTGCCTCAACTCACGTGATTTGGATCGGGTGCACACTAATTAGTGTGCACCGGGTTCATATTAGTTTTTATTTGCACTTTACTATAATATGTTAAGCGCACACAAATTAGCTAACCTTCCCATCTAATGATTAAATTTATTTTTCTTATTTTGTTCTCACTTTCCGATTAGTATTAGGAGATATATATATATTTGAGGATTTCACTTAGAATAGGACACCTTTTCATTATTTTAGTTTTGTTTTGGCTCTATTTTGTTTCGTAGTCTTTAGCCCTATTTTCATTAGTGTCCATTGCGATTAATTGAAGTAAATTTTCATCTTTAATTCTTCATAATTATATCTGTTGTTCACCATTTCGTTCTTTGTTTATTGATTAATAGTTCCTACTATTGCTTTCTTCAGTTCTAGGTTCAGTTATGTTATATTCTAGTAATCATGAGTTTCTTTTTTATTGGATTCAATTTGGTCGTTGTTAGCCATGTGTGAGTAGTTTAATTAGTAGGACTAACTTTGGGAATCTATGTATGATATAAGGGATTAACTTGAATGTTTGTTTTGCTTATAACTGGTATTTTCTATTTCTTTTTATTGATCAGTTCTTCATGCTAGTTTACAAGTCAGGCCACACTTATTTATTAATCTTTGGAAAACTGAAGTATATATTGAGACATGAATTTCCGCACAAGCTTCCATTATATGATAGGTATAAAAATCGTTGTCAAATTAAAGTGAGAGCAGCTTGAGAAGTTTTAAGCGAGGCGATGTTCAAAAGAAATTGTATTTCTTTAATTAGAATGGAAGAGGAGACGAGTTCTAGACATCCGCACCTCTTAGCCTAAACCCTGAAGCTTATCTCATATTTTGAAAGACCAGTTTTCTAGAAAGCCTATTCACCACCAGCACAACCACTCCTTTTCTCTCTCCAAAAGAAGGCCACGACATAATCACCAATTCACCACCAACCCTTCTGAAAGACTAGTTTTCTAGAAAGCCTTATATATATATACATATATATGAATAGGATCTTGTGAAAACAACTCTTAATCTGAAAACTGAAAACAAATAATGTAGACCGTCCATTTGATAATCAGACGAATGATATTAAATGATGATAATGAATGGTGAGGATTTTGAAGATTCATTATCTCTCGTACTCCTCTCCCACACAAAATTCTCTCTCTTCCTCCTCTCTCACGGGTGTTTTTCTCTCTCATCCTACTTTCTCTGAAGCTCAAATCTCTCACACTCTACTGCTTCTCTCTCACTGGTGTTCCATCAGTTGCTCGCATCTAATTCTATCACTTTCAATGGTTGTTCGCTGCTTCTACGATCTGAAATTTTGGTATGATTTCGTTTGTTTTTTCATGTTTTTGTTCAAATTAATTTCGAAGTTCAATTACTCATTCTTTGACTTGCGAATAGCTAGATTTAGATCAAATTTAGCTTAATTTTGCTCTAGTTATTTGAAAATTATATAGTTTTTAGGCTTAATTTCTTGAATTGGTTATTCGCAAATGGCTGGAAAGAAATGAAAGATGATATCGATTTTGAACTATTAGTTGCGGTGTTTCTTGTGATTTCTAAATATTAGGGTCTATATTAGGATTGTGTGCATTTTTCAATGTTGTTCATTTATGAATCTTTTGAGTTTGTTAGGGTTTAGTTTAATTGAAATTATATGTTGATTTTTGTGATTTTGTTAATTTTTCGTGTTTATTAAATCTGATAGTTACCTTACATGGATGTTGTTGCTTTCTCTGATGTAAAACTGGTGATCGGCTGTAATCACTTCATATAAAACCCCCCTTCTCAACATGTTCTCTCTCCTCAACATTCATACTATTGATTTTTCTACAAATCTTGAAATTCGCTCTCCTAAATGTCTTCAGAATCTGCAGAAGAGATTCAATCAATCTTCTTGCAATTTTAATTTTCAAAATCTTTCGTTTCATGTAGTATTGTCAAGTTTTATGCTTTTGGCGTCCTCTTTGTTATTTTTATCTTGTTCATTATGGTGTAGCATAATATGTGTTTTATTAGTTTCCCAAATATTGTTATTAGTTGCCGTTTTAAAGCTATTTGTTACCCCTCTCTCTCTCTCACATATCTTTGGCGAATTTCATACAACCTATTAGCTCAATTGGTAGAGCATTGTGTAATACACAACGATGTAGGTTCGAATCCTGCATAGGTTTAACTACAATCAAAGTTGCACTAAGAGAAGTTACCCTTAAAATATATAAAGTTGCCCTAAAAGTGGTAAAAGTTACCCTGTTTTCAGATTAAGAGTTATTTTCAGCAGATCCCACCCCTATATGTATATATGTATATATGTATATATATATATATATGTATATATATATATATATATATGTATATATGTATATATGTATATATATATATATGTATATATGTATATATATATATATATATATATATATATATATATATATATATATATATATATATATATGTATATATGTATATATATGTATATGTATATGTATATATATGTATATATATATATATATATGTATACATGTATATATATGTATATATATGTTTATATATGTATATATATGTATATATGTATATATATGTATATATATGTATATATGTATATGTATATATGTATATATATGTATATATGTATATGTATATATATGTATATATATATACTTAAAGTTGATTTTAAAATGATTTATTCAATAAATTTTGTCCATATCCATATATTTATAGGGTGGCGACTTCAGGTTTTCTATAAAAATACCTTTGTGGAATTCAGATCATTAACTAAGACAGTAAAAAATCGGGTACTGTAGGTAGTTTTTATGCTTCAATTTCTCCGCTCTCTCCCTTAAGTCAAAACCATAATTAACTATCTCAAGTTCTTTGACCCCCTCCCCTTCTATCTCTTCAGCAGCCACCGCCCAACCCCCTTTACCATCGGCGCCAACGACCCTCCTCTCTCCACTAGCACCACCACTCCTTTTCTCTCTCCAAATGAAGGCCACGACACAATCACCGATTCACCACCACCCCTTCTGAACTGTCACACCCACCAGTGCCCTTCTATAACTCTCCACCAGCACACGACAACCCCATCATGGTCGCCCCTTCTTAACTCTCAAGTTCACCACCCTTTCTCTTTATTCGTCAGAACAGGAACACCTTCAGCTCCTCCCTTTGCGCACGACTTATCTATTATGTGGCTCGACAGCTCGACGCATCTCTCTTCGTGGGCGTGGCTATAACACCTAGACCTGGCAATCGGACTAATCGGATCGGATTCGCACCAGACCAATTCAGATCGGACCGTTTTCGGATCAAGCTACATTCGGACCGGATTCAGACCAGACCGTTTCTGATTCGAACATCATTCGGACTATTGTATTTCGGATCGGACCGTATTTTAGATTATGGTTTAAGATCATCATCCGATCGAGATGCATTTCGGATCGGACGGTTGTGGATGGGATGGTGGATTGTCTCATCTTTATTATGTATGGAGTTGTTACTCCATTGGTATGATGGTTTTCTTTGACTATGAGCTTTTGTTATGCATATATGGAGCTGCTACTCTTCGTGCTTTTTAAAGGTATACATAACTAATTTGCATAGTCAGAACTTGTGCCAAAGAGTACTTGTGATAATCTTTTTTTTTTTTAAAAAAAAAAAAATGGGTCAATTTGGGGTACATTAGATCAAAGCCTAATGGAAGCCCAATAATTTCGGATTGCTTTCGGATCAGGTTCACCTTCGGATAGGATTGATTTCGGATTGGGAAAGATCATATCGAATCATTCGGATTTATGATGAGTTTCAGATCAATACTAATTCGGACCGGATTCAGACCAGATCGTTTCGTATTCGGATCAAGGTTTGGACTGTCTGGTTCTGACTTAGATCGGACTAAGGATGGGATATTTTGGATCGGATATTCGGATCAGGACCAACTTTGCCAGGTCTAACAATAACACCAGCTCCACCGAAACACCACCGCATCTGTCTGAAATTCTTATGTAATCTACATTTTTAAATTAAAGATGTGAATTTTCTATGTTCTTATTGCGAATCTTTGATTTTATTGCTGAATTTGTTTAATTGAATTTGTTGAATTGAATTGGTTTAATTGAATTTCTAGTAAAGCTAGTGAATTTGGCTGCAAATGTGTTGTAAAGTTGTTTACTTTTAATATTGAATTGAAAATCACCTTTTGGACAAATCCGTAGGATCTGTAGTACCTGGATCTGGGTCCTATTTTCCAAAACCCGTCGTATCTGGGGCAGATCTAGACCCATCCTCTGAAAATAAATGTACATTTGGGTCCGTAAGGAGTTCGTCCAAATCCAGCACATTGCCATCCCTATTCAAGACCCTGTGTCACAATTTTTTTATAATATACAACTTTAGTAAAGAGTGGTTTACCTGTAAAATTGCCATAGGTCATTATGTTTGCCCCAAAAGCCTTCATAACCTCCTGGACAACATTTGGCACCAGCTTACTCTCATCTCTTCTTTCACTACTCTCACCATGAATACTGTTGAACTCAAGTGGAGTTCGTTCGAGTGTCTTACTCTCTTCCTTCATTACATTGGCAGCTTGCCTTGTGTTTACCTTCCATTTATGATTCTTGGACCTATCAAGGTACCCCACCAACCTAAAGCACTGGTTGCTGATATGACGCTTCATTCCACAGTGGTTACATCTCTTGAACTCCTTCTCTATTGTATTTCTCTTGTAATCCTTGATGTTGAAATGTTGTAAAGGTTCCAAAGCTCTGACTTTGTCTATTGACATTCAAAGCACTTGCTTCATTTCCAATGCTTATGTCTCCTGTAATTTACTTATTCTTTTCAATCTGCAACACAATATTGTAAGCTCTATTTACAGGGAAAAGGGGATCCATCCGAAGGAGGATGCTTTTCATCTACTCATAGCTTCCATTGAGTCCCATAATGAACTTCAAGAACCAGTTTGTAGCTTGTATTTTTAGCAACTTCTTCAGAACATTACAGGTACACTTACGAAATTAACAACCTAAATATCAATTTAAAATCAAAATTATATTAAATAATAATCTTCAAATAACATCTGAACTAAAAAATATAACAAATTGCAACCCTAAACCCTTAAAACACGAAAAAACGAAAAAAAACTCAATGAACTAAAACACGAAAATAAATTAAATAAAAAAAGAAAAATAAATCAATAATATCATATCTGGAACTAAAAAATGAAAAAAAAAAGAAATTAGGGAAAGACGAGATTTTCAACTAAAAAACGAAAAAAATGAAATCGAAATTACAAGAAAATCTACTAGATAAATCGACGTTGTGGTGGTTGGTCGTGGTTGAAGAACGAATGCGACAACTTTGGTGGTTGGTGCATCAACGACGGCTTTGGTGGTTAGCGCAACGACGACACTTCGTTGTTGTTGTGGCTGCTGGAAGAACGAAGAGGAAAGGAAGTTCAGATGGTGATGCGGACCATTGGTAGAGGTGATTTGCACCACGTATGTGGCAAATTCGCCACTTGTTGCCACCCAGGTGGAGGGTAAAATGGACGTGCACGGTTGTTGGGTGAGGGGAGGGTTGATGGTGGTGGACTGGTCGGTGAGGGGAGGGGGGAGAGAGGGGAGGGGTGAAACCTAATAGGCTGAAGGTCTGAAGGATGAGAGCGAAAGGGAGGAAGTCAAAAAAAAGGAAGGGGGAGAATGAAGGAATGGCGTATGCGTGAGAAGGGTGTAGCTTTTTAAAGGCCCAAATCACTGAACTGATCCGGCCCATGTTGCCCACCAGAACAGTTTGAGTTATTGAGTTGGGTTTAAGTTTTTTAAATGGCCCCCATAAAACTCAACTTATTATCCTGTCATTTTTGCCAACGGATAAGTTGAGTTTAACGCCCTAACAAGTGACATGAGATACCCGAAGAATGGAACAGCCAACGCTACGATTACTTGTGTAGCAACCAAGAATGTTCTAATCATAATTTTGAAGCTCTTGTTCTCTTGGTATGTTGGAAACTCGCTTTCAGTGGAGAGTGTCACTGGCTTCAACATGAGTGCGTATTTTGCTAGTGGAGTCACCAAAGTGGTGTAGATTGCTACTTTTGAGGCTAGTTTATGCTTTGGAAGATTTAGTGTGATTTGTGAGTTTACTCCTGCTCCAAACATTAAGTAGCGTAAGACTGCCATAATGGCATAGCTGAGAGTGCACACTGTGAAACATAGGAGTAAAACCTGCCATATATAAAAAGTGGGACTAATGTGTTAAAGTATTAAACGCAATTTTCAACTTCTAAGAAATAAAACAAATAGCTCAAGATTCATTTATAGCTCAAATCATAATATTCTCTAAATCATCTTATGCTTTCACTATTTCTTTATGCATCATTTACTTTTTTGGTGAATGGATTGAATCATTGAAATAATCAAATATTGCCTCTAAAAATATGAGGTAGCGATATCAATGTGTCACATGAAGAAAGCTAACTTAATTCGAAAAAATTAGAGATCAAATATTTTCAGTCCAGAAGAAATACATAGATTTCCTTAGTAAGTTAATATTAAATTCAACACCAATTACTGAACATATAAGAAATAAAGCACATTTCCACCAATTAATGACATGACATGAAGCATGTGGAATGCACTAACTCAGTTTCTTCTTAACAACATAAATTACAGAGCAATTATATCGGTTGCATATTAATTTCCTGAATTATTCTCATCTCATTCATATTTCCAGATCAAGCAAGTTTGTGATATTAGCTGTTCAAAACCATATTTCTGTTATGCGGAGGAATCTCCAAGAAGAAACCATCACAACAAGCATGTAAACTTTATTTTCTTATGTAAAATAAAAAATCTATTCCTCTTTTCAAGTAGGTTGATTATGGGTTATTTTGATAAGGAATGATTATTGCATTTGATGCATAAACAAGATAAAGAATCAAGCTAAAGTTGGCATGAAAATTACCGTAGAGAATTGATGTTTCTTTTGGATGGAAGTATAGAGCGGCGGAGAAACTGGGTGAGCACTATAGCAAAACATGAATAAACTAACAGCCGTAGGTAATCCATTCAAGTTGAAAAGTTCTCCTTTGTTATGTAACCCAATTCCATCAAAAGCACCAACCCAAAAAACTGATGCAAGTATAACAAATAATGCTAGAACTCCACCAGCTGAGACATAAGCAAGAATGCTAAGGTCATCTAGCCAAACTGTTGGCAACAAAATCAATGCTACGAGAACAATGAAGCTTGAGTTCCCGTCGATTGATATTCCAAAGAAATCAAGCTTAATTTCTGGGAACAAGTTGTGTAGATTATCGCCTTCTAGTATTAAAAAGCCTGTTACAACCATGTAGAGGTATGCATATAGAACTATGGATACCACAACTTTGCCTATGCATCCGAAGGCGTGCTCGCCGATGTCGGAGTAGGATTTGATGCTTGGATCAGCTTCCATGCATCGTTTCACTAAAAGACCCGAGTATGTAGCATTAATAAAACAAGTATGTGACTATTTTGACGTAAGTATTAGGTGAAAAGATACAAAACAAGTGAAAGAAGTATTCATGTACGTACTCCATTCCTTATTTGAAACCGTCTAATAATATATTATTACCAAATATGAAATACCACAGGAGAAATAGCTAATTCCTAAAAGAAGAAGTAAAATAGCATTATTAAATCCCGTCAAAAAAAAATAGCATTAATAAAGATATAAGGTTATTACTTATTTGGGTCCTGTAAGACGTTGTGTAATTTCCCATAACCTTATTAGAGAGGTACAATAGTATGTCTTCCCTTTTTAAATCTTCAACATATTTCTTTAACCTTCTTACTTTCTTGGGTACTTTGATTTGATCCCTACTTTATTCTTTAACATGTACATATAGGGTCTGAGTCGTGTCGAATTTAGTTAAATTTCTCTCAATTTAAATTTTTCCAAGTACCAACTTTTTATAATAATAAAAAATACATAATAAAAAATACAAATACACAAAAGTTTTACATTGAATTGACAAGTATAAAAAGCAAAATTATAACTATTTCACGAAACATAGATCACTATGCATACTTTATACAAATGGTTACTTAAAAGTCAATGATGATGGAGCTTGATCTGCTCAAAATTATCTAATGCTTTGTTACAAGTGCACAGTTCACTATTGCATACTTAAGCTAGTTATGAGATAATGCAAGTTTCAGTTTCCGACAATTTAGTGCCACTTTATTAAATCACGTTTTAATCAGTTTAAGCTATACATTTATCATTTTAATCATATTTTTTAAAATCAATTTATGTATGTTTTTCAGTATATGAACATATTTGAGGTTATGGCATAAACTTATCAGGTTATAGCATAAAATGAATTTATCAGTTTATGACATCAACTTATGTGTATATTATAGGATATTTTGGTGTATATTTATGTGGAAAGATGAACCAGAATAATGTGGAAATACAATTTCACATAAAAACAAACAAAAGTAACTATTAGTGCATACTTAAAACACTTGGTATTACCCACTATTATTCTTGCTTACACGGTACAGGGGAAATAAGCATATAGCTCTTTTTTTCTTATACTGACAGAGAGTTTTTTTTTTTTTGGTCTTTAGCTAAACTCTTTACTACACTCACAAAGAAGCAAAAGGTTGGGCACAACCCTTAAAGGTTGCTAGACACACCAAAAACAAGCACATACTACTCCTATTTATACTATTTAATCTACTATGCATATGGAGCACATGGGTAATAAATGCTAGGCAATTTTTTCCATCTATGGTAAATTTTTTGTTCTTGACTCTTGTGGTGTTTATGTAGTTGTAAAATATTGATCATGTATGCTCCATCTAGAAGCTAGGAGAGAGAGAGTTAGTTGGTGATATATATTTTAACATATATGGCATAAACTGAACTAATTAGTTTTTGGGCATGAACTTTTCAATTTAAGGCTTTAATCTATATATTTATCAGTTTAAACATATTTTTTTAAGGGAAATTCCCAATTATAGGCTCCTATTATTGAGACTTCTCAATAGTAGATTCAACTTTTTTTTCTTTCAATTGCTAGGCCTTAGTTTTTCTAATTTACCTAAATGTGGCATTAATGAGACTTAAACGTTAGTTTCATATTTAGTTCTACTACTTCTGTTAAGTTTTGCCTAACCCCTAATAACCATGAGATATTTAGATCTAGACTCCTAACTAACTGACCACAACTGCAACATATATCATAGATACTTCTGTTCGCTTTGGTTTAAGAGCAAAAATATGGTGCACGACAACAAACAAATACCATTAAAATCTGGTTCTGTCTCCATTATTTCTTTCTCCGGAGCGCTTTTAAAGCTCCATCCCAATGCCACTTTTCTGGCTAGATTTCCCTTTTATATGGTAGAAACTATATTATTTTTCCTACATCTTTTGTGCACCATTTCTGCACATTACTTCACCTGATAAAAAAGTCTCATTTTCCTACACCTGTTCATGATCTTTTTACATATAATATAAAAATCCAGAAAAGCTAGACACATAAGCACAACCATGTCAAACAAACAATTATTGAGCTCATCATCACAGCCGTATACCCTACCCCTTTCTTCCCCCAGTTGGCATATCGAAAGCCATCCAAACTACTATATGTGCAAATAAAACTAAAACACCATGGCGAGAATTGCGAGAAATATGTTAACCAACTCTATTAACTATAGTACATGACAAAAAAAAATCCGAGTCAAGACACTTCTGCAGCTGAAAAAAAAAACACTAACAAATACTTGAATCCCCACAGAGGCACCCACACATCTTTCTTTCCCAGTACCAACATGCAACGAGACTCAGCAAGTATTAAAGTGGTGCCAATCTTAGTTCACTGACTTCACAGTAGACCCAAATGAAGAGCATTTCCATTATTATTAACTAATGAAAGCAAAACTCAGAGCCAAAGGAAAGAAGTATCAATCAACATAATATAACAGAAAATTCCATAGAGAAGAAAGCTAACTGGAGACTTAGAAATAGATAAGTGATAAAGTAAATTTAACCAGTTCCAAGCAGGAATTGATTTATTAATTCCTGGGGAGCTATAGAGTTTAACATAGTTAGGGAGTTAATAGGCTAATTAACGACAAACTCCTATTATTAACGGAAAATTATCAATAATGCCACATTTAGCAAATAAACAATAGTTGAGGCCTAGCAATGGGAAGAAATAAAAGTTGAATCTACCATTGGGAATTCTCAAGAATAGGAGTCTACCATTGGGAATTTCCCTTTTTTTAATCAATTTATGTATAATTTTCAGTTTATATATATTTTTCAGTTTATTGCACAAATTGAATTATCAAATTACAAGTCAAGTCGTATCGATTACAGTCAATTGGATAAAAACACGATATTTTTTTTTGAAGACATAATCAGAATAATGTAGGAAAGATGTATCTAGGCAAATGAAAGGGTTTTTTTGTTAGAAAGCACCTAATAAAATACAAGTTTTGTAGGTGAAGGACCTAATAAATTTTTTGTGTGTAAAAGGATCTATTAAAATACTTCCGATTGTTAAAAGGAACCAATTTATGAATTTCAGGCCAAAATTACCATGTTTTATTTTTGGGTGCCTTAGGTTTGTTGTTGTAACTGCCACTTTAGTGTAGTTGGTGTTTAGTGTAGTCAAGATGGAGGCGTTTAGTGTAGTTGTTGTAAATGGCAGTTTAGTGGCTCCACAGTTGTTGTTTCAACTTTTTTTGGATAAGCAATGGTGAAACTTACATATATGTATGATAATTCGACTTGTTGATGCTCATTGATAATACATTTGGACAACAAAAAAAGTATTCATGCGCATAGTTTTTGGCTCAAATATATTTCATAGATTGCAATAGAAGGGGTTACTATTCCATTCATTACATACATATTACAACAACTACATATTATATGGCTTAACTTTTAGTGACAGATTACATATTCGTTTTAGTGATAGTTCAAATAAAGTACCATATCAGTTTAAGCTATATATTTATCATTTTAATCATAATTATTTTTTAAAACAATTTATTTATATTTTTTCAGTATATGTACATATTTTGGGTTATGGCATGAAATGAATTTATTAGCTTATGGCATAAAATGAATTTATCAGTTAATGACATCAACCAGTGTACAAATGGCATAAACTTAACTTATCAATTTTTAGGCATGAACTTTTCAGTTTAAGCTATATATGTATCACTCTAACCAATATTATTTTATCAATTTATGTATATTTTTCAGTTTATGGCATAAATTGAACTTATCAAAATACACGTCGAGTCGTATCGGTTACAACGAGTTGGATAAAAAATGATATTTTTTAAAAAATATCAACGAGAAAATAATATAGGAAAGATGTATCTAGGCAAATGAATTAGAGAAACTACGTTCATATTATATAATAGATAGATGAAAGAATGGTATAATTGGAGGGAGAACCTACATGTGATGGCATTGAGGCCGTTAAAACAAGTTTTGAAGAAAGATGTGTTGCCTTTTTTTACTGAAATGTCATTTGCCTCTAACTCTACTAGAGGCTGCGTCAGAGCATTCTCAGATATCTTGTGTTTACCCTCCATTATTGCTAATATTGTGCGTGTGAGACTGAGAGATAGAAAAAATAATATGATTTCTATTTCAAAGCATAGTTATGGAATGTTAACGACTTAATGTTACATAGGAAATCAAAGGAAGGATGAGTGCGAAAACGAGTTAAAACGTGCATGATTTTCGTACCTTTTGTATATGCTTTCTGGGAATGGACGAATGGTCATAACAGGGGTAGTCTTTGCACCTAAAAATCCAAGAAAAAGTTAATTATAATAGCCAACAGGGGTAGGCCGTAGGTCCCTATATAATTTTCTATACGAGTCGAAGACCATTCTCTGCACGTTTTTAACGATGGCGGTAGAACTCCAACTGTACGAGTGCATAGTAGCCAACAGGGGTAGGATGTCATAATATCACATGGGAAGCATCTTGAGCATTTATTTATGATGATCTAAAGGCCTAGATTGGTTCTATATTCTCATTTTAAGTTATGGTTCTCATAAGATCTTACAGTTATATACCCCCTCCGGTTTTTTTAGTTTACTCGTTTTGATTTTTGACACTATTCACCTACATGACTTTAACTATCTCTTGTGATTTGTTCTTCAGGAAAAATATAGTGTACTGAAGGTCTTGAGTTCGAACAGGCAAATAAGTGAAGATGTATGGAGTGTTTGAAGTGTTTCAAAATTAGTGGCTTATTTTCAGGGATTTAATCAATTGTTAGTTTGTGTTAGTAGAGTCCTAAGATTCTAAAGGTTTGTTAGTGGGATTTGCAAAGACATTTTCTTTGTAATTAATGGGGCATGTTTCCACTACTTTCCATTATTCAGTTTATGTTAGCTAGTTTTTAGGTCAAGTAGTTTTTATCAAGACTATTTAATGATGCACTCTTTTAGTATTAATATGCAAGTTAAAACAAAGTAGTAAGTATTGAGACTTGAATCTATTTGTATATTTCTTCCGTTGCAATATTTCTTCTTCATTCTTATTCTTTATAAAGTTAACATGGTATCCGAGTAAACACTAAGTTCGATCCTTTAAAATAAAAAAAGTGTGTGGGCGGCGTTTCTTTTGTAAGGCTGAGTCGAGAGTTAGTAGAAAAGAAAAAAAAGGTTAAGAGTAAACACAGTGATGTAGTTCCAAAATATGGCAAACAATGGAGTCAATTTATCCTTTCATCCCTTAATTCCAATCTTTAAGGGTGAGAAGTATCATCTATGGAGTATCAAGATGCAAACTATGTTTCAATCCTCGGAGTTGTGGGATATTGTGGAGAGCGGACACAAGGAACTGGTAGAGGCTCATGCGGAACCCGATCTGAATTTGCGTGAAAGTCGCAAAGGGAATGCAAAAGCTTTATTTATCATCCAATCAGCAGTGGATAATGATATTTTTTCTCGAATTTCAACAGCTAAGAAAGCAAAGGAAGCTTAGGAATTTTTTTTGAAAATGGACACAGAGGTGATAGCAAGGTAATATATGTCAAGTTGCAAAACCTCCATGGTAATTTTGAGTCTCTCAAAAAGAAAGTAAAAGAGTCAGTGGAAGAATATTTGTCTAGAGTGTCAATTATTGTTAATTAAATAAGGTCGTCTGGTGAAAATATTAATGACTCAACAGTGGCGCAAAAAGTTTTAAGAAGTCTTACAAAAAATTACAACCATGTTGTTGCTGCTATTGAGGAGTCAAAAAATATGTCTATCTTATAGTTTTGATGAGTTAATGGGTTCACTTTTAGCCCATGAAGATAGAATTTCATGGTCTTAAGGAAATGAGGAAGAAAAGGCTTTTCAAGTGTAAGAAAAGTTCATTAGTGGAGATCACAATCAAGGTATGTAGGGCTTTGATGGCCGCGGTAGTGGTCGTGGTCGAGGTCACGGTCGTGAAGAAGGTGGAAGGCATGGTCAATCCGAAGGAATACATCAATCTATGAGTAGCATCCAATGCTACTGTTGCAAAAGGTATGGTCACAAGAAAGACTGTTGTTGGGATAAGCAAAGAGATGAGCAAGGTCAACAAACTAATTTTGCTCAAAAGGTCAAAGAAGAAGAGAGCAGACTTTTCTAAAGTTTGTGAGTTCGTGTACTCAAGTTGAAACCAATATGTTCGTGTGTGGTAAAGTGTTTGTGTTCGTGATAATGTGTTTGTTGTGAAAGTTGGGTTCCTAACAATGGAATATTGGAAAGTCTAAAGTTCGTGAATGTTCTAATCAGTAATGGAGTCCATATTTTTTAGTTGACTGGGTCGTTGTGTTATCAGCAAGATCAATGGTAGTAATTTTGAAACAAGGGGTTGTGTTGGAAGTGTTTCAAAATTAGTGGCTTATTTTTAGGGATTTAATCAATTGTTAGTTTGTGCTAGTAGAGTCCTAAGATTCTAAGGTTTGTGAGTTAGTGGGATTTAGACATTTTCACTACTTTCCATTATCCAGTTTATGTAGCTAGTTTTTAGGTCAAGTAGTTTTTGTCAAGGCTATTTAATGATGTACTCTTTTTGCATTAATATGCAAATAAAAACAAAGCAGTAAGTATTGAGAGTTGCATATGTTTGTAAGTTTCTTTCGCTGCAATATTTCTTCTTTATTCTTATCTTTTATAAAGTCAACATGGAAGTGTGATTACCCCTTACCTTTCCCCCTAACTCCAAAGTCCGCTTTCTGGTACGTTGCAACTAGACCAGTCCAAAAATGATCCGACCTGATTTTCTTGGATTTTGAACAAGATTTTTCAACCTGAAACCCGAAATGACCTCAACCCGATAAACCTAGAAATTTTGGGTCAGGGTCAAGGTTGAATCCGACCTGACCCGTTTGGTACAAAATTCTAATAAATTCTAAAAAATGAATTTTTTGAAATTGTGAAATATAATATTTAAAATAGTATGACTAATATCTTTGACTTGTTATGATATCGTTCATAGTACCGTTATTGATCAAAATTTTACCAATTTTATCTATTTAAATCATATACTTCCTCCGATTTTTTTTAGTTCTACCATTTCTATATTTGCACGTTTGCAAAAGAAACACTTTAAGCATTAATATATTCGATTATACATAAGTAAAAATTATAAAAAGTTGATATTTTGAAAATATATCGAGACAATCTAACAAGATAGCACATGACTATATTTTTCCTTATGTATAAATAATACATGATGGTCAAAGTGAAATATGAAAATTGTGACAAAAGTCAAAATCTAGAAGTAAAAAAATGGAGGAAGTATATGTTACTAATACGATCGTTTTACATCATAACAAAGATGAAAATATTTTTACTAATGATAAGTGCTCATTTTCTATGAAAAATAGAACAATAAAAATATTGATAAAACGGTGTCATTGACCCGTATTTTACCCCGGCAGCCTGTATTTATCGAACCCGAAACTTGCCTGCCCAAACCGTTGTGCGTATCATAAAGAATAATTCCAGTAGGTTGGAAAAAAATACTCGTAGATCTTTTCGACAATAGGTGATCATACCCCTAGATGACTTCTATTTTTGGGAACTTTAATTTGCACTTTGCTATAATATGTTAAGCGCACACAAATTAGCTAATCTTCTGATCTAATGATTAAATTAATTTTTCTTATTTTGTTCTCAGTTTCCGATTAGTATTAGGAGATACATATATATTTGAGGATTTCACTTAGAATAGAACACCTTTTCATTATTTTAGTTTTGTTTTGGCTCTATTTTGTTTTGTAGTCTTTAGCCCTATTTTCATTAGTGTCCATTGCGATTAATGAAGTAAATTTTCATCTTTAATTCTTCATAATTATATCTGTTTTTCACCATTTCGTTCTTTGTTTATTGATTAATAGTTCCTACTATTGCTTTCTTCAGTTCTAGGTTCAGTTATGTTATATTCTAGTAATCATGAGTTTCTTTTTTATTGGATTCAATTTGGTCGTTGTTAGCCATGTGTGAGTAGTTTAATTCGTAGGACTAACTTTGGGAATCTATGTATGATATAAGGGATTAACTTGAATGTTTGTTTTGCTTATAACTGGTATTTTCTATTTCTTTTAATTGATCATTTCTTCATGCTAGTTTACAAGTCAGGCCACACTTATTTATTAATCTATACATTGAGACATGAATTTCCGCACAAGCTTCCATTATATGATAGGTATAAAAATTGTTGTCAAATTAAAGTGAGAGCACCAAGAGAAGTTTTAAGCGAGGCGATGTTCAAAAGAAATTGTATTTCTTTAATTAGAATGGAAGAGGAGACGAAATCTAGACATCCGCACCTCTTAACCGAAACCCTGAAGCGTATCTCATATTATGAAAGACCAGTTTTCTAGAAAGCCTATATATATATATATATATATATATATATATATATATATATATATATATATATATATATAGGAATAGGATCTTGTGAAAACAACTCATAATCTGAAAACTGAAAACAAATAATGTAGACCGTCCATTTGATAATCAGACGAATGATATTAAATGATGATAACGAATGGTGAGGATTTTGAAGATTCATTATCTCTCGTACTCCTCTCCCACACAAAATTCTCTCTCTTCCTCTCTCTCACGGGTATTTTTCTCTCTCATCCTACTTTCTCTGAAGCACAAATCTCTCATACTCTACTGCTTCTCTCTCACTGGTGTTCCATCAGTTGCTCGCAGCTAATTCTATCACTTTCAATGGTTGTTCGCTGCTTCTACGATCTGAAATTTTGGTGTGATTTCGTTTATTTTTTCATGTTTTTGTTCATATTAATTTCGAAGTTCAATTACTCATTCTTTGACTTGCGAATCGCTAGATTCAGATCAATTTTAGCTTAATTTTGCTCGAGTTATTTGAAAATTATATAGTTTTTAGGCTTAATTTCTTGAATTAGTTATTCGCAAATGGCTGGAAAGAAATGAAAGATGATGTCGATTTTGAACTATTAGTTGAGGTGTTTCTTGTGATTTCTAAAACGTTAGGGTTTATATTAGGATTATGTGCATTTGTCTATGTTGTTCATTTATGAATCTTTTGAGTTTGTTAGGTTTAGTTTATTTGAAATTATATGTTGATTTTTGTGATTTTGTTGATTTTTCGTGTTTATTACATCTGATGGTTACCTTACATGGATGTTGTTGCTTTCTCTGATGTAAAACTGGTGATCGGCTGTAATCACTTCATATAAAACCCCCCTTCTCAACATGTTCTCTCTCCTCAACATTCATACTATTGATTTTTCTGCAAATCTTGAAATTCGCTCTCCTAAAAATGTCTTCAGAATCTACAGAAGAGATGCAATCAATCTTCTTGCAATTTTAATTTTCAAAATCTTTCGTTTCATGTGGTATTGTCTAGTTTTATGCTTTTGGCGTCGTCCTCTTTGTTATTTTTATCTTGTCTATTATGGTGTAGCATAATATGTGTGTTTTATTAGTTTCCCAAATATTATTATTAGTTGTTGTTTTAAAGTTATTTGTTACCCTCTCTCTCACATATCTTTGGCGAATTTCATACAACCTATTAGCTCAAATGGTATAGCATTGTGTAATACACAACGATGTAGGTTCGAATCCTGCATAGGTTTGACTATAATCAAAGTTGCACAAAAAGAAGTTACCCTTAAAATATATAAAGTTGCCCTAAAAGTGGTAAAAGTTACCGTTAAAATATATAAAGTTGCCCTAAAAGTGGTAAAAGTTACCCTGTTTTATTTCAGTTTTCAAATTAAGAGTTGTTTTCAGCAGATGCCACCCCTATATGTATATATATGTATAAATGTATATATGTATATATGTATATATGTACATATATACATATATATATGTATATATATTAAAATTAATTTTAAAATGATTTATTCAATAAATTTTGTCCATATCCATATATTTATAGGGTGGCGACTTCATGTTTTCTATTAAAATGCCTATGTGGAATTCAGACCATTAACTAAGACAGTAAAAAATCGGGTACTGTAGGTAGTTTTATGCTTCAATTTCTCCGCTCTCTCCCTTTAGTCAAAACCATAATTAACTATCTCAAGTTCTTTGACCCCCTCCCCTTCTATCTCTTCAGCAGCCACCGCGCCCAACCCCTTTACCATCGGCGCTGACGACCTTCCTCTCTCCACTAGCACCACCACTCATTTTCTCTCTCCAAAAGAAGGCCACGATACAATCACCAATTCACCACCATCCCTTCTGAACTGTCACACCCACCAGTGCCCTTCTCTCTCTCTCTCCACCAGCACACGACAACCCCATTATGGCGCCCCTTCTTAACTCTCAAGTTCACCACCCCTTCTCTCTATTCGTCAGAACAGGAAGACACCTTCAGCTCCTCCCTTCGCGCACGACTTATCTATTATGTGGCTCGACAGCTCGACGCTTCTCTCTTCGTGCGCATGGCCATAACACCTAGACCTGGCAATCGGATCAATCGGATCGGATTCGCACCAGACCAATTCAGATTGGACTGTTTTCCGATCAAGCTACATTCGGACCGGATTCGGACCAGACCGTTTCTGATTCAAACATCGTTCGGACTATTGTATTTCGGATCGGACCGTATTTTAGATTATGGTTTCAGCTCGTCATCTGATCGAGATGCTTTTCGGATCAGACGGTTGTGGATGGGATGGTGGATTGTCTCATCTTTATTATGTATGGAGTTGTTACTCCATTGGTATGATGATTTTCTTTGACTATGAGCTTTTGTTATGCATGTATGGAGCTGCTACTCTTCGTGCTTTCTAAAGGTATACATAACTAATTTGCATAGTCAGAACTTGTGCCAAAGAGTACTTGTGATAATCTTTTTTTTTTTTTAAAAAAAAAAAATGGGTTAGTTTCGGGTACATCTGATCAAAGCCTAATGGAACCCAATAATTTCGGATTGCTTTCGGATCAGGTTACCTTCGGATCGGGCATGATCATATCGAATCATTCGGATTTATGATGAGTTTCAGATCAATACTAATTCGGATCGGATTCAGACCGGATCATTTCGTATTCGGATCAAGGTTCGGACCATCAGGTTCTGACCCAGATCGGACCAAGGATCGGATATTTTGGACCGGATTTTCGGATCAGGACCAACTTTTCCAGGTCTAACAACACCACCAGCTCCACCGAAACACCACCGCATCTGTCTGAAATTCTTATGTAATCAACATTTTTAAAGATGTTAATTTTCTATGTTCTTGCTGCGAATCTTTGATTTTATTGCTGAATTTGTTTGATTAATTTGTTGAATTGAATTGGTATAATTGAATTTCTAGTAAAGCTAGTGAATTTAGCTGCAAATTTGTTGTAAAGTTGTTTATTTTTTATTTTGAATCAAAAATCACCTTTTGGACAAATCCGTAGGATCTGCAGTACCTGGATCTGGGTCCTAGTTTCCAAGACCCGTCGGATCTGGGGTAGATCTAGATCCATCCTCTGAAAATAAATCTATATTTGGGTCCGTAAGGAGTTGGTCTAAATGCAGCACATTGACATCCTTATTCAAGAACCAGAGTCACAATTTTTTTATAATATACAACTTTTGTAAGGAGTGGTTTACCTGCAAAATTGCCATAGGTCATTATGTTTGCTCCAAAAGCCTTCATAACCTCCTAGAAAACATTTGGCACCAGCTTACTCACATCTCTTCTTTCACTACTTTCACCATGAATACTGTTGAAGTCAAGTGGAGTTCGTTCGAGTGTCTTACTCTCTTCCTTCATTACATTGGCAGCTTGCCTTGTGTTTACCTTCCATTTATGATTCTTGGACCTATCAAGGTACCCCACCAACCTGAAGCACTGGTTGCTGATATGACGCTTCATTCCACAGTGGTTACATCTCTTGAACTCCTTCTCTATTGTATTTCTCTTGTAATCCTTGATGTTGAAATGTTGTAAAGGTTCCAAAGCTCTGACTTTGTCTATTGACATTCAAAGCACTTGCTTCATTTCCAATGCTTATGTCTCCTGTAATTTACTTATTCTTTTCAATCTGTAATTTACTTGATTCATCCGAAGGAGGATGCTTTTCATCTACTCATAGCTTCCATTGAGTCCCATAATGAACTTCAAGAACCAGTTTGTAGCTTGTATTTTTAGCAACTTCTTCAAAACATTACAGGTACACTTACGAAATTAACAACCTAAAATCAATTTAAAATCAAAATTATAGTAAATAATAATCTTCAAATTACATCTGAACTAAAAAATATAACAAATTACAACCCTAAACCCTAAAAACAAGAAAAAACGAAAAAAAACTCAATGAACTAAACCACGAAAATAAATTAAATAAAAAAAGAAAAATAAATAAATAATATCATATCTGGAACTAAAAAATGAAAAAAAAAAAAGAAATTAGGGAAAGACGAGATCTTCAACTAAAAAACGAAAAAAATGAAATCGAAATTACAAGAAAATCTACTAGATGAATCGACGTTGTGGTGTTTGGTCGTGGTTGAAGAACGAATGCGACGACTTTGGTTGTTGATGCATCAACGACGGCTTTGGTGGTTATCGCAACGACGACACCTCGTTGTTGTTGTGCGCCTGGTGGAAGAACGAAGAGGAAGTTGGGCGCAAGAGAAGAGGAAGTTCAGATGGTGATTCGGGCCATTGGTAGAGGTGATTTGCACCACGTATGTGGCGAGTTCGCCACTTGTTGCCACCGAGGTGGAGGGTTAAATAGACGTGCACAATTGTTGGGTGAGGGGAGGGTTGATGGTGGTGGACTGGTCGGTAAGGGGAGGGGGGGAGAGGGGAGGGGTGAAACCTAATAGGCTGAATGTCTGAAGGATGAGAGCGAAAGGGAGGAAGTCAAAAAAAAGGAAGGGGGAGAATGAAGGAATGGCGTACGCGTGAGAAGGGTGCAGCTTTTTAAAGGCCCAAATCACTGAACTGATCCGACCCATGTTGCCCACCGGAACAGTTTGAGTTATTGAGTTAGGTTTAAGTTTTTAAAATGGCCCCCAAAAAACTCAACTTATTATCCTGTCATTTTTGCCAATGGATAAGTTGAGTTTAACTGATCCGATTTTGAAAAAACCATATCCGTTTGTTTTTGTTTAATTTAAGGTTCTTTCCGCTAGTGTTTTCTTTCAGAAATGAGAAAAGAGGATGAATTTTTCTTAAACAGTGAAACGGAATATAGGATTTTTGAACTTTGTTTTCAAGGATATTATGAACCTTGCTATCGTACCATGAAGAAATTTCAAAAGATTAAAACATTGATTTTTCTCTCTATTATTATATAAGAGGCTTAAGCTGTTGAATTTCTGTGATGTGTATTACAACCTGAGAGAAAATGGCTAAGGAGTTGTACAAAGCTTTTATATACAAACTCTACTACCAACCCTAATGATTAGGTCTACTACAAGGAAAAAAAGTACTAAAGGTGATACAATGTACCTAAGATCACACAAAGGAAAAATAAAAGAGCACATGTGCCAGCTGTGTACTCATGTAAATATGTAATGCAGTGTAACAAGCTGCATAATGGCTCTATTTAGGGAGGCATTTTAGGTGCCTAAAATGATAAGTTGCTCAAACTTTTAGGTGCTAAAATGAATTAGGTGTGTTTGGGAAATATCTAAAATAAAATTTCAGTTCCTAAAATGACTGATATTGACAAGGTAAAAAATTTAACGTTTGAAAATCAGGTACCTAAAACGTTGGAAAATCAAGAGTTCTTGATTTTGCTATTAGCATGAGTGTACTCAGTACAGTAGCAATGAAAACAAGGCAAAATAACCACATTATTACCATATTCCTTACATTATGTTCAGATCAGGGGCGGATCTACTAAGTAACAAGAGGTAGCATATGCTACCCCTAAAAAAATTTTAAAAAAATTTAGCAGGGAGAAAAAAAAAAAGAAACAGAATATAGATAAAATCTAGCAATATATAACTAATGTAATCCGCTTGCCGCGGTGGTAAGAGCACTTCTCTGAAGACACAGGAGTCTCAGGTTTGATTACTTGCATTGTGTAACATGTTGTTGTTTTTCCTTATCTACTTTTGTTCATTCTCTTTTTTCTTTTTTTCCTTTTTCTTTTTTCCTTTTTCCTTTTTCTTTAAATTCCCCTATGCCCTAATCTTCTCCATCTTCCACAATTATACTTGTAAATTTAAACAATATAATACTTCATATTACAACAAATTTTGTTCTGATTATAGTTGTCTTTCATTATATTATAAATACATCAGTCCTCTAATTTTCGAATAAAAAGGTTCAACTTTTTATAAATCACATATTATAAAGAGAATCTTCTTGAATTTTTTTTATAAAGTACGTACTTACCCATGTATTTTTTCCATTTTCTACGCTATATTCTGAATATTTTTTCTTTTCAAATTGTAGCTTTGATTTTTTTTTATTGTATATTGTACCCTTCTGTTAAACGTTAAGTTTTTTATTTTTAGTTCTTCAGACTTACATAATAAGAGAGAGAAAATTCTTCGGCTTTAAAAGGGTTGGATATGATAGGGTTGTAGGGTACGTAGAGTTTTTATGGGAAGAACTCCCTCATAATGTAAGTCTAAAGAATATAGTACTAAGAACCATATAATAATATAGTGTCGTATTTTTAAAAGGGTTCACTAGTGGAAAAACAAGGAAGGGCTGCGGTCAAAACAGCCCTAAGGGCTGCGTTTTTGGCCAGCAGCCCTTTCCATAGCAGCCCTTCAATAAATAAGAAGGGCTGCGGTTTTAAACCGCAACCCTTCACAACGAAGGGTTGCGGTTCAGGCCAAAAACGCAGCCCTTCTAAGCTGGAAGGGCTGCGTTTTCTCGAACTGGCAGCCTCTTCTCTAAATGAAGGGTTGCGGTTTTAAGCCAAAAACGCGGCCCTATTTAAGTGAAGGGTCGCGGTTTAGGCTTAAAACCGACCCTTCACATTCAAATTTTTTTTTTTTTAAATAAATTGCACCCCCACCCCCGCTTGCCCGGCCCAAAGACACCCCACCCCCCAGCCCCCAAGACCCCCCCCACCCCCGCCCACCCCTGCCCGCCCCCAAGACACCCCACCCCCGCCCCCAAAGACACCCCACCCCCCCCCACCCCCCCCCCCCCCCGCCCCCCCGCCCAAAGACACCTAACCCACCCCCGCCCACCCCCAAGACCCCCCCCACCCCCGCCCACCCAAGCCCCCCACCCCCGCCCACCCTCTCGCACTCCCACCCCCTACCCCCGGCCACACCCGCACCCCCCGCACTCCCCCCGCCCCCGCCCCCACCCCCGCCCACCCCCCTTCACTCCCCGCACCCCCATCCCACGCCCACCCTCTGCCACCTCTTCCACCCATTGCTTCGACCACCCCAAAGACCTAACCGGCCCATAGCCCGACCCACAGACCCACCATGGCAGCCCCCCCCACCCCACCCCCACCCAAAACCTCCCTTCGACACAAAAAAAAACCGATCAAATTGCAATAATAATATATGACAAGTTTTTGAACGTAATATAATAATTATCTTTAAATATGTATATATTTAATAATGTAAAATGTGTACATAGAATTGATACAAACTAGTAGATGTATCATAAGCAATCATCGCAAATGTGGGACGCCAACTTATCCCGAACTTCATGTAATTCGTCTGTGGTGAAGGCCCTCAAACGTGGTGTGTTATTCATATAAACCTTGCAAAACAACCAAGGAATAAACACATAATATAAGAATTCAATCATTTACCGTAGTTAGTAGTTCTAAAAATGACATATACCTTCCCGAAATTCAATCAAAAACAAATGCAAGCCTAAAACTCTACACACTAGTTATATTATACCTTATATTATCATATTGAAAAAGAAAATGGAGTTAAATGAAGCGATAAGTACGAATTGGACGCGAAAAGGCAAAAATTGGCCTAAAATGCCCTTTTCGTTCCCAAAATTCAACCTACAACAATTGCAAACCTAAAAATCTACACAATAGTTACATTATGCCTCATATTATCATGTTCAAAATGAATTTGGGGTTAAATGACTCGATAAATACGATTTGGAAGCGTAAAAGGCAAAAATAGGCCTAAAAATGACATTTTCGTTCCCAAATATATGCATGTGCTACTTTTTCTAAACCAATTCATACCTATTACCAATCGATCTAATCTAAACTAACATATACTAATAAGTTACATACCTTTTGAAGATCATCGGCGTTAGTGCATCGGTTGACGATATCGAACATGTACCTCGGCACGTAATAGCCACATGCAAGTCCATCTTCTTGTTGCGGACACTAAATGTTCACCAAAGGATGCATCCAATGACATTCATGTTAATTAGATGTGTAGTATGTGGCTAAAAGTGTTTCTATATAAGGACAAATAAATTAGTCATGTTACCTCGACTGGTATCCAAACAGGAGCTTTTGGTGCTCGAAGTCCTGTTGCACTAATATGCTTCATCACACTACATCAACAACATTATTATAAGATTAGATGTACTAACTGTTTATATATTTAAAGATGATGAATAATGTGTAATTATTAATAAGTGCGTATATATTTAGTTTCGATTAGGCTACCTATTTAACAATGATTTGATTAGTAAGGACCGTGGTGGTTGTCGATGCAAAGAATCAAACTGGTAGACTTCGTTACGTGACAAACATATCGCAAGCAGTGTCCAATGAGCCCTACAACAAGAAAATATAGTTATTATTAATCGTAGAACAATTAATAGGTCAATTTAAGTATCGAATAATAAAAGTAAAGCGAGTTTAACAAGCATACTTTTCAATATAAGGAACAAGAATGATCTGATGATATCCAAAACGAGATGATGCTTTGAAACTCATGTCGAGATACTCTTTCACGTCGGCTTTGTTTTGTAAGCAATTGTCATCTCGTATTATGTTTGGACATAACCAACCAAACATTGCACTAGATGTTGCAAGCAATTCATTGTATAATAACCTGAGAAATTATATTGATTATATTAAAAGTAAATCAACAATTACTTATTATGGATTTGAAAACTACTTAAGGCATATATATGTATATGTATATTTAATTTATATACTTATGTATTACCTCATGAATGTTTGTATCATGGGAACATTCAACTCTACCCCACATAAGAATTCTTTAATATCAACCTTTGAAATGAATGTGCATGAGTCCTCAAGGTAGTGGAATTGTTGCTCCCCCAAAGCAACCTCAATTGCGCTTTCATCGGGTAAATCGCTAGCGCACTCATGTAACCAAAAGCATGGCGTAATGGCAACTGTCGTCATTGAGCCACTCCCCGTTGCCGTTGTCGACCCTATTGTGGGGTAATGGCTGAACATCCACTTCTCTCTCGCCTCATTGTACGAATGAGCACCCAAATGATGATAATACTTCCTAGCTTTTGCACTCGAGCTACTTTTCTCACGACTTGCCTAAAACACACAATTATAAACAAAGGTTAGCTACGTACGGTGCTATACAATACTTTGGATCTAAGTTTATTAAATCTTAATAAAGTATTCTTACAATAGCTTGTGGGGTTGTTTTCTTGGCAACAAATGCTTCCCACTCTTCAGGTTTGATAGTTTTCCACATTTGAAATGGTAATTTGGATGGTGCAGATGATGTTTCCGGTGAAGCCTCAGGATCGGCTTGTGTTTCTCCGCCGTAGATGTTCTTCTTCTTTGTACCTACTACTATCCTCCGCTTAGTGATCCACCCAGACACTAACTTAGCCTTGAAATCTCTGAATCTCTGGGCAACCGCGGATAGAAATACATTCTTCTTGGCTTCATCATCTTCGATATTGAATTGATTCTACAAAAAACGCAGTTCACAAATTAGTTTTCGCAAATGTTGTAATTTATATGCTATAAGTAATATTACACATATATTTAACTAAATAATTAAGAAACTAAACGTTATTGTACTTGAAGCTTACCATGGTATCTTCCCATAGACACCGCTTCAATCCCTCGGGCACCTCATTCCATGAGTGCAAAATGTAGAGTTTATGCATGCAAATGCCAACTTGCATGCCATACTTTTGACGCCACTTTCCACAAGGTTGACCCATGTTATCGTACTCCAAATTCATATTTGTGTGTTTCCCTAGTGACTTTGTAGGTCCCCTTCCTTTTCTCTTTTTCGTCGCCAATGACTTCCTAGGCATTTGTACATTTATCTCTTCACGGCGAAATCGAGACAATTTACCCCTTTCCTTTCTCGCATCGAAAGACTCATCCTCGGTAGTGTGTTTAGCGCCACTTGTAGTGTTATCCGTATGCACATCCGCCATCTCCCTGAAATTGTACTAATAATGCATTAATATAACAAAAAATTAAAATTAACATTGCCACTAAGGGGGGTGGGGTGTGGGGAGGGGGTTACGTGTGCAAAGGGCAAAGCGGGTGGGGGAGGGGGAGGGGCGTGCAGGGGAGGGGGGGGGAGGGGGTTGTGCGGTGGGGGGGGGGGGGGGGTGCGGTGGGGGGAGGGGAGGGGGTGTGCGGTAGGGGGGAGGGGAGGGGCTGTGCGGTGGGGGGGGGGGAGGGCAAGCGAGGGGGGAGGAGAGGGGGCGTGCGGTGGTGGGGGGAGGGGGAGGGGTGTGCGGTGGGGGGGATGGGAGGGGCTGTGCGAGTGGGGGGGGGCAGGGGAGGGAGGGAGAGGGGCTGTGCGGTGGGGGAGGAGGGGAGGGGTGTGCGGTGGGGGGAGGGGAGGGCTGTGCGGTGGGGGGGAGGGCGTGCGAGGGGGGGAGGGGAGGGGGGGGGCAGGTGGGGGGGGGAGGAGAGGGGGGTGTGTAGTGGGGGGGGGGGGGGGTGTGCGGTGGGGGGAGGGGAGGGGCAGTGCGGTGGGGGGAGGGGTCGTGCAGGGGGGAGGGGAGGGGGCACGGGGGGAGGGGAGGGGGGTTGTGCGGTAGGGGGAGGGGAGGGGAGGGGGCTGCGCGGTGGGGAGGGGAGGGGACGGGAGGGGGCGTGCGGTGGGGGGGGGAGGATTTGGAAGCGAAAAGGCTAAAAGTCGGCCTAAAATGCCCTTTTCGTTCCCAAAATTTAACCTACAACAATTGCAAACCTAAAAACCAACACAATAGTTACATTATACCTCATATAATCATGCTCAAAAAGAATTGGGGTTAAATCACTCGATAAGTACGAATTGGATGCGAAAAGACAAAATTTGGCCAAAAATGACCTTTTCGTTCCCGAAATGCAACCAAGAACAAATGCAAGGCTAAAAATCTACACAATAATTACATTATATCTCATATAATCATGTTCAAAAAGAATTTGGGGTTAAATGACTCGATAAGTACGAATTGGATGCGAAAAGGCAAAATTTGGCCTAAAATGACCTTTTCGTTCCCGAAATGCAACCAAAAACAAATGCAAGCCTAAAAATCTACACAATAGTTACATTATATCTCATATAATCATGTTCAACAAGAATTTGGGGTTAAATGACTCGATAAGTACGATTTGGAAGCGAAAAGGCAAAATTTGGCCTAAAATGACCTTTTCGTTCCCGAAATGCAACCAAGAACAAATGCAAGCCTAAAAATCTACACAATAGTTACATTATATCTCATATAATCATGTTCAAAAAGAATTTGGGGATAAATGACTCGATAAGTACGATTTGGAAGCGAAAAGGCTAAAATAGGCCTAAAATGCCTTTTTCGTTCCCAAGATTCAACCTACAACAATTGCAAACCTAAAAATCTACACAATAGTTACATTATACCTCATATAATCATGTTCAAAAGAATTTGGGGTTAAATGACTCGGTAAGTACGATTCGGAAGCGAAAAGGCTAAAATAGGCCTAAAATGACCTTTTCGTTCCCGAAATGCAACCAAGAACAAATGCAAGCCTAAAAATCTACACAATAGTTACATTATATCTCATATAATCATGTTCAAAAAGAATTTGGGGTTAATTGACTCGATAAGTACGATTTGGAAGCGAAAAGGCAAAATTTGGCCTAAAATGACCTTTTCGTTCCCGAAATGCAACCAAGAACAAATGCAAGCCTAAAAATCTACACAATAGTTACATTATATCTCATATAATCATGTTCAAAAATAATTTGGGGTTAAATGACTCGATAAGTACGATTTGGAAGCGAAAAGGCTAAAATAGGCCTAAAATGCCCTTTCCGTTCCCAAAATTCAACCTACAACAATTGCAAACCTAAAAATCTACACAATAGTTACATTATACCTCATATAATCATGTTCAAAAGAATTTGGGGTTAAATGACTCGGTAAGTACGATTCGGAAGCGAAAAGGCTAAAATAGGCCTAAAATGACCCGAGAATCAGGTCACATGGCAATGGAATGCCCATCAGCTGGTAGCGGCGGAGCTAGTGAGAAGAGTTACAAATGTGGAGAGCATTCCATTGCCATGTGACCTCACTCTCCACATTTGTAACACAGTCCCACCACCACCGCCACTACTGCCCCCCACTGCACTCCCTCATTGCCATGTAGGCGTAAAATGACCTTTAATTTTCGTTTCCGAAGCCTAAAAATCTATATAGTTACATTATAAAACAAAAAAGAAAATGAAAGATAGTAGTGATACCAAACATGTGTTACAACTTACCACAATGCCTTCACCACAATGCCTCACCCACCCCTATCCACCCTCTCGTCCAAAGATCCCCCGCCTCTCCCCCACCCCATGCCCAGCCTCCCCAGCCCTCCCCCACCCCCTTTCCAAAGATCCCCCGCCCTCCCCCACCCCATGCCCACCCTCCCTCACCCCATGCCCACCCTCCCCACCCCATCCCCACCCTCCCAACCATCCCCCCCCCCTCCCGCCACCCCCCTCCCCCACCCCATGCCCGGCCTCCCCTCCTCCCCCCTTTCCAAAGATCCCTCGCCCTCCCCCACCCCATGCCCAACCTCCCCACCATCCCCCATCCCCCGCCCACAGCCCCCCACCCCCTACCCACCCTCCACAAGCCCTCCCCCACCCCTACAATCACATTTTACAACACAAAATAGAAGAGAAATTAAATAAAACAAAGAGGAGAGAGAGTGAGAGGGGAATTACCAACAATGCAGTAGTGGTGGTGGTGGTGGCGTCAAAGCGCGCTGAGAGAAGAGAAGAAGAAGGAGCTCAGGCAACGCTGAGAGAAGAGAAGAAGAAGTGTGCACCGGCGATGGGACGGCGCTCCGGCGATGTGTCGGTGCTCCGGTGATGGCCGTTAGGGCGGTGCGCGAGTTAGTGTGAGGGAGAGGAGTGAGTGTGCGAGTGAGTGTGAGGGAGAGGGTGAGCCGAGTGTGCGAGGGAAATTTGCGAGTGAGTGTGTTGCGCGCAAAACTCACAGGTTGAAATGGGCGGGATAGGAAGGGCTGCGTTTATGAAGGGCTGCGGTTTCTAGGCTAATCGCAGCCCTTCATATAAAGGGCTGCGGTTAGCCTTAAAAACGGCCCTTCATCTTATGCATGAAGGGCTGCGGTTTTAAGTCTAACCGCAACCCTTCACAAAAAGGGTTGCGTTTCCTTGGAAACCGCAGCCCTTCATACAAGAAGGGCTGCATTTTTAATAAAACGCAGCCCTTCTTGCGCAGCCCTTCTTTTTTTTCCCCTAGTGGTTACAAGTGTAGGTTAACGTGAATTATGTTCTAGTATTATGCTACCCCTAGTCGGAAATCCTGGCTCCGCCACTGGTTCAGATGAAAGGGAAAAAGTGAAATCATCTGCAAGGAATAATTGAATAGGAGGCATACATGAAAACAATGCACTATCTATGAGACAATAAACAAAAATTTTACCCTGAAATTTGCAAAATAACTTGCTTATAAATATTCATGATAATGTAACTTCATTTGAGATGATAGAGCAATGAATACAATTGTCTAGACATAAAAAACATTAATGTAGCATTTGCATAGAGAAGTTTCGTACAAAATCTATATTCAAAATCACTACTCATATTATTTTTATTATCTCCCTACATATAAGCGGTCAAAAATTTCAGTGTTAGTTACAATACACATGCTAATCGCAAAATCAAGAACTAGTGATTTCCCCAATAATTTGAACCATTGACGTATAGGTACCAAAAATCACAATGAGAATGCTCAATAGTATAATGCTTAGGATTACCACCATCTCACCTCCCCATCTAGTGCGGGAAATCTTCAAGTAGCATAAACAAGGGATGGTAAGGGATGCAGTAGCACTTAGTAACGCCCCAACAAGTGACATGAGATACCTGAAGAACGGAACCGCCAACGCTACGAAAACTTGTGTAGCAACCAACAATGTTCTGATCATAATTTTGAAGCTCTTGTTCTCCTGGTATGTTGGAAACCAACTTTCAGTGGAGAGTGCCACTGGCTTCAACATGAGTGCGTATTTTGCTAGTGGAGTCACCAAAGTGGTGTAGATTGCTACTTTTGAGGCTAGTTTATGCTTTGGAAGATTTAGTGTGACTTGCGAGTTTACTCCTGCTCCAAACATTGAGTAGCCTAAGACTGCCATAATGGCATAGCTGAGAGTGCACACTGTGAAACATAGGAGTAAAACCTGCCATATATAAAAAGTGGGACTAATGTGTTAAGTATTAAATGCAATTTTCAACTTTTAAGAAATTAAACAAATAGCTCGAGATTTATCTATAGCTCAAATCATAATATTCTCTAAATCATCTTATGCTTTCACTATTTCTTTATGCATCATTTACTTTTTTGGTGAATGGATTGAATCATTGAAATAATCAAATATTGCGGCCTCTAAAAACATGAGGTTGCGATATCAATGTGTCACATGAAGAAAGCTAAATTAATGCGAAAAAATTAGAGATCAAATTTTTTCAGTTCAGAAGAAATACATAGATTTCCTTAGTAAGTTAATATTAAATTCAACACTAATTAGTGAACATATAAGAAATAAAGCACATTTCCACCAATTAATGACATGACATGAAGCATGTGGAATGCACTAACTCAGTTTCTTCTTAATAATATAAATTACAGAGTAATTATATCGGTTGCATATTAATTTCCTGAATTATTCTCATCTCATTCATATTTCCAAATCAAGCAAGTTTGTGATATTAGTTGTTAAAAACCATATTTCTGTTATGCGGAAGAATCTCCAAGAAGAAACCATCACAACAAGCATGTAAACTTTATTTTCTTATGTAAAATATAAAATCTATTCCTCTTTTCAAGTAGGTTGATTATGGGTTATTTTGATAAGGAATGATTATTGCATTTGATGCATAAACAAGATAAAGAATCAAGCTAAAGTTGGCATGAAAATTACCGTAGAGAATTGATGTTTCTTTTGGATGGAAGTATAGAGCGGCGAAAAAACTGGGTGAGTACTATAGCAAAACATGAATAAACTAACACCCGTAGGTAATCCATTCAAGTTGAAAAGTTCTCCTTTGTTATGTAACCCAATTCCATCAAAAGCACCAACCCAAAAAACTGATGCAAGTATAACAAATGATGCTAGAACTCCACCAGCTGAGACATAAGCAAGAATGCTAAGGTCATCTAACCAAACTGTTGGCAACAAAATCAATGCTACGAGAACAATGAAGCTTGAGTTCCCGTCGATCGATATCCCAAAGAAATCAAGCTTAATTTCTGGGAACAAGTTGTGTAGATTATCGCCTTCTAGTATTAAAAAGCCTGTTACAACCATGTAGAGGTCTGCATATAGAACTATGGATACCACAACTTTGCCTATGCGTCCGAAGGCGTGCTCACCGATGTCGGAGTAGGATTTGATGCTTGGATCAGCTTCCATGCATCGTTTCACTAAAAGACCCGAGTATGTAGCCGCTAAGGCGATGATGAAAAGTAAGACCAGACTTAGCCAACCTCCTGCTGCTAAGGCATACGGAACTGAGAGAATTCCAATACCTAAGATATAATGTCAAACGTTAGCAAAGTATGTGACTATTTTCACGTAAGTATTAGATGAAAAGATACAAAACAAGTGAAAGAAGTATTCATGCAAGTACTCCATTCCTTATAAAAACTAAATATTGAAACCGTCTAATAATATATTATTACCAAATATGAAATACCACAGGAGAAATAGCTAATTCCTAAAAGAAGAAGTAAAATAGCATTAATAAATCCCGTCAAAAAAAAAAATAGCATTAATAAAGATATAAGGTTATTACTTATTTGGGTCCTGCAAGACGTTGTGTAATTTCCCATAACCTTATTAGAGAGGTACAATTGTATGTCTTCCCTCTTTAAATCTTCAACATCTTTCTTTAACCTTCTTACTTTCTTGGGTACTTTGTTTTGATCCCTACTTTATTCTTTAACATGTACATATAGGGTCTGAGTCGTGTCGAATTTTGTTAAATTTCTCTCAATTTAAATTTTTCCAAGTACCAACTTTTTATAATAATTAAAAATACATAATAAAAAAATACAAATACACAAAGTATCACTTGTCTTGCTCCCTTATTTTATATTCAATGGGTTAAAAAATACCCTCCAAAAAGTTTAAAAAGGACATTGCCAAAAATAATAATAATAATAATAATAATAATAATAATAATAATAATAATAATAATAATAATAATAATAATATAATAATAATAATAATAATAATAATAATAATAATAATAATAATAATAATAAATAACAATAATAATAATAATAATATAATAATAAAAATAATAATAGTAATAATAATAATAGTAATAATAATAATAATAATAATAATAACAATTATAATAATAACAATAACAATAACAATAATAATAATAATAATAAGAATATAACAATAATAATAGTAATAATAATAATAATAATAATAATAATAATAATAATAATAATAATAATAATAATAATAATAATAATAATAATGGATATTATCTCAGATAACCCTGACATATAGGCCTTTTTCCCAAATAACCCTGACATTTTTTTTTTCCCAGATAATCCTAAACTTGTATTTTGTCATTAAACTTAACAGGATAATAATAATAATAATGATAATAATAATAATAATAATAAAATCAATAAGTTGTAGAATCGAACCGATCCGATCTCGAACTTAATCGAACCGATCGCTCGATCGAACCGATCTCGATTCGAACCGAACCGGATTTCCATTAATTTAGTCCAAAAGAACAGAGCCTCAATGTTACATCTGAAATCAAAGGAAGGATGAGTGCGAAAACGAGTTAAAACGTGCATGATTTTCATATCTTTTGTATATTCTTTCTGGGAATGGACGAATAGTCATAACAGAGGTAGTCTTTGCACCCAAAAAATCGAAGAAAAACTTAATTATAGTAGCCAACAGGGGTAGGCCATAGGTCCCTATATAATTTTCTATACGAGTCGAAGACCATTCTCTGCACGTTTTTAACGATGGCGGTAGAACTCCAACTGTACGAGTGCATGTCACGGAGGCTAATGAAGTACTCCCCTATATTCCGAATACTTCTTTACACTTTTCCTTTTTAATATCGTCCCATAATATCTCTTTTACACTTCTATTTTTTAATATGACCCACTATTATTGTAAGCCTCTACCTTTTAACAATTTCGCCCACACTCTCTTTCCTCCAAATAAAATAATATCACTCTTACTATCTACCAACTCTAACCATTGGCCCACACTCTCTCTCCACCAAATAAAATAATATTACTTTTACTATCTACTAACACTTATCACATCTACTTTTTCAATAAAATAACAATTGATAACCAAACAATAACTTATCATCTAAAACTACGTTCTCTGATAAGTGTCAAGAGTATTTTAGGACGGAAGGAGCATATAATTACGGCAATTTCGAAAATAAAGTGAGATATGAATATGGTAGCTACAAATAGCCACCAAGGCATTGATTAATTGAACAGCTACTTTAATAGTCAAAAATCTTTAATTTTTTGGTATTATTTTCACCGGTGATGAATATTGAGTTGAAGCCAGAATTTCTATAGAATTCTATGTTTTTCATGCAGATGTAAAGGCTACCACGTGAAATTGAACTAAATTGCTAACCGACCATGGTGGCATGGACCGCCCGAGCTGTCAACGTACTAGCTCTACATCACATGTTGTTGTACTGTACACAACGATTATGGTAGAGAGACGATCATTGCCAGCCTTTCCTTCTTTACCTTTCAATTTCTTGGCCCCTCTCTTTTCAAATTTTGCTTCCATGATTCTTTTCCAAAATTTGTAAATCGAAAATTAGGACTCACAATGAGTCGCTTCAAACTTTTCTATCATTTATGGTTTTTGAATTTTCTTCAAATTGAAAATGACTTAAAATCGATTCAGACGATTATTAATAATGATAAAAAAAATAGAGATTTAGAAACAATTGCTAAATTAACTTAGTTTTTATTCATGCAAATATAATTATCCTATTACAATAAAACTTCAATCTATTGGATAGTGAGACGCTAGTAATGCTCTGAATTAGGTTGTATTAGTTGAATCTTAATTCACATAAGCTATACATGATTTTCTAATGGAATTTTCACACTTTTACAAACAAATATATTTTTTTCCGGATCAAATCGCATTTAGACTGATTTCACCATACCCTAGCCAAAGTCAAAAGAGTAGGATTTGCCGATTCCAAACCAATCATGTGTATCAAAGATTTAAGTTTGTTGATTCTGGCAAGGCTCATTAGACAATCGTATTAACTATGAGGAACGAAAATTATGTACATAATAGAATAAATTTGAGCGAGGAGTTTTGAGGACAACGGAAAAAATTTAACGTGTCACAGAGATTTTATGAAAAATATATGTTTTTAAATTTATGAGCAAATTTTATTCTTGATGGATTCTTACGTGCTCCTAGCTATGGCTATAACTTTTAAGTATAGTCCTTGAACTTTGGCATGGATTAATTAGCACGTTATGGGATATGCTTGGCATCCCATGTTCACGTTGATATTTCACATGAGTTATAAGTTTAGTTAATGCTCTGCCTTTTGGCCTTCATTTTTATATTCTGAGTGGCTAAACATCGCCTTAGAATTTCTTACTATGACCCTAGATAATACGTATTTTATACTACATTTCTATACACATACACCTTCACAATTTTTTCCCTCTTTTTACCCTTCCCCTTCCGCTTCCTCTTTTTCTTGCATTGCCACTATGAATTGCACTACTGGAGCTACCACCACCACCGATTTTCTGGTGAGCGTGACCCCTCCGGCGATACAACAACTCCTTCGACGAGCTTCATATTATTGCGAATAACCCAAAAATTGAATATGGTGAGACGTCCATTGTTGATTCCCCACCACAGGCTCAGTTGTCCACGGTAGACGGCTGCACCTATGGTGGGGCGCCTGCATACCATGGACGCGTGAGCCTGTGGTGGGGCGTCAACAATGGACACCTCACCATATCTTTTTTTTATAAAAAA
The DNA here is from genome assembly GCA_947648045.1 of Beta corolliflora. Taxonomy (NCBI): domain Eukaryota; kingdom Viridiplantae; phylum Streptophyta; class Magnoliopsida; order Caryophyllales; family Amaranthaceae; genus Beta; species Beta corolliflora. Next base: position 851,799 of record CANSZD010001010.1, read on the forward strand.
AATCAACTTTTTTTTCCTCATAAACTCAAATCTTACTTTTTTTTTTGTGGGATTTGTTTTGTGGATGTGATTTTTGTTTTGTGGGATTTGTTTATTTTGTCGGAGTTTTTAAGATTTTGATTTTTGAAGGTGGGTTATGGTGGAGGAGTATGTAGCAGCAGGGAATGGTAGAAGAATATAGTAGCGAATGGATGCACTTAGAGCATGGCAACAAATTACACTAGCAGCAGCGAATTACATTAGCCGCAGCGAATTACATAGCATAGCAGATCAGACCCTCATTCTCTTGGGGTGTGGTGGTGGTGGGCTGGTGGCGGCTCCAGTGGTGGTGGTGAAAGAAGAAGGGAAAGGGGAACTGAAGGAAAGGAAGGAAGAGGGAAAAGAAATGAAAAGGCATAAAAAACATTATAAAAACGGTTTTTTCACCAAATACCCCCGACAAATCACGAAATTCACCATATACCCTCAAAGTTTCATATATTCACCATATACCCCTGACTTTTCAAAACTGTTCACCAAATGCCCTTTTTGGTAACGGACGTTAAGTCATCGTTAGAGTTATTTATAATTTTGCCACCCTAACCCCCTAAACCCTAACACTAATCCTAACCTTAACCCCTAACCCTAACCCACCATCCCTCCCCTCCACCCCATTGACCCACCCCGGCCCCACCCTCTCCCCCCATCCCCTCCACCCCAGGCGCCCCCCCCCCGCCCCCTTCCCCTCGACCGCCGCAGCCCCACCCCACCCCCCCCCCCCACCCCTCCCCGCGATTTCCTCGGCTCCGATGTGGATGCGGACGTACTTTAGTTGAGTTTTACGGAAATCCAAGAATCTTGAAAGAAAGACTGGATCTTTAGGGTTTTCTTTAAGTATTAAGGATAGAACAATTCGATCAAACACAAAGTAATTCACGAATTGGGTCTTGATTCACTCTCAAACACAAAGAAATTAAGCAATCAATCTTAAATCTCAAACACAATGTAATTGATTCAAGGTTTGGAAATCACAAAGAAGTCCGAAAATTTTCACAAAGAAAATTAAACTCTAATTTAATCTCATAAATCTGTCTCCTAAAATAACGTACACCCTAAGCTATATATAAGCAAAATAAACTAAGTCCTACTATGCTTAGGACAAGTCCCTAAGTCATACTCTAATAAAACTCTCAAAGATAACTTTAAACAAAACAAGATAACAAAGAAATAATGAACTCCTAAACCAAGTAGAACAAGCTCAACTTGGCGCCTACTAACTAGACTCCTATTAAAGAATCCTAATCCAACTAGGATTTGGATTTCTAACTCAACTAGAATTTATAAGCTATTAGACTCCTAACAAAACTAGGAGTTCTAATCCTACTAGGATTAGGATATTAAGAGTCCTATTCCTACTAGAACTAGGAAAACAACACAAATCCTAACATAACTAGGATTTGTAGGAAATGACCATCTCTCATATGGATCATTTACAAATAAAATTAACATCAAAACACTATTCCCAACCTTCAATTGTAAGATGATCCAAGCCTAATAATTCATAAGATCCACTAATTTAGTTATCTTCAATCTACTCATCGGATCCATATCAGCTCCCACCCTCTCCCCCATCCCCTCCACCCCGAGCGCCCCACCCCCCTTCCCTCGACCGCCGCAGCCCCACCCCCACCCCCTCCCCGCGATTTCCCCGCCCCCCCCCCCTTCCCAAATTTGCGGCCCCCACCCTCCCCCGTGATTTCCCTAGTCCCCACCGCGGCAGCCCCCACCCCCCCCCCTCCCCTGCGATTTCTCAACCCCCACCCGCGATTTCCCCCATGATTTCTCGGATCTTAGGGGAGGAGAGAAAGAGTAGCGGGATGGAGTTTATGTGGGAGGAGAGAGAAGATGCGAGAGTAAGGGAGTGTGTTTGGGGACGTGTGAGGGTTGCGCAAGTTGGTCGGAGGTAGGGTGGCAGCACGGTGGTTCAGGTCAGGGGTCTAGTGGGGGGAGAAGATAGTGCATCCGATTTTGGGCGAGATGAAAACATTGGAGGAGAGGGGTGGGGGATGGCGGGGAGGGGGTTGCGGCGGTGGAGGGGGTGGGGGACTCGCTGGGGGAGGAAGGGTGGGTTAGGGTTTAGATTTTAGGGTTAGGGTTTAGATTTTAGGGTTAGGGTTTAGATTTTAGGGTTAGGGGTTAATAATGGCAATATCATAAATAAAGCTAACGGCGACTTAACGTCTGTTAGAAAACGGGTAGATGGTGCACAATTTCGAAAACTCAGGGGTATATGGTGAATATCTGAAACATTGAGGGTATATGGTGAATTTCGTGATTTATCGGGGGTATTTGGTGAAAAAACCGTTATTAAAAATATGTATTTAGGGCGTTTGTAAGAAATCGTAGAATGTCGATATATTTTTGAGATAAAATAAGTTTCTATATTATTAAGCACAATAATCTTACTATTTGGAGTGGGGGTGGGGGTGGGGAGGGGATGTTCAATTCTTACATTTATTAAGCACAATAATCTTACTAATTGGAGATTAAAGTTCATAACATCATTTTACTCAGAGGGAGAGGTGGTAGTTCAGTGGAGTACCATTTTGAATTCCAGGGCATTGCCCAGGGTTCGAATCTTCATCCCAACAATATATTGGGGAATTTACCTATGGTGGCAATAGGTCATTAGGCCTGTTGTCTTTTGGACTGTTTAGCCTTGTACCCAGCCTCTGAGCTGGTGTGCCCTGTAGGCTAATAGCCTAGCAGGGGTTGATCTTCGAACCAATTATCTTTCCTACCAAAAAAAATAAATCATTTTGCTCATCGTAATCACCTCCAATTTCAACATAAACATGATAGATTTATACATGAAGATAAAAATAACATTAAGAGAGTTGAAATGAGTCTAGAGGGAAAGATAATGAAAACTAACATATTCTGTCTTGTGGCCTTGCTACTGAAAAAAAAAACTTAATAATAGGTAATTATTTTCAATAAGTGAAATTTATTAGGTAGTGGCTCACAAATTTTCTTAATATATAGTCATTATTATTTAAGGGCGAAGCCATCAATTTAGAGTTGCGGTGGTCAGATGGCAATTACTTCTTCTTTAGTGATCGAAGAATGACCGATATAACGAAGAATGACCGATATAAGGGGGTGTAAATACGTCGATCCAACTTGTGAGTTATCCGAGTTCGGCTTGGTCAAAATTTGGTCAAAGTTAGCTAGAATTGACTAAAGTTCAAGATAAGCTCGAAACATAAATAAGCCAACACAAGCAAAAGTAAGCTCAGCTCGAAAGCTAATAGATAATATAAGAACAAAATAACTTATAAATTAATATTTTCTTGCATCTCTTCTAATTAAAATTTCATCAATAATATGCATGAGCTGAAGTATGGTTAAATAGTTTATTTTTAAAAAAAGAATTATTAATTTATTTTATCAAGCTTAAAATTTGATCAAGAATTGCATTTGAATTACTTAAAATTTGATCAACTTTAATGTTTATAAAGAAGGAGAAAAAAATGAGATCAAGAGAAGGAAGAAAAGGAAGATAAAAGGAAAAAAAAGGTTCTAGAGTACCAAAAGATAGAGCGTGACTTTCATCCAAAATAAAATAAAAAAATGAAAAATTAACCAAAGAGAGAGTGAGTAGCTCAAAAAATAAAATTTTAAAAAATAATATTCGATTGTTGTTGTCAAGAGAACTCAACCTCCAAACCACTTGAATTTTCACCAAGTCATTGACAATCCAGGCAACAATCTCCTTCATGTTTATAGATGCCTCATTCACTATATCGACGAGATATGTATAGGGACCTACAAAAAAATGCGGGGGTGGGTGCAGAGGCGAACCCCCTGCGAGTTCCCTGTTGTTATTATTGTTTACAAATATCCTGATGGCGCATGCAAAAAAATAAAAAATAGACAATTCACACACGCAAAAAATTTATTTAACATCTATCACATGTTGTAAATTTTAAAAATGCAAATTTAAGAGATATTAATGTTCAAACATTTACATCGACAAGCGTGAAAAGGTTAGTGTAACTATTAAAAAGAAACGAAGGGAGTATGTAGTACTTTACCATATACTCTCTCTGTATTTTTTTTATCTTTATCAATTGGAATCTTGATACTATTCATACTTTGAGAAAATTTTCTCAATTTTCTCAATTTATGACAATATACAGTCATGGGGGTTTTGCTTGATTCGTCTCAATTAATATTCAATCGTTATAATTTTACTAATATATAATGATAGATATTTAAGTTTAAAGACGTGCATAGGAAGACGCACATAGAAATGTGAGAATGATGAAGAATAGAGGGAATACTAATTTATGACTAGATAATGTAATTTTATTTTTTTCTTTTTATTGGTCACTTTAGAAGTAGAATTATAAGAAGTATATTAGTAGATAACTCATTGATATTTGGAACAAATGTTGTTGCCTTTTTGGTTATTAAATTGTAATGTCTATACTCTATATATGTGCGTTTATAGTAGTGACATGGAGTGAAACCATAAACTGAGTTGTAAATAAAGAAAAAGATAGCAGAAAATACGATAGCTTTGGTAATGCCCAAACCAAACATGGTAATTACCTAAAAGCATATGATCTGGGGTTAATTTGGGCTTTTTAGTACAAGGAGGGACAATGGGGGCCCAAAACTCAAGTGCATGGGGTTTGGTGAGGTATTGGGCCTAATTGGCCCAGGGGCATGATTGTCCGATCCCCATAAGATGGCTTTGATGAGCAACGGGAATGCATTGTGATTGGATAGGTTTGGTAATGCACAAACCTTGTTTGGTAATTACCTCAAAGCATATGATCTGGGGTTAATTTGGGCTTTTTAGTAGAAGGAGGGACAACGGGGGCCCAAAACTCAAGTACATGGGGTTTGGTGAGGTATTGGGCCAACTGGATCAAGGGGCATAATTGTCCAATCCCTATAGGATGGCTTTTATGAGCAATGGGAATGCATTGTGATTGGATGGGTTTAGTAATGCCCAAACATTTTTTGGTAATTACCTAAAAGCATATGATCTGGAGTTAATTTGAGCTATTTAGTACAAGGAGGGATAATGAGGGCCCAAAACTCAAGTCCATGGTCTTTGGTGAGGTATTGGGCCTAATGGACCAGTGGCATGATTGTCCAATCCCCATAGGATGGCTTTGATGAGTAAAGGGCATGAATTGTGATTGGATAGGTTTGGTAATGCCCAAACATTGTTTGGTAATTACCTAAAAACATATGATTTGCGGTGAAATTGGGCTTTTTAGTACAAGGAGGGACAATGGGGGCCCAAAACTCAACTACATAGGGTTTGGTGAGGTATTGGGCCTAATGGACCCAGGGTCATGATTGTCCAATCCCCATAGGATGGCATTTATGAGCAATGGGAATAGAATGTGATTGGATAGATTTGGTAATGCCCAAACCTTATTTGGTAATTACCTAAAAGCATTTGATCTGGGGTTAATTTGGGTTCTTTAGTACAAGGATGAATAATGGGGGACCAAAACTCAAGTCCATGGTCTTTGGTGCGGTATTGGGCCTAATGGACCTAGTGGCATGATTGTCCAATCCCTAAAGGATGGCTTTGATGAGTAATGGGTAAGGATTGTGATTGGATAGGTTTGGTAATGCCCAAACATTGTTTGGTAATTACCTAAAAGCATATGATCTGGGGTTAATTTGGGCTTTTTAGTACAAGGAGGGACAATGGGGGACCAAAGCTCAAGTACAGGGGGTTTGATGTGGTATTCGGCCAAATGGATCCAGGGGCATGATTGTCCAATCCCCATAGGATGAATTTGATGAGCAATGGGAATGGATTGTTATTGGATAGGTTTGGTAATGCCCAAACCATGTTTGGTAATTACTTAAAGGGATATTATCTCAGATAACCCTGACATATAGGCCTTTTTCCCAAATAACCCCGACATATTTTTTTTTTCTCATATGACCCTAAACTTGTATTTTGTCATTAAACATAACGAAATTAGTAACGGCGTTAATTCTATTTTAAAACAAACATAATTACTGCTTTTTTTAATTTTGAAAAAAAAACCCAAAATCATATCTTTCTTCTCTAATGTTATTTCCTCCTCACCCTTGTCAAGCACCCATTAATGGTGCCCACCACTTTCTCTCTCCTCCAGCCAACCCCGCATCTCTCTCCTCCAATTCCTCAACCCTGCCTTTGTTAATTCTAGCATCACAACCATAACTACCCCCCCATTTCCCCACACTCAACATCAACAACGCCATTATTGACACACATCAGTTCCAGGTCGGGTTTGTTAGCCGTCGTCGTTTCATAGGAAGAGAAAACGACCAGTCGGGTGGGTAGGAAGGGCTAGAATTGGGTTTGTTATTCTTCTTCTTATCTCTACCTTACCCACTGCCATCTTTCCTCCCAACTACGGGCCACAAATTTTCAAAAATCCTTCTTGCTCTTTGCCCCAGCAACCAACGTTAAGAACGACACCCACCAAACCTGAATCAAGCAAGCTAGAGAGTGCCCTGCGCTCAATCGGAACGAAGAGGCAAAAACCGTATCCTCTTCTTACTATTGTCGTCGAACGAAGAGAGTGAGAAGGAGAGAGAACTTGATCGGGAGGAAGTAGGAGGGAGAACGCGAGCGGAGTAAACGTAACGAGTGTCCTAGGGTTTCGTCGAGAGGTTGTTCCGCCGTAAAAACCACCGAGTCTTGGTCATGGTTGCTGGTGTTGTTGGCGTCATTGCTGGTTATGGGGGCTTGGGTTGGGTTTCAGTAATTTGAGGCTGGGTGGGGTGTAGGATAAAGAGGATAGATGATTTGGGTTTTTTTTAATTTTAAAAAAGCACTAATTATTTTCTGATTTAAAAAAGTTAACGCCGTTAGTCATTCTGTTAGGTTTAATGACAAAATACAAGTTCAGGGTCATCTGAGAAAAAAAAAATATGTCGGGGTTATTTGGGAAAAAGGCCTATATGTCAGGGTTATCTGAGATAATATCCCTTACTTAAAAGCATATGATCTGGGGTTAATTTGGGCTTTTTAGTAAGGAGGGATAACGGGGGCCCAAAAATCAAGTCCATGGTCTTTAGGGAGGTATTGGGCCTAATGGACCTAGTGGCATGATTGTTCAATCCCCATAGGATGACTTTGATGATATGGGTTTAATTTGGACTTTTTAGTTCAAGGAAGGACAATGGGGGCCCACAACTCAAGTACATGAGGTTTGGTGAGGTGTTGGGCCTAATGGACCCAGGGGAATGATTGTCCAATCCCCATAGGATGGCTTTGATGAGCAATGGGAATGGATTGTGATTGGATATGTTTGATAATGCCCAAAACTTGTTTGGTAATTACCTAAAAGCATATGATCTGGGGTTAATTTGGGCTTTTTAGTACAATCAGGGACAATGGGGGCCAAAAACTCAAGTCCATGGTCTTTGGTGAGGTATTGGGCCTAATGGACCCAATGGCATGATTATCCAATTCCCATAGGATGGCTTTGTTGAGTAATGGGTATGGATTGTGATTCGATAGGTTTAGTAATACCCAAATCGTGTTTGGTAATTATCAAGGTACGTACTCGCAAACGATCCTCAACACAAGGAAAAAGGAACCTTTCTGCTTCTAGCCATATTGATCTATCAGACGACATGAAGTTAGCAGGGACTGTCACAGTGTATGAAGTACCTCCTTTGTTAGGAGGTGCAGCAAACTCGGTTTTACGAGTCTTTTGAGTAGTGTTAGTATCATCGTCCTCGACGTGGACTACCTCCAGAGGTCCCTTCTTATCAGACGCAATGGGAGACGATGCGACTGAGCGTTCTTATTCTCTTTTTCTCTTTCGAAGCGCCTCAGCTATAGATCGGCTATCCATGGATCCCAGGGTCGTGATTGGGAAGTTTCTTTCACAAGGGATTCATTGTGTCAAATTCAAGGTGAAACGACAGCAACGCGAGAAGAAACGAAGGAGAGTGTCTACTTGACGCCATCGAAGAGCAGCTACCTTGTTCAGCGACTGCGATTCTCTTGAAGGTCCTCTTTTCTTCCTTTACCTCCAAAAACTTCTCTCACTTTTGTTCAGATCCTTCGCCATGATCCAGCAGCTTCGGGTCCAAATCTGCAAAAGGAGCGATGTAAGAATAATGTTAACATCATGACGTAAGAACAATTTTACGAACCTTTCATGTTCCTGCCTCCGATTAAGAATTTCCCTGCATCTCCCAAAGATGATCTTTTGATGAAAACATAACGATTCTTCCAACCTCTGTCGTTTGATTGTACTCCCTCAACCAATGCATTCCGTCTCGCTCAAACATGCAGTGCTAGTCTGTTTTTTATCTTAATCCTAATTTCATAACAAAAGAGCAGGTCGTGTAAAGGTTCATCCCAAGACGCTGTCACTCTGTCGACAACGCTAAGAACCCTCGAAACTTGGGGCATGAGTTTTCCTGAACTGACTTGGTAAGCTCGCAGTAGTTCCCTGACTATGGGGGGAAAAGGTAGTCTAAAACCTAACTTAAAGGGATATTCATAGAGTACCACCCAATTGTCTGGACAATCCTCCGGTCATTCATAGGGTTCAGCATTTCTCAGAACTATGTCAGTAGGAAGGTTCCCTAGATCTAGAAATTTCATTAAATTATCTTGTGTCATAATTGATTGTTCTTCATCAATTTCACTTTTTTCTTTTATGATTTTTTCTTTTGCCTTGGATTTCTCTTGATTCTTAACAGAGCCTCTAGCACTACGCCTATTTGGGGCCATTAATTCAAACGAAGATAGAAGAATTTGCGAAATTGGAAGCTAAAAGCAGCAGAAATTACCTGACGAAGTTGAATTGATCCGCCAGAGTTTTTCAGACGCCTCTAGAGAAATTCGAATGATCAAAGTAATTTTTAGAGAGAGAGTGTTGCGTGTGGTTTTCAAAATCAATGGGCACGGTTTTTATAGCGACAGTTGTGATCATTACTAGGCAACGGATTAAAATTAATTACAGATTTATGGGTTATCTCTTGCGTAAAAGATTTTCTTTTATCTTTTTTCCACTGACTCTTGTGTTATCTTTGGTAAAGTCATCCGATTTCTGATATTTATTTATCTTTATGACAAATGTTCTAACAGATGATAATCAATTGTGACAAGTGTTTTGATTGTACATGATGTTTATTGAAAGTTGATACAATTATTTCATGACTCTTGGTATTTCCCCATTTCAACAATTGGAGGTAAACTGTTATGGCTAAATTTTCAGGTTGACGTTGACGCTTAGTGTACAAAGATGCAAACGTTCTCACATTAGACGTTGACGCTATGAGCGAGTCAAGGGTCCAAGCGTTGCCGAAGAATAAGGAAGGTATGGCTGCTATTGTTCACTCAGTTACCGTTGAAGACTAAAGTCAAAAGGAAAGAGCATAAGGATAGCGATTCAGTTGAGATTGTGTAGAGATCATACGGAGCTACCTCCGGGATCCTTGGGCGCACGTTGCAACTAGTTGCAGCTATATAACGGGCATTTAAGTTGCGAGGTAGATCATCACAAGTCCCATACACAAACTTACACATTGCAATTAATCACTTCTCTGAGATTATTTACACTTTATATTTCTAGCGTCCTTTGTACTTTCATTCGAATAAACCACTCTTGTACTTAGACCAATTAAACTAGGTTGTATTGATTGTCATTCACTCTGAGTGACGATTGCATATTGGTGGACTCACATCCACCCGCGGTTTTTTACCCACCATCATTGGGGTTTTTTCGCGTCAACACTCCTTTGTGTCATTCTCTCCTTTTATTCCTTTCATATTTGCATAGCATACACCGCATAAATCTGGTTGTTGTCGTCCCATATCAGATCTCGTCGCTTGGGCGAAAATCAGCATAAACAAGTCTTAATTGAGACAAATTAGGCATGAATTTCGCCCATGATTGAGTCAAATTTGTCACGTATTAATATCTATCATAATTGAAGGCATGCACAATATATGGCAATAGTATGTGTGACTGATATTTTATATTTTCGGCAATTGTATATCAACATTGATTATATAATAGATGGATCTACAAACCCAATTTCACGATTTGATGGCATTCTCCAAATAACGAATCTTTCTTTACACTGTTTTCACAGTTGTCTTAGCAGTACAACTGATAAGATTGCAAGCAGCAGACTTATGTTTACCTTCAATTATTATTTCCTGCACATGATACATAATGCTGCTAATTCCCCCCTCCACTAACTGTGGTTTTCAGCTTGTGAACGCCTAATCCTCTTAGAAGCCAATTTGAAGGAGTTAAGAGACTATGTTGTTCTTCAGTACCACTGTGGCTACTGTCATTTCTTTGGGACATGGAACTTCTTGAGGTCGTACTACAAGATCTGTACTCAAAGGATTTGGTGTTGTCATGTACTTACATATTACCATTATTGAAAGCATTCTCTAGATCTGATGCATCTCATGCGAATAGTTTAGACCATTTCGCAATGCGAAATGGTCTAAACTATTTATTGTTAGCACTCAATTTGTAAGTAGTTTTCTTTTGGTTATGTGTGGGAGTTCCTCATCATATTCACTAATCACTATCCTCACTCCATGATAAAGTCAGCATGTAATTGCTGCATCTATTTTGATGAATTATTCCATTTGTCTTTCACAATTTATAGTGCACAATTTTATCATCAATATCTGATTACACATTAGTAAATTTATGAAAAGTTTATACAATGAGAATATGATTTTTGGTTCTACAACTAAAATATATATTGAAATGAACCTAAACAACATCTCATGTGAATATGATCTTACTTATGCATTTGTGATAATTTATGGTCAAACTTTTTCGCTTTATGACTAAATTATGCCTAATGAGAACATCAAAATTAAATGGAGGGAATAGTATAAATGATATTTATTGAAAAATGGTGGAGATAAAGAAAGATGATAAGTTTCATGGCAATCTGAGTTGTCCTACAAAGTACTAGGAGCAAAAGGTAAGAAACTAAGAATCTTTGATTCTTTATGGCCCAGTTGGAAATCCTTTTTCGATGAATTGGGAAAGCATAACAAGATATTGCAATTTTTTTTGGAAAATCGGGCTTATAATAATCTCCCCATCATTCTATTATATAAAACCTAGAAAAATTTGCTTAGTTGTCGTATGTTCATATAAAGAGCTCTTTCCGATGAAGATGTAAACTACCAGCAGAATTTCTGGCGAAATGAAAATGTCAGTCAGCCTTTCCGGCAAGTTAGAAACAAAGCAAGAGATGAGATGAAAATAAAAGGCGAGTATAATTCCAAAAGTATAGAGTGATTCTTCCTTGGCTTTAGATTTTCCCCTCAAATTATATTGAGATGTCTACAATTGAAGTGTAATTGATCTGGAACAGTTGCAGTATATTGAAGTTTTGCAAAAGGAGATTTGTATAGGAGAGAGAAAGATTTATTCTTTCTCTAAAAGATTAAATTCACTTCTTTTATTTAAGGTCAAAATTTGGACACAAATTATTAGAATAGGCGGTCTAATTTTAACATAAAATTAGACGAACTCAATAATGAATTTTTCTAACAAACCCATTCCATTTTACTCTAACCCAACTCTATCCTAGTCATCCGTTCTCTTCTCCTTTCTTTGTTTTCTTGATTCTCGAACTACAACAGACAATTTCAAAAAATAACTTGGTAGTCTTACCGAACGGATTAACTAGTCACTAAATGGGTTAGAAAATGTCATTATTGAATAGATTAAACTGGTCACTAAATAGATTAAACTGGTCCTGTTTTGTCCCTTGTCCAACAAGTAAGCTGCAGATGGTGCTTTCTTGTCGAGCAAGTAAACTAGTATCCCTTAGATGTTCTTCTTTGGAGACTTGTGCAACAATGTGCGAATCAACCGAGTCCAAGCTCCGAGCTTCGTTCCCGAACTCCGCAAAAGGGACCCACCCCGGAGGTTTGGGTGGTGGCTCCCCCTCCGAAGCTTAAGTCAGATATCAGGTGTTTGTAAGAGAAAAGTAATTCTAGAGAGAGAAAGTGAGAAAGTAGTTTTACAGAGTAACTTTGCACTGTTTGCATTGAATTCCCTTTCTCCTGATTTCAGGGGTATTTATAGTGATAGCAAGATGACAGCTAACCTTAAAATCTGACCTAGAATAGTGGCTTTTGATTGGTGAAGAATCGAGATCATGACACGTGGCGAGCCATGATTTGGGAGGGTTTATCAACCACTCTCATGCGGCCACCTTACATTCTTGGGCTCGGCATTTTGGGCCGAATTTAGACCTTTTAACTCTGGCGAGGGTAGCCCAAAGATGCAAGACATTTCTTCTCTTTAACTAAGGTGACACGTGTACGGCTCGATAAGCCCAAGTGTCTCAAAAAGAGCCGTAGATGTTAGACTACAACATTTGCCCCTAAAAGGGCTTTTTCTCGTTGGCCCATCGACGGTTAAGGCCCTTTTACCCTCAAGGCGGTTCAAATCCGGGTAAAGTGGTGCGCCTTCTTTCGGGTTCTACCGGTCATATTCGACCAGTTGTATTATTTTTTCGGTCATTCTTGACCAGGTTCCACAAGTTTCTTATTCCTCTATAAATACCCTTGGGGCAAAGACATTGAATCATTTAGCACTTCGAACGAATTTGTCTAGAGAGAGAAACTCTGAGAATTTTCTAGAGAGAGAGAGAGATATAGTTCGTCCAGCTTCAGCATTCTTCACCGAATCGCCCAGACGTTCTTAGCAGGTATCGTTTCTTTGAACTCTTCATTCTTTATTCTTTATTTTTTTCTTAGAAAATCAATAAAATGGAATCATCTTCGTCAAATAATCTTAGCCAACCAAGAGCTTGTCTTGACCCTAGAACCGATACTTCTTCTTCGGCACATTCTAGAGTTGGGCCTCTTCTGGCCGAGTATATATATTTTCATAGTTTTGGCCGAGAAAGTCGGACGACCCGGTCTTTACTGTGCGGGGTAATCGCGCGCGTCGCAAGCAAACGGCCCGTCTAAGACGAAAAGCAATAATCCCGTCAAATAGCTCGGATATGGAGGAATCCACTGGGACGGGTGCCCGATGAGGCAAGAGAGGTCCAAAGTGCTCGGTCTTTGGACAGGCATCCTTTTGACCATGAGGCAGAGAACTCCGAAATAAATCCCGAAACCCGGTACTTCGGTAGGGACGCCGAAATGGTAGAGATCGGCGAAGGCAATAACGGTAGCAATTGGTTGAAGGCTGCCGAAGAATCGAGACGGGGCCTCTACTACCTCGTCGGAGATTAGAAGATGTTTAGGTCCCCCTTTCCGATCCGAGGTTTCATTTTGGTCAACCGTAAGTGGTTAGAGAAACTAGGACCGAGACCCTAATTACTTATCGTCTTTCATGCCCATGCCGGGCTTTTCCTTTGTCATTCCTAACAAGGACGCGACGATCTTGAGCGCTCCTAAGAACCATTTCGCGGTCTATAAACTAGCCTTAGACGCTGGATTGAGGTTTCCCCTCCATGACTTCATAGAACAAGTGCTACAGCACTACCACATCGGCCATAATCAGCTGGCTCCTAACGCTTGGCACAACGTCCTGACGTTTATCGCCGTCTGCGAGCTACGCGGCCTAGCCCTTTCTCTTCAGGCCTTTACCCACATCCACTATGCGGCCAAGGTACCCGGGGCCGTGGACGGGACATGGCTCAGTATCTGCAACCGCCCTGGCTTCCTTACGGCTTGGGGGAAACCTTCGAAAATGCATGAATGGAAAGCCGACTTCATCTTTTTAAAAGCGGCCAATGATTCGCTCGAGAGCTATAGATTCCATAACCGGTCCGTCACGAATACGGGACGGAAGGCGATCTGGCTGGAATTGGAGGACAATTTCGATGATGAAGTTGTGGAGTACTTCGGAGACAAAAGAGTACTCCGAGCCCGGCCGACGTTCCATTAAAGGGCCATCCAAACTGGATACCTTTTAAGGAAATGTTTTACCAAGACGACTTCTTGGTTCTTTGCCGCCCGAGGTTGGCCGATGATAAAGGTATATATTAAAAACCATCCAACTAAAACTCTTCGTCTATAGTCCATTTGATGAACACCTTTTTGTCCTTTTGCAGACTCGGCCAGACAACGCCTCGAAGCATCTTGGACGGGGGAGATTAGCATGTCCCAATTTACCGCCAACCTTTGGAAGGAGTTTGCAAAGAGCAGTGCCGAGAAGAGGGCAGAAACATTGGTAATATTTTTTTTTTTTTTTTTTTTTTTTTTTTTTGCCGAGGATCATATGTGCTCGTCCGAAATTGTCATCCAATTTTTGGACGAGGGTCACCCAAAGAAGGAGAGCGTCCAGACTTGGACGGTCACCTTCTTGGTGCCCACCTCGTCCGAAGTTGGCATACAATTTTCGGACGAGGGTCGCCCAAGGAAGGAGAGCGTCCAGACTTGGACGGTCACCTTCATGGCGCCATACTCGTCCGAAGTTGGCATCCAATTTTTCGGACGAGGGTCGCCCAAGGAAGGAGAGCGTCCGGGACTTGGGACGGTCACCCTCTTGGCGCCCTACTCGTCCGAAATTGGCATCCAATTTTTGGACGAGGGCCACCCAAAGTATGAGAACGTCCAAACTTAGACGTGCACCTTCTTGGTGCCCTACTCGTCTGGAGTTGCACAATTTTTTGGACGAGGGCCACCAAAAGTATGCGAACGTCCAGACTTGGACGTGCACCTTCTTGGCGCCCTACTCGTCCGAAATTGGCATCGATTTTTTGGACGAGGGCCACCAAAAGTATGAGAACGTCCAGACTTAGACGTGCACCTTCTTGGTGCCCTACTCGTCTGGAGTTGCACAGCTTTTTGGACGAGGGCCACCAAAAGTATGAGAACGTCCAGACTTAGACGTGCACCTTCTTGGTGCCCTACTCGTCTGGAGTTGCACAGCTTTTTGGACGAGGGCCTTCCATAGAACTTCTATATTTGACCGGTCACCTTCTTGGGGACATACTTGTCTGCATATTTGCGAATCATCTTTCATTTCTTCTTTCAGACGAAGTCTTTGTACTTTGCGAGTTATAACTTTTGTTCCTAGGTCGACTAATTTGACGATCGGTTTACTCTTTTCAGAAAAATGCTCCTACCAACAAACTTCCACCCGAGAAATCGTCCTCGTCCAAAAAGAGGCCAACTACGGTGCCGACCGGCCTTCGGCGAAGAAGCCTAAGGGCTTCACAAGGAAGAAGCGAGATAAGGCGATTCCACTTGGTGAGGTTGGGAGAGAAGTATGCCTCCCCCTCGCCCAAGGTTCCTAAAAAGAAGCCTTCAGTGTTGCCCCCGGCCGAGGAAGGAGAGGGTGCTCATGCGGGCCATTCCGCTCAACGTGTTCTCGGCCGACTCTACTGAGGTCAAACCGGAGTCTGCCTTGGCTCTAGTTGCACCAGAATCTGGAGCTGCGGCTGAGAACTATCCAGGGTTCAGCGGCTCGGTGGCTAAGCTGGTGCCACAGATGCCCTTAGCTGTTAGGACGGCATCTATTTCGTCCGGTGAGTCGTATTACCCCAATATAGTTAGGACGGTGCGGGTCGGTGAACTGTCCATGAGTCCGTCCAATAGACAATCCATCGTCATTCCTATCAAGATAACTGACTCTCCCCCTCTTTCAGATAAGGGCAAAGGCCCTGCTATTCCCCCAACTCCTCCCCTCGCTGATTCGGACGAGGAGTCTTCTCTGCTTTCGCCAAAATGTCGAAGGCGGAGAAGGAGCCGACTTAAGCAGGAGCTCTTCAAGTGCTACCCTGAATCCTACATTAAGGGATTAAGGGGGGCGTCTGCTGGGCATGTGGGCTACATGTCTCAGCTTGCTGCCGAGGTATTGCTTTTAGCCTGCTTTATTTTATACTTGATACAAATTTTGGTTCTTTCATTCGTCTAATAACTTGGTTTGTTTTCATTGTTCCAGCTTCTGGCTCGCAGCATGCTAACGAAGAATGGGCGAGGGAGCTCAGAAAGGAGAACAAGCACCTCGTCCATATTGCTACAACGGCGGCGGTGACAAGGCCATTCACGACATTGAGATGGCGAATACTCTCATCGTCGGTCACTCGATGCATTGGAGAAAAGGTCGGCAGAACTTGAATCCAAGAACAAGAAATATCTTGTTACCATCAATGATCAGTACAAGGAGAGAGACCATCTGAACATGATCATCAACACTCTCTCTACAGATCTTAAGGGTGAGAGAGACGCCGCCCTTCTTGCCGCTGCTCAGCTGAGGAGGGAGAATATTCTTCTAAGGGCGAGAAACGCTCGTCTGGAAAAGACGGTTTCCCAAACCTTTGACGATGCCAAACAGGGCCTCGAACATGTTGTAGAAACGTCCAAAGGTTGGGCCGTCAAGGCCTTCGAAATCTTTGGTGGCCGAGGAGGTCCCGAGCTTTGTCAGTCGCCGGAATACCAACGAGTGCCCATAGGGCCATGGGTGCGTGTTGAGGATCCTCCGGAGTTTATAGAGTCGGGCGACGAGGCTTACTTAGAAGATGAGGAGCCCGAGGACAACCAAGAAATTCATCGAAGACGAAGCCTAGTTTTAGGTTTATTTTTCTAGTTTCTTTAGTTATCTGCCGTTGTAGCTTTCAGTAATCACATTTTGTAAATTTACTCGTGATATATATGAAAGACTTTTGCCACTTGCTTGCCTCTTATTTTCATCAATTCCCATTTGACTATCACATTAACTTTGAATTGTTTCCAAGTACAAAAGTTGACTCGTCTTGAACATTGTAGACGATCTGCATAATATGATTGAAACACTTGTTTTGGACGACCTTGTTCTCCTGAGCTCGTCTTTTAGGCTTCTATCATTCCCCCCCTTCTTGGGCTTAGTTCAACCGTTCATGGTGGTCGAGCCAAAGACCAAGAAGGAAAGCGGCCTACTTTGGCCGAGCTCTTTGAAACTATCGGACGAGCTTGTTATATATCTGAACACATGTTTTAGCCAGGCTTCCTTGAGGGAGCGACACTCGTCATTAAGTAGTGATCCCTTACTAGGGTCTAGGCTACTTAGCTGGCCGTGTTTGTGAAGATAAGCATCCTTTACTAAGGACTTATTTCAGGCCAACTTTCTCTCAGAGACTTTGACGTTACTCTTACTAGAGGTTTTGTCAGATTGACGGCCTTGTATGTGCTATACTTTGGCCGGTCTCTTCGATGGAGTGATGTTCGGCATAAAAATGAGTAATTGTGACGCTTTTCCTTTTTTATCCAAGTTACTGTCACTTTTAGACGAGCAACTGATTTAATGCCCCAAAGTGAGTTAACTTGGTAAAAATAAATAAGGAAGTAAGAAAGTAGGAATTGTATAATATGGATTTTGCTTGACGGAATGCCAAGATGCATGTATACAATTCTTTTTTCTAATTTGTGCCGCGGCACTTTGGATTAGCTACAAACTACTGCATAAACATTCGACGGTGGGTTGAATTAGACGTGATACTTTTTCAAATTATCAGAATTCCAAGTACGGCATAATGGTCGTCCATCCAGATCCTGAAGACGAAAAGTACCACTGCGCAGTTCTTGGATAACCATGTAAGGTCCTTCCCAATTAGGTGTTAGCTTCCCTAACTCTTTTGCTCGTCCAACCGCTTCCATCTTTCTAAGGACAAGATCCCCCACTTTGAGTGGTCGTCTAACAACTCTTTTGTTAAACTCCCGAGCCATACGCAGTTTGTACAATTGCATTCTTAGCAAGGCATTGCCCCTGACTTCTGGCACTTGGTCCAAAGCCGTGCGTAATGCAGCCCCGGTTGGCGTCTTCGAGTACAGCATAACTCGCGGGGTGGGTTCTTCAATCTCAATGGGCAAGACGGCTTACATGCCGTAGACTAACATGAAGGGCGTCTCCCCAGTAGAGTTCTTGGCGGTTGTTCGATGGACCATAACACCAACTGCAGCTCTTCAACCCATTGTCCCTTGGCATTTTCTAGCTTCTTTTTGATTCCATTTGATAGAATCTTGTTGAAGGACTCTACCTGCCCATTTGCTTGTGGGTGGGCAACGGCAGCGAAGTGTGCTTTTATTTCTCTTTACGCCAACCACTCCTTCGACTTAGGTGTTTCAAATTGGGGGCCATTATCAAAGACGATGGACTGTGGTATGCCAAAACGGGTTATAATGTTTTTCCGAGATGAAGCCCTTGACGTCGTTTGTCGTGATTCCTCGCATGGCCTCTCGCCTCTATCCATTTAGTGAAGTAATCAACGGCCACGATCACAAACTTCTTTTGTCCGTGGCCCTTTGGGAAAGGTCCTAGGATATCCATGCCCCATTTGGCAAAGGGTAAAGGGAACAAGATGGGGGTTAAGTAGTTGGACGGCTTCTGATGCACATTTCCATGCTTCTGACAACTGTCACACTTCTTTGCATAGACTAGAGCATCTTCCTTTAAGGTTGGCCAGGTAGTACCCCCGTCCTTAAAGCCTTCTCCCCTAAGGCTCTTCCCCCAATGTGAGAAGCACAAGCTCCTTCATGGAGTTCTTTCGGGACCTCCGGACCATCTTCTCTCGGTGACACACTTGAGCGAGAGGCCGGTTGAATGATTTCTTGTAAAGTGTCTCGTCCCATAGCTCAAACCACTTGTCCCTAGCCTTCACATACTTGGCCTCTACGGGATCTCGAAGGCAATTGTCCCGTCTTCTTGTATTCTATGATCGGCTCCATCCCAGACAGGTCCGCGGCCGAGAAACATAATCTGCTCTTGATCGATGCTCTTTTTGGGTTTGACTTCCCAAAATCTTGTTCTTGGCACATCACCTTCACTGTAGCCGGCCAACTTCGAGAGAGCATACGCTTGATGATTTTTCGACCTTGGTACTTGGTCGAGGACAAATCGTTTTAATGGCTCTATCTCATCTTTGATGAGTTGCATGTATTTGCTCATTGAGGCTTCTTTGCATTCAAAATCTCCATTAACCCGGTCGACCACCAAGAGGGAGTCCGATTTGGCCTCGATCTCAGCAGCGGCCGCTTTGCACATTTTGATTCCTGCCAAGAGCGCCTCATATTCGGCTTCGTTATTGGACGCTTCGGCCCGGAATCTTAATGCATATTCAAACTTGTCCCCTTCGGGAGATTGGCAAATGATTCTGCGCCACATCCATTGATTGTGGACGAGCCATCAACCATGAGCGTCCAATGCCTTCTTCCTCTTGCTGGATCAGATATCGGCTCTACGGCTGGCCGAGTGAGTTCAACTATAAAGTCTGCCAAGGCTTGCCCTTTAATGGTTGTTCTTGGTTCAAAGGATATATCAAACATGTTAAGCTCCACCGCCCACTTTAACATTCGTCCAGCCAGCCTTCCATCTTCGGTAGAACTTGCTTCAAAGGTCGATCGTGTAGACGATTATACCGTGCGCTAAGAAATAGGGCCTTAACTTTCTGCGGCCATGACGAGGGCCAACCCAAACTTCTCAACGGGAGTGTACCTATTTTCCGCGTCTTTGAGTACGTGACTCACGAAGTATATTGGGACTTGGACGAATTCTCTTTCAGCTAGCGGTAACAAAGACTCACGGCTTGAGCGGACAACGCCAAATATACAAACAACTTCTCCCCCTCGAGAGGCCGACCAACCTAGGAAGGCTGCCGAAGGTGGTCCTTGACTCTTTGTAGTGCTTGCTCCGCCTCATTTGTCCACTCAAACTTAGCTTTTTTCTTAATGGTGGCGAAGAAGTGATGGCACTTGTCGCCTGACTTAGACAAGAAACGTCCAAGGGCAGCCAAGCAACCCGTTAGTCTCTGAACTTCCTTTACCTTTGACGGAGACTTCATGTCTAAGATAGCTTGTATCTTTTCGGGATTTGCTTCAATTCCCCTTTGATCCACCAAGAAGCCTAAAAACTTCCCCGACAAAACTCCAAACACACATTTGCTGGGGTTCAGCTTTAACTTGTATTTCCTGAGAGTTTCAAAAGTTTCTCTCAAATCACCAACATGATTTTCTTCTTGACGACTTTTGACTATCATATCGTCAATATATGCCTCCATATTTCTTCCCAATTGTGGCTGAAAAACCGTATTGATCAATCTTTGAAAAGTGGCCGGGGCATTGCGCAGGCCGAATGGCATTCTCAACCAGCCATATAGTCCTTTTTCCGTGATGAAGGACGTCTTGTCCCGATCCTCGAGGCCACATTGGGATTTGATGAAAGCGAGAATAAGCGTCCATGAAGCTCGCAAAGCATGACCGGCCGTAGAGTCTACCGGGACGATCCAACTTAGGCAAAGGGAAAGCTGTCCTTAGGACAAGCCTTGTTGAGGTCAGTGTAGTCCACACACATCCTCCAGGTGCCATTGGGCTTTGGCACCATGACCACATTAGCTATCCAGTCTGGGTAATAGGTTTCTTTGATGAACTTGGATTCCAACAACTTCTGAACTTCCTGGTCAACCGCTGATTTCTAAATGGGTCCCAAATGCCTTTTCTTCGACGGTTTGCCTTTAATTTTGGATCAACATTTAGCCGATGAACGGCTACTTTCGGATCAATTCCGGGCATTTCTTCAACACAATAAGCAAACACGTCTTGAAATTCTTTCAAGTAGGCGATTAAGAGGCTTTTTAAGCCCAAAGAGAGTGAAGAACCAATTTTCAAGGTTCGTTACGGGACGAGCCTCATCCCGGGCATGCACGTCTTCCGGGGCCTCGACCGGTTCCGGACGCTCTATTGCTAGTCCCATGATGGCCATCACTTCTTCGAGCAAGGGAGGCTCTTCCTTGATGATCTCATATTTTCTCTTCTTCTTTGGGAAGATGCTCGGACGCCTTCCTTGAGGGAGCGAGGGGCGTCCGAGGGCTCTCAATGGCCGTCTTCAATGAGGCCAAGTGGTCCTTGACTATTCCGGACGTTTTCCTCTCGCT
Organism: Beta corolliflora; assembly: GCA_947648045.1. Classification (NCBI taxonomy): domain Eukaryota; kingdom Viridiplantae; phylum Streptophyta; class Magnoliopsida; order Caryophyllales; family Amaranthaceae; genus Beta; species Beta corolliflora. Next base: position 872,691 of record CANSZD010001010.1, read on the forward strand.
AACCACCTTCGTCTTATCCTTCTCTATTTCGAGACGTTTTCCTTTCACCAAGAACATGCGTCCGATCTTCATTGCATATCTTCCATGATGACGGCTTGAGGGTGGTCGGATAACACTCCCTAGCCACCTCTTTGGTCCCCATATAATGAGCCAATCTTGCCATCATCACACTCATACTTCATCAACATCGGGTGGGTAACTATTACGGCTTTGACGTGATTCAAAGTTGGTCGCCCAAGAATGACATTGTAGGGTCGTCAAATCTCGGACTACTAAGAACTTGATAAACAAAGTTCTAGCGGCATCCTTTTCTCCCGCTCGAACGAGCAAAGTAACGGTTCCCATTGGGTGGATGACTCCTCCCCCAAACCCTATGATGGGATGGTGAACGGGAACCAAGTTCTTTTCATCAAATTTTAATGCGGACAAGCGAGGCAAGACCGATGATGTCCGTCGAGCTTCCAGGTGTCGATCGAATTCTTCTTACTCTCAAGTTTGCTATTTTCATTTCTACAACCAAAGGATCGTCATGGGGAGTCCTCAACTTGCCCCGATCTTGCTCACTAACTACCACCCTTGGGAAGGGCTCGACCTTTGTCCGATCGCCTAACAAAACTTGGCCAAGCTCCCTAAGGTAGTTTTTGTGTCCTCTATTGGTTGGTCCTCCAAAGAAGCAAACCCTCCGTAAATTACGAGAACAACATCTTCGTCCGTGCTTGCACTCTCCTTCTTCTTAGTATGCCAATCATCTTTCCTATGAAACTTCCTTCCCCCTTGGGGCATATAGGAGTTCATCTTTCCCTTTCGGGCTAATTCCTCCAAAGCCTTTTTAAGGTGCTTGCATTCATTAGTTTCGTGACCGCAATCTTTGTGGAAGTGGCAATACTTGCTCTTATCCTTGTTTCTATAAGGGGTTTTCATCTCAGCTGGGGCCTTCAACTCATACTGATCCTTAATTTCCATGAGAATGGAGTATTGATCTTTGTTAAATTCAATAGGATTAGATGAGGATGGCTCAACCTCTTTTCTCTTGTTCCTTACGGACGAAGTGGTGGTGGAGGTTACTTCGCCCAAGTCTCGGCCTTCTTGGGGTTGCTCTTCTTTGGCTGAGCAACCTCTTCAGGCTTCTTAGACTCGGGATGCTTTGCCTCAGCACATACTTCGGTAGCGTGAATAAACGCTTCTGCTTCCCTTAAAGCTTCGGCAAGAGTGGAGATTTTCTTTTTAACAAGATCAAACTTAAAGCTTCCCGGCCTTAGCCCCCGATGAAGGCGTCGAAGGCCACTCCAAACATTAAGATCTTGAATCGAAGAGCTTCAGTTGAATCTCTTAACGAAACTTCTAAGAGCCTCCTTAGGACCTTGGACGACCTTGCCTAGGTGCATGCTTGTTTTTTGCTCTTGCTTGTTGGCAACAAAGTGACTAGTGAATAAGAAACTCGAGTTACGTGAAATTATTGAGCGAATTGGGTGGAAGATTGTTAAACCACTTCTGCGCTACTCCCTTCAGAGTTGCTGGAAAGTTCTTACACCAGGTAGCATCATCTACTCCTTGGACGTACATCTGATGCTTGTAAGCAGATAAGTGATCATCGGGATCGGTTGTTCCATCAAAAGGTTCTATAGTAGGGAGTTTAACCTTTGGGAAGGGAGGCGCCTCCATTATCCTGGCCGAGAATGGAGTGGGCCAGTTAATCTGGAGGGCTCCCATCTGTCCCTCAATGGGTATGTACTCCGTACGATATTCCTTTAACATTGGATCGGGACGACGTATTTGCAAGCAATGGACGTCTATAGACCACGGGCCGAGCCACCGTCTTCTCCGCCGTGGATGAACAAGAGAGTGACTTAAACTTCGTCCCTCTCCTCTGGACGTCAACCTCAATGGAGGGTCTCTCAGGTATGATGTAGAACCTGTGGCTGATCGTTGTATTGCAGCAGCTCTCTTTGCTTCTAGATATTCCCTAGCATCTGTTTCCATTCGGTGCCGCTTGGACGAACATGGTCCCGGGTCCTTACCACCAGGTTCAGTCCATCTTTCTTCGCCGATCCTTATCCTCTTGTTGCTTTCCTCTTGCCGTTCTCCTAGATGGTTTCTGACGAACATGCCGGCTAGGGCACGGACGATCCTCTTGGGAATGTCCCCTAGGAGGAGGTGGATTGTTAACGGTAGCTCGGGGTTAAGCTCGAAAAAACGGCATATTGCTCTTGATCTCGTTCTGGACGATCTGCAGCCATCTTTGCTCGGAAATCATTCAAGGCGTTCTCTAGGTGGGCGGCGATCCTTTGGCCGTTCAAGATTCTCTTGAATGACCTAAGGTTCTTGGCTTGGTCCAAGAACTTGGACGATGGACGGGGGCCTATCCCTTCCTCGAGGCGGTCTCTCGTGTTCTACCGTGTCTTCGACATTAACACGAAGACTTCGGTTTCGGCAAGGTTGGACGATTGACAATCGAGTCATCGTTGCGTCTCCCCACGAGACGGCGCCAAATGTTTTGTCCCTTGTCCAACAAGTAAGGCTGCGAGATGGTGCTTTCTTGTCGAGCAAGTAAACTAGTATCCCTTAGATGTTCTTCTTTGGAGACTTGTGCAACAATGTCCGAATCAACCGAGTCCAAGCCTCGAGCTTCGTTCCCGAACTCCGCAAAAGGGACCCACCCCGGAGGTTTGGGTGGTGGCTCCCCCTCCGGCTTAAGTCGGATATCGGGTGTTTGTAAGAGAAAAGTAATTCTAGAGAGAGAAAGTGAGAGAGTAGTTTTACGTAGTAACTTTGCTTGTTTGCATTGAATCCCCTTTCTCCTGATTTCAGGGGTATTTATAGTGATAGCAAGATGACAGCTAACCTTAAAATCTGACCTAGAATAGTGGTTTTTGATTGGCTGAAGAATCGAGATCATGACACGTGGCGAGGCCATGATTTGGGAGGGTTTATCAACCACTCTCATGCGGCCACCTTACATTCTTTGGGCTCGACATTGGGGCCGAATTTAGACCTTTTAACTCTGCTGAGGGTAGCCCAAAGATGCAAGACATTTCTTCTCTTTAACTAAGGTGACACGTGTACGGCTCTGATAAGCCCAAGTGTCTCAAAAAGAGCCGTAGATGTTAGACTACAACAGGTCCCTAAATAGATTAAACTAGTCACTATATTAAAAAAAGGTGGCATGTTCTCTTCATAATATTGGGCTTGGGTCGTGCGTAATTTTAAACTAAAAGTAAGAGGTCTCTTGCAAGACCAACTAAATTTTGAAATATTTGATATAATCTTTTTTTTTTGGGTGATATAATTTTATTTTAAAATCTGTATGTGTTGAAACTTGAGATATTAAGTGCGATATGCTTGGATACATTTGTTTGGCAAAATATTATGAAAAGAAAAACTAATGATCAAATGTATGCATTCAAGACCTTGAGAAAACAAAATTGGAGCATAGAGCGAGTTATTTTTTCTCTAAAAAAGTAAATAATAATTTAACCTTTCATTTCCTATACACGACCATCCATTTTTTAAGAAGATTGTAAATATGTGTTTTTTATTTATAAATAGCATGTTTAAGATGTATTTTTCAAACTTGTATGGATTTAGCTTTTATATTCTTAACTTTTATATCATTATTCTTACATATGTGAGTGATATTCTAGCAACCGAAACCAGTGGTAATATGGGTGTAGTCATAAATCAAATAAATTTTCTTTCTGAGGATCTCAATTTTCAAGAGATACTGGAATAACATACAAATTCAATGTATATGTTTTGATTTTAGTGTCAATTGTAGGGAAGTAATAACAATAGTACTACTCTTAAAATAAAAAAAACAATAGTACTACTTTTATTAATCATTGTAAATAAAGTTATATATAATTCATAGCCGTAGAACACACTTTAATTTTAATTATACTCAATACAATATCATAAAATTTAAATTGCAAGATACAAGTTTTGAAAGGTAGAAATAATTGTTTTCATGATGTCCTCAAAGTTTGGAAGCGTTAACTATAATGAATGACATTTATAAAAAAAAAATTATTCCTTCTCTAGAAGTTCGATCCATTCAGTTATTTTGTTCCAAGGTCAAAATTTTAATATAATTTTATCTTGATACTCGAGTGTTGATATATCATATAAGAAATGCCTGAATCCATTTGTTAGGTATATTACAAAAAAATTAATGATCAAATGTATGCATTCAAGACCCTGAATAATCAAAGAGAACAATAATATTTGAGAATGGAGTAAGCCATTTAATTTTTTCTTTAAATTAGTACATAATCATTCAACCATTTATTTTATATAGATGATCATTCATGATTTAGAAACCCTGTACAAGGATGTTCTTTATAGGTAAATACAAAATTAAATTTTGCATTTTAAAACTTATACAACTTCCATATTTGAAGTCTTACTATACCATCAATTCAATGTTAGACAAAATTATTTAAAAAATCGGTGATCTTTACAAAAAATACTTGCTTATATTAATAACCTACCCTATGTGGATTGGTCAAAGAATAACAAATGCATAGTGCACTTCAGTCATTGACATATTAGTCTATGATTAGTTTCCATTTAAGGACCTAAATACACGATTCTTTAGTATTTACCCAACAAATTTTAAAGGCAACTAAGATTAAGTTTTAATAGAATATATAACTTCTATCTAATGAGCTAGCGAGTCAAACTAATTTTTCTTGAATAAAATCAACATCAATCTTGAATTATAAATTCTAAGCGTAAATTTGTGTATCCAATTCAGGATACCCAAGCGTTTGTTTATAAATACTGATATTCCTGGGATTAATGTCTTTAAAACAAGGTCGGTTATCTATTAATTGCGTTTCAAAATATAACGCATGCATGTCTGAGATATGCAAAATAAATTAAGAAATGTTCGAAAGATAAATTTTTTGAGGGCTTGGATTTGGGAAAATCTTATTGCCTCATTCAGGTTGTTAAGTTAGGGTACAAAAATAAGAGAGAGAAGAGAGACGACAAAATTAGAATGAACTACAATAATATTGTGGAATTAATTGTAACTTTTACTCATATCATAAAGTGAAGACGCCTTTAAATTTTAAATTTTGCCTTAGCAAAATCAAACTATTTTAACTATCTATTAAAGTGAAATGCAATATAACTTAACAATATAACTTAGAAAAGTAATTGTTTAAGTAGATTGCAATCAAATGAAAAAAATTATAATTACATGTTACTTTTGCTTTTACTTTTACTTTTTTCATGTAAATTATGAATTAATTAATTTTCTAAAAAACAAATCATATTTTGTACCAACGGGTAACATATGTCTTCTACTAATTTTGGTCAACTATGGTATGTGGATAATCGAACATTCATTTTCGAGGTCATAGACATGTTCAAGGGGCTCTAAATGGAGTCTACACTAAAATAAGAATAAAAGACAATGGATAAACCACCAGTCAAGCGGTGGCAAGGACATGGGGCGGCTCAAGGAGCTAACATCAAGAAAATCAATCAAGTCAATTTTTAAGATGGGGCAGGGAAAATGATCCTATATCAGCTATAGTAGAAAACATATATTTAGTCTTTCCTAGAAAATCATTTATTGGGGCCTAAGTATTTGTAGGAAAAGGTTATTCTTACTCCGACTCATGAGATAGTGGAGATGGTGGATGATCATGTGTTTTCCTGATTACCCAGGGGAATTAACAAAGTATGTCTAAGTTTAAATGTCATTACCAAGGAAAGGGAAACTTAGTAGTGCATGAAATCTACTCAACTGAATTCCTGAATTCCTAAATACCATTAGATGTTCCGTTCTATGGAATTACAATAAAACACAAAAGGCTGGTACACCAGTGATGGACGAATATTAGCCAGACGTTTGGTTTGTGTAATAGTACTAGGCCGATAATAATCAACCATGTAGAAAAGTGAATCATCGAAGCTATGATCATTTCAGGTAGCAATAGGGGGTAATATGGTATTTACACCCCGTATGACACTCAGTCTGTTAAATGGAACAAAATTTCCATTATTGTGTCTTGCAATGACTATAAATAAAAGTCAAAGATATCTCCATCACATATGGTTTTGTATCGCCGGAGTTCAGTTTTCAGCCATAGCCAATTTTATGTGGCCACTTGTATAGTCACGATTAGAAAGTGCCTAATAATACTAATTTGTTAGAAAGAACATGAGATGTCTAATATTACAACTAATGACGTATATAAATAAGTCTTCCACAACTTAAGAGTGTCATGTATTTGCAAAATAACTTTATAATTAAAATATTAAAGCAGCATTTTTTTGCCATTCTGTGTAAAGTGCATCATTAATGCTTTGTAAGTTTACTGTATAACTGGTATATAAACATTCTTATTGAATAAAAAAGTTACATTATGCACGGGTCCAAAAACTAGTAATTGGTATAACAAAAAAAACTGTGTACCCTTTCTATTTAAGTGAAAGGGATCACTTAAACAATGTAAACAAATATTTACTAATCTGAAATAAAAATTAGATGGTTTAATGGCTATCAAGAAATCTAACTACGATATCATGTAACGTCTACTACTAACACCCACATTCGCCTTGAAGTATTTTTTTATGATCATGTTAATATTATGCTTTTATATGTGGATTACGGGAAATGAAATGTTTTGTGATGAATATGATGATATGTTATAATGTTATTAAACGACGATAGTTATACAAATATGATGATGTTATGTTATGAATGAAATGAAAAGAATATGCTATACTACGATGATTATGATATGTTTAAAAGAAATGAAACATGATAAATACAAGTGAAAAATGGTTCTTGGCAGTATTATGTTATCCTGGGTCATGCACGTACCTTCCGGCCGGTTCACCATCTCCTGTTTTGTGAAAAATAATTAATGTCCTCGGGTGGTACCGCATTACTGTATTCTGGGCATTAATGTCACCTCCTGTTTGTGAGGGATATTGTTCTCGAGTGGCTGCTTCCCGTTTACGATGTTTCTATGTTATGGGGTGATTCGTTGTTAGAGTAGTATGTTATTGAGTCTCAGCTCACGACGTTTTGTAGCCTGTTTTAGGTACTGACGGGAATAACGAAATGGCGTAGCAGTGAGGATTAATATAGTATTTGGATTTTTGTAGACTCTTATGGTTATAATTTAAGTTAACGTTAGACTATGTTCAGTAACTAAGTTTCTATTAATCAAGACTAATGTTACGTTGGATATTTATTATGTTTTCATGTTATAATATGCTTAAGTTTATGAAGTCATGTTGCCTTGTATTTTCCAAATGGAGAAATCTTTGCAAGAATGCGCCGACTATATAGATTCCACTGCTAATAACTCATTAATTAACTTAATAATGTTGATTAGCAGTCGGGGCGTTGCATAATTACTCTATTAGCCAAGTGTAATTTAAAACTATTATCCAGATAGTGATGTTAAGGATTTTTCGACTTTAACCACCTTGTAAAATCAAGTTTTTCAAAATAAATACCTTATATGTTCATTTTTTAAAAAAACCACCTTATATACCTAAATCCTCTTAATTACCTACCAATTGATAGATTTCGTCAAAGAAATCATCCTCAAAAAGGGTTTAAGAACGATTCCATCACCTTTACCTTTATTCACTAGAATGTATATAAGGTTTTAATCCTTCTTTAAGATCGATTTCGTGGACAAAATCTATCAATTGATATGTATTTAAAGAGATTTAGGTCATATAAGGTGGTTATTTAAGAAAAATGAACTTATAAGGTGGTTATCTTGAAAATTGTCATTTTAAAAGGTGGTAAAAATCAAAAAATCCTATGTTAACGATGGTTTAATGGTTCAAATCGTGGAACGTGGTAGCAAGATTTTTTTTTTTTTTTTGAGGGGACGTGATAGCAAGCTTGTAATGTGGTCGTTGATGCAGCTTCTATTAGAGTTATGGTAAGTATATTATATTGGAGTCCTAGACTAATAAGGAAACCACCCGGCGCATAGCTCAGCTGGTGAAGTGGTATGGTAGGGCTTGAGAATGTACCTTACGTCCCAGGTTCGATCCTTGTGATTGGATTTCTGTGAATTGCGGCCATATTCTCCTCTCCCAGCTGAGGCACATGCCGCGACTTACCTCCTCCGTGGTATCCTAGTGGTGGGGTGGCGGAGGCCCTTAGGGTTGGGGTTCAACCTTTTTGAGAGACTAATAAGAAAACGAGTATAGTTTCCTTATGATATTAGGTAAGTATCTTTATTAGGATTCTAGGGTTAGCTTATTGTCCAAGCTAAGGTCATTGTACTATATAAATGGGGTTGTACCCATATCATTCAATAACAAGAATTTCATTTGTTCTACAAGCCGTTTCCTATATTCTAAATTTTAACATGGTATCAAGAGCAAGTTAAGATCTTGGGTAAAAACTCGAAAATATTGTTCTCTTACCGGTGGGTTTGACTTTTAAACCCACCGGCCGGATTAGTTCCATCAAAGTTGAGATTTTTTTTTGCCTGCTTTGTTCTCAGCTCTTCTGCTGCTGTTTGTTAATGTCGTCCTGGTGTCTTTGGTGCCTTACTGTGCGTGTGTTTTGTCTTTCTCCATTAAATTATCCTTTGATTTCCTATATAACGTTAAGTCGTTAACATATTCCATAACTATGCTTTGAAATAGAAATCATATTAATTTTTCTGTTCACTTCTGTTCATATAAGCTAATGTAAAAGTTGAGATAGCATAAAAGTGCACTTTCATCATAAATTACTCTAGCTTACCTGCAGAGGACTTTTTGTGATGCAAGATACTATGGAAAGCTCAACTAGTGATACAGCTCACAGATTTAGACCAAATAATAAACAATGGCATAGATAACATATTACTTTATCTAAGCACTAGTGCGCGAACAATGTTAATCCTATAACAAAACTGAAGATGTAAATTCTATGTATGAGTATGCTAGTACCTTATCAAATCACACTAGCAAAAACAGAATAGTAGCTTCCTAGACTTAATGAATTAGCAAAAAGAAAGGAATATACAACCTCTAAAAATAATAAGTTTATATTATAGACACAAATAGCTGACACAATGAAGACAATTCAAACAAGTCACAGTTTCGATGTTAATTCTTTCAAAAAGAATCTACAAGTATAATTCTATGAGATAATTTAAACTTTGACATTAAGATAAAAAATAATCTCCCCGGCAACGGCGCCAAAATTTGATATATGTCGTTTACCGTATAAAGTTAAAAACCTATTCTTAGACCTCAAAAATATTAACAAGTGGAAAAGGGTAAAAAAGGGTCGATCCCACAGAGAGATTATCAAATTCCTAAATTCAAAGTTTAAGTAAGAAAAGTACTATTCACACAAATGAGCTAGATTATACAACTATTTACTTATTTACATAGATTGGGGGAGGAGGCTTAAGATTGTAATAACTAACATAATTAAGTAAAAGTAAAACTAATCTACAATCTATAAGTGATGACAAGCAAGTCCGAAAATAACCACCACAATAGACTCAAGCAACTAGCCATGATTTCCAATATAACTACTAAACTCAAGATTGGTATAATCTATTAATTATAGAGATTGAGATAGCAAAATCTCTCTATCCTTCATATTAATAATTAGTACTGAACGAGGCCGATACTAACTCTAAACTAGACTCTACATCGTAAGTATGATCGCAACCTACAATGGTGAAATCTAGAAGCATTTGGAGTAGGACTAGATTAATCATATTCAAAATAATCCCATAGAAGTTTGACATGAATATTATCAAATTACACTCTAACCTTAATTCAGACCATTCGCAAAAATAAATTAAGATTAGTACTACTAATAATATATAATTTAAACTAGGCCAAATTATAAACTTAGCATCCAATCGTAACCCAAACACAAAAAGATAGCGAATCATGCTTAAATTGCGATAGTAAACTGAAATTCAATGTCATTCGAAATTAAACCAAACCTTGAACTCATATAATTAATCTAAAATCATACAACTAATACAAAAATCAACCAAACTACAAGCTCATTGAATTGAGAATTCCGATAACAAAATTAAGAGAAACAATATAAGGAGAATATGACTTAAGCTCACTGAGTATTTGCCGACGAATCAAACCTCCTTGAGCAGCAGTCTTCTCGTTTAATTGAACTCGCGATTCCGCTACTATGGCTTCACAAAACTCCCTTGTAGTACTTTCCTTATTTTCTGACTATACTTACATACCCTAAATTGGAAGAAGGGCTCCCAATTTATACACCGTTCACGCCAAAACAAAGACTGTGGGAAACTTCCCATAATTGGTTGCTTGATAATTTGGGACTGATTTCGTGATTTGAGTGTGAAAGATAAAAAGGAAGGTGTTTGATTTCCTTCCATTTTTTGGTGTACATAAGGATGAATAAGAAAGTTTCCTTTTTCTTCTCTTGATCTTTCCTCTGCTCGCGAAAGTGGAAGATGGAGAAGATTTACTTCATTTCTTCTATCTTCTTCTTTTCTTGTTTTAATTTGGTTCCACGTGATGTTGAGTCTTTGTTGCTAGCTTTCACGTGATGAATAATAGTGTGATGATGCTTGGTTTCTTTTCTCTTTTTATTTTATTTTTCTCAAATTTGTTTTTCCTTTGCTTCCCACATAATTAGGGGTGTAAATGATGCGAGACGAGCTCGAGTTTGGCTAAATTCAACTCGAACTCGAAAACTCGAAATCAAGCTCGACTCGACTCGAAAACTCGCAAGCTTGAAAAAATCAAACTCGACTCAAACTCGAAATCCTAAACTCGAGCTCGAACTCGAACTTGAATCAAGCTCGAACGCGAGCTCGAACTCGAATCAAGCTCAAACTCGAGCTCGAACTCGAATCAAGCTCGAACTCGAAACTCAAACTCGAGGCTCGAACTCAAATCATGGCTCAGCTCAAACTTGAGTCAATCCATGTACCTTGAGTTAGGTACTTGGAGTAGCCTTTTATAAAGAAAAAAAAGTTGGGTGTTTCATTGTCCAACCAATGTGGGACTTTATGAAACAAACTTTCATAGAAAAAATGGTTTCCAACCAAAAAAAGTTTTTGTTCCATTTATAAAGAACACAAACTTAGACTTTTGTTTCCCAACCAATGTGGGACAACTTTAATTCAAACAATAAATATAGCTAGAGTAGTAACATTTTATAGAGAAAAAAAGGTTATTGTTTATACTATAAACCAATGTGGGACATTTAATATTTTACATAAAATATCATTTTTAATAATTTTCTAGTTTGTTCATGAGATTTTGAGCCGAGCCAAGGCTAAGACTTGTTAAAATCTTGTGCTTGACTTGGTAACCATAAACTAAAGACAAACTATAATTAATGTCCACTATGAAAATATTTTCTATGAAAGTGGTTTATTACATTTCATGGACTAAGTTCTTTGAAAAATTTGAGAATTATTCATCGAAATTGCTAGTATTATATATAATTTTTTTTGGAGTTTCTCACGAGCTTTTCGAGTCGAGTAGGTAGTAGCTCAAGCTCGACTCGTTAGTCATCGATTCGAGTTCGAGATCGAGTCGAGCCTACTTGAGTCGAGCTTTGAACGAGTTTTGACCGAGTCGATCTTGAGTAGCTCGCGAGTTGTCTCGTCTCATTTACACCCCTACACATAATCTTGAAGACTTTATTAGTCTTTGTTGCAGGTTGACTCCAAAATGATCTAATGTCAACAAAGTGAGCTAATTAGTGCATTTTATACTAGATTTTAGCTTTATTAAAATTAATAAAAATACCTAAGGCATTGACCAAATAATGACATAAAAGACCAAAATAAGGGAATAAAAACATACTCAATTACGCACTTATCACAAACTCACAACCAAACAATGATAAATATTACCTCAAAAAAATGAAATTAAAACTTAGGGTTTAGAAAAAAAAAACAACTCACTCGATGACTGGATCAGGGCGGCCGCGACGGGCGGCCCGATGGCGTCCGCGTCCGGAAGGCTCGTGGGCGGAGGTGTAAGTCCGGCGGCGGGCGGCTCGTTGTTAGGCGGCTCCTTTATCTCCTTCCTTCATTTGAACTTTGAATCGTTTCTCACAGGCTGGGTTCCTTCTCCTTCCTTCGTAGTTCGTTCCTCACATGCGTCGGATGGGTCCGACGGCTCGTGGCGGGGAGTTAGGGTTTAAAACTCCTTCCTTGGTTCCTCAAATTCTCTCTCTTCGTTTCTCAAAGGCATTATTTTAGTGTTTGTTTCACGCGTCCAGACACCAGTCCTTCCTTCGTTTTTTTTTTCAAAAAAAAAAAAACGTGAAACAATTTTTTTTAGAGTGGGGGGACATCTGTCCCCATGTCTCCCCTGCTGGCCCCACCTCTGGTACATGATGTCTAACAGCAACAGCTTGGTGTCCATGCTTTACCTTCAGGAAAAATGCAGAGATAGTTGATAAAGGAGCATCATATAATTAAGCTATTATGGTTAGAGTATCTACTCCATTAACATTTTCAAGTGCAAACAACTATAGTACGCTCGTTGATTTCCTATATGGTCAAACTCCAAATTGTTTAGTATCTAACTTTTTTTTTGAATGGGAATAGAGAAAATTATCATTAATAAAACGTCATACGACATCTATAACAATAGTAACCCTTACATAAAAGATAATTTAAAATATCAATCTAAAGATCTTCATTAGTTTTACTAATATAGACGCTTTGGAACAGCTTCTGTGATATGGTACTATTGCTAAACAACAAACTAGACTTACATCCCCTACAAGAGAGGGGACTAGAACTCCTAGAAAACAAACATAACAAAAGACTAACTTATTAAACAAAGCAAGAAAACGAAATGATTGATCCCCCACATAACACTTCCATCTTCTTCCAAACCCACAACCCTATGAAACCTATAATCTTGAAACCCTCCCACGTATAAGCGCGGGAACAGAGATCTTATCCCAAAACAGTGAAGCCCTCCCACGTCTAAGCGCGGGAATGGGTCCCTTATCTCTGAACACTGAAGCTCTTCCACGTCTAAGCATCGAAACGGGGTTAACCGAAACACCATAACCAAAAGAAGGGTGATGACACGTAGCTAGCGATCAGTCGAACTTACTACACTCAAACCGGAGGACGGGGAATGGGAACACCGAGGAGGGGGATCTAACAGGGAAAACAGGTAAGGAAACTACGATGGAATAACACGAAAGGGAAAAACAAATAGGGGAGGGGAAGGGAAGTCGACGAACAGGGGAGGGGAAAGGGAGACACGGGGGAGGGGGACGATAAAGGACACTTACAAGCAAATGAAAGGACGAGGAGCAGGCTCACCTACGATCGATGAGCGATACGACGCTCAGGTCGGCCACCAGCGAGCCTATGCTGGGCGGCGAGCGTTGTGTGTTTAGGGTTAGGGTTTGGGAACTTTAGAGAGAGAACAGAGGGTCAGTATGTCGTAACCAATTGTTCCTAACTTATTTATGTATATATTCATCACAACATGTGTGGTGAGTGGAGCTTTGTAATTTGTATAGTCTAATTGAAATATTATTGGGATTCCGTTTTGTTTATGCATGCACCTATAGGTCTAAGTTAAAACGACAATCTGCGATATCGGGAAGTCCTCTTGAAGTTCTTTGGTGCCACTATTGGACACTCGTAGATGCAACTGTTATTTTGGTTGAAAACTGCTGGTTAAACTGCAAATTGATTGTCAACTGAACTGAATAAATTGGACTGAATTGACTAATAACTGAAAAGTAAAATTAAAAAAATGAGAACTGGATTCAAGATAACTACACTGAACTGAACTGAATATAAAGTGAACTGAACTGAATATAACGTGAACTGAAATTAACTGCATTGAAAAATAGTTTTACACTAAAATGAATTGCATTCAATTGAAAACTGTATTAAACTGAATTGCTTTTGACTCGACACACGGCGAAAAAAATTGGTCGCATATTTCATAATCGATTTTGATTTTCACCCGGACAGTTTGAATAGAATAAGCAGGTAAATAATGAACCGTTTGAACTGGAACTATATTGGTCAAACTAGAAGACAACCGTAACTGATATGAAGACTGAATAAACTGTAGCAAATTAATGAAACAGAAAATTTTCAACTAAATTAATTTAGTTGAGAAACATAAAATGAAAACAACTGAATCGAAGTCAACTGAACTGTTTTATTCGAACCAGAATTGAACCGATTAACTGAACTTACAACTGTAACTATAACCATCAAGTGGAACAAGACTTTGAATGCAGGTACTCACTCCATGGTAATCTGGCACACCAAGCAATTCAACACTCCTCACTTTCTTGTCCCTTAAATTATACAAGAAAACATTCGAATCCTTATCTTGCCTGAGCAATATCTCCTTACCATTTTCGAAATAAGCTATAGGGGCGACTTTCAGGGATCGGGTAACATCAAAATCCTCAACATGAAATAATTTAACCCAAGATTCTTTAAACCCGTAATTTTTCATAACCCATACATCAATATCACATGTATGCCTCCTACTATTATTAGTCAATAAACACAAACACCCACCTATTACCCCTAGGTCAACAACATCAAGTTTTTTGTCATCACTTTTTTCGAAACAATCAGGCATGGAAACCTCACCCCACTTCTCATTACAAACGTCGAAACTCGAAATTTGATGCTCATTCATGGAAGTACACCAAAACATCCAATGAAGCAAATGATTATTCACAAGTGCTCCATTTCTTGAAGCTAAAGTAGCATGATGAGAGACTTTTTCCTCAAGAAACTTCCAAGAATCCAACCTCAAACTATACACCATAACTTCTCTAACATTAGAAATGGACCCATAAGCATACCCATATACAAAATTAACAATCCTCACAATTTTATAATCATCCCTTATAAAATCATATCCAAACCCATAATTAATATGCATATAATTTTTGGGTATCTTCAACTTTGGGATTGCTTTATACTGAAACGTAGATGGATTGACCAAACAAACATCAGGATTTTGAGTTTTACTATTGAGTTTGCAAAGAAGCAAACCGTTGCAAGACCCAGAAATACCTGAGAAAGATAAATCTCCACGGAAGAAGCTAAGTTTCATAGCAGGAGATTGAAGAGAGTTGAAGAAAACGGAGTAAAGGGATTGTTGACGATTAATGCAGAAGATTAGGAGTTGATTAGAGGAGGAGAGAGAATTAAGCCGAAGATGATATTTGATGAAATCGGAGCTGCTGATTATGGAACACCATAATTTGCAAACAGTTTTGAAACGAACAAGACATTTTATGGATAAATGTGAAAATATGAGGAAGATTAGTTCTATGGGTAAGGTACGCATTGGTGAGATTTCACTCCTAAATTCCTCTATGGATAAGTGAAAGTATGTAAGGACTAAGGAGGGTTTTATAGTGGTTTCTTCTTTTTAATTTTTTTTTTTTTTTTTTGGAAAATTGGTTTCTTCTTTTGGTTAGTTACTTTACTAATAACTGGACTCATGCGCAGTAAGTAACAGTATAATAACGTTTAGTGGCGGGCGCGCTTAGTCATGGTGGGTCTCACATTAGAATTATTTGATTTATATTTTGGGGGGGTTGAAAAAGGGTGCCGCTCTGAGCTAGTGAAGCTGTGTGAGTGTGTGAACTGAGCAAACTAGTGAAGAAGAGAGAAATAGTGAGTGTGGATGGCGGCCACTAGCAGCATGGGTTTTACCCCTTTTGTCTCTTCTAGATTTATGTTTTGAATTTCTTCTCACTGTTCTTTGTTTCTCTTTTTCTTCTAGATCTAGCAGTATGTCTTAATTTCTTTTTCTTTTTGTCTTTTTTTTTTATTTGATTTTGATATTTGAAGTTTTAATTTTGTGGTTGACAATTGATATTTTATGTTTTAATTCTTTTTCCTTATCCTTTTTTTTTATTGTATGAGTTATATTATAATAACCTTATGCTAAGTGTTTCTTCTAAAAAAAATTGAGGATTTAATTGTACATTTGTACATCTATATTTTTGAATGCTTAAAATAAGTGTTATATAATGCAAAACAATTTAATTTTGTTTATCACATGTTTTTCGAAATCTTTCGAGCCGCGTGGATCGGGTCCCGAATGCACTAGTTAATGTGACCAACCATTTGTTAGATTTACGGATCCATGTTGATAACTTTTAACACACAAAAAGGACTAAGGAGGGTTCAAGTGGTTTTTTTTTTTTTGGGGGAAGTGGTTTCCAGCTATTAGTCAGAATAACGTTTAACACACAATAAACACTAAGTAACAGTATAATAACGTTTAACACACAATGGTTTCTTCTTTTGGTTAGTTATTCTGACTAATAGTTGGACTCATGTTCAGCTATGCGCAGTCACTTACTGCATGCACAGTGACAAATAAGGCGCGTTACTTTTGAGCTTTATTTTAGGTGAATTAGGCGAACTTATTTTATTTGGTTGAAGCCGAACTTATTTTTCTTTGAACGGAACTTATTTTTCTTAAATAATAATAATAATAAATAATAATAATAAATAATAAATACTAAAATAATAAATAATAGATAATAAATAATAGATAATAAATAATAAATAATAATATAAAATAATAATAAATAATAAATAATAATCAATTATAATAATAATCAATAATAATAATAATAAATAATAATTAATAATAAAAATAATAAATATAATAATAAATAATAATAAATAAATAATAAATAAATAATAAATAATAAATAATAATAAATAAATAATAATAAATAAATAATAATAATAAATAATAAATAATAAATAATAAATAATAAATAATAATAGTAATAATAATAATAATAATAATAATAATAAATAATAAATTATAATAATGATAATAATAAAAATAAATAATAAATAATAAATAATAATAAATAACAAATAAATAATAATAATAATAATAATAATAATAATAATAAATAAATAAATAATAACTAATAAATAATAAATAATAAATAATAAATAATAATAATAAATAATACAAAAATACAAAAATACAAAAAAAATAAAAAAATTAAAAAATTTAAAAAAAATTACAAATTCATCGTTATTATAATTATAATATTAATAATAATAACAAAATTAATAGTAATATATTGAAAACAAAAATAATAATTACAACATTAGATAAGACTGAACTTATTTTTGCTGAACTGAACTTATTTTTACTTATTTTCTTTGGCGAACTTATTTTTCTTAATCGAACTTATTTTTTTGGAACCGAACTTATTTTTACTTATTTTTGTTGAAAATAAGTCCAAAAGAACGGGCTAATAAGAGTATAATAATAAGGACGAAGGAGGGTTTTATGCAAATGGTTTCTCCTTTTTTTTTTGGGGGGGGAAGTGGTTTCTTCTTTTGGTTCTGAAGTGAAGCGGGCGAGCAAAGTGAAGCAAGCGAATCGGGCCAGATTGAACGGGCGAGGGAAATTGAAATGCGAGAGAGTTAATGAGCCGAATTGAACGTAACTTAAGCGAGGCGGCCCGAATTGAAAATATGTTCAAAAGAACAGGGCCTTAGTACTATTATTAGTACTTTTACTACTATTATTATTAGTACTATTATTATTATTATTAGAGTTATTGTGGACCAATAATATTATTAATAATAATATTATCAATAATAATATTATTGTGAACCAAAACCACTTATTTAACACAGTAACCCTTTTTTTTTCCATATAGTAACCTTTTTAAATTTTAAGTTACACTATACAGTTACTATCTAACATAGTGACTGTTTTTTTTTTAGTATAGTAACTCTTTCTCACATTAGTTTATCATAATGAAATTTTCACTTTGTGACGTAGTAATTTTTTTTTTTTTTAATAGTCAAACTTCATAATTTATATCTATTAAATCTTTTATATTTATTTTTTTATATAGTGATCGCTTTTTTTTTTTTAATAAATAACGTGAATTAGCGTGAGTCCACACTAATTTAGTGTGGACCAAGTCTATATAAGTTTTGTACTTATTATTATTATCAAAATGTTGATGATGATGATGTGGTTACAAAATGTTGGACGTCAATATGGGGCTTTGGCGTTGGGCTGGGCTTCACTTTTCATGCTTTACGATAACCTGCTCAACTGCGTTATGCGTATCCTAGTGAAGGTACATCATCATTTCTTTGTTCAGTTTTGGGGATAATTAATTGCATACATCATTCCTTTTTTCTTAGTGAAAGAATAGTAAGTCGGTACGGCAAGATTGGCGCACCCTCAAAAAACTTATGTGTGCAATACTTTTTTCTTTTTCCTCCTTTTTTCTTTTTTTTTTCTTTTTATTTTTTTAGCCAGAAAGAAAGAAACTAGGGAGGAACCCAATTAACAGGCCACCCTAAAACATCCTTACGGATGATTTTGGAAAAAGCAATATCAGGAGATTCAAACCAATAACAAAGATTAGTAGTGGAATGACCACGATTTGCCATCTAATCGGCAATATAATTAGCTTCTCTAAAAACATGTTGAATATTATAATTATCAATTTTTTTCAGATCCTCCGCTGCATCATTAATAAGAGCAATAATAGACCAGAGAATTTTCCAGATTCTTTTGATAGCTTGAATAACCGAGAGATTATCACCCTCAATAGTAATATTGTGAGCCCCCGAGAAGAGAGGCTCACTAATACCTTCTCTTAGACCCAGGCCTCAGCAACTAAAATAGAGTTATTATCAGCAATAATGGCGTTAGCACCATTAAGCAAAAGATTCCCCACAGAATCTCTAATAACAAAGCCATAAGATGTGCTGCCATTCTACAGTTTGGAACCATCAAAATTAAGTTTAACAAAATCAAGAGGAGGGGGGACCAAATAATGTTAGTCCTAGGCTTTTTAGACTCTTTAACAACTTGTTGACTTTGACTAAAATTGGAAAAATTAGAATGGGAACAATCTAGATCATGCATATAAGCTTTAATCATAGCCCCTAGTTTGGCTGGAGAAAAGCTTTCTTGACGAAAGGTGATACTATTTCTAACATACCAAATGAACCACCAAATAATAGCATAGAAATTGAGATTCTTAAGAGTCAAACAAGACTTAAGATTACAAAAATACTCAATGAAAGAGAGATCACTATTATCAATAGGAAGGGGGGAAAACCCCATTAATATTAACTATCTCTAAAACATCATGCATAAAAGGACAATCAAGAAATAAGTGATGGTCATCTTCAGTTACAAAAAACACAATCTAAAGGAAGGAAAATATGACTCATTTCTAATCTCTTTTTAGTAGGAAGACCATTCTGACAAATTTTCCACAAAAAGAATTTAACCTTCGGTGGAATGGACAGACCCCAAATCCAAGCAAAACTAACCTGGTTAGGCGGATCTAAGCCATACCCATGAAGAAGTGCAGCACCTGACTTAACCGAATATTCTCCATCTGCAGTAAGACCTCAAAAAATCCTATCGCCATTTCATTAGAAGGGATAAAAAGTTTTAGGATATCATCCACTACATTAATCGGAACATAATTTAAGAGAAGTTCTTTATTCCATTGAGCAGCATCTATAATGAAAAAAATTAACCATCAACTCCTCTAACCCAATAATAGGTGAGTACTTCTTTTTAATAGGGTAATTAAGCACCCAATTGTCATTCCAAAACGAGATATTCTCCCCATTCCCCACCATCCATCTAAGACCTTGCTTAAAAGGCGTACGAAGCATCATTAGTTTACGCCATTGCCAAGAGACATTAGCTTTAGTTTTATAAGAGCATAAGTTGTCTTGTTTTAAATATTTTTGCTTAACTAGTTTGACCCATAAATTATCAGGCATCCTAATTATTTTCCAAAGAAGTTTAAATTGAAGAGCTAAATTATTAACTTTAGCTTTTCTCAACCCCAGTCCTCCAAATTTTTAGGTTTACAAATCTTATCCCAACCTATCAAGTTAGGAGCTTTAGAAGTGGGATCTTTATTCCAAAGAAAATTCTTATAGTTTGTATCCAGAGAAGAGAGGATATAAGAAGGGAGAGTAAAACTTTGCATTTGGAAACTAGCTTTAGAAGCCAGATTAGACTTAATTAAAATAGTTCTACCTGCTTGAGATAGAGAATTGGCTCTCCACTTGGTAAGCTGAGAGGAGACTTTTTCTTGAATAAAACTAAAAGTTGCATTTTTGACCTTGCTACTAATGATTGGGCAACCCAAATAGTCACCTAATGATAGAGAATCTTCCATCCGGAGAATCTTATGAAAAACACTTAATAATTATGTTGGGTTATTAGTAGTACATTGAAAAGCATATTTATGGAAATTGACAAGTTGGCCTGATATTGAGCAGTACTTGTTAAGAATAGATTTTATAGCATGACAACTTTCTACTTTAGCTTTTGCAAAAATCATTGTATCATCCGCAAAGGTTAAAAAAGGAATGTTAATTCTAGAATGACCAAGAGTGACCCCTATTAATCTAGAGTCTATTGAACTAGCTTGAAACAATTGATGAGCTAAAATTTCCGCACATAGAATAAAAATGTACAGAGAAGAGGATATCCTTGACGAATACCTCTAGATGGAAAAAATATATCTCTAGGAATACCATTTACCAAAACAGAAAAGGACACAGTTGTAATACATTGATGGAGCCAATTAATCCATTTTTCACAAAAGCCCAATTTTTTAAAAGTTGCACAAATAAAGCTCCACTCTAGTCTATCATAAGCTCTTTTCGTATCTAATTTAATTGCTAACCATCCTTCTCTTCCTTTTTTTTTTTTAAAAGAGTGAAACACTTGATGAGCTAATAGAATATTATCTTGTATTAGTCTTTTAGGGACAAAAGTCCCTTGTAAAGGATGAATAATCCGACCCAACACTACTTTCAATCTATTAGCCAGAATTTTTGAAATAATTTTATAAATTGTTGAACAAAGATTAATAGGTCGAAAATGATTTGGGTTAGAAGGAGCTTCAATTTTAGGAATTGGAGTGATAAAAGTATGATTAATTTCTTTTAGAATTTTTCCTGAGTGAAAAAAAGGCTTTAATAGCTCTATACACTGAGTTTCCCACAAGAGTCCAATACTTTTGATAGAAGAAAGGAGTAAAACCATCTAGTCCCGGGGATTTACCCGGCGCTAGATCAAACAGAGCGGATTTGACTTCTTCTATCGATATATCATCACATAAGTCTATATTATCATATTCAGAAATTATACACTCTAATAGCGATAGATCAGAGTCATAATTAAAACAACACTCCATATTCTTAGTAAATCTTTTCTTAAACGCATTAGTCATACATTCTTCTACTAATTTTGGTTGAGTAACAATATGATCTGACGGATCTTTAATAGATGTACTTAATTACGATTTCGTCTAATCGAAGCACACGCATGATAATACTTTGTGTTTGCGTCCCCAAACTTTATATTATTAGACTTAGCCTTGATTTTCGAATAAGAGTCTTGAAACTCTAACAATTTTGTTTGCTTAGCAAAAAACAAATCTTGTTGTCTAATTAATTGGGGGCAATTATTATGTTTTAGTAATTGTTTTTGAATTCTAGTCAACTTTCCTTCGACATTAATTAATTGTCTAGATATATTGCCAAATCTAGTAGTGACCCAAGATTTAGCCTTTTCCTTTAAGAGTTTACACTTCCTTGTTAAACAATACATGTTCGAACCT
Source organism: Beta corolliflora (assembly GCA_947648045.1). Taxonomy (NCBI): domain Eukaryota; kingdom Viridiplantae; phylum Streptophyta; class Magnoliopsida; order Caryophyllales; family Amaranthaceae; genus Beta; species Beta corolliflora. Next base: position 894,328 of record CANSZD010001010.1, read on the forward strand.
TGAAACTTTTGACACCAAGTTTTCTTGATTAAAACATCAAAATCCTTTCGGGTTATCCATATTTGATCAAATTTAAATGGGGGAGCTTTTAGATTACTATGGGTTTTGATTTCCAATGATATAGGGCAGTGATCAGAAGAAGTGAAAAGATGATGGATAATTTTTGCATTTGGGAAGGCATTTAGCCAACTTATACTAGCAGCCCCCTTATCTAACCTTTCCAAAATATTATTTGAACCCCTTCTTGTTTTTCGCCAAGTATATGGGTTCCTTCAAATGGGAGTTCTATACATTCCATAGCGAGTAGAAATAATTCATAATAGCTAATCTGGAAAATCTAAATTTAGCCCCACCTAATTTATCTAAATGGGAACTTAACTCATTGAAATAACCTAATATAATGAAAGGACTTTCGAGCATTCTAATAAAAGCAATTAATTCATCCCAAAATTCATACTTCAAATTATAATTGGGAGGAGCATAGATGAAAATAGCAATAAAACTAAATTTAATGGCTAATAGCTCAATTTTACAAGCCCAAAAATAAGAAGATTTACTAATGGATGATAGAACAAAAGGATTACAACCATCATTTTTCCACATCCCCCCTGCTAACCCCATTGAGGGAAGGAAATCAAAATGAGTGAAGCCACAATACCTAACACATCCCTCAGAGGGAGGAGTTGACACTTTGGTCTCACATAGCATCATAATTCTTACTTTATTAGATTTACAAAAAAATTCACTTCTTCCATAGCTAAAGGCCTCCTCGAACCTCTTATATTCCAACTACTAATATTCATAATACATAAACATATGGAAGGCAAGACTCAGCTAAGTTACGCCCTCGCCAGACCTAAACTTGAGGGTGGACAGTCCCTCCCACCTTTTGCATTGCTCTATATTAGGGTACAACCACCCTTTAAACATGACATTGAAAGTCAATAGTAGCACAATATAATGAATGTCAGCCTTTATATTTATACAGAGACACATAATAGGAGTTTTCTGTAGAAGATACTTTTTTAAGAAGATGCAACTCAGAAAATTCAACATCCTCAATACACTGATATAGGTTATATGGGAAGCCTGCTTTAGGCACAAGTGGCAAAAATAAGCAAAGGCGGGATTCATAAAATCTCCAATCCAATAGCTTAAGTAGCCTAAATTGGGGTTTTTTTATTAAATCTTGCAAAACAACCAACAAAATCCAATCCAATAACTTCTGTAGTCTAGCTTGAAGTTTGTTAGCTTGGGCAAAAACTGGATAGCCATTCCAAACTCATAAATTGCCAGCTTAGTATGACTATAATTCAGAGCTAATATATTTTTAGAAATACACCATAATCTTAACCACTTCCAAAGAAATGAACTCACAAAAACTGAAATTAACCAAGAATTTTCAATAACATTAACCTGATGAAGGAATCAAGATTCCTTCATAGCTTCTAAATTTATAGCATAATCTAAAACGGTAGCTTTTACTGATAATTTTTCTGAAAATGGGAAGAGCACATTACTTACATCATTGACAGCAAATTCCTGATGCAGTTGATTATTATAGCATCTAAAAGTAGGTTTTGACAACCCGTTGTCTACAACATAATTTTGGACACACCACCATATAGTAGCAGCTACCAAACTCCCTTGCAAGAGCAGGGACAAGCCACAAAGTTGTAGCCCTTCGCTAACAATCTTGAACTTCCAAAGATGGAAAATAGCCGGCTGACATTTTATAATTGCTAAGTACACAATCTCTTCGAGAAATAACGCTAACCAAAATGACACCACCACACCAATGAGAATCAGAATACCCTCAATTAGGAATGAAGCAACATTCAAAATAACAAACTTTCTTAGATTAGAGACCTTCCACATGCTCTGTTGACACAACAGGTAATCATACATATTAGATAAATTAAATTTATACAACCAAAATTAAGAATTTTAATTCAGATACTCATTTAACTTTTTCTTAACAGCGACATGATGCAAGAAATAAACAAGGCCTTCAGTTGGCAAGATGAAATTAGGACACTTTTCTCCATTCCAATAGCTTCTGGGACCTAGAATGGAGCACACTCAAATCGGAAATAAACAACAAAATTCCATTGACAGCCAATCCACAAACTGAGATTGAGATCTTCAAACAGCTATCTATAACAATTATATATGGGAAGTATATTTGAAAACCAATTCAGAAAAAAGAGTATGACAACTTTCTCAAAGATCCACATAATGTCTATTAGGATACCCTTTAAAGGGAGTCCAGTTTCCTTCATATCTTTCAAACTTATGAAGATAACACTAGATTTAGACTTTTTCAAAGTCAAGACCCTGATCAAAGGCAAGATAATATTTGTCTCATCCAATTTTTCAAAGAACAACACGGATGATAAAAGTTCTAAACAAGAGAAAATAAAAAGGTTACTTACAACCTGGATGTTCGCATTAAATGCGGGATCTTGAAATGGACGAGTACCACAGTAAAGAAGATTGGATTTTACAAATTTGATTGCAGAGGAAAGCTTCCCACGTACAGAGAGCCCGCACTTCAAATCCTTGTAACTCGCATTAAATGCAGCAGCATGAAATAGTTGAATATCCCAGCATCTAGATTTGATTGTTAGAAACACCAAAGTGGATTTATCATTGTTGGCAACTGCAAACTCCCAGTAATGGAAGAAGGCAGACTGAAAATTTGAAACCACCATCGACCCATCAGAGACCACCAAAAAAGACATAGCACTCGACGACGACATCTGACCTGCAACAAGGATGGGAAGAGACACCCAAATCGAAGCAACCCTAAAAACCCTAGCCAGGAATCCTAATTTGAATTTGAATGGGAGAAAAGCAAAACCATTAATCCAATTAAAAGAATGGACCGAAAAACCTAAAAAGGGAAGAGGAATTCCTTAACTGCAATATAACAATCAGAGAAGGAGAATATTTCTCCGAGCAAAGCTTTCGCGCATTTTCAAAATCAATTTGGGGAAAATTCGTTGACTGCTTTGAGGGAATTTTTGAGACAAGGGCTTCGAAAATTACAACTATAACTGATAATAGTGTTTTGATGGAAAAAACTTTGTCTACCCATCGGGTGGACTACCCACCATTAATAAAGACTTGTTGAGGGTTGTAGTAATGGAATCCAACTCAACATAATAATTATTTTTTTAATGTTCTATTAGTAGTGGGTTGTCTTTCCGGTGGGTAGGTGTAGCAATGTCATGTTTTGATAATCTTAACAAGGAAAATGTTGGCATTCTTGATGAATTGAAAATTCACAAGATTGCATTGGGGCAATTTTTGGGGGTGAGGGTTTCTATTTTTTCGGTTTTTCGAGGACTTTGAGCTGGAGTCTCTCTCTTACTTTCTCTCTCATCTTTTTTCCGGAAACTTCCCCTTTTTTCATTTAGGCTCCGTTTGGTAAGGCGTAAAACATTTTCCTGGAAAACCTGTTTTCCTCTATTTTTATTTTTCCTTTGTTTGGTTTTTAAAGAGTGTAAAACCATTTTCCCTAGGAGTAAAATTGTTCTCTCTAATGATGGAAAACCATTTCCCTTCAAAATGAAGGGAAAACTGCATTTTTCCTTCCTTTTCCTTATCTCTCTTGTACACTCCTCCCACTACCTCCTTACTTTCCCTTTCATTTTCTTTTCGTTTCATCATTTTTTTTACATTCAACCAAACAACGGAAAACTAATTTTGGAATTGTGTTTTCCATTGTAAATTGTTTTCCATGAAAATCATTTTACACTGAAAATGTTTTACACCAAACCAAACGGAGCCTTAAAGGAAGCAACTAGTTATTCCTTTTTTTTTTTTCTTTTTTTCCTTTTTCTATTTTTTGGTGTCCCCCATGCGTTACCTTATATAATAGAGATTAGACTCCCAAATCTACCGGACAAGAGTACATTCATCATACACTGCGGGTGTACCATTTGCATGGTACACCCAAGGCTATTTTTGCTCATTTACTCATTTGGAGTTCCACCTATTTGTGATTATGCTCATTTGGAGTTTCAAATGAGCAATGAGCAACAAAAATAGCATTAGATGTACGATACTCATGGTACACCCGAGTGTATGATAAAAATTCCCACCTGACAACCTCTCAGCATTAGAATTAGACATCCCCTACCTATAAAATTCCTTTTCTTGGAAAAAGAATGTAGACAATACTACCATATATGAAAGACTCGATCACGCTATTTGCTCCCAGGCTTTTCTAAGTAGCCTTCCTAAAATCACTATTTTCTACAAGACTTTGACTTTCTCAGTTCATGCCCCCTTATTGTAAATTCTCATCTATATGACCAAAATCTCATTCCAATGCCCTTTCACTTCCAAAACTTTTGGACCACCGTAAGACGTACGACATCATTAAGAAATTATGGCCCTAAAGATTTGTTGGGGTCAGTCTTTATAGAATACAACAATAGGTAATACGCATAAAGGCTAACCTAAAACTATGGGCTGCTAGAAAGTTTGGTAACACGAACAACAAACTCCTTTAGAATAGCAACAAAATTACAGAACTCGAAAACCTTCTAATCACACAACCTTACAACCCGATCCTACGTGATCATATCTGCAGAAAAATCAAACAGCGTCAAAAGCTTCTCTTATCTGGTCAAAAATGATGGGGGACCCTCGCAAGAAAAACCTGGCTTACCCAAGGAGATCGTAGCTCTCGATTCTTTCATTCTCGTATGCGAGCAAGAATGGCTAGTTCCAACATCCTTAGGATAGAAAAAAGACCTAGACACATGGGTGGAGGATCCCACGGCCGTCGTGGATGTCTTAAAAAATTCTTTCCAGAAACGTTTCACTTCAACCCATTCCTCAAATCGTGCTTTCAACCTTGATTTCGTCCATCCTTGCATTTCTCAGCAGGACAGTGAGTGGCTACTTGCCCTCGTGTCCACAAATGAAATTAGTGATGCCTTCTTTAGCATGAACCTTCATAGAGCCCCTGGCTCTGACGGGTTTGGAGCCAAAAATTTCAAGGCCTATTGGTCATGAATCCATTACGATGTATGCTTAGCCATCTAGAGCTTCTTCTACCATGGTAAACTCCCCCAGTCTATAAATCACACGCTTATTATGCCGAAAAATGAAATGTCGGAGCATCCAAACCATTTCAGACCCATCAGCCTCATTAACACTATTTATAGAGCAATTTCTAAGATCTTTGTCAATCGTCTTTGCCCTATCCTTCAAAAAACCATAAGCCCGCTTCAAAACGCTTTTACCCCGAATCGCTCCATCCATGACAACCTTCTTATCACCCAAGAAATATTTAACATTTTCCATAAATCGAAATCCAAAATTGGTTAGTGGGCTTTAAAAGTCGACATGGAAAAACCTTATGATCGCATATAATGGGACTTTCTCTGGCAATGCCTAACCAGTTTAGGTTTTCCCCTCATAATGGATCCATTGAGTTATAGTGTAATCCTCCACAATTTCAGAATTTTATAAATATATTTAAAGTATATTTATAAATATTTAACTATTTAAATAAATAAATTCTTGAGTATTGACTATTTTAAAGTCAATGACTATTTATTCTTTTAAATAGTCAAAGTATTTAAATTATTTTTAAAGGTGGACTTTGAGAGTCAACGATGAATTTAAATACGGTTTTTTCACCAGGTACCCCTGAGGTTTCACGAAATGCACCAGGTACCCTCGTTGTTTGAAAAATGCACCAAATACCCCTGAGGTTTAACAATAATACACCAAATGCCACTAATGAAAAACGGCGTTAGTCTGCCGTTAGTGCAAGTTTCTTATGCACCATATACCCTTGAAGTTTAAGATAAATGTATGAAAATGGTAATAACGGCTAGTTTTTCAAAAAAAAAAAAATTCAAATTTTCAAAACTAGCCGTTGGGATATATTTGTGGGGTTATTTAAACAACATCAGACCCTGTTGCATGCACTCTTCAAACTCTTTTGCCTACTTTGCCTCTTACACTACAATGTACTCACAATCCCACACTTCCTCTTCAAATTTTCAATCCTCCTACATTAGAGTGCCAAACAAGACATGCAAATGTAGGAGAATATTTGCAATTAGGAGCTCGGAATCATCATTGAATCCGCAACGATTGTACTATAAGTGTGATGCGTGTAATAAATTTAGGTGGTGTAGTGGTTATGTTGAGCAACACAATGGGGATAGGCAACGGGATGATATACTTGAAGAAGGAGAAGAAGAAGTGGGAAGTAATGCGAAGTTGGTGGATGAAATGAAGCAATTGAAAAAAAAAATCAAGCAACAACAGAAGTTTATGCAAGCGGTCATCAAAATAGGAATTATCATGTTTCTTGTACTAATGTTTGTATTGAAGAACTGAAATGGGAAGTAATGTAATCAACTGCATTTGAATTTCATTAAATAAAATGTGACTTGTATGATTCACCAAAAAAAGTAGCTTTACATTCTCCAAAAAATAGTAGCTTCACAACATTTCCAAAAAATTGATCTTTTGTTTCAACTACTAATTAACCCATAATGAGTGCAGTTAAAGAGTTGCAAAATACGAAATTAAAGTCAAAAAAAACCATGAAATGAGAGCGGAAGACTTAAGGGTTGTTCTTGCTCTTCTTAGCCTTGGTTGCACCCTTGGATGTTTCTTTGCGGCTCTTTTCTTTCCCTTTTGTGAGCTTTGCCGGACACATTTGTGGGTTCTTTGTTCGATGTTGAAGGACCACTAGCGGCGGCAGAACAACTTGTTTCTTCCGTTTGGCGGTAGCTCCTCCTTTGCATGTTCTAGAATTATGTCCAACCTCCTTGCAGTGACCACACTTGACAGTGCTGCTCCTTTTTCCTCTTTTCTTCTCACATCTCCCTCTCTTCCTCTGCTTAGCTGGCCTCCCAGCACTTCTTTGGAAATGGGGGGGTAAAATTTTAGGAAGTTCAAACAAGGGCCACTGGGTTGAATCAGGCATTGGGTGCATGTGGTTTGAGTAGGTTCTTGTGTAGGCAGCCCCTTTGTAGTAGGCAGAGACAAAGTCTTTAGGCTCTAGTCTTTGATCAAAAATGACCCTAAGCCCATGTTTACATGGAATACCAGTCCCCTGCCACTTCCCACAACCACATTTCCTTTGCTCTAGGTTAATGGGGTTTGAGGTGGAGTTGTTTGTGTTTGGGACATTGGTGGCTGTGACAGCCCAGGGTCAATCTCCCACACTGTTTCATACTCCACTTCCATGTCATTCTCAACATTATAAACAGGCACCTCCACTGAAACAATGAACTTCCTTGACTCTTCTAAGTTTCTCTCAATCCTAGCTTCCTCTTCTTGTTTCTTCAATTCCTCTTCTTGTTTCTTCAATTCCTCCTCTTTTCTTTTCCTTACTTCTTCTTCAAATTCTGCTTGTTTAGCAGCTTCTCTCATCAACTTTGAATTCCTCATTTGCATGGCTAACTTAAATGACAAACCTACATCATGTGTTTGCTCAATCCATATCATGATCTCCTCTTTACCACTAAATAGAGGGAACATACTCATCAAACTTTCATCATCACTCACTTCCACCCTCTCACCTGTCTTAGGATGATCATACCACAATCCCGAACTTCTCGGGCACAAGAACATCTTGTTTTTGTCCCTCCACAATGAACTCATCAATCAAATCCATAAAACTACTCTCATCGATATCTAATACCCTAACATCAAACCTACATCCCTTGTAATCACAAAGCAACCAAATATCTTTGTCCCTAAGCATATCACAACATGCATAAAGTAAGAAAAAATTGCAACATGCATTAAGTAAGGAAAAAAACACAAACTTTGAACAATCAACAATCACAAGCTTAAACCCTAAAAAACTGTAAAATTTCAAGCATTTTAATCCAAAATTAAAACAATTTACTTCACTAATTTACACTAAATGAAAACTGATTGAGAGAGATACATACCTATCCATGTTGAAGATTCAACCCAGATTTTCTTCAACTTCCAAATGCACCCAATTCCTCTTCAAAACCCGCAATTCAGATGCGACCAACCCAGATTATTAACCTTGTACTTCCCACTCAAATTCCCTGTCTTCAGATTATGCAGATTTCCCCTAAATTAATTTGTGCGATTTTTAGGGCTTTTTTTGGATGAGAGCGTTTGAAAAACAGAGGATGGAGTGAAGTGAAGAGGAAATACGAAAGGTCGTGGGTTGGGGGATCATTCCAATGGCGCCAGTTTTGACTGATGGCATTTGTGTAAATATGCACTAACGACAGACTAACGCCGTTCTTCATTAATGGCATTTGGTGCATTATTGTTAAACCTCAGGGGTATTTGGTGCATTTTTCAAACAACGAGGGCACCTGGTGCATTTCGTGAAACCTCAGGGGTACCTGGTGAAAAAACCGATTTAAATAAGTTGAGTAGTAGTACAAATGATTTTAATATAGGTTGGAGGAGCCCAAACTTTTGTAGCCTTTTCATATGGTCATCTTTCATTAAACTAACCAAGCAAGCCCATTAGTCTATTGGACTCTAATGGGAACCTATAAATACCCTATGACCTCACAAATTTTGCCTCATTAAACAAAACCCTAATTTTCTATCCTCTCTCCCCTCACTCGGCTCACACTCTCTCTTCCTTTCCTCACCCGATTTCTCTCTCTCTCCTTTGTTCTCCTCGGCTGTCGCCAGCCTCGCTGGCGACCATCGCAGCAGCCGATGTCCCTCCCCCTCGGCGCCGTGTTCCTCTATCTCCTCTTTGCTGGTTTATTTTCTCTCTTTTTCCTCTATATTATTTTAATAACCGTTTTAATAATTAGTTTTGATGTTTTAAATATTAGTTTAGTGGTTTAATAACTCAAGTTTGTATCTTTAGCTATTTTAATATTAAATTCAGATTATATACTTAGTTTAGTGGAGTAAATAAATTTCAGATTTAATATATATGTTTAAATTGGATTTTTAAGCATGAAAGCATGGATTTTTAGTGTTTTTAAGAGTGAATACTATAGTACTATAATATAGTTTATGAAAATTGAGTACTTTAATCTTTAGAACTATTTTAAAGTGAGTTTAAAAGAGTTTTAAAGAAGTTATACCTTGCTGGAATTTTTATTAGTGTACTTATAGTGGATTTTAAATATTAAAGTAATGATTTTTAGGGGTTTTAAATAACTATTTTGGTAGTACTATATTAAGGGATACTAAAGGTTGAGGTTTTAGTGTATAAAAGAGTTTTAAAATATTTTTTAATAGAATTTAAAGTACTTTAAAGTTGTTGTAATTTTATTAGAGTATTAATACTTGAATGTTTTGATAATTGATAGGTGGAGACTTTACTTTGAGTAACTTCTAAAGAGTTTAAAATGGCCTCCCGTATTGTTTACACAAGGTACATACATGCCTATATGTTTTTAGACTAGTATCATGTCCTAAGGTTATGATTGATATAGTATTATGTGTATTGTGTAAGGAACTTTTTATAGTTCATATGTGGCTTATATTTAAGTAAATTTGCATGTTTTATACTGTTGTGTGAAGCATGTTGCCTATTATGAAGTATTATATGTTTGTATGGATGATTGATGCAAGCATGTGGGATGGGAATGTTTATTTTATTAATTCACGTGAGGGACTAATAAATGTCTTGTTTATTGGATCATGAAATGTATCATGTTGTTCCCTTGAATTTATTATATTATTTACTTTATAAGGACCGTGAGCCTTGTTTAGTAAATTTGGATATTTTCCTATTGACAGGTTGGTTGGTTGTTGATTTAAGTCAATAAATAAAGGTTGGTTGGTTATTTAGTCAATAAATAAATGGGATTAATTCTGAGTCAATTGAGTTGTATAATCACATTATTTAATCCTAAGATAAAAATTAAGATAAATGGGATTATGTTGGTTTTCTTATTATTGTGAGTCTCAACATTCAATCAAAATACTAATACTTAAAGTGAAAAGTGAATAGCAATAAGTTTTAGACTTGTGCACGTCTGAAGTATTTGGACTAGTATGAGTTGGAGCACATGGTGGTAGCCCATGGCTTTTCTTGGGATCGGATTAATACTGTGTCCTATATTATTTAATTAGTACCTCGATATTGTTGGTCGCGGAAGTACGGAGTCGCGGCCATACTTCGTCTTCTATATTGAATACAAGGGTTGGTTGGACAACTCTATCCATTGACTATTCAAATTTATTAATAAAATAATCAATTGGTTTTGTAGAGTCAAGTTCAGTATAGTGAGTCTGATATTTTATTATGTTATTATTTATCCATGATTTAATGCTTATTAGTATCATGTTAGGTTATGTGTTTTATTTATCATATAAGTACTCAGCTTTGCTAATTACGTGCTTTTCTGTGTGTAGATCATGGTTGTGCCTTATTGATCCTGTAATGACCCATTTGGTTAGCAGTCATTTAGGATCAATAAAGTATCGACCAATCCAGGTTTGAAGATGATGCATCCATTAGGTTTTGGGAGACAATTTGGAGAGCTTATGTTTTGGCTTTTTTTTAATACTTTTTATACTTTTGGTTAATTATGTTTTATTAGTTTGACTTTTATGTTTGGTTTGACTTTGGTTTGATTTTGGAGTTGACTGTGTGGTTGACTAAGTTTAATTGAGGTTTTCAAGTTCTTTATTTATTTATTTTTCGCTGCAAAATTCTGAGTAAGCCGATACATTATCACACGGGCGATAATATTTTAGTGATTCTCTATGTTTTGTGGGAAAAGATATTTTATAAAATAGAGAATTATCGGGGTGTTATATAAATAATGTGTAAATAATGTTTCTTACTACACAAAATTGAATAATAGTTACACAGATTGGTTCACCCCCTATAGTGGTCTTTGCCAAGGTGATCCTTTGTCCCCTTACCTCTTTATCATTTCAATGGAGGTGTTTATAAGAAAGTTGTGTTCGGAAAGCCAAAACATCGAGAATTGGGTTCAAAATCACTCAGGGCACCATCAAAATTCCTTGCCTCCTTTTTGCGACGATAACTTAGTCTTATGTAAAGCTACGTCTTCGGCATGTGCAAATTTAAAAAATACCAACTTTCTGTGCTCTTGGACCAACTAGTAAATTTCCATAAGTCCTCAATTATTTTTTTCCAAAATTGTTCTAGATAATAAGAAAGCTTCTCTAGGTAGTTGTTTTAACATGCCCCCTAAAGCATGTCTAGGCCGCTATCTTGGAGTTTTCTTTAGCTCCTATACTCCAACTAATTAAAGATAACTATGAACACGCTCTCCATAAACTAAACACCACTTTAACACCTGGGAAGCGGGGTTCCTGTCGAAAGCTGAGCAGTTCACTCTTATTTAGAGCAACCTTGAAGCTATTCCTACTTTCATTCGCGGCTTATCTCTTATCCCTAAAAGCATTGCTCATAATTTGGACTCCCTTCATAGAAAATTATTCTGGAGACAAAACAAGGAAAAAAACAGCACCCCCCTGATCTCTTGGTCATAAATATGTAAACCGAAGAATACCAGAGGCTTGGGGTTAAGAAAAACTTTTGAACTAAAAGAGCTTTTATTACAAATCTAGGATGGAAAATCCTAATTGATCAAAATAATTTATGGGCGAAGATTGTTCGAAAAAAATACCTAAAAAAGAATTCCTTCTTTGACTACTAGCCAAGAGCAACTGACTCTCCTATTTGGAGAAAAATCACGGCTGAACGAGAAATTTTGAGGAAGGGAATTCGTTGGAAAATAGGAAATGGAAAAGATATCCTTTTTAGGTGGACAACTGGATTTCACACCACATCCTGATAGACATGATCAATACCCCTCGAACTCAAGTAGACCTTAATATGCGTGTCGCTGATGTTATCCTCCCTAATCACATATGGGACATCCAAAAGCTTCATTTCATGCTCCCAAATCATATAGTCAACCTTATCAAGGGAATAGCAATCCCCACACATCCCCCCTTGAGGATACCCCCATCTGGAGGTCTACAACTAATGGTTGTTTTTCAGTAAAGTTCGCAACTTGGTTAGCCCATAGGCTAGACCCAGATTGTGGCAAATAGCCTTATCACTGGATTTGGAACCTAAATATTCTCACACAGTTGAAAATTTTTATTTGGCAGATATGCCATAATAGCCTTCCAGTAAGACATACACTTAAATCTTGAAATATCATCCATATTGATCTTTGCGCATGTTGTAATTAACCTAGTTTGTGAATCTCTTGATTTCCTTTGTCTGCATTGTCCTTCAAGCAATGACATGTGGAACTCCCCTATTACAAAGAATTGGCAAGATACGGTAACTATCCCTGATTGCTCAATCCCGAACCTTTTAAAGTGGTTTCACCAACACAAATCCATAACTCCAAAATGAGTCTACCTCTTATATAATATGGAGCATATGGAAAGAACGCAATGCTCCCATCTTCCAAAATGAAAAACCGACCACTACCAGAATAATTCGTAGAGTGACCCATCTCGCTTTTGAGTGGATCAATCTTTATGATCTTGACACCCTTGACTCTACAGGCGCCCAAACAAATCATCACAATACCTTACCGTGTCCCTCAGCCACTCACAACATTCTCGTCGCGTAGGAGCCCCCTCCTCTCAACTTCACCAAACTCAATTTTGATGGCTCCGTCCGTGGCTCATCATATGCAGCAGGGGTTATCCTCTGCAACGCTGAAGGCATCATGATCAAAGCTTGTTTGTACAACCTTGGGAACGGTAGCTCCTTTATCGCTGAAGCCAAAACTCTCTACCTAGAGATTCATCTAGCTATTTCCCAAAAAGATAAAGAACATTTGGATTGAAGGGGATAATCTTCTAGTCATCAACTACCTACAAGGGATGTGGCGAGATCCATGGCAAATTGACTACATCATAAAGAGTAGCATATCCCTCCTCAGCCCCTTTGAGAATTCCCACTACATAAACATCTACAGGGAAGCAAATAGAGTAGCTAGCAGAATCGGATTGCAAACGTGGGACATCTTATTCCTGACCAACTCGACATCAACATCTTTATCCACTCCTCCCTATCCCCCATTCTTGTATCAGATACATTAGGTCTACCCCTCGCGAGGAGGGCCACCTAATGTTTTTCTCTTTACCTTTTAAAAAAAAAAATATGATGGCTTCAAGTTAGTTGTCGTTCACTCGTACTAGTTTTCAAATTTGTACAATGCACGGGATTAGCCTTGTTCAAAAATGATCCAACTCAAGAACCCAACGATATTGTTTAACCCAAAACTAGAAATGACTTGAATATGATGAACCTGGAAGTTTTGGTTAGGGTTAGAGGTGAACCCCTACGACCCAATTGACTCGAAATTGTAATAAAGTTTTAAAAAGTAATTATTTTTTAATTAAAATGTAATATTTTAAATAATAAGACTAATAAATATCAAACATAAATATATGTATACATGAAATAAGTGTTTCTTTCTCAACTTTAATATTTTTTATTTATTTTGATAAAATATCATTTATATTACTATTATTGATCTAAATTTTACCAATTTTATTGGTTTAAATTACATAAATGTTACTAATATGATCATTATATGATGGAGTTCTAAAGATGAAATAATAGTTTTACAAACAAAAATTAATCAGTTTATATTTTATAATTTTTTAAAAAAGTTGATAAGAAAGCATCATTGACCCGCATTTTCTAATCGACCCGCAACCCGTATAACTTAACCTGCTTTTGGCCTGACACGACAATACACTCGACTCATACTTGACCCGACAAGTATGTATCGAATCTGATACCCGCCTGTCTAGCCCATTTTAACAGGTCTACACTGGGTTAAGGCAAAAAATTGAGATATTTTTTCCGTCTTTTCATAATCAACACATTTTTTTTATGGAAGTGTACTATTATTGATCATTACATAAATCCATTTTTGGCAATCTTGGTGTACATGGTATTGGGGACTATTGTTTTCCCACATGTCTCTACTTTTCCTATTGCCTTAATTTGTACTCCCTTTGTATTTTTTTAGTTTGCCTTTACCAATGTATTTTTCTGACTTTAAATATCTTTCATAGCATATGAGTAGAAATTATATGTAACGATTAGATAATAATAAAATACTCATTGAGATGATTCAAACAAGATTCCACATGACTATATTTTTTCTTATGTATTGAGAAGAATTTAGAAGATTCCCTCTAATTGTGCATAATGTCATATTCCAACTGAGCAAACTAAAATAATATAGATCAAAGAGTATGTCTGACCTAAATTATTAAAGAAAGGAGAAAGGCTATGTGCAACATTATTGTTTCCTAGATTTTGAGAATATATGATATGAATATTAGGTACGTAGAGGTTGATATATAACTAAATTACTTGATATTCATCGTATGTCAAACGCTCGAAAATTAAGCCAACTCATAATCATCACAATGATATAAATAGGAATAATATTAATAATTTAAGTAACTCATTCAATCATACATACACTTATTCATTTAAACCCAAAAATAATGCTACAAGCTATTTAGATATATCACATCAGCATTATTTTGGAAAACAAAATATAATTCGAACACATATTCACATAAAGAATACTAGAGTACCGCTTATAGATTATCAAATTATTTGACAAAAAAATGATAATCCTAAAATATAAAACAAATCAAATACTATAAACCAAGTTTGAAAGCCATATACTTCCTCTATTTTTTATTTGTTGGACTTTCAAATTTATCAACACACAACTCTATCTAATAATATTTCTAATTATCTATCAATAAAAATTATCAAAAGTTGATATTATTTCACAATTACACATTGAGATATAAATCCAACTATATTTTACACACTAGATGACTTGAACTTGTTTTCTAAGTATTAGTTAAATATTAATGGTAAAAGTTAGTTGATAAATAACGTAAAATGAATATAAAAATTCAAAACATTACAACTAATAATCAACAGAGTTGATATTCTATCGCTTAGAAATAATGGTCATATGCCAAATTGCTAAACGAATCAATTTCAAAATGCCTGATATTGTTGCTCACCCCTAAATTGTTCATCATACTTACGTACTCGATACTACTTTAGATTTTGTAAATACACATGGAGTCACCTACCGGACAATAACGTATACCATCTTTTACATGTATCGTTGACTAAGGTTCATGTATATGACTTCGTCAATCGTCATCATACTTTCAAATATTTGATCAATCTCAAGAGATAAGAAGACCCTTGACACTTGGCAAATATCTAATTAAGTACGTATTATACTTTACTCTATGCATTAAATACTAAAATCACTACAAAATCAACCCATGAATTGAGCATAAGGGCGAGTAGTCAAACATTGGACCCTTGAATATCTGTAATTAGTACGACCAATGAATAAAATTAAAGTTAAATTAAAGTTAATATAAGGTGAAATGTTTTATGTGTCTTTTCCTAATCTCTATTACATAAGGGAAGGGGAGCAACGGTGTCCTCTTTTGAACAGACTATTTTGCCCCCTTCCCTTTCTCAATTACAAAAGGAATCTCAATACCAAAAAAAAAAACATAAACTTCCCAAAAAAATATTACATAATTGCACACAAACTCCACGCATAAACTTACCAAAAAAAAATTCAATCACATCTCTAAAAACTCAATCAACTGATATACTTGCCAATAAACCAACAACAGTAAATCAACACAAACTCCACTCATAAACTTGCCAGAAATAATTTCAATCAAATCTCTAAAAACTCAATCAATATAATTGACAATAAAAAATATTCATAATCAAAAAATTACCCAAAATTGATACCACATAAAAATAACAACGTACGACATTCTCATTACATACAACTCAAAATCATATTCATGATATTCCAAAAAAATTACAAACACAAACTCAACCCAAAATCAATTACTCAACACAAACTCAAAAAAAATCAGTTTTTTTCGTCACTTGGAGCTTCAAGACAGTCTCAAATTTGCAGTAACTTCACCGTTAATCTGGTACGCAGATTGTAAGTTGTTGAAAATAAGAGTATGTATAATGTTCAATATTGAGAAAATCTAAATTGTGAATGAAAATTTTAAAATTTCATTTCAAATATAATTTAAATTGAAAGTGTTAAAATTTAGAAAAGGAGAAAATTTTAAATATGAGAGTGATGAACAATTGGGGAAAATTTCAGCCCATAAACAAGGGAAAAGAAGCTTAAATTGGTGTATAATTTTCGCATAAAAATTTGGGATCATAGAGAAAATACTGAAATCCAGATTTAAGAATTTACCTCTCTTTGTTAGAAAATAAAATTGACCCATCTAGAGAGGAGATGATTATGCTTCAATAAAGTGGAGTGCATGCTTGAATAACCTCCGCCGTTTCTACCACCGCGGTACGACATCATTTTTCTCATCTACGAATTAGATCTAGAGAGGAGGTTAAGGTGAGAGGAGAAAGAAAAAAAATAGGGAGGGAATTGTAGAGAATTAGCAGCTTAATTTATTCTTCATTTTTCTCATTTTTGCAAGTACGTGAGAGTACACTGTGAGTAGAAGAGAATGAATTCTTTTAGGGGTGAGAGTGAGATTCTTTTAGGGAGAGAGTTACTGTGAGTAGAGAGAGATGAATTCTGTGAGTAGAGAGAGATGAATTCTTTTAGGGGTGAGAGTGATGGATCCAATAACTTTCTTTAATTTATTTTATGTGATTATGGGAGGAAAAACATGTTCACTAGGTGATTGCAGATGTACATTTTAGTGCACTATATACTCTCATTTAGGGGAGTATACTTGGATCGCTTCCATTTTGCTGATGTACATTTTAGTGCACTATATAATTCTCATTTTAGTATATAGTGCACTAAAATGTAATTTATGCACATTTTAGTACACTATATCCTTCCATTTTGCTGATGTACATTTTAGTGCACTATATAATTCTCATTTTAGTATATAGTGCACTAAAATGTAATTTATGCACATTTTAGTGCACTATACTTCCGAATATTCAGTCTGAAAAAAAATATATACTATATTTTAGTATATAGTGGATTTTTTTTTTCGCAATATCTTTCCTTAATGATAAACTCGGGGCTTATTTTTAACCAACTTAGGGTCTGTTCTCTTCGGCATAAAACAACCGAACCGAGCCCGACCCGGAACCCGAACCCGAACTTAAGCGAACTTGAACCGAATTGAACCGAACCAACCGGGCGGCCGAAGAGAATTAAATTATAACTAATTAATAGTAATGATTATCATTTAGGAACTAAGCCGAAGCCAGGCAACGAAGCGAACTAAGGCGGGCGGCGACCAACTAATGATTTGAGCGATTCGAATCAAGAACGTAGGATTAGATGGATGGAAAATAAAAGGCAACGAAGAAACTCAATGACCCCTGAACAAAGGGATTCTGAAAATGCAAGAAGACGAGCTAGACGAGAAGATGATAGTGTAACACCTCTACATATTCAATTTGACTCGCCCACCACTAAAAGACAACGTCAGACTGTGACTCAACGTGATGTACCTACCTCTTCAAATAGAAGGATGCCTATGGTTGACATCACTAATCACCAAAGTCATGTCACACGTGATCATGGAAGACATAACCGTATGTATCTAAACTAAACATAAACATTTGTCTAAAACTTCATTACTCAATTAATTTATACGAGCTCTTATGCAGTGCAACTATTATTTGACATTAATGCCAACAATTATTCGGGGATTGCAACTGAAAATAACATGCCGACTCGACACTTCTGTGTTGGTGAAAGTAGCACTTCCAATGTCAATAACACGCCAGGAGCTGCAACTTCTGGAATAAGGATTTGGAAGGTTGGGCGACGTGGATATCACAATTGTGCAAGGGATTACCAAGAGACTAAGGGGGTTCCCATATTCACTTTACCTCCAATGACAACATGTCCACACTGTCAAGCACGACTTTTCAGTTGCGAATCATTAGAATTATGTTGTTTGAGCGGGAAGATTAGATTACCTGAATTCCCTTTGTCATCTGCTCTACTAGGCCTATATTATGATCAAGGAGAGGATGGGGAACATTTCAGACTGAATATTCGGAAGTATAATCATGTTTTTGCATTCACTTCAATGGGAGTCGTTATAGATGACGAATTAGCCGATGCACGTCAAGGTGTGTACACATATCGTGCTCACGGTTCAATTTATCATCGTATTGGTGGTTTATTACCTTTGAACTCAAATGATCGTCCTCGATTCCTTCAAATGTACATATATGATACTGAGCATGAAAATGCGCATCGAATGGCAGAAAATGCAACGTTAAGAGTGGATATCATTGATCGGATAAAAAATATTTTGAAAGAGCACAATCCTTTTGTCCGTACTCTCCGACATCTTGCTCAACGAGATGACATACAAGAATGCAAGTTTGTCATAAAAGAGCAACCTCCTAACCAACATAATTATTCAATGCCTTCAGCCTCTCAAGTTGCAGCAGTTGTTGTCGGGGGTGATGATATTGCCAACCTGAAAGAAAGGGATGTCATGGTAGAGTCGGTCACTGGACGACTCATGTCCATCAAAGAGGCTGCAGCTATTACGATCCACTACAATATCCTCTATTATTTCCTTACGGCTCTTACGGTTGGGATTTAAACACCAGATCTATGACTGGCAAGAAGATAACATGTCGAGAATTCTATTCGTACATGTTTCAGGTACATACAATATCACAACCATTCTCCATCCTCCATGTTAATCATTATGATTACTCTAACTTCTTGACCAACTTATACTTGAAATAGATGAGAGAATGTTATGATTCTATAATCTTAAGAGCTAGCCGCTTAACTCAACAATTCGCTGTGGATAACTGTGTAAAGATGCAAGCATCCAATTTGAGATGGATTGCACTCAACCAAGACACAATTCGTGTAGATTTGTACAAGGGACTAGAGGATTCATACAATGCTGGAGAACATAATACAGGTATGATAGATTTCACATCATACCAGTAATGGTCTACTTCAATATACACATCTATATTATTTATAGCTTATTTTGTGCACTTTATTACCTACATGTAGAAAATGTTGGACAAAGAACTATACTTCCATCATCATTTGTTGGAAGTCCACGAGATATGTATCAGCGATACCAAGATGCAATGGCCTTGGTGCAAAAATTTGGCAAGCCAGACATATTCCTTACTATGACGTGCAATCCATCATGGCCAGAAATAGTAGCGAGGTACTACCTGGCCAACAACCTCATGATCGTCCAGACTTGCTAACAAGGGTATTTCATGCCAGACTTGAGGAGTTAAAAAAGGATGTGTTGGAAAGGAACGTTCTCGGGAAGGTAATTGCTTATGTATATGTGATTGAATTCCAAAAACGAGGTCTTCCACATGTTCATATGTTACTAATTCTTGACCAAAGTGACAAGCTT
The DNA here is from genome assembly GCA_947648045.1 of Beta corolliflora. Taxonomy (NCBI): domain Eukaryota; kingdom Viridiplantae; phylum Streptophyta; class Magnoliopsida; order Caryophyllales; family Amaranthaceae; genus Beta; species Beta corolliflora. The sequence continues at coordinate 913,741 of CANSZD010001010.1, forward strand.
ACCACTCCTGATGATTATGATAAAATAGTGAGAGCAGAAATTCTTGACCAACAACAAGAGCCAGAGCTCCGCAAAAGGATTCTTAAACACATGATTCACAACCCATGTGGTGTCCAGAATTCACGTTCACCATGCATGAAACAAGGGAGTTGTAAGAAGGGGTTTCCTAAGTCATTTTCTAATTGTACAAAGCAAGGAAATGACTCATATCCCATCTACCGAACGGCGTCAAGATGCTCCACTGTACCGATGCGTGAGAATTCGCGAGTAAGCGTAGATAATAGGTGGGTAGTTCCATATAACCCATGGTTGTTGAATAAGTATGATTGTCACATTAATGTAGAGATATGCAGCAGCATTAAGTGTGTCAAATATTTATACAAATACATCCATAAGGGTTCGGGATAGAGTTTCCATGGAAGTTCATAAAGGGGATGAGATTGCGGCTGTTCGTTGATGCAAAATGGATTTGTGCACTGAAGCTATGTGGAAATTTTACAAATTTCCAATGACTCGGATGAACCCGTCGTAGAGACCGCCCGCAAGTTCATTTGCCGAACATGCACCAAGTTAGATTCGAAGGAAACCGGCTTATCGAAAGTGTTTTGGCTGACCCAAGGAGCTCCAAAACAATGTTGACTGAGTTTTTCAAGATGAATTCAATAGATCCTGAAGCCAGAGATTATTTGTATCGAGAATTCCCAGAAAAATATAGATGGATTAATTCCACACGTGAGTGGCGCCGAAGGAAAACCATGCAGAGAGTAATTGGTCGATTGTATGTAGCTTCGCCTCTGGATGCGGAAAGGTTTTACCTAAGAATGTTACTAAACCATGTCAAAGGGCCACAATCATATGAGCATTTAAGGACTATCAATGGGATACCCCACCCTACGTTTAGAGCTGCAGCTGAGTCCTTAGGTCTTATTGAGAATGATGAAAGCATACACCAATGTCTTACAGAAGCATGTCAGGTAAAAATGTCGTCGGCACTGAGACGATTGTTTGCAACTATCTTAATATATTGTCAACCATCTGGGTTACGTGCATTGTGGGATGAGTTCTTCCCACACTTGGTTGAGGATTACCCGTCTTCAAGCACGACAAACAACAATGAAATTCTAACTTACAAGCTTCTTATAAAGACTTGGATCGCTTATTACGACCGCTCAAGAAAACAATTTCAGACTACAATGAATTGCCAAATTTACCAGAATCCGTTGAAAACGTTGATGAGCTATCTGAAATAATGGAGGAGTATTTCTCAGTGCCAGTTCCTACTGAGGATACGGAGTGCATAGGCAAGTTGAATGCCGATCAACGACGTGCATATGACACAGTGATGAATGCTATCACTTTGAAAAATGGTGGTGCTTTCTTCGTTGATGGTCCCGGTGGTGCTGGAAAAACATATCTGTATCGAGCTATATTAGCTACTATAAAAGGTAGAGGTGAGATAGTTATCCCAACAGCAACTTCTGGAATTGCTGCCACATTGTTGCACCAAGGGAGAACTTCACACTCAACTTTTCAACTACCATTAAAACCAGATAGCTTATCGTCTTGCACCTTTACAAAGGGTTCAAAAACCGGCATTCTTCTAAAACATTCTTCAGTTATTATATGGGATGAGGCACCAATGACACATAGGTATCAGTTTGAAGCAGTTGATCGTTCACTTAAGGATTTAATGGGAAATGACTTGCCATTTGGGGGGAAAAAAATTGTGTTTGGTGGGGATTTCAGGCAAGTTTTACCTGTTGTGAGAAATGGAACAAGAGCTCAAATGATTGACGCATCCTTAATAAGGTCTCCACTATGGAATCATATTTTCGTTCTGCAATTAAGAGAAAACATGAGATCTAGACATGACAATGGATTCTTTAATTTCTTACTCTCTATTGGAAATGGTGATGAACCAACCATCTCAGATGATATGATAAAATTGCCGAGTCAAATGGTCATACCTACAGTTGCTGATACCTCGATTGATGGGTTGATTGATCAAATTTTCCCCAATCTAAATGAACACATCGGTGACGGAAATTTTATGGTAGAAAGGGCAATCATCACTCCATTAAACGAAGATGCTGATAGAATCAATGACAAGGTTATCCAACGATTTCTCGGAGAAGGACGGACATACTACTCATTTGATTCAGTGCCTGATGATACAAGAAACATGTATCAACAAGAGTTCCTAAATTCAATTGTCGCGTCAGGATTGCCTCCACATGTGCTCAAACTGAAACCTGGTGTTCCTCTAATGCTACTCAGGAATATCGATCCAAAAAATGGTCTTTGTAATGGAACGCGACTACTTTGTCATTCACTAAAGGATCATTTCATCGATGCTGAGATTTTAACTGGACATGCAAGGGGAAACAGGGTCTTTTTGCCAAGAATTCCGTTGAAAACTGCTGAAGATATTAGGTTACCTTTTGAGATGGTCAGAAAGCAATTCCCTGTAAAGTTGAGTTTCGGTTTAACTATAAACAAGTCTCAAGGGCAAACCATCCTACATGACTTTGGTGATTAGTGATGTCTACCATAGGCATCCTTATATTTGAAGAGGTAGGCACATCACGTTGATTCACAGGCTGACGTCGTCTTTCAGTGGTGGGCGAGTCAAATTGAATATGCAGATGTGTTACACTATCATCTTCTCGTCTACCTCGTCTTCTTGCATTTTCAGAATCTCTTTGTTCAGGGGTCATTGAATTTCTTCGTTGCCTTTTATTTTCCTTCCATCTAGTCCTACGTTCTTGAGTAATTTGCAATTCGAAGTCGTCCATTCTAAAATCTATATCGTATCAGATGTAATATTCTTAGTTTAGTCTGTATAATTTAAATAGGTTATAGTTTAAATATGTTGTACTTTAAGTCTTTAATGATATTTTACATAAACCTTTTGACCTTGATAATTAATCGCTATTATATAATAGAAAGATATAGGTCCAAATATATGTAAAAGTTTCATTATATATAGGAAACACTATAAAAAAGGAAAGTAATGCTCTTCTCTTTGTTCAGGGAGGAACACTGTGAATTTAACTGAATCATATGACTTGTCTTTCACCCGTCTGCCTCCTTCATGTCTATAAGAAGGGCCATTTAAAGTTTAAATTGTTCAGTTTCCACAAACAATTAAGCTCCAAGAATAAGAGTTATTTGCTTATATTGTTAATGGGAATTGTTAATAGTTTTTTTTGGGGGAGGGTTAAATATCAAAGAGACAAATACTATGTTGGGCATATTCTACATTTGTACTACTATACTTATCAACATCAGTGGGTATCCGTATATCTCTCACTCTATAATTCCACAAAAGACTAACTTTTCATTATCTCTCTCTGTAATTCCACAAAAGACTAACTATTCATTCCACAAAAGACTCTAACTATTCATTATCTCTGTCCTCTCACTCTATAATTCCACAAAAGACTCTAACTATTCATTCTCTCTCCCCTCTCACTACAAATCTACAACCCATATTTTGAAGGAATCTAGTTCATCAAACTAATATATGCAGTATAATTTGCGAACAACATCAAAGGAACACATGCAGCAGTAGATTTTCAAGTTAACATCAAAGAACAACATCAAAAAATCAGGCGTTTCAAGTTTTAAGGAGCAGTAGATCTAATTGGGTCGATTTTCAAATGTAGAAAGGTAATTTGTTAAAGTATAAACCAATTTCAGTTTTTTCCCCTTGTCTAACTTCTAATTTCTGATTTCACAAATTGATTTTTTAAATTTTCATTGTTTTAATTTTCTCCATTTCTAAATTTTAACACTTTGAGTTTCAATTATATTTGAGATGAAATTTTAAATTTTTCATACACAATTTGATATTGTAATTTTTTTAGACAAACAAAAATCGCAACTTTTTTTTTTCTGAAAATGGTTTTCGCAAAATGTAATTTTTTTTTTGTGAAAATGGATTACAACGTCATTGTAAGTCTATGAGGCTTGTGAACTAAAGGATAGAGATTCATTTTAACCTTAACTAACTTCCTCCAATAAATCATCTGATCTTGCACGGATGTTGCATCAAATTCAAAACATGCACTTTGAAATATAAGGAAATAAACATATAGTATACCATATTCATGAATTCATCTATAAGTCTCTCAAATCTCATGACTAATACAATGATACAAAATCGCTAACATGGTTCACACATTTCATTATTTAAAGAACGAAATGTAAATTTCTCTATGATTCCAAATTTCAGTTTTTTCCCCTTGTAAATTCTGATTTCACAAACTCTTTTTACGGGCTGAAATTTTCTCCTTTTCTAAATTTTAACACTTTCAATTTCAATAATATATCTTTAGTTTTGTATACACAATTTGAATTTCAATTATAGTGTTATTTTAAATTTACTGGAATATGGTACATATTCTATAGATTTACTCAATATAAAACATTATACATACTCTTATTTTCAACTTACAATCTGCGTACCTGATTAACGGTGAATTTGAGACTGCCTTGAAGCTCCAAGTAATGAAGAAAACTGATTTTTTTTTGGAGTTTGTGTTTGTAATTGATTTTGGGTTGAGTTTGTGTTTGTAATTGTTTGGAATACCGTGAATATGATTTTGAGTTGTATGTAATGAGAATGTCCTGCTTTTTTGTTATTTTTATGTGGTATTAATTTGGTTAATTTTATTGATTATGAATCTTTTTTATTGGCAATTGTATCAATTGATTGGGTTTTTAGAGATTTGATTGAAATTATTTTGGCAAGTTTATGCGTGATTTACTGTTGATTAGTGTTGATGGCGGGATTTAGCAAGTTTATGAGTTATAGTTTATGCGTGATTTTTTCTTGGTATTGAGATTCCTTTTGTAATTGAGAAAGGGAAGGGGGGCAAAATAGTCAGTTCAAAAGAGGACACCGTTGCTCCCCCCTTCCCTTATGTAATAGAGATATAATCATGTGGGATCTTGTCAGGTTCCTTTCAATATAGGTAAGAATCAACCGAACCTACTTTGTCTTAAAAAGCCTCTTACGAAAGAATTTAAGAACGAAGACTTAACCAATCGACCGCCTTTATTTGTAGGCGGCGAAGGAAAGATTAGGCTGAAAGAAGAAGAAGTGGAAAAGGAATGAAGATTTGAGACTACCGACGTCTTTAGTGCTAATACATAGAGCAGCCGGGTAGTGGAAAGAGTGTTTCCTCCTTTTCTCCGTGTGTATTGAATGATGGAATGAATAGAGCCGCGTAGCATAGCGAATGTTGAAAGCTTTGCGTAGCGTTCTTATTCTTAATGAAGAGTAGTAGTCCATTTTTGTTAGAAGTAGAATAAGCAGCTCCTCTCTGTTTCGGTGTAGAGTGATGGCTTGTGTAGCGATCTGGCAGGAGCCCCCTCCTTTCCGGTCCGGCCGCGGTACGACACCTGAACTTACTTTTAGAATATCAACTCTTTATAATAATTACATGTATGGAATCAGAGATATTAATAGGTAAAGTTATGTGTTGTTAAACGTGTTCGGAGAAGTGTTTCAAGTATTTTGAAATACAGGAAATATTAGATATTACGTAAACTCAAAAAAGTTTTAGAAATGGAAATAGTACTATCAAAATCGGCTAAAATCTCGTCATAGATTAATATTTTTGTGGCATGTATGGGAATGTTGTGTATTAATTAATAGATTAATTATTGTTTGCTCTATTTATTGCATTTCGCCTGAATTTATTAGGCGTTGTGGCTTAATCCTAAATTAAATTGCAACAAAGTACGTTAGCAAGGTTTTATCTAATTAAAACCGATAACCCCCAGGGTCTAAGTCTCCCGAGACATTTAGTACCAAACTACTGGGTGTGGATTGACTTGTTTGCAAGTCAACTAACTGATTTTGCACCAACAAGTATTTTGGCGACCACAGTGGGAGAAGAAGATTCATACACAAATTGTGAACTTTATTCTTCATACTTTCGAAAAACCAACTGTAAAATAAAAAAGGTTGCTTTTACGAAAATGCCGGATACACGTTCTAAAAAGAATAAGGAAGTTGCTCTGGAGGAAACAAGTTTCCAAAACATGGAAATAAGTTATTCAACCCCTCCAGAAACTAGGGTGCAGGGTAACAATGGTGAACCAATCCACCATACTCATGAAGAGTCAAATGGAAAGACCCCACAAAGGGAAGGCTCATCTCCAAGTAATACTGGTCGTGGATTTATACAACAAATGTATGGGAAATTTACAGAAATAATAAAGAATTTACTGTTAGAAGCCAGAGAAAGTCAGAATCAACAATTTGACACCAATTATAAGACTCTTGCCCACGAATCTGCCAGGGTCTTCACAGACATCCTCCAGAGGATAAGTGAAGAGAATAGAGAGATCAACTCTAGGCAGATCGACAGGATACTTGTAGATATCAATGATACTATGAGTGCAACTTTCACGGCAATGTCGACGTCTCTTGCCACTGAAGTAGTTACTCGTCTAGAACCACTAGTCGAAAAACACTATCAGTTAAATGAGAAACTAGTTAAGGCCTTAGAAGAAGTCCCATTGAATAGAGCAAGACTAAATTCTGGTATAATGCCAGACGTTCCTCCACTAGGTTACCCTCCGAGGGTACATTTCTCCCACCCTGAAACTAGAGATACACTTATTTCAGGCGATCCACAAACTTCCTCTCATACACACCAAACAAGGGCCATACCCTTGAGTCATGGAGAGGGTAATCATGGGAACATTAAGAGAAGTGGTGAAGTGGCAGCGGGCGTGGAGCCAGGCTGGCACCAGGCGTCAGGACATCACCTACCTTCGTTTTCCATGGGTGGTGGACAAGTTGGTGACAACACACATCAATCTGGACCATCACAAGGAGGACAGAGGCAAGATGCTTTTGTTACAAATAACAATAGTATACCGTATGCGTATGCACCTTTTAACCGGCCAAATGTGGCTGGGAGTCCTTCTTTACCCTATGTTTACACGCCTCAGAGCCAACCAACTATGGCTGGTATATCTCGTAATGGGAATATCCCGGGGTATAATCAACCCCAAGCTTTCTTTGCCCAAGCAACTGGCGCTCATCAACAGAGGATGCCCACAAATGGACATACATTCCCACCGCAAATGGCGCAAGGTGCAGCCAATCCTGCTTTTATACAACACCAGGAGATCCTTATGGGAGGTTATCAAAATCAACCTTTCAATCCTAACCCTAATCCTGTATATGATCACACAGGAAACATGGGAAACGGGAATATGGGATATCCAGGAATACGAACGCATCAGGATCAATTGGCAGCATAAGTTGAGGTGCTAGTCCAAAGACTAGTAGGGGATACTTCTAGGAAAAATCAGAGGCAAATAGGTCAAAAACCTTACCCTGAATGGATTGATAGAGCCAATCCATTTCCTAAAACGTTTAAGATACCTGACTTTACCTTGTTCTCAGGCAACGATAGAGTTTCTGCCGAGGAGCATTTAGTTAGGTTCAATTGTCTATGCAGGGAGGCAGCTGACAATGATTTCTTAAAACTTAGAATGTTCTCCATGTCTCTTACTGAGACTGCTTTTTGGTGGTATACTAATGTACCGCCAAATTCCATTCACTCATGGCAAGACATGCAGGTGCAATTTACAAATCATTTTGCAGGCACTGAGCCTGGAGTGACTTTGAGTGATCTGGCTAGAATCCAATAAAAGTTAGGAGAGTCTATAGAAGACTACCTATCTAGATTCAAAATGGCCAAGATCAGGTGTCGTGGCTCAAGATGGAATGCTAATTCAGTTTCGAAAAAGGTTCGATGGTCATGCTTTTGGCGATTTTGTTGAATTAGCAGAATTGGCTGTGAGGTATGAAAGGAACTTACAGGCTAAAAGCGCAGCAAGACACCATAACTTCTTTGCTCAGAATGACGAGCCCTTCCACTTTGAAACTGCACAGGAAGTGGACGTGGCAGAAATCATTCAAGGAGTACCGCATAAGTGTGCTCCACTGGAGAAGAAAGAATTTATGGCGCCAAAAGATAGGAAGTCTGAACAAAAGAGGAGATATACTTTTGATGCTAGGAAATCTAATGCTATTTTCGATTGGTTATTATCTAACAAAAAGATAAAACCGATAGGAAGGCATAAAGTAAAAACCGCTGAGGAAGTTAAGGGTAAAAAATACTGTAAATGGCATGATGCAGTAACTCATGACACTTCTGAATGCATTGTTTTTAGAAATAAAATCCAGCATGAAATTGATAAGAAAAATATCATGTTTCCTAATGAAGAAGATGTTAATATAGTTGGGATGGACAAACCATTTGAACTATTCTGTGGTATGGTAGAGACTAATAATATTTTTATTGTTACTTTGCAGGCATCTCAAGTTACCAAAATAGGTAACCAACTCTTCAATAGATTGCTTGACGAAGGAATCTTGGTTATGCCAAAGATAGCCAATGAAGAGGGATTGGAGAATATGTGCAGATGGCATATGAATGGATCGTATACCACAGATCAATGCCAAGTTTTCAGAGGGTTCCTAACTAGGCAGTTAAGTCTCAAAAGACTACTTGTCTCAGAAATGGAACATCATGCCATGGAGCTAGAAGCCTACAAGGCCAACTTAGCCAAAGCTAAGATGCCTGTTAATTCCAACCGAACTCCAAGCCTGGTGATGTTTGAGGAAAGAGCTTAAACCTATAAAGAGGCTTCTCAGAAATTCCCATTGCTGACTAGGGCAATAGAAGGGTTGAAGGCCCTAAGAAATGGTATGTGCTCACCATATGCAGATAGGCTAACCTTCGAAATGGCTAGAACTCAAATCATCCCAAATGATCCTACCTATGTGCCTGCATACCAACGTCCATTCCTGAAAAGGTCTAGAAGTCAAGGACCTAGGAAACAGGACAGCCCCAGTTCAGGCCCTCTCTTAAAGGGGAAGGAAAGGGAGTCAAGTCAGACTCCTGTGCCTAAAATTCTTAAAAGAAGGGTGAATTCCTATGGGGACCAAGTGAAACCAAAGATCAAGTCAGCAATTAAGCCATGACCATTGTCAGACGTCCAAAACTTTCCTAAAAGTAGGACAATAAAGATGAAGGAGTTGAGTATGAAAGCTGCTGCAGCAAGGGCTCAAATCAGCACTCAAAATGTGCAAGAATGCCTTATAGCAAACATCAGAATTGATGAGAAGGCGTTACAAGCTGGGATCACTAAGTTGTTGCCTTTGGAAAAGGTACAATATGATTCACCACCTACAAAGAGTAGTGACCAGCAGCCTTAGGGAAGCGACTCTCTTATGAAAGACAAGCTAGGAAATGGCTTTATTGAGGACTATGATTCAGAGTTTGGATCTGATGATTTGGACTTATTGGTTTCTGATAGTGACTTAATTCTAGATGGATAGCCACTAATGAGCGAACCTCAAAAAGAAATAGGAGAGGAGCAAGACGCGCAGTGCAATGTGGTCATGCTACCAACAGAGTTCAAGAAGTCAGAGACCAACTAGAATTCCAAACCAATACCACGTCATGGGCAGATGAAGTTGATAAGGAAGAAAGGACATGTAATTTTAAAATTACTTCTTCTCGAAGCTTGTCATCTTATTTGAATGCACCTCATAAGAAAAGTGCCTAACAAAACATCTCTAAAAGCTAACCTAGAGAAGTTAATCATAGATAAAATCTTTAGGTCAGTTGATGTCGATAATAAGCACACTAAAGCCTTATTCCTAAATGTTGACTTTGAGGGAGTCTGATTGGGCCGAGTATTGGTAGACACAGTGTTAATATTATGCCACTCTCTGTATTCAGAAAATTAGGGAAAACGAGAAAAGATTTACATAACATACAAATCAACATAATTGGTTTTTCTGGTTTATCGGAAAAAGTGGAAGGAATGGCTATCTTAAAGATAAGAGTAGGAACTAAAACCACTTATACCGGTTTCTTCATAGTAAAAAATGGTACTCATCACTATAATGCCATACTAGGAAGAGATTGGTTACATCATAATTATGCTATTCCATCATCACTCCATCAAGTTTTAATTTTGTGGAACAGTGACACTTATGAGATGGTTCAAGCAGATGAGGAAGTTTGTCTAATTACATCTCCTGATTCTGTCTTTGTTAGGGACTCTCTAAAGTCAGTTCCTACCATCAAAATTGAGGTTGCTCTACAACTTGAGTCACAAACTCACCAAGAAGTAGAAAACTCAGGTGCAATTCTCATTAAGGAAGAACGCCCCAGAAGTTGAAGACATTCAATCAAAATGTGAATATATCAAACAGGCGCCAGAATATGATCAACCCGTAGCTCTCATTTGTTTGTAAAGTTTAGGATGTATTCTCCTTATAAAAGTTTATTATGTTTATAGACTAGGAAGAATGCTATAATGGGTTTACCCCTATTATTGATCAAGTAATGAAAGATTTAGTTTTTAGAAAATACCAAGAGGATTTTCTTATAGACTCTAATGCATGTTGCTCAACTTTACACGAAACTGAATCCTTAGAGGAGGAGGATGAGAATGTATGTGCTAAAAGTGAGGATATTAAACAAGTGGTTCATGATCCGCTAGAGGAAATAAATTTAGGGGATAATGAAAATCCACGAGTTACTTACATAAGTAAGCTCCTTACTAACCATGAAAAGAATTTAAGGGCTGTTTTGCTTGGGAACATCACGAAATGCCTAGAATTGATAGGAAAATAGTAGAGCATAAACTACCTATCAAAGAAGGATTCAAGCCTGTGGCCCAAAGTCCTAGAAGACTGTCGCCTGAACTAACAGAGCCTATACAAGAGGAAATAAACAAACTCCTCAAGGCAGAGTTCATAAAGCCTTGCCAATATGCTGACTGGATCTCTAATATAGTTCCAGTAGTTAAGAAGAATGGCAAGATACGAATCTGCATCGATTTTAGGGATTTAAACAAAGCTATTCCCAAAGATCAATACCATATGCCAGTGGCTGATCTCCTAATAGATGCAACATCAAGATATGAATACATATCTTCCATGGATGGGTATGCAGGATATCACCAGTTACGGATTGCACATGAAGACTGTAATAAAACAGCCTTCAGATGTCCAAAATCATTAGGCTTGTTTGAATATGTAGCCATGCCATTTGGATTGAAAAATGCTGGAGCCACATACCAACGAGCAATGGATGTAATTTTTAAGGACATGATTGGTAAAATCATGGAGGTATATGTGGATGACATCCTGGTAAAGTCAAATGATTTTTTAAAATATAAAGAACATTTGATTAAGTCATTCACTAGAATGAGAGAATATCACCTAAAAATGAATCCACTCAAATGTGCATTTGGAATTAAAGCTAGTAACTTTTTAGGATTCCCCATTCATAAAAATGGAATGGAAATTGACCAAAACAAGGCAAAAGCAGTGTTGGCCGCTAAGCCACCCTCTAATAAGAAGGAATTACAAAGATTCCTTGGGCAGGTTAATTATGCTAGAAGATTCATGGCCAACCTAGCAGGAAAAACTAAAAAGTTTTCGCCTTTGCTAAGATTAAGACATGAATTAGAATTTAAATGGAATGAGGAACATCAACTGGCTTTTGATCAAATCAAACAAGATTTGGCCAGCCCTCCTGTATTAATTCCTCCAAGGCAGAATGGGAAGCCATTAAGGTTCTATCTGTCTGCTTGTGAAGATTCCATTGGTAGTCTCCTTACTCTAGAAAATGAGAAGGGACATGAGCAGGCCATATTCTATTTAAGTAGAATCCTGCATGACACTGAGAAAAGGTATACCATGGCAGAAAAATGGTGTTTGTGCTTGTATGATGCATCAATCAAGCTCATACACTATTTCATGGCCTTTACAGTGGAAGTAATATCTCCAACAGATGTCATAAAGTATATGATATCCCAACCTTTTATAAAAGGAAGGCTAAGTAAATGGAGTTTACATTTACTACAGTTCGACCTAATATATGTGCCACAAAAGGCAGTAAAAGGTCAAGCTTTAGCTGACTTCTTAGCAACCCATTCGTGTTGTGACTCAGGAATCATTGATGAAGATATCCTTCCATGGGTCTTGTTCTTTGATGGATCCAACACCAGAGAAACGGCAGGAGCTGGAATATATATTTTATCTCCTGATGGGATTCCAACTAAACTAGTAGTACCCCTAAGGGGTCCATGAACCAACAATAGAGCTGAGTATGAAGCTTTATTAATTGGACTAGATATGTTGCTAGAATTAGGAGCTAAGAAAGCAAAGGTATATGGAGATTCTCAATTAGTCATTTACCAAATAAATGAAAAATTCAAAAGTATATCGCTAGTATCTCAGGAATATAGTAAGAAAGTACAAAAGTTGTCTAAATAATTTAAGGAAATCACCTTCATATACGTTTCTAGAGAAGAAAACAAGGTAGCAGACCAGCTGTCCCAAATAGCTTCTACTAGTGAAGAGACCTTCACAAAATGAAGATATAATTCTCCAATAGAAAATCCTAGAATCTCTCATTGAACTTGATCAAAAAAGATCAGAGGATATATTGGAAATCTATAGAATTTCAATATTAAGGGAGGAAAGGGATTGGAGAAACGAAATTATTCATTATCTCCGATACCCAACTAGGACAAAAGTGCCAAATAGAGTGAAAATGGCAGCAACTAAGTTTTGCATGTAATTCGGTGAATTACATATATAGAAAGGATCCTGAAGGACTACTTTTGAAATGTGTAGATGCTAGAGAGGCTTTGACCCTCATGGCAGAATTTCACTAAGGGTTATGTGGTGCTCATCAAAATGGTCTAAAAAGGAGATGGTTGTTGCACGAACATGGCTTCTATTGGCCTACTATGAGAAAGTATTGTATAGACTATGCTAAAGGTTGCAAAAGATGTCAAAAGTTTAGACCTATCAGGAGGGCACCATCTTTAGAACTTAAGTACATTATTAAACCTTGGCCCTTCATAGGATGGGTAGTGGATACCATAGGGGAAATCAATCCTGCATCCTCTAAGAAGCATTCATACGTCCGAGTGGTAACTGATTACTTCACCAAATGGGTGGAGGCTCAGGCTTTCAACAGGCTCAATACTCAGGTTGTCATAAATTTCTTGGAAGAAAAAATCTTTACAAGGTTTAGAATTCCAGAAACTATAACCTTTGATCAAGCCATAATTTTTTGAAATCCTGATCTACTGGAATATCTTAACCAGTTTGGGGTTACTAAATTGCATTCAACGCCTTGCTATGCTCAAGCAAATGGTCAAGTTGAAGCTACCAATAAGATCATAGTAAAGGGGATCTCAAAACTCATAGACAATAACCCAAGAAAATCGGATGAGTTGTTGCTATATGCTCTATGGGCCTACATGACCTCTAAAAGGGAAGCAACAAGGGTTACGCCTTTTAACTTAGTTTATGGGTATACTCCAGTGATCCCAGCTGAAGTGAATGTAAGATCATCAAGAGTAGCCCAACAAATGGGATTATCAGGAGATGACTATTCACAGGCGATGAATATCAAAATTATGGATGCTCTAGAAGCTAAGGAAGAAGCCTTAGCCAAAATGAGAATCCAAAAAGAAAAAGTTGCTAGGGCCACAACAAAAAAGTAGTGCCTAAAGAATTCCATGAGAATGATAAGGTGTGTAAAATGTTCCTGCTAGAAGCAGCTTACAAAGATCCACAGTTAAGGAAATGGTCACCTAAGTAGGCAGGGTCCTTTCATCGTTCATAAGAAAATGTCTGGAAATGTATATCTATTAAAAGATATAGATGACAACATAAAAGATAGAGCCTTGAATGACAAATTTCTAACGAAATATCACCCATCTATATGGGAACAACATGATCCTGTGTTTCAACATAAACATGCAGAATTGTTTCAAACAATAAGGGATCATTAAAATTACGACATTAATAATAATGTTACTAGACATTCCATCATTGTCTAACAGCTAAACTAAGGTGTTTTATGGCAGACCAAGCATTATAGAGTTTCTCCTTTTGGAGAATCAAGCTTTGCTGTATCGCGATATCTTTGAACATCTCTTGCCTCAAATGAGCAAGGTTTGTTCGCCCTTGGTGTAGTTTCTTCTCTTCAGTTACAATAGAGCTTTGGAGGGAAGACTTTTCATTAATGATATCAACCTACGCTTTATTTATCTCAGCCAGGCGATTTTGTAAAAATTGTCTCTCCTCAGAAAGAAGTTTCAGTTTCTGATCAAAAGAACTCAAGGAATCTGGGATCTGTCTACTGAAATTTTTGAAGGATATAGCCTGAACTTCCAAAGAAGTCTCCTCTTCCTGAAGTTTCTAAGCTGAGAATTTTGAAGGTTGGACTCTTGATTCAGCATTGCATTATTGAAGAAGAAGAGTTTCCTTAACATAATCAAGACAAGGCATCCAATACTCAAAGCCTTAAGAAATCAGGGATTCTAAAATTTTCTTAAGAGCCTGTGCAGAAGCCTGATCATAAGGGTTGGTAGTTAAGGTCAAGCAGAGATCCTAAATTTTATCTTCTTTTTTTATGTGCTCCGATGATTCATCACTAGAATGATCACTGTTGGTAGAAGTGGGTTGATCCCTTACAATGATAGATGCTGAAGTCGATGAAGAGCCTTTGCAAACAGAGGTAATTACAAGGTCAGTACTGCTCCGTAGAGGTGTAACCTCTAAAGGGATAACATTTTTTGGAACTTCATCTCTAGCGGTAGAAGGAATCGCTATAACAGTAGTAGTAGCAGCATGAAAGTCGAGAACTTCAATATCTAAAAACTTGATTCCAAGGGATCTTCATCAAGATGATGAAGCAATTCCTCTTCAGGAGATTCCACGTGAAAATGCTCAGTCTCTTCCAACTGGGGGGCAGCATACCCTTCCAAGGAAAGGGTAGCAACATTTTCCAACTCGGGGGCAGCACCACTTGAGATGGGATGATTGATGACAAATTCATCAATAGGACCACCCTTTGAAACTAACTCTGGATCAGCTACATGGGGAGCATCTCCTGAAGCATGTTTGACAGAGCCAAGAGGTGATGACTTCTTAAAAGAAGGGTCACTGATAATCTTAGGCTCAATGTCATCAGCACCAGAGGAACCTGGAATAAATTAATCAGTATTCCAAAAAAGTGAAACTTCTCATAAAAAGAGTAAAAGTCAGATTCATACTTGCTTTAACTCCTGGTTTCCTTTTGAAATTTTGAGATATGGTCTTGTCATCATCTTCATCAGAGGAGATGGTATATTATGGTATCTCTGAATAAACCTCTAACTTAGGACGTTTGCTGTAGGAATGCCTTAAAGGCCTGGAGGCAGAAATACAGCCATGATCTCTCTTCTTAGAAGCCTTTTTAAGAGGCTCATGATGCTCTACTGACCCTTCGGGTTGGGTGTCCTTGGAAGCAGAGAGACAAGTATAATCTCTTTTCCTTGCAGCTCTTTTGAAAGGGTCAATTTACTCCAGTGGTCCCATGGATTGAATGTCGTCCACAGTCTGAACATTTCCATAGGAGATCCCTTGTTCATAAGCAGCATCATCTTTATCCTCTGAAGAGGTATTAGGAGGAACCCTTTTGTCTATGTTATTCCAATAGAGCTTGTCATATCTAGACTCCGTCGTCATACCATCAGGCACCCTTAGCTTCTTCTTGCCAGCTTTTGCTAAAAAGTCAGAAGTAGAGCACAAACAAGGTCTAGTAATATTCACTCCTACAAAAAGTTATAAAATAACTAAGGAGAGAAAATTACTTACAACCTAAGAAGAGCTGATCCTCAAAGTTCGCCAAAGCATCAGAACACATTGAGTCATTTGGGAATACATGATCCCACCACAGATGGAAGCCTCTAATAGCTTTAGTAATCCATTTCCAAGGAGATATGGACAAGGAAGTAAGGCCAAAAGTTCTGCTCTGAAGGGCTCTATCTTATTGAAAACGACCCCTTGAAGTCCAAGGATCATTACGGGTCAAGAAGTAAGGAATAGCTAGTGTTTGGACCAATCCAAATTGTCTAGCCACCAGCTGTGGATTATAAGCCTCAAAGCCAAAATATTCAAGCTTAGCAGCTATTAAATCTCGAGACCTAAGAACACTGCTCCAAATATTCCCACTCCCTAAGGAACTAGAGTGGATATCCAGGGATTGTAGCCAAGAAGGCATTGTTTGATGGCGCCAAGTCTCATCTGCAACAGAAACAACCATCTTATTCGGAAAAATATTCCAAACACCAGGGTTGGACTTAGAAACTAAACTGTATGAAAAGATCAAACTTGGATGCCAAACCTCGTCTGGAGATATAAGATTGAAGCTGACTTTGCCATAACAGCTACAATCATCAAGACTTGAGAGAAACAAAAGGGGATCAAAAGAAAGATTTTCCTCCTCTGAACCCTTCGATGCTTTAAAAGCAGAAAAGGGCTTGATAACCATTATAAAGGGTAGATACATATGGCCCTAACAAGTCAAGAACCAAAGGGGTGCAAAACCCTTGTCAGTAGAGAATATGGGAGATTCAGAGGTATGAATTCCAAAACCTTTGAAAGATTCTCTACTCCGGAAAAGACATCTATAAAGTTGTCCTAATAGAACAAGAGCCAAAGCTACTTCTTCAGAAGTAGAGGAGATGTTAACAGCTAAAGATAGCCATAATGTTACTACTCCTCCAGCTCTAGACATCATCAATTTGGAGAAAGCAATAGTAAGAAAAAGTACTTCCTCTTGAGAAGTAACTTCCTCACTAGTATCCTTATTAAGGAAGAAATCAACAAACTTCAGAAAGCCACACTTGCTAGCATTAGCAGAAGGACTAGCAATCTGGCGAAAAGTTGATAAACATTGGCTGTACAACTGATTATGTTCTTTAACACGGTGAAAGATAGGAAGTTCAATTCCATATTTACCTATTAGAGAAGTCCCATTAATAAAGGCAATATCAGCTAATGTCACAGTCATTGGTCCCCATCGGAATAAGAAGCAGTTGATGGCAGGGTCCCAACATGCCAACAAGGCAGTAGATATAGCTCCGTCAAAAGGGATGGCTTCATAAGAAGCTAGTCTTAAGAAAGGCAATATTTTGTTTTTGGACCATTTGTCATGAAAAGGTTTCGTTCGCAAAAACCATGCTCTTTCATCCACTCCTGAAATCCAATCCTTAAAAGGTGTGCTGATTAAAGGCCAATGCAAATCACTACAAGAAAATAGGTTTTGGGCAACGAATATTTTTGTTGCCCAATGGGACAATTTCGTTGCACAAAAGTTTGGGCGACGGAATTTTCACGCCCCAATTTCGTCGCTTAGGTTCGACGCCCATTGTATTTGGGGCGTCGAAAATTTTGATCGTCGCACAAACCACATCTTGGGCGTCGAGTTGCATGCGTTGCCCATAATGGTCTTTTGTGCTACGAGCCTCGTATCCGTTGCACATTTATGGGGACAATTGGGCAACGAGTTTCTTAAATCGTTGTCCATACTTCACTGACTTTTGGCAACAACTTAACTTTCGTCGCCAATATTACTGAACTTTGTGCAACAATTATTGTTTTTTGTCGCCCATTATGTCTTGTAGTCTTACACGCATGATGTCTTGGGCACCACCAGTTTCGTCGCCGAAAATACTTTAGGCTACGAATTGTTGTACATAATTTTCAATCTCGCGCTAAATTGAAATGACAATGTGCGAATCCTATTTTGTTGCCCAAATTGATATGGACTACGAGCTTATTGTTATTTTGTAATCTATAAGCTTTTTCCCTATTCATATATATTAGATGAACCTATTAAAAACAAAAGTATGACATAATAAAAAAAGTATTCATAGAATAGCAAATTGTAGACAATTGAAGGACAACAAAATAATATTCAAATTCAACATCCAACGTAACTTGAATAATTCAAAGTAAATAAAAAAAAACTAAGTAGCACTACCATAATCTCCGAAGAAATTCATATAATCTAAGCCTTATCATACTTCATATAGCTTTCCTCTGCTAATTTGGGAAGATAGTCACGACCCATTGTTCCTAATAAAAGCAAAAAGGTTAAAATTAGATACCTATGTGATTAAAAAATTGGGGGGGGGGGATTAATAATCTTTTTACTCTTTCGCCCAAAAAAAAACAATATGTATTGGTGCAGCAATATAACAAGTATTAACAACAATCACAACAGAACTTCAACTAGAAAACCTCGTTAACCAGCAAAAGTGATGTTCAGCAGTAACATTGATGAAATGAGCAGAAAATGTCAAAAAGGAAAGTGGGTAAACTAACCAGAGGCAGTATTAGATAAAGAAAAAAGAATAAAATACCAGCATATATGTACCCAGATATAAAATGACCCTTCCGAGAACGAGCTTGAGTTGGACCCTGCACTTCCTCAACTATGCACTGAAAAGACAAAGCAACTTGGCTAATTATATGAATATATGATACAAAGTACCAAATAAACAAAAACATAAAGAGAGTAGGGTGCAGATTTCTTGTTAAAGTCACTAGTATATAAGCAGTACGAGATCAGACTAGTCTTTCATGTGGAGTGTCACCAAGGGTGCTCCATGAACTCATTGAAGAATATCCGTAAAATTGTATACTGAGCTATATCATATTTTGGAAACAAACTTACAGATCATTTTATGGAATATATATTACAAACGGCCATTATAGAAAGAATTGCAAATTGCCATTACACAATAAACAACTAATGATTTGGGATGTGGTCATAATAACCAATTAAACATGCTGCAATGTCCATTATGGTCCTCAAGTAGCTATATATACAACGAATTTGATTCTGTTGTATCTCACAGATACAACTCCTTCAGTCAAAATTTAAGCCTTAAAAATAATGTTTAGAAGCCTCTCATTTCTTTGTATAATGATAACAAATATGTTGAAGCTATATATCAAGTATAACTTGCAAAATACTAGTATAAATTATGATTAGAACGTTCAACATTTGCCAATTTGCCACAACTATCACAACGATTAACAAAACACCTACAAATATCAATCTTGTGATTATCAATGACATAGTGAAATCTTCGCCATGGCTGCAAAGATTTATTTATAAATGCTATGTATTATGTAAAGCCTGTTTAAAGTAGCAGAACTGCTACCTGCAAAATAACTTGTCAATTTCCCAAGAACGCACTATAAAAAACACCATCATATACCCATACAAGATTGTCTTGTCTAGGATTATATTGCAGATATTTGCAGCCCTTCTATTGTAGCATGGAAGACAGAAATTTGAATGCATAAGCTTGTGCTGTTTCATATCTACAAAGGAAAACAAAAACCCTAAACACAGCATGACAGCAAGGGAAGGGTAGAATATAGAAGGCTCAAAATAAAATGAAATGTATCAACATGCATTGCATTGCAACTTCTCAAATTATCAATTCTTGGTAGAATAATTCACGTAATAATATCTTGTCTTCTAATTTTCCTCATGGATCAGATATGAGAAACTATATGCAGATCTACTGCTGTTGAAAAGATAAAGTCGTAAAACGAATACAATAGTCTTCGAGATACACACAACAGAATAGCCATTACGTGTCAGGTCGTCCAAAGTTTGTTGCAAATTCTGCAAAATCCTCTTATTTTCTTGATACAATAAGTCTGCCAGTCGGACATGATTGTGAATATTCTCTTATTTTTCTTGATTCAGTGGTTACAAATTTTCTGTACAGGCACTATAGAGCAATAATGTCAATTTAATAGATCCAAAAATTATCATACCTTGCATTCCACACAGCATATATATAGTGGCCAAAAGATCAAGTAGCAATCCAAACTCGTTTTCTATAACTTGGAACAATTTTTCGTTTGCTCATTATCCATCTTATAACATCCATATGCATGTCATTTTAAGAGTTTCGATTTGGATCCAGTCCAATTAGCTTTAAGCAATCAGAACTATATGTAAATTGATAGCGCAAATGAGATTCCACTCTGTTACAACAAATCAGACATAGGTCATCATTAGAGATTCTCCAACTCCCTTAAATTTGTAATCTCCATAAAGAATCACATTTAGCAACAAAGAGCCTTTCAGATCATATTAGAACTCCTGATTAACTACCTAAAATGCTGAGTACCCTCAGCAAAACAGAGGCTTCCATTATTTTTTTGAATGTTGATATCCTCCTCAACCATCCCACAATGTTAAACAATAGAGTTTAGCAGTAATAGCTGGAAGACTATAGGATTCAGAGAAAAGCTTGAACCAAAGGGAAAAAAAGAAGGGATATGAGTGAAGGAGAAAGGAACGCATTGAACTTGAAAAATACCATTCAAAACATTCATATTCACTCGTAACACCAAATAATCTAAGCAATTCAAGAAAACATTGACAAATTTATACCAATAATCAAGTTAAACAACTGTTTTGTTTGATAAGAAGGGAGTTTGATTCGTGAGTTAGGGCAAATAATAAAAGATACCAACCTTGCTGCCGAACTCGCCGCTAGCCTCGTCGCTGACCTCCAGCCGCCACCCACTTCACCACCTGCCACAATTAAAAAAAGTTAGGGCAGAGTAGAAACTCATTACTCAATAATCGAATTTTCCATAAATCGAATTTTCTATCATAACCAGAGAAACATCACCTGAGAAACGTCAGTATCTTGTCAGAAGCGCCAATAAGTCACCGGAAAAAAAGAGAAAGATGAGGGCGGACTGAAGAGGGTATGAGTTGAAGAGGAGATGAGCAGTTGAAGTTTTGAAGAAGTGAAAATGTGAAATACGTGATTTCGTTTGAAAATTTAAGCGGGTTTCTTTTCCACTATTTTCTTTTGGGTTTGTGCAACGAGACATAATTTGAATTGGCCCATTTGCTAAACAAGGGCAACAAAATATATAGTCTCGTCGCCTAATTAAGGTAATGGGCGACCCAAAACTTATCTCGTCGCCCAAATATGAATTTGGGCAACAACAACGAATTTTGTCGCCCATATTTTACACTATGGGCAACAAATCCATCTCGTAGCCCTTGTTTAGAACTATGGGCCACGATATTCCGTTTTGTCGCCCTTAAGTTTCAATTCCGTCGCCCAAAACCTATTTTCTTGTAGTGAATGTTGGAGGGATTTTGGGGCTAACGGAAGCATTCTAGGCTTATTATCTTCTAGAATAATATGGTCCTAGAATGGGTAGCACCGTTGCTCTAAGACAAGTTGACGCTTTGGTTTTTGAATCTTGAAAGTAAAACAAGGACTAATAGTGGCAATCCTCTCCTCCAAAGGAGTATTAGAGTCAGAGCTTTTGTTCACATACCAACACACTTGAGACTTATAAGTCCCAAGATTCACTCTAATGGCGCTGCATAATTGATGGGCTGCCTCAGATTGCATAGCATCACGTTTCTTGGCAAGTGCTTCACGAACTTCATCCTCACGAATTCTTTCATTAGACATGGTAAATTGAAAGATGAATTGAAATTTGGTGATGGTTGTGCATTTTTAGAAAGAGAATTAAATTTGTCTGAAAACTCTCCGATCTTCCTGAAATCGTTGAAAAGGGTATAAATGGAGAAGACAACCAAATAAAGCAATAAAAGAGAACACGTGCATAATGCAAGATATGTTTTATTTTGGTCATATTCAATTGGGTCATGTTAAGGCCTAGTTTTAACAAATTAATACATGGGTCCTAAAGTCATCTAAAAAGCCCATTTTCGAAGGGTGCGTGATTTGAAAGCCCTCATTTGCTCATAATTTGTGGGTGTTGAGTACATCACTCCACAAATAAAGGGGGCAATTTGTTACCACCATTTTTAGATGTATAGTAGCATTTATTACGGTACATTGCATTGGACCTCAAAAGGTTTAATTTCGTCTTAATATGAATGCCTAACAAGAGCATAAAGCCCATTGGACGAAGTTAAGATCCCAACAACAGTGTAAAGCCCATTGGACGAAGTCAACATAAGTCAATACGAGAAGGCCATCAGGAAATGAAAGTCAAAGAAGGATAATCGTGCATGTGATTAAAGAGCAATTATTAAATGGATCCACCCAAGGGAGAACGTGCAAGGCTACGGTTATTCAGCGCCAGAAGATGGTTGAGATTTGAATCAAAGATGATTCAAATCTTTTCCCTCCAAGTAAGCACTGAAGTTACACAACATGTTTCTCTATAAATAGAGGAGCAATCATCAAACAACAACAACAACACATACAAAACAACTTGCAATTACTCTTTTCTTAGCGTAGCCTAGCTCTAGCCTAGCCAACCCCCTTCCGGGGTTATAGTTTAATTCCTTAGACGTAGAACATATTCTGGCGATGGATTCTGTAATTCTCCGATTTAAGCAAGGAACCATGGAAGTAACAACCTTCATGTCTTCCCTTTAGTTGTCCAGCCTGGCTTATCCCCCTATGTGTTGTAAAATATTTTCTTAAAGTTTTTAGCATGTATGGGAATGTTGTGCTTTAATTAATAGATTAATTATTATTTGCTCTATTTATTGCATTTCGCCTGAATTTATTAGGCGTTGTGGTTTAATCCTAAATTAAATTGCAACAAAGTACGTTAGCAAGGTTTTATCTAATTAAAACCGGTAACCCCCAGGGACTAAGTCTCCGGAGACATTCAATACCAAACTACTGGGTGTGCATTGACTTGTTTGCAAAGTCAACTAACTGATTTTGCACCAACAATTCTAGAAAATTAGGTAGCCCTCTCCTAGTAGATTAGTAGTTATATATGAAAGCTAAGCAGGCTAAGTATTCAAGAGAAACGATCCATTGATGCAACAAACACAAGAAGTCCGAAACTTGAACTAGTAACAAGATATTTCTTTGCCAAGTAATCACTCCTAATTACTCAACTAAGAATTCTAAACACACACAAACCACTCCTGGAATTAAGTTGTTTAGGCACTAACTAAATAATCATTCCTAAAAATCACGTTAATGGAAGTTTAGGTTTATGAAACAATCACAAACTTAACACAATGTTTTAATAATAAAATTACTCTTAACTTTTAACATGGTTAGGCGCCTTTATTTTTAATGAAAGAAGCAAAAAGACCTTGCTTCCCAAGCATACTACAAGCCACGACCAAGCATAGAGTAAATAAAGAAGGTTTCCCTCTGATTCAAGCATAGAATCGTGCTAGAACTTAAGGAAACACAAGCATAAGAAAAGATGTGCAAATCATTCCTAAAACACTCTAGAAAGACACAACATTCAGGACACCTCCTTGCACGCCATTTACAACTCAAGCATAAGGATACTTTCCAAAAATACAAGTCATGACATCTAAAACTCTAATAGACCGAATTTAGCTAGGATATATCGGACCTTATGACAACTAAACATAACTAAAAATAACTCAACCGCTTTAACTAACATTTTAATTAATTAGGACACTTAATTAAAATGGTAAGTAGCTTCTTCTTCAATCCAAGCAATACAAGTGACAAAAGCTTGTCTTTGAGCTGTTAAAGTGAACCCCATCTGTTCCATGAGATGTGTAATAGGTTCATCTTGACTAGTTGCCTTAGAATCCGTATCAACACAGATTAATTAAGCAAATCATTCTAGAAAATTAGGTAGCCCTCTCCTAGTAGATTAGTAGTTATATGTGAATCTATATATAGGGGGTTAAATGTAAAATTTTGACCTCTATAATATAAAGCTTAAGTATAGCTAAACATAGATCCACTATTTTTATGGTTGAAGTTTGAGCTTATACATGTCTTAAACTATATTGAAAGAAATCTATAATGTTATGCTATTATTTATTAAACTTAATTTATCTCTAAATTTACTTTCATAATTCTTTTTTTTTAAGGATATATACAAAGATTAATCAACTATCAAAGCTTATCATTCTAAAAACCGTAGTGCCTTACAAAATCTTAGGTGACTTCTTACCCAAGAAAGAGAATCAATACTAGAAACTATATATGGAGAAACTATCCTCTTTATTTTGGGTTGAAAGTTGGTGAGAAATACAAGTATGTCCATTAGCAGGCCCGATCCTGACAATTTATGGGCCCAAGGCGAGATGAGACGTAGGGGCCCTTTAATTCTAATAGTATAATTAGCAAGTTTTGATTTTTGCGTAGTACATAGTATTACGAATAAAATAACATGGCAATATAATATCTTATTTTTTGGCTGACTTTTGACGAAACAGTCAACGAAGTTCTAATATAAACTATGGAAATACAGGAATTTTATAAAGAGGATTTAAAATGCGTTTTGTGATACAAGCTCATAATTTATACAAATCCTTTGATAAACATATTAATGGTCAAATTTGTGTGTCAATTATCTACTTATATCATGGTCCTATTGGAAACCCACTTTAAAGTCAACTACCATATTGATAACTGGACTTTAATAGTTAGAGATTTAGTTCTACTTCACAATAAATAATGATCTTTAAGTACAACTCTAGATAATCTATACGATCATGTGACTGTTGATCAAGTTTTGTTAGCAACTAATAGCTTATGGCCTAGATGCCTAATGTAGAATAAGAAATTTGTAAACATTATTGACATAAGTGTGACAAGATAGGTATGAGTTGTACATGTAATTTATATTTTACTATTTTGTTCATTAGTGGCAAGTATTAGGGGGCTAGTATAAACAAACCTCTAGCCTTGTCATCTTGTAGGAATGAAAAAAAAAAACGTTGTATAAATGAGATTGTCAATTTCTATAGCACAAGACTGACACTGTAATCATACAAACAGATTGCATATGAAGCCCTTCATTCTTCATACTTTTTTTTTATGGTTTATAATGATGCAATAAATGAGTCTTTGTTGAAGTATTGAAAATGGCTTTAGAGAGACAAAAAAGAATTCTAGTGACAAAAAAGAAAGAGAGAGAAAAAAGAATCCTCTAAACTATACAGTACTGCAACTTCTAATGTCTGGCACAGTTTCCCAATTAAATGCTTCGGTTAAATGTAAAATAGTACATGATTTTCCCAATAAAAGGGTAATAGTTGTCTAGGAAGTTGAACACCTACATATTAATGCTAGGAGAGAGAAAAGGCAACAAGATTTCTCTTATTACTTGTGCATGACAGACAGTAGCTTTTTATGTAGTATA
This sequence comes from Beta corolliflora, assembly GCA_947648045.1. Classification (NCBI taxonomy): domain Eukaryota; kingdom Viridiplantae; phylum Streptophyta; class Magnoliopsida; order Caryophyllales; family Amaranthaceae; genus Beta; species Beta corolliflora. The sequence goes on from CANSZD010001010.1 coordinate 938,783, forward strand.
TTTTGGGCCTTTACCCATAAAACAATTTTCACTTCTAACATTTTTGATTTTGGGCCCCCTTTAGAGTCCGGGTCCTGGGCGGTTGCTCCTCTTGCCACCCCTTAGGGTCGGGCCTGTCCATTAACAGCACATCTTGCACCTCGTGTTGTCAATTAATGGATATAGAGTGATTTTTTCCACCCTTCCTATTAAATTTGTATGTTATTTTCCATCCAATATTTTGTAGAAAAATTCAGCCGCATTTATTGTTTTTAGATATGGTTGAGAGTGGGGAAAAATTAGGAAAAACGTCACGGTATAGGAATCTTAAGCTTGAAAACGAAGTAATTTGAAATTTAAACATAAATGCCATTTCAAACACACTTGTGGTTGTCTAATTTTGGGTAGTAGCTTGATATTTTATGTGACAGTTCGCAAAATCACAGTAGACAATGCCGACATATTTTGACCTAATCGTTGACTTGGCCCAAATCGTCTTTTTTTTTTTTCCTTTTGTTGCGCCCAAGTCGTCCTTTTATCCACACCTGATGGCTCAAGTTTTCCTTTTCTTTTTTTTATGCTCTACTGCCCCCATAAGTCTCTAGAAGCCCTAAAAGATTCAATTTTTTTTACAGTATCTCTAATTAATGATATTTCTAATTCGTTGTGGAAGCCATTATACATTTGTATTTCTAATGTTCTTTTTCTTCCATAGAGCTCCTTTACTGATCTATATTAAAGATTTATTAAACTTCTCAGAAGCACTAATTGTGGAAGTGTGGAACTCCCATTTGTTGCCTTTGTTAAGGATTACTAATACTTGGTACCTTGATCAAGTCAGCAAGTGAAGTTTCCATACCACTAGACTAAGGCCCTGTTCTTTTGGATTTATTTTCAGTTCAGTTCAGTTAATTCAGTTCAGTTTAGTTTAGTTAATTTCAGTTCAGTTCAGTTCAGTTAATTTCAATTCAGTTCAGTTTAATTCAGTTTAGTTCAGTTTAGTTTCTCTCAGTTAAGTTCAGTTAATTTCAGTTCAGTTCAGTTCAATATCTCTCAGTCCAAAAGAACAAGGCCTATGCCTTACTTAGTAGAGTGCAATACACAACAATGATGATCAGCAGGAGTATTAATCCTCGTAATTCATTTATACATAACATCCCAACATAACTACAAGTCTACTATAATTGCAAGTTGTTCTAACTATACTCATAAGCCCCCTAAGACAAAGTTATATTGATGATAGTCAATTGACCCTAGTAAAATTATGTTTAAATATCCTTCCCACTAGAATTTTTTGCAACTTAGTTGTTTCAAAAGATCGGATTCCCTTTAGTAGTAGGATTTCATTTTCGAAATTCTGTAGTAGAATTTAGATATATGGCTCATTTAACATAATTTTTTCCGGGTCTTTGATTTTAAGGTGAATTGTGACTGTGTATTGAGTTTGCTTGCAATTTGCAAAATAAGGAGCACTAGCTAGCAACCTAAAACTTATGAGCAACATGTTTGCGAATTTGAGGACACTGATAGAACATAAATTCATTTTCAACATGCTAATTACACTTGTTTCGGGTGATAAACTTGTGAGATGGGGATTAGTCAAGACTGACGGTCGAATACCGTTGAAGGCCACCAGATGCTCAAAGAGTGTTGCAAGACCTGCAAAAACGAGAGTTAGCCTGCACCGGGGGTGTTCCCGGGATCGCCCCTCGAACGCTCAAGTCAATTATGATACTTAGCAGTTAGTATTGAGTGGTTGGTCTAGAATTCATTACCTCCACAAATGGGGAACTGTTCCCTATTTATAGGCATTGGAATGTGTGAAAAATGCTTGGCTAGGCTAGATCAAGGTCTGGGCTGGGCCAGGCCCTTTAGCCTGGGAGGCCTTTTCAACATTGGAGGGTAATCTGGTAATTTCATTATGGATTGGGGCCCAGTGAAATATTGGGCCCAAACATTAGCCCCACGCGAAATGTGCGAAGGAAGACTCCTCTGAGATCGCGTGTTTTGCGGAATATTGAGCCTTTTCTTGATCTGGGCCTGGCCATTTCCATGGGTTTAGCTAGCCCCATGCATCTTGAAGGGCGCCCTGGACCTTCCTCGAGATGTCTCAGGGGCTAAGGAGCCCCACGTATCTCGAGGGGCGTCTTGGACCTCGCTCGAGATGTGTCAGGGGCTAATGAGCCCCATGTATCTCGAGGGGCGTCTTGGACCTAGCTCGAGGTGTTCCAGGGGCTAATGAGCCCCATGTACCTCGAGGGGCGTCTAGGACCTCGCACGAGATGTCCCAGGGGCTAATGATTCCCATGTATCTCGAGGGCTGCCTTGGACCTCGCTCAAGGTGTCCTAGGGGCTAATGAGCCCCATGTACCTCGAGGGGCGTCTTGGACCTCGTTCGAGATGTCTTGGGGGCCAATGAGCCCCGTGTATCTCGAGGGGCGCCTTGGACCTCGCTCCTGGTGTCTCAGGGGCTAATGAGCCCCATGTATCTCGAGGGGCGTCTTGGACCTCGCTCGAGATGTCTAAGGGGCTGATGAGCCCCATGTATATCCAGGGGCTTCTTGGACCGCGCTTGAGGTGTCCCAGGGGTTAATGAGCCCCATGTACTACGAGGGGCGTCTTGGACCTCGTTCGAGATGTCCCAGGGATCAATGAGCCCCATGTATCTCGAGGGGGGCGCCTTGGGCCTTGCTCAAGGTGTCTTAGGGGTTAATGAGCCCCATGTACCTCGAGGGGCGTCTTGGACCTCACTCGAGATGTATTTGGTGTTAATGAGCGTCGTGTATCTCGAGGGATGTCTTGGACCTGGCTCGAGATGTCCCAGGGGCTAATGAGCCCCTTGTATCTCGAGGGGTGTCTTGTACCTCGCTCGAGATGTCCCAGGGGCTAATGAGCCCCATGTATTTCGAGGTATCTCTGACACCGTAGCACTTGACGGGCGCCGACTCCAGTAGTTGGGGTGACTTGGAGTGTCCTTCACTCCATCTGGGTGAAGTGCCTAAGTGTAGGTCTTGAACTTAGCTGAAATTCAGTCAATCCAGTTAGTTGGCATGACCGAGCGAGCTGAGATAGACTGATTTTGGTAGCTAAGAGTGGTTACCCTGGTTAGGGTGACTATTGGGCCTTGTTTAAGGCCTAACGCCTGTTGTCTCTCGAAATTCTTCGAGGTCCGTGACATGCCAACCGTTTGTTTGAGCGGTGTCGTATATAAATAGAGGGGAGGACCGTGTCATTTGTCCCATTATCTCTTTCCTATTCTCCAAGACTTTGTTAGAGGTTGAAAGTTCTGTCTCGAGAGCGCAGGATTGATCGACGAGCGTCTCACGAAGGATAGTTGATCTCGAGAGCCTTCAGCCCAAGGTACGATATTTTCTTTCTCGTTTCTTTAGTCAATAAATGAACCCGTCCAGGTCGAGTCCCCTTTCGATAAATAATGGGGATTCCTTACCTGCCTCGGAGACCTATCCCTCGCCCCTCGAGCCATTGTTCGAGGGAGTGGTAATAAACGGTGTACCCGTGGTGTCCGCGGCCCAAGGATGTCCTGACTCTCCCCGTATACTCGATGGTATTCCGTGATTGTGTGACGGGGAGTCAATAATGTCCATTCCCTATGGTTCCCCGTCTCAAGGGCCCTAATATGGCCCTGAACTGGTCGGTGCCCCAGATGTCGGAGGAGGAGGGGGTAGTGGCCATTTACTTCCAGACCATCACTAAGGTGGTGAATGGTGATCAGAAGACGTTCCCTCAGCACTGGACCCCAAGGGTAGGGCCTCTGTTGTTAAGCATGCTGTGTCTTTTAGAATGCTCTCTCTTTCTAACTTTTATGTTCCTGTGCAGTTATTGCTTATCAAGAGCTCGACGAAACCATGCAGAAGCAAATGACTGCCAACCAGAGGGTACAGGAGAAGAATCGACAGAAGATGTCGAGCGGGAAGGCCTGGCCCCCTCGACCTCCTCCGGTAGGTTTTCTTTTCTTGGTTTCATCTATTTCGGATTTGCGTTCATGGTTATTTGACTGTTTGTGCTGCAGGATCCCGTGAAGAATCGACGCACTCGAGCCCCCGCGGCTACTGCAATTGTGGTTCCTCAGGTCGTGGAGAGTCGAAGGGCCGTAGCTGTCGAAGAGCATGCCACTCGACAGGGAGCTGTGCCCGTCAGGGAACGACGGGGACGAGATGCTCCTCAGGATCGAAAAAGGGCAAGGACCGCCACAATAGACTCGGAGGACGTGGTCAAGCCTTTTACGGAGATTTCTAGCATCGAAAAGACTGACAGGTTCGACAAGGCTATAAAACACATCCTCACCAAGGCTGACGTTGACGTCTGTAGCCTCCTCGACGAGGAGGAAGAAGTCGAGGCTCTGCATGCCTCGTGGGTCGATGTGAGTATTTTATCTCCCCTAACCTTTTCTGACTTTCTTGTGTTTACTCGTAGTACTCGATTCGGATGGCCGTTATGAGCCATCGACACACCATGGGTTCTCGAAAGCTTCGAGAGGAACTCGCTGGGAAAAAGGAGCTCGCTCTGAACTATAAACTCGAGTTTGAGACCGCTCAGAAGGACCTCGAGGAGAAGGACTTTGTTGAAAAACAAGCGACCTGGGAGTAGAGGATCTTCGATGCCCAGAGTCAGCGGGACTCGATCAAGAGGCAGTATGACGCCTGGAAGGGCGAGTCTTCGCACGCCAGGGAGTAGGTCATCCTTGACTGCTTGAATTCCTAGGCCGACAAGGACTTAGCTGCAGACATGGGGCTCTAGGGACAGGAGGTTGCGATGAGGGTGACCCTCAATAAGTTGCGAGAAGCTCTGGTTAAGATCTCTCCTTCGACAAACTGGGTCCTCGTCAAGGCGGAGTATGACGCTTTGGTGGCCGCTGATCTCGAGGCAGTTGCTTCTCCTGATCTCGATGTCCCTCTAGAGGAGAATGATGGCGATGATCCTCTCAAGGTTGAAGGTGATGCCGAGGTCGAGGACCGTGCTGAGATCGAGGAGGCCCAGGACGACGAGGGGGAGCAAGGTGAAGATGAGGAGCAAGTTGAAACCTCTAGTTCTTCCTCCCTTGATTCTAGGGACTCTTCAGACAGTTCCTCGAGTGCCTCCGAGTAGTGTAGCGTCGACTCCGGCTCTTGTAATTAGTTTAACTTCTGCTGATTTCTAGGACGTATTGCTTCTTCAATGAAATGAAAAGAACTTTTTGCTTCTGCTCTTAGTTGCATGTTTCAAAATTATTGCCTTTCATTGATTCATTATCATTTGCTTATATGTGTCATGACCCCTCCTCGATGTGCTCTGACCTCGACCGGGGTCTACTACAGTCTTCGTCTTACCCCAAAGGGGCCTTGACTGCCTTAGGGAGTTTCCTGTGGCCTTGGGCCACGTGCCAGAAGCGTGACAAATATATACATTAATGGGCCTCTGTTTTGCGAGGCCCATGGTGGCAGTTCTTGCAGCCTTGGAATTTGTGATTCCATTTCCTTATAAGTATAGGACGTTTTATGTTTTATCACAACATTGTTTACACTCTTTCTTCTTCCATGCTTCGTATTTCGATCACCTTCTCTCGCATTTCCATCTCAATTGTCGTCCTTCTTTGGTCGTTTGATTTCTAAAGCCGATGTCTCAACCATTGATCACCCCTGAAGCCCTTCGAGCAGCCAAGCGCCGACAGCTGGCTAAGGCCAGCTCGTGCACGGTTCCTGCGACATCTGGGGTGCTGAAGCCTTCGAAGGCCGTTTCGGCCGAGGGGGTTACTTTGAAGGGGGAGCTGACCACTCTTCAGCTACCAAGGCTTCACTCCTGATTACTCCTACGATAGTGAAGCAGGAGGTCCCCGAGGTTAAACTCGCGGACAAACCCTCTCTTCCCCTTCTTTTGCCTGGGGTACAAAATGCCTCTAAGAAGAGGTTGAAGAGCTGTCTCCCTCGACGTTTGTTGTTCCTTTTACCGCCCTCTCGAGGGCGGAGTTAGCAGAGAGGTTCGATAGGGCTTCCTGCTCTTTGATGACGTCTGTTGATGAAGCAGCTTTCTTGGCCTCTGATGGCCAGGAGCTCGAGACCTTAAAGGCCACTCTCGTCGAGGTATGTCCGTTTCTTAGTGAGTTGGTTACTTGTGATGATATTTATCTTGCTCACTTATCTGTCTTATTTTCCACATGTCTCGATCAGGGCGTCTGCTTGGGCCCATCGCCCTCGGGGCGCTGCTCTTGCTGAAGTCAAGAAGGACCATTTGTCCTTTGACGAGAGTAGTGCCCTGAATAACCGGATTCAGATTGTTGAGCTGAAACACTCCGAGGCCTAGTAGGCCATTAAGAAGGACCAACTGTCCTTCAAAGAGAAGATGGCCGAGGCCCAGCAGACCATCGAGGACCTTACTAAGCAAAGGGACTTGGCCAGCCGGAGGCAACGCTAGGCGTCGAAGGATCGCAAGGAGCCCCTGGCCAAGGTTGAGAAGGCTGATAAGAGGGCTTTGAAGGCCATCTCGGAAGCGACCTCTTGTCGGGAGCTTATTATCGAGAACTGGAAGCTTTCCGAGGCAGGAAGGGTCTTCCTCGAGGATGCCTCCCTTCAGGCCTCTGAGGTTGGTCATGCTGAGGCCCTCAAGAAGGTTCGGGCCGTCCTTGAGAAGGTGTCCCCTGACCTTTCTTGGAAGGAAGTGGAGGTTGGTGTGGCCGCACTCTCCCAAGTGGTGGTCGGGACTCCTCGAGGGGAGGGGGATGCGGATGCCCCTAAGGATGAGGACCGGGTTTCGGCCACCGGTAATCTCCAGGACAGACCGCCTCCCCACTTCTTCTGGTATATTCTTCTTCTCTCCCCTTGGCTCCTACGAGGGTTAATGTGAGACCCTCATAGCTTTCTTCTTGTCTTTAGGTGTTTCTTGCTTGTAATCTTGCCACCTCGATGGCTTATACTTCCCTTGATTAATGAAATAAAATTTGCTCTTTCTTTATTGCATTTTGCCTGCTATTTGCTAAGTTTGTGCCTTCGAAATTTTTCTTTTTGTCTATGCTAGTAAAACTCGATAGATGCAGAACATACGTAATACGTATATTTCGATAGATAAGGACATGAAAATTTGCTGGAAGTCAGCTTTACAAAATAGTTGGCTTATAGTTACACCAAAGGACAATGTACATGGCAAGCTATGCCCCTAATTTCGAGGGCAGAAACTTTAAACATAGAATTTTTGAAGATTATCTGCGTTCCATGGTCGTGGTAGTTCCTGACCCTCCAGGTCTTCGAGGTGATATATGCTTGGTCGAACTACCTTGGTGACCTTGTAGGGGCCCTCCCAGTTGGGCTGCAGTTTACCAAGGCAAGGTTCTCTTCTTGTTGCCTCGAATTTCCTTAGGACCCAGTCGTTGACTTGTAATGGCCGGTGCTTGATGTGTCGGTTAAAGAGCCTTATGAGTTTAAGCTTGTTAGAGATAGCTTTGAGGAGGGCGTTGCCTCGAGTTTCAAGGAGTAAATCGAGGTTCACCCGCTTTTCTTCTTCATTACTGTTTTGGTCGTAGAAGGTGATCTTCGGTAAGGGATACCCACCTCGACGGGCAGCACAACCTCGCTCCCATAAACCAAGTTGAATGGTGTCTGTCCTGTGGCTTCTCTAACCGTTGTCCTCGTGGACCATAGTATCCCAGGTAAGTCATCGATCCATGATCTCATGGCTCCATCGAGCATCGTTTTCAGCCCCTTTAGCACCACTTTGTTAGCTACTTTTGCATGTCCATTGGTTTGGGGTCGACTTACGACGGAGAACCTAGTCTCTATGCCAAATCGAGAGCAGTATTCTCCCGTCGGCCCACTATTGAACTGTCGCCCATTATCTGATATGAAAACTCGAGGAACCCCAAATCTTGTGATTAGATTGCGCGAGATGAACTGTTGTACTTGCTTATCAGTGATAGAGGCTAGTGGCTCAGCTTCGACCCACTTAGTGAAGTTGTCAATGAAGACCAAGAGGAACCTCCATTGTCCCGAGGCAGGAGGAAAAGGCCCTAGCAGGTCCATGCCCCACATGTCGAAGGGTAGTGGAGCCTGAATGGTTGTTAAGGGGTTTGCAGCTTGATGGGGTAAGTTGGTATGCATCTGGCATTCTTTGCATTTATGGACCAGGCTCGAAGCGTCTTCCTTCAAGGTAGGCCAGTAATATCCAGCTCAAAGGGCTTTGCAGCGATGGTTCTTGCACCTTGATGACTCCCATATGCTCCCTGATGTATCTCTCGAAGCATATAGTCTTGGGTCAGACATTGAAGGAGGGGGTGGGTAAAAGATTTCTTGTAGAGCTGATTGTTGTGATAGATGAACCATCGAGTTTGCTTCCTTACCTTATCAGCTTCTAGCTCATCAGTAGGCAGTGTGCCATCCCTTGCAAAGGACACTATTCTGTCCATTTAGGTGGGACTTCTGTCGAGGGTGGCTACCCCCCTGGTTATGCTAGGGGCTTTGTGTACCTCCCACATAATTGGACGAGGCGATAGATCTTCGGCAGAGCTGGCCAATCTCGACAGCGCATCTACCTGCTGGTTTTCTGATCGGGGGATGTGAACGATGACGAAGTGAGCTAGATCTGTTACTTCTTCTTTGATTTTTCTCAAGTACATATTCATGCTTTCTTCTTTGGCCTCGAATTCCCCTGTCACCTGACCTACGATGAGCTGGGAATCCGAGTGAGCATTGATCCTTCCAGCCCCTGCTGTTTTGCATAATTGTAAACCGAGTAGAAGAGCCTCATACTCGGCTTCATTGTTCGAGGCAGTGAAGTCGAATTTGACGGTATATTCTGTTCTGTTCTTTTGTGGATCAAGAACTAGTAGTCCGGCCTCGCAGCCAGCTTTTGATGATGACGCATCGACAAATAATTCCCAGGAGCCTTGTTCAATGGGCTCAGGTCTTGAGGTGCATTCTGCGATGAAGTCTGCTAATGCTTGAGCTTTGATGGCTCGACGGGGCTCAAATTCTATGCCAAAATCTGACAACTGATTAGACCAATCCGTCACCCTGCTGGATTGGTTTTTTCCCTCGATTACCTTTCGTAGGGGCTGGCTGGTGAGTACTTTAATGGGGTGCGCTTTTAAAGTAAGGCTTGAGTTTGCGAGTGGCAATAACCAACGCGAAGATCATTTTTTCGATTGGGGGGTATTTCGCTTCTGCACCTCGAAAGGCGTGACTTATGAAATAAACAGGATGTTGGATTTATTTCTTGTTCTGCAACGAGGACGGCGAGGGAATTATCTGACACAGTCAGGTAAACGAAGAGTGTTTCTTCTGGTAAAGGAGAGAAGAGTTTAGGAGGGTGGCCAGGTGCTCCTTCAACTGCTGAAATGCCTCCTCTGCTGCCTCATCCCAGTCGAAGGTCGACTGTTTTAACGTTCTGAAGAAGTACAAACTCTTGTCTGCTGATCTCGATAGGAAGCGTTCCACGGCTGGCATACAGCCGGTTAGGCGTTGGACTTCCTTGACTGTTCGAGGGCTTTTCATCTCAATGATGACCTAAACCTTATCTGGGTTGGCTTCTATGCCTCTCTCGTCTACTAGAAAGCCAAGACATTTCCCTCCATTCATGCCGAAGACACACTTCTTCGGATTCAGCTTCATGTTATGGGCGCGTAAGGTGGACAAAGTTTCCCGTAGATCAGAGACATGGTCTTCCTCTTGCTTGCTTTTGACGATCATGTCGTCGACATACACTTCCACATTTCTCCCTATCTGATTCTCAAACATCTTGTTTACAAAGCACATGTAGGTGGCTCCAGAGTTCTTGAGGCCGAAGGACATGACCTTGTAGCTGTATACTCCGGAGCTAGTAGTGAATGATGTGTGGACTTGGTCCTCCTTAGCCATAAGGATTTGGTGATATCCTGCATTTGCGTCCATGAAGCTGAAGAGGGCGTGTCCGGCCGTCGAGTTGACCAATCTGTCTATTTTGGGGAGGGGAAAGTCGTCCTTTGACAGGCCTTATTCAGGTCCATGAAGTCGACACACATCCTCCATGTCCCAGATGACTTGCGGACCAGTACCACGTTAGCTAGCCATTCGGTGTATTGGCATTCTCTTATAAAACCTGCTGCCAACAACTTCTTCACTCCTTCGGCTGCTGCCTTGCTTCTCTCGACGCCCTGGTGTCTTAGCTTTTGCTTTACCAGTCGATGTCCCTCTTTGATGTTGAGATGATGGACCATGACTCGAGGGTCAATACCCGGCATTTCATCGAGAGTGTATGCAAATACATCTTGGAACTCTCGGATGACTCCGATGATCTGGGCTCTTACATCGTCGGGGACCTATTTGCCGATTCTTATCATTTTTCCTTTCTCTTTGTTGATGCACACTTCTTCATCTCCATCCACCGGTCGAGGAATCTCGTACCGTTTGGGATTTTTGGTAACGTAGAGCCCCATTACGGGGAGAGGTTCTTCAGGCTCATGTTGCTTCCTTTTCCTGGTTACTTCTTCGCATTGATACTTTAAGCTGTTAACATAGCATTCTCGGGCGGACTTCTGATCTCCCAACAGTTAAGTGACCTTCCCATCGTCGGTTTTGAACTGTAATAATAACTGGTAAGTAGAGATGGCGGCTTTGACCTTGTTGAGGGTGGGACGTCCGATAATGACGTTATAGGGGAGATCGACATCGACGACAAGAAAGTAGACGAGGATGCTCCTCCCTCGACCCTTCTCTCCTATCCGCGTTGGGAGCCTGACTGATCCCAAGGGATGGACTGATTGTCCTCCAAAACCTACCAGGGGCTGGCTGATGGGTGAAATATCGTTCTCTTGATACTTAAACTTCTTCAGACAGTCCATTGTTATGATGTCCGCAAAACTCCCACTGTCGATGAGCACTCGACCTACCCTAAGATTGGCAATCTTCAGCTCGACGACCAGGGGATCATCATGAGGGGTATGTATGGGTCGATGGCTATCTTTGATGGTCATGGTGGGGAACGCTGTTGTTCTTGTCATGTCTGTTGTCCCGTGTTTCAGGGTGTAAAGGTGTTTCTTTCGAGAGCGGCTGGTTAGGCCACTCGAAGCGTACTCCCCAGCAATGACGTTGACAAATCCCGCTGTCTCATCGCTTCTGGATTCCTTTTCCTTTTGAGGTTCCATTTTCTATTCTACTGGACTTTTTAGGTATTAGTTCAGCTTTCCTTCATCTGCTAGCTTATCCAATGCCCGCTTGAGCTCTCGGCAGTCACGAGTGGTGTGACCACAATCGTGATAATACTCGCACGAAAGCTTCTTATCCCTCCTATTGACGGAAGTCCTGATGGGGGTGGGTTTTGGTAGAGTGTACTTCTCTTTAATGTCGAGGTATATTTCCCTTTTGTTGAGGTTGTATCGGGGATCATAGCCATTATCATCCAGCCGTGGCTTCTTATCCCGTTCTCTGCGAGGGACGTCCCGCGGGGGCGTCCGCTCGAGTACCATAGTCAGGCTTTCTCTTGGTAGGACTTGGCTCCTCATGGGTTTTGCAGATGTCGGAGGCTTGTATGAACTTTTGAGTGAGGTTCATTGCTTCGAAGAAGGTAGAAGCTTCGCTCTCTGCGAGCTTTAATTTGAACCTGCTCAAGGGGTAGAGGTCTGACATCAATGCGGTGAACGCCACACTGTCCTGCAGGTCGGAGACCTTCAAGGACTCCTCATTGAACCTCTTGAGGTATTCTGCCAAGTCCTTATCCCTTCGCTGTCTAATGGACATCAGGTGAATGCTAGTCTTTCGGTGTCTTCTTTTTGCTATGAAATTTTGCTTGAATGCAGCCTCGAGGGTGGCGAATCTGAAGGTCACTGAGTATATTTATGTAGTATATTTTGGGCTTTTACCCATAAGACAATTTTCACTTCTAACATTTTTGATTTTGGGCCCCATTTAGAGTCCGGGCCCTGGGCGATTGCCCCTCTTGCCACCCCTTAGGGCCGGGCCTGATAGATATATGTTGTTACTTAGTAATATTCTTAAAAATACAATTCAATGGGTTGGAGATTCCATAAGATTTTATATCAGCCAAAAAATATCTCAATGTTTCGTCATGCATGTATCTAGACGCTTGCTTCCACTTTACATCTAAGTTGTATGTACATAAGTACGAATTTCTATATACACATATAAGCAGGCCCGATCCTAAGGGGTGGCAAGAGGAGCAATCGCCCAGGGCCCGAACTCTAAAGGGGGCCGAAAATAAAAAATGTTAGAAGTGAAAATTGTTTTATGGGTAAAGGCGCTAAATATACTACTCCCTCTGTCCCATAATACTCTTTACACTTTTCTTTTTCATCTGTCCCAGAATACTCTTTACACTTCTATTTTTGGATATGACCCACTATTATTATAATCCTTCTACCTTTTAAACATTGGCCCACACTCTCTCCTCCTCCAAATAAAATAATACCACTCCTATTACATACCAACTCTAACCATGGCCCACATTCTCTCTCCTTAAAATAAAATAATACTACTTTTACTAACTACTAACTCCTATCACATCTACTTTTCAATAAAATAAAGTAATTGATAACCAAGCAATAACTTATCATCTAAAACTATGTGCCTTGATAAGTGTCAAGAGTATTTTGGGACGGATGGAGTACATAAAAAGCCACTGTCTGTCATGCACAAGTAATAAAAGAAATCTTGTTGCCTTTTCTCTGTCCTAGCATTAATATGTAGGTGTTCAACATCCTAGACAACTTTACCCTTTTATTGGGAAAATCATGTACTATTTTACATTTTTACCGAAGCATTTAATTGGGAAACTGTGCCAGACATCAGAAGTTGCAGTACTGTATAGTTTAGAGGATTCTTTTTCTCTCTCTTTCTTTTTCTCACTAGAATTCTTTTTTCTCTCTCTCTAAAGCCATTTTCAATACTACAGCAAAGACTCATTTATAGCATCATTATAACATTATGAAGATTTAACCATAAAAAAAAAGTATGAAGATTGAAGGGCTTCATATGCAATCTGTTTGTATGATTACAGTGTCAGTCTTGTGCTGCAGAAATTGACAATCTCATTTATACAACGTTTTTTTTTTCACTCCTACAAGATGACAAGGCTAGAGGTTTGTTTATACTAACCCCCTAATACTTGCCACTAATGAATAAAATAATAAAATATAATTAAACATGTACAACTCATACCTATCTTGTCACACTTATGTCAATAATATTTACAAATTTCTTATTCTACATTAGCCATCTAGGCCATAAGCTATTAGTTGCTAAAAAAAACTCGATCAACAGTCACATGATCGTATAGATTTTCTAGAGTTCTACTTAAAGATCATTCTTTATTGTGAAGTAGAACTAAATCTCTAACTATTAAAGTCCAATTATCAATATGGTAGTTGACTTTAAAGTGGGTTTCCAATAGAACCATGATATAAGTAGATAATTGAAATAGATAATTGAAGTAGATAATTGAAATAGATAATTGACGTAGATAATTAACACACAAATTTGACCATTAATATGTTTATCAAAGGATTCGTATAAATCATGAGCTTGTATAACAAAACGCATTTTATATCCTCTTTATAAAATTCCTGTATTTCCATAGTTTATATTATAACTTTATTGATTGTTTCGTCAAAAGTCAGCCAAAAAATAAGATATTATATTGCCATGTTATTTTATTCGTAATACTATGTACTACACAAAAATCAAAACTTGCTAATTATACTATTAGAATTAAAGGGCCCCTACGTCTCATCTCGCCCTAGGCCCATAAATTGTCAGGACCGGGCCTGATTATATTAGGTCCACCTTAATTAAATAAAGTATTTTGCTTATGTTATAATTAGATATCGTACCAAGTTGCAGTGATGTAGACTCTGACGAGGCTCTTTGCTGGTAGCTTGCGATGATGATGGGTCGTTACTTAAACGCCTCAAATCTTATTCCTCAACTAGGAGCTTTCGCATGTTTATAGTTTGATGTTTATTACATCCCTTTATTAGATGTTTATGGTAGATCAATTATGTATGCATAAAATCTTTGAAAAAATCACTTTTGTAAATATTATGTCAACTACTTATTTTTGGATTGGGTTCCAATAGAAATTATAAGAATGTGAGAACATTAAGTAATACTTTCTCTTTCTAAAATAAATGACACGGTTTGACTTTTGCACTATTTACATAATTGACCGTGTTTTGTGATTTTTACATATGGAAAAATATAGTCATGTAGGATCTTGTCAGGTTCCTTTCAATATATACTTTCAGAATATCAACTCTTTATAATAATTACATGTATGGAATCAGAGATATTAATAGTTAATGTTATGTGTTGTTAAACGTGTTCGGAGAAGTGTTTCGAGTATATTGAAATACAGGAAATATTATATATTACGTAAACTCGAAATTTTTTTAGAAATGGAAATAGTATTATCAAAATCGACTAAAATCTCTTCATAGATTAATATATTTGTATTTGAAGACTAATGTAAATTATTTCCTTGAACTTTTCTTCGGGATATACTTCCCTTGTTTCCAAATATATACTTGACACATGTATATGGCATAACCACAACAATCTATAACTGTAACTTCTTATAAATAAAATTATTTGATATTTTGAAAGTATATATCAAGACGAATCGAAGAAGATATTTCCTTATGCTAAAATCACATAAGATGGTCAAAAAATAGTGTGTCGACGATTATGCAAAAGAAGACTGTATGTGTAATGTGGAAGTAAATTAAAAAATATTTAGGTACTCCAACCGACATTTTAAATTGGTGGAAATTACTTTTTACACGAATATTACAACAAGAGGAGATATATAATGTTGTTATGTTGTATGGGGTAAAGTAAGGGAAAGTAGGGGGAGAGAGGTGGTGTTGTGTGGTCAAAGTAAAAAAAATAGACAAGATGAGATCAGGTGGGTTAAACTAGAGTTGAATAATAGTAATAAAACGTGGTCAAGAATAGGTTAGAGAAATTATGACCAAGCTGGAAAAAAAATGCACTAAATTTAAAGAGTGTTTCATTATGTGTAACATGCTACACCACAACTTATTGTGTAACAAAACCTTACAACATACAGAAGGACACATAATGACATAAAATCCAACAAAAATGACATGGACATATATATAATGACATGCATCTGATGTCATTTTGTCATTTATTTCATGTCATTTGAGTTTCTTTATAAAAGAAGTGGTGGTTTATGAATTGTTACACCATAAGCTTTGTTTATGTGTATGCGCCATTGGAATCATTACAAACTGCTTTGTTTGTCTTTAGATCAGGTCATCTTAGTCATCTTGATGACTAAGATTGTCTCTTGCAAGTTTTCTCGCAACTACACGAGCATATACAATAAGTAATTGTATGTCATTTATAGATGTTTTTCAATAATCTTTACACTTCTAATAATGAATAACTCATCCTAAACCAATAATGAAGATTATGGCATCATTACTACAATGCTTTTAAATAAGCTCCGATCGAAAGAATACCACAGAATTGAAATATAGAGTTGAGATTGTGGAAAATATGTTTCTCTCAATTTGTTTGGTAGTTAAAAATGGAGTAATTATTCAATGATGTACGTACACTTATATTAATGGTTCATTATTATATAGTTGAATATATTGTGATGCACAAATTAAGCACATCATTCTTGTTACCACAATTTTTAGATGTATAGTAGCATTTATTATGGTACATTGTATTGGAACTCAAAAGGTTTAATTTCGTCTTAATATGAATGCCCAACAAGAGCATAAAGCCCATTGGACGAAGTCAAGATCCCAACAACAGCGTAAAGCCCATTGGAAGAAGTCAATATAAGTCAATACGAGAAGGCCGTCAGGAGATGAAAATCAAAGAAGGATAATCGTGTAAGTGATTAAAGATCAATTATTAAACGGATCCACCCAAGGGAGAACGTGCAAGGCAACGGTTATTCAACGCCAGAAGACGGTTGAGATTTGAAACAAAGATGATTCAAATCTTTTTCCTCCAAGTAAACACGGAAGTTACACACATGTTTCTCAATGAATAGAGGAGCAACCATCAAACAACAACAACAACAACACATACAAAACAACTTGCAATTACTCTTTTCTTAGCGTAGCCTAGCTCTAGCCTAGCAAACCCCCTTACGGGGTTATAGTTTAGCTCCTTAGACGTAGAACGTGTTCTGGCGACGGATTCTGTAATTCTTCGATTGAAGCAAGGAACCATGGAGGTAACAGCCTTCGTGTCTTCCCTTTAGTTGTCCAACCTGGCTTATCCCCCTATGTGTTGTAAAATTCTTTCTTAAAGTTTGTGGCATGTATGGGAATGTTGTGCTTTAATTAATAGATTAATTATTGTTCGCTCTATTTATTGCATTTCGCCTGAATTTATTAGGCGTTGTGGTTTAATCCTAAATTAAATTGCAACAAAGTACATTAGCAAGGTTTCGCCAAGGTCTAAGTCTCCCGAGACATTCAGTACCAAACTACTGGGTGTACATTGACTTGTTTGCAAAGTGAACTAACTAATTTTGCACCAACAAGTTTTTTGGCGACCACAGTGGGAGAAGAAGATTCATAAACAAATTGTGAACTTTCTTCTTCATACTTTCGAAAAACCAACTGTAAAATAAAAACGGTTGCTTTTACAAAAATGTCGGATGCACGTTCTAAAAAGAATAAGGAAGTTGCTTAGGAGGAATCAAGTTTCCAAAACATGGAAATAAGTTATTCAACCCCTCCATAAACTAGGGCGCAGAGTAACAATGGTGAACCAATCCATCATACTCATGAAGAGTCAAATGGAGAGACCCCACAAAGGGAAGGCTCATCTCCAAGTAATACTGGTCGTAGACTTATACAACAAATGTATGGGAAATTCACAGAAATAGTAAAGAATTTACTGTTAGAAGCCAGAGAAAGTTAGAGACAACAATTTGACTCCAATTATAGAACTCTAGCCCACAAATCTGCCAGCGTCTTCACAGACATCCTCCAGAGGATAAGTGAAAAGAATAGAGAGATCAACTCTAGGCTGATTGACAGGATACTTTTAGATATCAATGATACTATGAGTGCAACTTTCACGACAATGTCGACGTCTCTTGCCACTGAAGTAGTTACTCATCTAGAACCACTAGTCGAAAAACACTATCAGTTAAATGAGAAACTAGTGAAGGCCTTAGAAGAGATCCCATTGAATAAAGCAAGAGGAAATTCTGGTATAAAGTCAGACGCTCCTCCATTAGGTTACCCTCCGAGAGTACATTTCTCCCACCCTGAAACTAGAGATACACTTATTTCAGGCGATCCACAAACTTCCTCTCATACACACCAAACAAGGGACATACCCTTGAGTCATGGACAGGGTAATCACGGGAACGTTAGGAGAAGTGGTGAAATGACAGCGGGCGTAGAGTCAGGCTGGCACCAGGCGTCAGGACATCACTAACCTTCGTTTTCCATGGGTGGTGGACAAGTTGGTGACAACACACATCAATCTGGACTATCACAAGGAGGACATAGGCAAGATGCTTTTGTTACAAATAACAATAGTATACCGTATGCATATGCGCCTTTCAACCAGCCAAATGTGGCAGGGAGTCCTTCTTCACCCTATGTTTACACGCCTCAGAGCCAACCAACTATGGTTGGTACGTCTCATTATGGGAATATCCCGGGGTATAATCAACCCCAAGCTCCATTTGCCCAAGCAACTGGCTCACATCGACATAGGATGCCCACAAATGGACATACATTCCCACCGCAATATGGCGCAAGGTGTAGCCAATCCTACTTTTATGCAACACCAGGAGATCCCTATGGGAGGTTATCAAAATGAACCTTTCAATCCTAACCCTAATTAATCCTGTACATGATCACACAGAAAACATGGGAAACGGGAACATGGGATATCCAGGAATACAAACGCATCAGGATCAATTGGCAGCACAAGTTGAGGCGCTAGTCCAAAGACTAGTAGGGGATACTTCTAGGAAAAATCAGAGGCAAATAGGTCAAAAACCTTACCCTGAATGGATTAATAGAGCCAATCCATTTCCTAAAACGTTTAAGATACCTGACTTTACCTTGTTCTCAGGCAACGATAGAGTTGCTGCCGAGGAGCATTTAGTTAGGTTCAATTGTCAATGCAGGGTGGCAGCTGACAATGATTTCGATGGTCATGCTTTTGGCGATTTTGTTGAATTAGCAGAATTGGCTGTGAGGTATGAAAGGAACCTACAGGCTTAAAGCGCAGCAAGACACCATAACCTCTTTGCTCAGAATGACGAGCCCTTCCACTTTGAAACTGCACAGGAAGTGGACGTGGCAAAAATCATTCAAGGAGTACCTTATAAGTGTGCTCCTCTAGAGAAGAAAGATTTTCTGGCGCCAAAAGATATGAAGTCTGAACAAAAGAGGAGATATACTTTTGATGCTAAGAAATCTAATGCCATTTTCGACTGGTTATTATCTAACAAAAAGATAAAGCTGATAGGAAGGCATAAAGTAAAAACCGCTGAGAAAGTTAAGGGTAAAAAATACTGTAAATGGCATGATGCAGTAACTCATGACACTTCTGAATGCATTATTTTTAGAAATAAAATCCAGGATGAAATTTATAAGAAAAACATCATGTTTCCTAATGAAGAAGATGTTAATATAGTTGGGATGGACATACCATTTGAACTATTCTATGGTATGGTAGAGACTAATAATGTTTTTACTGTTACTTTGCAGGCATCTCAAGCTACCGAAATAGATAACCAACACTTCAATAGATTGCATGACGAAGGAATCTTGGTTATGCCAAAGATAGCCAATGAAGAGGGATTGGAGGATATGTGTAGATGGCATATGAATGGATCGCATACCACAGATCAATGCCAAGTTTTCAGAGAGTTCCTAACTAGGCAGTTAAGTCTCAAAAGAGTACTTGTCTCAGAAATGGAACATCATGCCATGGAGCTAGAATCCTACAAGGCCAACTTAGCCAAAGCTAAGATGCCTGTTAATTCCAACCCAGCTCCAAGCCCGGTGATGTTTGAGGAAATAGCTAAAACCTACAAAGAGGCTGCTTAGAAATTCCCATTGCAGACTAGGGCAATAGAAGGGTTGAAGGCCCTAAGAAATGGTATGTGCTCACCATGTGCAGATAGGCTAATCTTCGAAATGGTTAGAATTCAAATCATCCCAAATGATCCTACCTATGTGCCTGCATACCAGCGTCCATTCCAAAAAAGGTCTAGAATTCAAGGACCCATGAAACAGGACAACCCCAGTTCAGGCCCTCTATTAAAGGGGAAGGAAAGGGAGTCAAGTCAGACTCCTGTGCCTAAAATTCTTAAAAGAAAGGGTGAATTCCTATGAGGACCAAGTGAAACCAAAGATCAAGTCAGCAGTTAAGCCATGGCCATTATCAAACGTCCAAAACTTTCCTAAAAGTAGGACAATAAAGATGAAGGAGTTGAGTATGAAAGCTGCTGCAGCAAGGGCTCAAATCAGCACTCTGAATGTGCAAGAATCCCTTATAACAAACATTAGATTTGATGAGAAGGCGTTACAAGCTGGAATCACTAAGTTGTTGCCTTTGGAAAAGGAACAATATGATTCACCACCTACAAAGAGTGGTGACCAGCAGCCTCAGGGAAGCGACTCTCTTATGAAAGCGAATCTGGGAAATGGCTTATATTGAGGACTATGATTCAGAGTTTGGATCTGATGATTTGGACTTATTGGTTTATGATAGTGACTTAATTATGGATGGAGAGCCACTGATGAGCGAACCTCAAACGGAAATGGGAGAGGACCAAGACGCGCAGTGCAATGTGGTCATGCTACCAATAGAGTTCAAGAAGTCAGAGACCAACCAGAATTCCAGACCAATACCACGTCATGGGCAGATGAAGTTGATAAGGAAGAAAGGACAGGTAATTTTAAATTTACTTCTTCTCGAAACTTGTCATCTTATTTGAATGCACCACTTAAGAAAGTGTCTAAAAAACATCTCTAAAAGCTAACCTAGAGAAGTTAATCATAGATAAAATCTTTAGGTCAGTTGATGTCAATAATAAGCACACTAAAGCCTTATTCCTAAATGTTGACTTTGAGGGAGTCCGATTAGGCAAAGTATTGGTAGACACAGGAGCTACTGTTAATATTATGCCACTCTTTATATTCAGAAAATTAGGGAAAACGATTAAAGATTTACATAACATACAAATCAACATAACTGCTTTTTCTGGTTTACCGGAAAAAGTGGAAGGAATGGCTATCTTAAAGATAAGAGTAGGAACTAAAACCACTTATACCGGTTTCTTCATAGTCGAAAATGGTACTCACTATAATGACATACTAGGAAGAGATTGGTTACATCATAATTATGCTATTCCATCATCACTCCATCAAGTTTTAATTTTGTGGAACATTGACACTTATGAGATGGTTCAAGCAGATGAGGAAGTTTGTCTAATTACATCTCCTGATTCTGTCTTTGTTAGGGACTCTCTAAAGTCAGTTCCTACCATCAAAATTGAAGTTGCTCTACAACCTGAGTCACAAACTCACCAAGTAGTAGAAAACTTAGGTGCAATTCTCATTGAAGAAGTTAATGACGCCCCAGAAGTTGAAGACAATCAAAATGTGAATATATTCAACAGGCGCGAGACTATGATCAACCCTTAGCTCTCATTAGTTTGTAGAGTTTAGGATGTATTCTCCTTATAAAATTTTATTATGTTTATAGACCAGAAAGAATGCAGTAATGGGTTTACCCCTATTGTTGATCAAGTAATGAAAGATTTAGTTTTTAGAACATACCAAGAGGATTTTCTTGTAGACTCTAATGCATGTTGCTCAACTTTAGACGAAACTGAATCCTTAGAGGAGGAGGATGAGAAAGTATGGGCTAAAAGTGAGGATATTAAACAAGAGGTTCATGATCTACTAGAGGAAATAAATTTTAGGGGATAATGAAAATCCACGAGTTACTTACATAAGTAAGCTCCTCACTAACCAAGAAAAGCAGAAAATCATAAAAATTCTAAAAGAATTTAAGGATTGTTTTGCTTGGGAACATCACGAAATGCCTGGAATTGATAGGAAAATAGTAGAGCATAAACTACCTATCAAAGAAGGATTCAAGCCTGTGGCCCAAAGTCTTAGAAGACTGGCGCCTGAACTAACATTGCATATACAAGAGGAAATAAACAAACTCCTCAAGGCAGAGTTCATAAGGCCTTGCCAATATGCTGACTGGATCTCCAATATAATTCCAGTAGTTAGGAAGAATGGCAAGATACGAATCTGCATTGATTTTAGGGATTTAAACAAAGGTACTCCCAAAGATCAATACCCTATGCCAGTGGCTGATCTCCTAATAGATGCAACATCAAGATATGAATACATATCTTCCATGGATGGGTATGCAGGATATCACCAAGTTAGGATTGCACATGAAGACTGTAATAAAACAGCCTTCAGATGTCCAAAATCATTAGGCTTATTTGAATATGTAGCCATGCCATTTGGATTGAAAAATACTAGAGCCACATACCAATGAGCAATGGATGCAATTTTTAAGGACATGATTGGTAAAATCATGGAGGTATATGTGGATGACATCCTGGTAAAGTCAAATGACTTTTTAAAATATAAAGAACATTTGATTAAGTCATTCACTAGAATGAGAGAATCCACTCAAATGTGCATTTGGAGTTAAAGCTAGTAACTTTTTAGGATTCTTCATTCATAAAAACGGAATGGAAATTGACCAAAACAAGGCAAAAGCAGTGTTGGCCGCTAAGCCACCCTCTAATAAGAAGGAATTACAAAGATTCCTTGGGCAGGTTAATTATGCTAGAAGATTTATGGCCAACCTAGCAGGAAAAACTAAAATGTTTTCGCCTTTGCTAAGATTAAAACATGAATCAGAATTTAAATGGAAAGAGGAACATCAACTGGCTTTTGATCAAATCAAACAAGATTTGGCCAGCCCTCCTATATTGATTCCTCCAAGGCAGAATGGGAAGCCATTAAGGTTATATCTGTCTGCTTGTGAAGATTCCATTGGTAGTCTCCTTACTCAAAAAAATGAGAAGGAACATGAGTAGGCCATATTCTATATAAGTAGAATCCTGCATGACACTAAGAAAAGGTATACCATGGCAGAAAAATGGTGTTTGTGCTTGTATGATGCATCAATCAAGCTCATACACTATTTCATGGCCTTTACAGTGGAAGTAATATATCCAACAGATGTCATAAAGTATATGATATCCCAGCCTTTTATAAAAGGAAGGCTAAGTAAATGGAGTTTACATTTATTACAGTTCGACCTAATATATGTGCCACAAAAGGCAGTAAAAGGTCAAGCTTTAGCTGACTTCTTAGCCACCCATCCGTGTTGTGACTCAGGAATCATTGATGAAGATATCTTTTCATGGGTCTTGTTCTTTGATGGATCCAACACCAGAGAAATGGCAGGAGCTGGAATATATATTTTATCTCCAGATGGGATTCCAACAAAACTAGCAGTAGCCCTATGGGGTCCATGCACCAACACTAGAGCTGAATATGATTCTTTATTAATTAGACTAGACATGTTGCTAGAATTGGGAACAAAGAAAGCAAAGGTATATGGAGATTCTCAATTAGTCATTTACCAAATAAATGAAGAATTCAAAAGTATATCGCTAGTATCTCAGGAATATGGTAAGAAATTACAAAAGTTGTCTAAACAATTTAAGGAAATCACCTTCATATACGTTCCTAGAGAAGAAAACAAGGTAGCAGACCAGCTGTCCCAAATAGCTTCTGCTAGAGAAGAGATACCTTCACAAAATGAAGATATCATTCTCCAAGAGAAAATCTTAGAATCTCTCATTGAACTTGATCGAAAAAGATCAGAGGATATATTGGAAATCTATAGAATTTCAATATTAAGGGAGGAAAGGGATTGGAGAAACGAAATTATTCATTATCTCTAGGACCCAACTAGGACAAAAGTGCCAAATAGAGTCAAAATGGCAGCAACTAAGTTTTGCATGCAATTCGGTGAATTACATAGAAAGGATCCTGAAGGACTACTTTTGAAATGTGTAGATGTTGGAGAGACTTTGACCCTCATGGCAGAAATTCACCAAGGGTTTTGTGGTGCTCATCAAAATGGCCTAAAAATGAGATGGTTGTTGCACGAACATGGCTTCTAATGGCCTACTATGAGAAACGATTGTATAGACTATGCTAAAGGTTGCAAAAGATGTCAAAAGTTTGGACCTATCAGTAGGGCACCAGCTTCAGAACATAAGTACATTATTAAACCTTGGCCCTTCAGAGGATGGGTAGTGGATGCCATAGGGGAAATCAATCCTGCATCCTCTAAGAAGCATTCATACATCCTAGTGGTAACTGATTACTTCACCAAATGGGTGGAGCGAGGCTCAGACTTTCAACAGGCTCAATACTCAGGTTGTCATAAATTTCTTGGAAGAAAAAATCCTTACAAGGTTTGGAATTCCATAAACTATAACCTTTGATCAAGCCACAGTTTTTAGAAATCCTAATCTATTGGGATATCTTAACCAGTTTGGGGTTACTAAATTGCATTCAACGCCTTATTATGCTCCAGCAAATGGTCACGCTGAAGCTACCAATAAGATCATAGTAAAGGGGATCTCAAAACTCATAGACAATAACCCAAGAAAATGGAATGAGTTGTTGTTATATGCTCTATGGGCCTACATGACCTCTAAAAGGGAAGCAATAGGGGTTATGCCCTTTAACTTAGCTTACAAAGATCCACAGCTAGAGAAATGGTCACCTAAGTAGGCAGGGTCCTTTCATCGTTCATAAGAAAATGTCTGGAAATGCATATCTATTAAAAAATATATAGATGGCAACATAAAAGATTGAGCCTTGAATGATAAATTTCTAAAGAAATATCACCCATCTAGATGGGAACAACATGATCATGTGTTTCAACAGAAACATGTAGAATTGTTTTTCAAACAGCAAGGAATCAGTAAAATTACGACATTAATAATAATGTTACTAGACATTCCAACATTGTCTAATAGCTAAACTAAGGTGTTTTATGGAAGACCAAGCATTATAGAGTTTTTCCTTTTGGAGAATAAACCTTTGCTGTACCGGCATATCTTTGAACATCTCTTGCCTCAAATGAGCAAGGTTTGTTCGCCCTTGGTGTAGTTTATTCTCTTCAGTTACAATAGAGCTTTGGAGGGAAGACTTTTCATTAATGATATCAACCTCCTCTTTATTTATCTCGGCCCGGGCGAGTTTGTAAAACTGTCTCTCCTCAAAAGAAGTTTCGGTTTCGATCAAAAGAACTCAAAAAAATCTTGGACCCGCCTTTACTCAAATTTTTGAAGGAATTAGCCTAAACTTCCAAGGAAGTCTCCTCTTCCTGAAGTTTCTGAGCTGAGAATTTTGGAGGTTGGACTCTTGATTTAGCATTGCATTGTTGAAGAAGAAGAGTTTCCTTAACATAATCAAGACAAGGCATCCAGTACTCAAAGCCTTGAGAAATCAGGGTTCCAAAATTTGCTTAAGAGCCTGTGCAGAAGCCTGATCATAAAGGTTGCTAGTTAAGGTCAAGCAGAGATCCCATATTTTATCTTCTTGTTTTATGTGCTCCGATGATTCATCACGGGAATGATCACTGTTGGCAGAAGTGGGTTGATCCATTACAGGTTGATCCCTTACAATGATAGTTGTCTACATACTAATTTCTTTCCTTCCATCAGACTCTTTCATCACACTTGCTTCTTGAATGCTTCCCTCTACATCATAAAGAAGAGAAGCCAAGTTAGCAAGAGAGTGAAGTCTGGTATTATGAGGATATGGACTCATATAGAGGAAATCTAAAATGAATTCATGAGGAAAGAGAGGCAGACCAGTCCCTGAAATAGATGCTGAAGTCAATAAAGAGCCTTTGCAAACAGAGGTAATTACAAGGTCAGTGCTGCTCCGTAAAGGTGTAACCTCTAAAGGGATAACATTTTTTGGAACTTCATCTCTAGCGGTAGAAGGAATCACTATAACAGTAGTAGTAGCAGGATGAAAGCCCAAACTTTAATATCAAAAGGACTTGATTCCAAATGATCTTCGTCAAGATGATAGAGCAATTCGTCTTCAGCAGATTAAACATGAAAATGCTCAGTCTCTTCCAACTAGGGGCAGCATACCCTTCCAAAGAAAGGGTAGCCACATTTTCCAACTGGGGGGCAGCACCACTTGAGATGGGATGATTGATGACAAATTCATCAATAGGACCACGCTTTGAAACTAACTCTGGATCAGCTACCTAGGGAGCATCTCCTTTAGTATGGTTGATAGAGCCAAGAGGTGATGATTTCTTAAAAGAAGGGTCACTGATAATCTTAGGCTCAATGTCATCAGCACCAGAGGAACCTGGAATAAATTAATTAGTATTCCAAAAAAGTGAAACTTCTCATAAAAGGAGTAAAAGTCAGATTCATACTTGCTTTAACTCCTGGTCTCCTTTTGAAAATTTGAGATATGGTCTTGTCATCATCTTCATCAGAGGAAATGGTATACTGTGGCATCTCTAAATAAACCTCTAACTTAGGACGTTTCTTGTAGGAATGCCTTAAAGGGTTGGAGGCAGAAATACAACCAAGATTTCACTTCTTAGAAGCCTTTTTAAGAGGCTCGGGTTGCTCCACTGACCCTTCGGGTTAGGTGTCCCTGGAAGCAGAGAGACAATTATAATCTCTTTTCCTTGACTCTTTTGAAAGGGTCAATCTGCTTTAGTGGTCCCATGGATTGAATGTCGTCCACCGGTCCCGAACATCTCCATAGGAGATCCCCTGTTCATAAGCAGCATCATCTTCATCCTCTGAAGAGGTATGAGGAGGAACCCTTTTGTCTATGGTATTCCAATAGAGCTTGTCATATCTAGACTCCGTCGTACTACCATCATGCACCCTTAGCTTTTTCTTGCCAGCTTCTGTTAAAAAGTCAAAAGTAGAGCACAAAGAAGGTTTAGTAATATTCACTCCTACAAAAAGTTATTTATAACTAAGGAGAGAAAATTACTTATAGCCTAAGAAGAACTGATCCTCAAAGTTCGCCAAAGCATCAGAACACATTGAGTCATTTGGGAATACATGATCCCACCACAAATGGAAGCCTCTAACAGCTTTAGTAATCCATTTCCAAGGAGATATGGACATGGAAGTAAGGCCAAGAGTTCTGCTCTGAAGGGCTCTACCTTCTTCAAAACGACCCCTTAAAGTCCAACGATCATTACGGGTCAAGAAGTAAGGAATAGCTAGTATTTGGACCAATCCAAATTATCTAGCCACCAGCTGTGGATTATAAGCCTCAAAGCAAAAATATTCAGGCTCAGCAGCTATTAAATCCCGACACCTAAGAACACTGCAGCAAAAATTCCCACTCCCTCATGAACTAGAGTAGATGTCTAGGGATTGTAGCCAAGAAGGCATTGTTTGATGGTGCCAAGTCTCATATGCAATAGAAACAACCATCTTATCAGGAAAAATATTCCAGACACCAGGGTTGGACTTAGAAACCAAGAAGTATGAAAAGATCAAACTTGGATGCCAAACCTCATCTGGAGATATAAGATTGAAGCTGACTTCACCATAACAGCTACAATCATCAAGACTTGAGAGGAACAAAAGGGGATCAAAAGAAAGATTTTCCCCCTTTGAACCCTTAGATGCTTTAAAAGCAGAAAAGAGCTTGATAACCATTAGACAGGGTAGATACATATGGCCCCAACAAGTCAAGAGCCAAAGGGGTCCAAATCCCTTGTCAGTAGAGAATATGGGAGACTCAGAGGTATGAATTCCAAAACCTTTGAAAGATTCTCTACTCCTGAAAAGACATCTATAAAGTTGTCCTAATAGAACAGGAGCTAAAGCTACTGCTTCAGAAGTAGAGGAGATGTTAACAGCTAAAGATAGCCATAATGTTACTACTCCTCCAGCTCTAGACATCATCAATTTGGAGAAAACAAAAGTAAGAAAAATTACTTCCTCTTGAGAAGTAACTTCCTCACTAGTATTAGTATCCTTATTAAGGAAGAAATCAACAAACTTCTGAAAGCCACACTTGCTAGCACTAGTAGAAGGACTAGCAAAATGGTGAAAAGTTGAAAAGCATTGACTATACAGCTGATTATGTTCTTTAACATGGTGAAAGATAGGAAGTTCAATTCCATATTTACCTGTTGGAGAAGTCCCAGTAATAAAGGCAATATCAGCTAATGTCACAGTCATTGGTCCCCATCAGAACAAGAAGCAGTTGATGGCAGGGTCCCAACATGCCAACAAGGCAGTAGATATAGCTCCGTCAAAAGGGATGGCTTCATAAGAAGCTAGTCTTAAGAAGGCAATATTTTATTTTTGGACCATTTGTCATGAAAAGGTTTCATTCGCAAAAACCATGCTCTTGCATCCACTCCTGAAATCCAACCCTTAAAAGGTTTGCTGGTCAAAGGCCAATGCAAATGTTGGAGGGATTTTGGGGCAAACGGAAGCATTCTAGGCTTACTATCTTCTAGAATAATATGGTCTAAAGAATGGGTACACTGTTGCTCTATGATAAGTTGGCACTTTGGTTTTTGAAGCTTGAAAGGAAAACAAGGACCAATAGTGGCAATCCTCTCCTCCAAAGGAGTATTAGAGTCAGAGCTTTTGTTCACATACCAGAACACTTGAGACTTATAATTCCCAAGATTCACTCTAATGGCGTTGCATAATTGACGGGCTACCTCAGATTGCATGGCATCACGTTTCTTGGCAAGTGCTGCACAAATTTCATCCTCACAAATTCTTTCATTAGACATGGTAAATTGAAAGATGAATTGAAATTTGGTGATGGTTGTGAATTTTTAGAAACAGAATTAAATTTGTCTGAAAACTCTCCGATCTTCCTGAAATCCTTGAAAAGGGTATTAATGGAGAAGACAACCAAAATAAAGCAATAAAAGGGGACACGTGCATAATACGTGATATGTTTTATTTTGGTGATATTCAATTGGGTCATGTTAAGGCCTAGTTTTATCAAATTAATACATGGGTCCTGAAGTCATCTAAAAAGCCATTTTCGAAGGGCGCGTGATTTGAAAGCCTACTTTGCTTATAATATGTGGTTGTTGAGTACATCACTCCACAAATTAGGGGGGCAATTTATTATCACCATTTTTAGATGTATAGTAGCATTTATTATGGTACATTGTATTGGACCTCAAAAGGTTTAATTTCATCTTAATATGAATGCCTAACAAGAGCATAAAGCCCATTGGACGAAGTCAAGATCCCAACAACAGCGTAAAGCCCATTGGACGAATTCAACATAAGTCAATACGAGAAGGCCATTAGGAGATGAAAGTCAAAGAAGGATAATCGTGCAAGTGATTAAAGAGCAATTATTAAACGTATCCACCCAAGGGAGAACGTGCAAGGCTACGGTTATTCAGCGCCAGAAGACGGTTGAGATTTTAATCAAAGATGATTCAAATCTTTTCCCTCCAAGTAAGCACGGAAGTTACACAACATGTTTCTCTATAAATAGAGGAGTAATCATCAAACAACAACAACACAAACAAAACAACTTGCAATTACTCTTTTCTTAGCGTAGCCTAGCTCTAGCCTAGCCAATCCCCTTTCGGGGTTATAGTTTAATTCCTTAGACGTAGAACATGTTCTGGCGACGAATTCTGTAATTCTCCGATTGAAGCAAGAAACCATGGAGGTAACAACCTTCGTGTCTTCCCTTTAGTCGTCCAGCCTGGCTTATCCCCCTATGTGTTGTAAAATTCTTTCTTAAAGTTTGTGGCATGTATGGGAATATTGTGCTTTAATTAATAGATTAATTATTGTTTGCTCTATTTATTGCATTTCGCCTGAATTTATTAGGCGTTGTGGTTTAATCCTAAATTAAATTGCAGCAAAGTACGTTAGCAAGGTTTTATCTAATTAAAACCGGTAACCCCCAAGGGCTAAGTCTCCCGAGACATTTAGTACCAAACTACTGGGTGTGCATTGACTTGTTTACAAAGTTAACTAACTGATTTTGCACCAACAATTCTTGAAAATTTGGTAGCCCTCTCCTAGTAGATTAGTAGTTATATATGAAAGCTAAGTAGGCTAAGTATTCAAGAGAAACGTTCCTTTGATGCAACAAACACAAGAAGTCCGAAACTTGAACTAGTAACAATATTTCTTTGCCAAGGAATCACTCCTAATTACTCAACTAAGAATTCTAAACACACTCAAACCACTCCTGGAATTAAGTTGTTTAGGCACTAACTAAATAATCATTCCTAAAAATCAAGTTAATGGAAGTTTAGGTTTATGAAACAATCACAAACTTAACACAATGTTTTAATCATAAAATTACTCTAACTTTTAACATGGTTAGGCGCCTTTATTTATAATGAAAGAAGGAAAAATACCTTGCTTCCCAAGCATACTACAAGCAACGGCCAAGCATAGAGTAAATAAAGAAAGTTTCCCCCTGATTCGAGCCTAGAATCGAGCTAGAACTTAAGGAAACACAATCATAAGGAAAGAAGTGCAAATCATTCCTTAAACATCTAGAAAGACACAAGATTAAGGACACCTCCTTGCACGCCATTTACAACTCAAACTTAAGGATACTTTCCAAAAATACAAGTCATGACAACTAAAACTCTAATAGACCGAATTTAGCTAGGATATATCGGACCTTATGACAACTAAACATAACTAAAAACAACTCAACCGCTTTAACTAACATTTTAATTAATTAGGACACTTAATTAAAATGCTAAGTAGCTTCTTCTTCAATCCAAGCAACACAAGTGACAAAAGCTTGTCTTTGAGCCGTTAAAGTGAACCCCATCTGTTCCATGAGAAGTGTAATAGGTTCATCTTGACTAGTTGCCTTAGAATCCGCATCAACACAGATTAAGCACATCATTCTAGAAAATTAGGTAGCCCTCTCCTAGTAGATTAGTAGTTATATGTGAATCTATATATAGGGGGTTAAATGTAAAATTTTGACCTCTATAATATAAAGTTTAAGTATAGCTAAACCTAGATCCACGATTATTATGATTGAAGTTTGAGCTTACACATATCTTAAACTATATTGAAAGAAATCTATAATGTTATGCTATTATTTATTAAATTTATTTTACATCTAAATTTACTTTCATAATTCTTTTTTTAAAGGATATATACAAAGATTAATCAACTATCAAAGCTTATTATTCTAAAAACCGTAGTGCCTTACAAAATCTTAGGTGACTTCTTACCCAAGAAAGAGAATCAATACTAGAAGCTATATATGGAGAAACTATCCTCTTTATTTTGGGTTGAAAGTTGGTGAGAAATACAAGTATGTCCATTAGCAGGCCCGGTCCTGACAATTTATGGGCCCAGGGCGAGATGAGAAGTAGGGGCCCTTTAATTCTAATAGTATAATTGGCAAGTTTTGATTTTTGCGTAGTACATAGTATTACCAATAAAATAACATCAATATAATATCTTATTTTTTGGCTGACTTTTGACGAAACAATCAACGATCTTATATAAACTATGGAAATACAGGAATTTTATAAAGAGGATATAAAATGCGTTTTGTGATACAAGCTCATAATTTATATGAATCTTTTGAATCTTTTGATAGACATATTAATGGTCAAATTTGTGTGTCAATTATCTACTTCAATTATCTCTTTCAATTATCTACTTATATCATGGTCCTATTGGAAACCCACTTTAAAGTCAACTACCATATTGATAACTGGACTTTATTAGTTAGAGATTTAGTTCTACTTCAGAATAAAGAATGATCTTTAAGTAGAACTCTAGATAATCTATACGATCATGTGACTGTTGATCGAGTTTTGTTAGCAACTAATAGCTTATGGCCTAGATGCCTAATGTAGAATAAGAAATTTGTAAACATTACTGACATAAGTGTGACAAGATAGGTATGAGTTGTACATGTAATTTATATTTTATTATTTTGTTCATTAGTGGCAAGTATTAGGGGGTTAGTATAAACAAACCTCTAGCCTTGTCATCTTGTAGGAGTGAAAAAAAAATATAAATGAGATTGTCAATTTCTGCAGCACAAGACTGACACTGTAATCATACAAACAGATTGCGTCTGAAGCCCTTCAATCTTCATACTTTTCTTTTATGATTCAATCTTCATAATGTCATAATGATGCTATAAATGAGTCTTTGCTGGAGTATTGAAAATGGCTTTAGAGAGAGAAAAAAGAATTCTAGTGAGAATCAGAAAGAGAGAGAAAAAAGAATCCTCTAAACTATACGATGCGCAACCTTCGATGCCCGCACAGTTTCCCAATTAAATGCTTCGGTAAAAATGTAAAATAGTACATGATTTTCCCAATAAAAGGGTAAAGTTGTCTAGGAAGTTGAACACCTACATATTAATGCTAGGAGAGAGAAAAGGCAACAAGATTTCTCTTATTACTTGTGCATGACAGACATAAGCTTTTTATGTAGTATATTTTGGGCCTTTACCCACAAAACAATTTTCACTTCTAACATTTTTTATTTTGGGCCCCCTTTAGAGTCCGGGCCCTGGGCAGTTACCCCTCTTGCCACCCCTCAGGGCTGGGCCTGTCCATTTGCCGTACATCTTACACCTCGTGTTGTCAATTAATGGATATAGAGTGATTTTTTCCATCTCTCCTATTAAATTTGTATGTTATTTTCCATCCAATATTTTTTAGAAAAATTCAGCTGAATTTATTGTTTCCAGATATGGTTGAGAGTAGGAATTAAGTTTCCACAATTAGGAAAAACGTCACGGTCTAGGAATCTCAAGCTTGAAAACGATGTAATTTGAAATTTAAACATAAATGCCATTTCAAACACATTTGTGGTTGTCTAATTTTGGGTAGTAGCTTGATATTTTATGTGACTGTTCACAGAATCACAGTAGACAATGCCGACATATTTTGACAGTAATCGTTGACTTGGCCCAAGTCGTATTTTCTTTTTTCCTTTTGTTGCGCCCAAGTCGTCCTTTTTCCACAC
The DNA here is from genome assembly GCA_947648045.1 of Beta corolliflora. NCBI lineage: Eukaryota > Viridiplantae > Streptophyta > Magnoliopsida > Caryophyllales > Amaranthaceae > Beta > Beta corolliflora. The sequence continues at coordinate 970,799 of CANSZD010001010.1, forward strand.
ATGATGGCTCAAGTTTTCCTTTTCTTTTTTTTAATGCTCTACTTCCCCATAAGTCTCTAGAAGCCCTAAAAAATTTAATATTTTTTTCAATATCTCTAATTAATGATATTTTTAATTCATTGTGGAATCCATTATACATTTGTATTTCTAATTAATGTTATTTTTCTTCCATAGAGCTCCTTTACTGATCTATCTTAAAGATTTATTAAACTTCTCAGAAGCACTAATTGTGGAAGTGTGGAATTCCAAATTGTTGCCTTTGTTAAGGAGTACTAATACTTGGTACCTTGATCAAGTCAGCAAGTGAAGTTTCCATACCACTACACTAAGGCCCTGTTCTCTTGGAATTATTTTCACTTCAGTTCAGTTAATTTCAGTTCAGTTCAGTTTAGTTAAATTCAGTTCAGTTCAGTTCAGTTCAGTTCAGTTAATTTCAATTCAGTTCAGTTTAGTTCAGTTCAGTTTCTCTCTGCAATTCAGTTTCTCTCAGTTCAGTTCAGTTCGGTTCAGTTCAATTCAGTTCAATATCTCTCAGTCCAAAAGAACATGGCGTAAGCCTTACTTGGTAGAGTGCAATACACAACAATGATGATCAGCAGGAGTATTAATCCTCGTAATTCATTTATACATAACATCCCAACATAACTACAAGTCTACTATAATTGCAAGTTGTTCTAACTATACTCATAAGCCCGCTGAGACAAAGTTATATTGATGATAGTCAATTGACCCTAGTAAAATTATGTTTAAATATCCTTCCCACTAGAATTTTTTGAATCTGTCTGATAAGTTTAAAACTTTTTAATCATTGTTATTGAAGACTTTTGCAACTTACCAGTTTCAAAAGACCGGATCCCCTTTAGTAGTAGGATTTCATTTTCGAGATTCTGTAGTAGAATTTAGATATATGGCTCATTTAACTTAAATTTTTTCAGGTCTTTGATTTTATGGTGAATTGTGACTGTGTATTGAGTTTGCTTGAAATTTGCAAAATAAGGAGCACTAGCTAGCAACCTAAAACTTATGAGCAACATGTTTGCAAATTTGAGGACACTGATAGAACATAAATTCATTTTCAACATGCAAATTACACTTGTTTCGGGTGAAAAACTAGTGAGTTGGAGATTAGTCAATACTGACGGTCGAATACCGTTGAAGGCGACCAGATGCTCAAAGAGTGTTGCGAGACCTGCAAAAATGAGAGTTTGACTATCCCAGGAGTGTTTCCGGGATCGCTCCTCCGACGCTCAAGTCAATTATGATACTTAGCAGTTGGTATTGAGTGGTTATTCTAGAATTCATTACCTCCATAAATGGGGAACTGTTCCCTATTTATAGGCGTTGGAATGTGTAAAAAATGCTTTCCAAGGCTAGATCAAGGTCTGGGCTGGGCCAGGCCCTTTGGCCTAGGAGGACTTTTGAGCATTGGAGGGCAATCTGGTAATTTCATAATGGATTGGGGCATAGTGAAATATTGGGGCCAAACACTAGCCCCACGCAAAATGTGCGAAGGAAGACTCCTCTGAGATCGCGTGTTTTGCGGAACAATGAGCCTTTTCTTGATCTGGGCTTGGCCCATTTCCAGGGGTTTAGCTAGCCCCATACATCTTAAGGGGCGTACTAGACCTTACTCGAGATGTCTCGGGGGCTAAGGAGCCCCATGTATCTCGAGGGCGTCTTGGACCTCGCTCGAGATGTCCCGGGGGCCAATGAGCCCCATGTATCTCGAGGGGTGCCTTGGACCTCGCTCGAGGTGTCGTAGGGGCTAATGAGCCCCATGTACCTCTATGGACGTCTTGGACCTCGCTCGAGATGTCCCGGGGGCCTCTGAGCCTAGTGTATCTCGAGGGGCGCCTTGGACCTCACTCGAGGTGTCTCAGGGGCTAATGAGCCCCATGTATCTCGAAGGGCATCTTGGACTTCACTCGAGATGTCTCAGGGGCTAATGAGCCCCATGTATCTCGAGGGGCGTCTTGGACCTCGCTCGACGTGTCCCAAGGGTTGATGAGTCCCATGTCCCTCGAGGGGCGTTTTGGACCTCGTTCAAGATGTCCCAGTGGTCAATGATCCCCGTGTATCTCGAGGGGCGCCTTGGACCTCGCTCGAGGTGTCTCAGGGGTTAATGAGCCCCATGTACCTCGAGGGGCGTCTTGGACCTCACTCGAGATGTCTCAGGGGCAAATGAGCCCGTGTATCTCGAGGGGTGTCTTGGACCTTGCTCGAGACATCCCAAGGGTTAATGATCCCCGTGTATCTCGAGGGGTGTCTTGGACCTCGCTCGAGATGTTACAGGGGCTAATGAGCCCCATGTATCCCGAGGGGTGTCTGACACAGTAGCACTTGATGGGCGCCGACTCCAGTAGTTGGGGTGACTTGGAGTATTCGTCACTCGATCTAGGTGAAGTGCCTAAGTGTAGGTCTTGAACTTAGCTGAAATTTAGTCAACCAAGTTAGGTGGCATGACCTAGCAAGCTGGGATGGACTGATTTGGCACTACTACAGGATTCATGATTTGCGTCTGAATATTTGCGTCGTACGAGAGAGAAACTGACGCAAATGATGTATGTGCGTCTGATCTTACTGGACATCCGACGCAAATAGCCTAGCAAAAATGTATACAGGCCTTTTTGCGTCACACGTATACCTACAAAGACGCAAATGGTGACGCTATGTGCGTCGCATTAAGATCCCATGTGACGCAAATGGAAGTCTGCAAAATGCAAATCTTGATCTGCGTCGGACCATAGACTCATCCGACGCAGATGCTACGTCCTATGCCCACAGCCATGTGCGTCGCATTAAGCTTTTGTGCGACGCAAATAGTCATCTGCGTCGGATACTACCTCCCGTTCGACGCAGATGACTATTAGTAATTTTTGTATCCTGGCCCAGTATTTATTAATTAGTCATCTGCGTCGGATGCCGCCTCCCGTCCGATGCAGATGACTCTTAGTAATTTTTTGGATCCTGCCCTGGGCCATAATTTAAACGCTCTCTCATAGTCATCTGCGTCGGATCCAACCTCACGTCCGACGCAGATGACTCTTTTTTATTTTTTTCGTCTCCGGCCCAGTTTGGCCAATTCCCACAAACTCTCTCACTCGTCGACTTCTCTGGCATCTCCTCTCGTCAGCATCTCTTCTCTCCATCTGGTGCCCTTTCATCTCGCGGGGGTAATAACGACATCGACTCCTTGGGCTTTCTCGCCGCTGCTAGATTCCGGCTAATCCTTGTTGCCAGCAACTTCGCCGACGACTCCTTGGGCTATCTCGCCGCTGCTACATTCCGGTGCACTCCTCTTTCTCTCACTCACTCTCTCTCTCTCTCTTGCACTCCTCTTTTTCTCCCACCGCTGTTGTACGTCGCGCCGCCGCTGCACTCGGTCGCGCCGCCTCTGCACTCGGTCTCGCCGCACCGCCACTGCTTTCCGTCTCCCCGTCTCCGGCAATGTAAGTCTTTTTTTTTTCAATAATCTGTCTCAATTTCTGTCTTTTTTTTTTAGCAATTTTTTTTTTTTTTTTTTTTTTTTTTTTTTGTTTTTTTTTTTCTAGATCCTAATCAAGGAATTTGTGATTATATTAGTAGAGTGATTGTAGTGTGTAGTTTAAGATTGAATTTAGGATGTTTGTAGTTTGTAGTTTAAGATTGAATTTTAAGATTATATTTAGGATGTTTGTAATTTGTAGTTTGTAGTGCTCATGAATTTATATAGTTTGTAGTGCTCTAAAATACTTCCTTTCTACTATATAATTATATTCACAAGTCATTCTTGTTTTTTACCGTTGATCTTAACAATTCTACTTTAATCTTAATGTTGTTTCTTAATCTCTAATTTGTTAATGTCTTAATATTAGATAGTTGATGTTTATGAGCTATGACTTAATCACTATTTAATTTTTGGGTTGGTTAATGCCCTAATGCAGTTGCCACATTCCATCTTCTACTTGTCAGCTTGCTGGTGCTCCAAGCTCACCTCGTTGTGCTTGTCTTCGCTGCTCCTTGAGAGCAGAGGTATATATTATAGCTTTTGCTTTATGTTTATTTGTTTTATTTGTCCCTATAATGTTGAATTATGTGATTGGGAAAGTATATGTGAATTGTTTGGTTAGGTGATTGGGAAAGCATATGTTGAATTATGACCAAACCTATATGGACATACCTTAATGCGGTGGGGAGGGAAATCTAAGGAATGGATTGGTTTTTGCTGTTTAATTGCAATGTGTGCATCATTGGCCTAGATACCCGTTCGAGGCTTACTCATTAGAAGTAAGTCTTGAATAGTCCCCGGTTTGGGACTGTCTTTGAGTTTCTTATCTCACTCAGGATGTGAATGAATGTTTGGTTTTCGATTCTAAGAAAGATCTAGCTCATTTTCCTAAGCATTCTCTAGGTACATATGTTGATAGTTTACCTACTATCTTCATCGTGTACTTGAAGAACTATTGGGAAGTGCTGCCGGATTTTTCTTAGAACAGAAAACCAAATGTTCATTCACTAGTGAGATGAGAAACTCAAGGATGGGTTAGGTTGGAGTGATAAGGACCCAAATGTTCATGACTGCATTTAATAAGACACTTTGAATGATGTGATTGATTGTGTTCTTGTTTGGTGTCTCTAGTGTATAAATATGGATCGAAACTGGATGTATGGTAATCGGATTTCGGCGACATTTCTCCAAGGGGTTGATCAATTTATCAGGGTTGCGTTAGAACATCAATCGCAGAATGGGTCAAAGTTAGTCTTGTGTCCTTGTTGTGATTGCAATAACTCTAGGGGGTATCGTGATGTGGATCAAATTAAGGATCATTTGATTCGTCGTGGGTTTAAGAGTAACTATACTAGGTGGACATGGCATGGAGAGTTTTATGATCAGGGTATGAGCTCCACTAGCTTGTGTGATGATTTGCATATTGATCACATTGATGATGAGGTTGAGGTTGATATCGAAAAAGGAGAGGATAATAATGAGAATGATAGGGTAGTTGATGAGAATGATAGGGTAGATGAGATGTTGCACAATTTGGAGGATGAAGGAACCGATCGTCCGCATATGTATGAGAGTATTCTAAGTGCAGCGGACAAACCTATGTATCCGGGGTGTAAGAATTTCACTAAACTTTCTGCCATCCTCACATTGTTCAATATGAAATTGAAGTATAGTTGGACAGATAAAAGTCTCAGTGAGTTGCTCACTTTTTTACAAGAATTGCTACTTGAAGGGAATGAAATTCCCAACTCTACCTATGAGGCAAAGAAATTATTGTGTCCATTAGGTATGGAATATGAGAAGATACATGCATGTCCAAATGATTGTGTGCTGTATCGAAATGAGTACAAGGATTTGGGTGAGTGTCCAAGGTGTCGAGAATCTCGGTACAAGATAAAAGAGGATGATGAGGGAGTGAGAAAGAAAGAAACTCCGGCGAAGGTTCTTTGGTATCTTCCAATAATTCCGAGATTTAGGTGTTTATTTTCGGATGAAAATAATGCTAAATTATTAAGGTGGCATGCGGACAAGAGGAAGACAGATGGGATGCTTAGACATCCGGCCGATTCTCCGCAACGGAGAAATATCGACCGAAAGTTCGCAGGTTTTGGTAAAGAACCTCGAAATCTTAGGCTTGGACTTCGTACAGATGGGATGAACCCTTTTGGCACACTAGGTACCCAACATAGCACTTAGCCGGTTCTATTGACCATTTATAATCTGCCCCCCTGGTTATGTATGAAGCGTAAATTTATTCTGCTATCGCTTCTTATTTCGGGTCCTAAGCAACCCGGAAAAGACATAGATGTGTATCTTGACCCACTTCTTCAAGATCTGAAATTGTTGTGGGATGAAGGTGTTTCGATGTTCGATGCGTATACGAAAACTGACTTCACATTACGTGCTATGATATTTTGCATGATTAATGATTTCCCAGCTTATGGGAATTTGTTAGGGTATACCGTTAAAGGAGCAAAGGCATGCCCTATTTGTGAAGAGGATATGATTGATGAGCGATTACATCATTGTGGGAAGAATGTACACCTGCATATCGTACATGGCTTCCTTTAGATCATCCATTTCGTAAGAAGAAAAAGTTGTTCAACGGAAAAGTGGAGATGAGAGAAGCCCCTGTACCCTTGCGTGGAAAAGAGGTTTCTAACCGGGTAAAGGATATTGAAACAGTGTTTGGCAAGCCCTTTAAAAGTGTCTCAAAGAAATTATACAAGAAAAGATCTAAGTTATGGGACCTTCCATATTGGGAATGCTTAGAAGTCAGACATTGTCTTGATCTAATGCACATTGAGAAAAATGTTTGTGATGCCATTGTCGGAACATTGTTGAATATGCCCGGGAAGACAAAGGATGGAGTTAAAGCTAGGAAAGACATGGCTGAAATGGGAATACCAGAACTAGCAACTCAGGAGCGGGGACAACGCTATTATCTGCCACCAGCTTGCTACACTTTGTCTAAGAAGGAGAAAACGAGTTTTTGTGAGTCTCTACATAGGTTAAAGGTCCCTGCTAGATACTCGTCAAATTTTCGAAACCTTGTCTCACTGAAGGACTTGAAACTCGTTGGTTTGAAATCTCATAATTGTCATATCTTGATGCAGCATTTATTACCTACTGCAATACGAGGAATTTTGCCTTCCTAAGTGAGATACACAATTACAAAGTTGTGTTTCTTCTTCAGAACTATATCTAGCAAGGTGATTGATCCTAACACTCTAGATACGTTGCAAGCTGATGTAATAAAGACTATGTGTCGATTTGAAATGTACTTCCCACCATCGTTGTTTGACATCATGCCTCATTTGATAATTCATCGTGTCTGAGAAATTAAACTTTATGGGGCTGTTTGTATGAGGTATATGTGGCCTTTCGAAAGGCATATGGGTACTCTCAAGGGAAAAGTGATGAATCTGGCCAGACCAGAAGCAAGTATTGTCCAAAGAACAGTTGCGGAGGAAGTATCTGAATATGTAAGTCAGTATTTAGCACGTGCACAAGCAATTGGATTGCCAAAATCTAGACATGAAGGAAGGCTTAATGGTTGTGGTACCATTGGGAAAAAAAGATTGTGTCTTGATGGAGAGTTGAAAAGAAAAGCAGAATTTTTGGTGTTAGAAAATCTAAAACAAGTTCGTCCTGACTTAGATGAGCACAAGAAGATGCTTAGTGTTCAGTATCCATTGAAGAATGAACGTGAGTTGATGATTGAGCAGAATCGGTCGTACGTTGATTGGTTTAAAGAACGAGTTATGAACCAACTATCTGACGCAAAAAATGATGTATCGGATACGTTGAGATGGTTGGCATATGGGTCAAATATGCAAGTTCTTTCCTATGAAGGGTATGACATCAATGGTTATTCATTACACTAAACGGCAAGATGACAAATCTACAATGCAAAACAGTGGTGTTACGTTGAGGACTTTGTCATCAAAGTATAAAAGTAGAAGGGATAGAACCATTGTTGAGACAATGAAGTCTTATTACGGGTTCATTAAAGAGATATTAGAACTTGACTATGTTGACTTCAAGATTCCGCTCTTCCAATGCAGGTGGTTTGATATTCGTCGTGGTGTAAAGAAGGATGAACATGACTTTTTTACATGAGTCAATTTCAGCCGGTCAGGGCATCATGAAGATTCTTTGATATTGGCATCACAAGTAAACAAGTATTCTACATGGTTGACCCTGCCGATTCACAATGGTATGTTGTCATTGAAGGAAAAAGGAGAATACTTGGAATTGATGACGTGCACGATGAAGAGGAATACGATAAGCAATTCAATGAAGTCATTGCTTCGTCAGTAGTCATTCCAAGTACATTAGGGGAAGATCTGGACCCGAATTACATTCATCGAGACCATAATGAGGGATTTTATGTTGTCAAAGAAAAAACTGATTAATAGGTAACTAATGTAATATTATTGCAACTACTATTGTTTATAATCTTCAATTATATATTTTATGCTTCGTTACAATAATTTTGTAGTATTTCATTGATGAATCTAACACGTCTTTATGCTTTATGGTTTCAGGTGTAGTGATGGAAGATCACATAATGCACGATGCATCCGATGATGATCGGCAGCCACATTATGAGGCCGAGATAACTGATGGAGGTAGTAGGAAGAAAAGAGTGAGCAAGCCTAGAGGTCCTACAAAAGGGATACGTTGCAAACCCGGGGTTCAAAGAGTACTTCAGTGGGATGATTGGATGCGTCTGATTGGGATCATATTGGTGCGTACAAGACACATTACGGCGAAATCAGTAGAAGCAAAGTGTTTATCTTGTACGATAGTTGGGATGATGTTCCACAACGCCTAAAAAATAGTTTATGGAAAGATGCTAAATTAAGTAAACCTACGTATTTTTAAAATCCATTCTTTTAATTTAATTTGAATCATGTTTATTATACTAATCGTGTATTATTGGTTAATTTTATATATTGAAGAAAGAGTTTGGAATACAAGAGGATGAGAGGAAGAAACGAGATGTGTTGACTACTTGTGATAAGCGGTGGAGAGATTTCAAGTCAAGATTGGTGAGTCGATGGATCACAAAAACGAGGCCGGTGCCTGACAATGATCTGCAACCGTACGTGCTCTATCCTTTCATCACGGAAGAGATTTGGGACGAATTTGTGAAAAAGTGTAGCTCTAAGGAGTTTAAGGTATATAATATGTACGTTACAATCACATAATAAGTTATAATCAATTATTTTTTTTTGAATATTAACTAATTACTTGTTTTCATATTAGGCTAAAAGTGAAAGAGCAAGAAAGTCTCAGGCTACCAACATTCATCTTCATTTTTTGAGTCAAAAGTCATATGCGGAGATGATTCCCGTATGGAAAGACAAAGGGTATATCCCTAAATCCTCTACAGCATCATCTGTTGACTCATCCACATCATCAATTATTTCCTCCTTGCCGGATCAAACTTTGCCATAGCTTCTCGCGAGATCGAAAGAAGATAAGGAAGGAAATCTTTTCTTCCCTAATGAAGAAACACAAAAGATAAAAGAGTCCATTGTAAGCATTCTTCAAATTTTATGATATTTTCTTGTCTAATTACTCATATTCTACTAATCATATGAATTTTTTGAATTTGACGCAGGATGATTGGAAAAGGAAAGAAAAGGAAGGAGAGTTTGTTCCAGGTCGGATGGATGATGCTCTATCACGTGCTCTACAGAGGAAATACCGTCCTAGGCGTGTGTTAACAGCTGGGCGCAGCATTGTGATTACATCGGTTTGGGGAGCACCTGATCGGAGTAGTACTGCTCGAAAGGGTAGGGGCATGGATGATGAGGAGATGAAGGAGTTTAAGGCTATAGTGAGCCAAAGAGTTAGAGAACAAACGATGGAGGAGATGAACTCGAAGATAGATGCAATAGTTCAAGAAAAGTTAAAGGCTTTTGCAGTGCAATTAGGTCTTCAAGCACCAAATCAAACAAGTCCTCACACTCTAGTTGATCCTAGTAGCTGTCACTCGGGGGGCAATGATCCATTTGTGAACTTGCACGTATATAGTTATTTTATATCTTCTACGATTATGATATTATGTTTCTAAAACACTTAATTAATGACATTGTGTTCTCAATGGATGTTAAGAGTCCGGTTCCATGTCGTTTGGCAATAGCGGATAACTCGGGACCGATCATTGTAGCTGAGGGTACCGTACATCCACAAACGGAGTCATCATCACATCCTACGGCCGTGAAAGTGAGTGTTGATGATATTTTTCGGACTACGCAGAAGCTCTAGTTCCACTTCCTACTCCATACATCGTGAAACTCAGTGAAGCCGAGGGTTCATTCATAGAATGGCCGAAAGAGTTGGTATTTTTAGTCTCAGATAATCAGGTAACTTATATTTAATATTTTGATTTATATACTAAGAAATGTAAATATATATACTAAGAAATCTTAATTTATATATACTAAGTAAGCTTTATTTTGTATACTAAGTAATCTTGATTTATATATGAAATAATCTATATACATATATAATATGAATTAAAAAGAAGTCGAATTGAATTAGGAACATATACCTAAAGAAGGTGCGATGAAGAAAAAGAAGAAAAAAAAAAAATAGTTGTATACTAAGTGATCCTTGCACAGATGAGTCTGCACATAGGCACGTAGATCCTTTTATTAACTTGGCACTGGATGATATGGATGATAATATCAAGGAGATGCACCAAATATTTTGCGACAAACCCTCAGATGAGCCCTTTCATATGCAAGTTCCAAAGGGTACCGTGTTCGACTTTGATAGAGATCATATGATCATTCTCTCGGGACAAGATGTTTTTCAACTTCTCACGGGAGCATGGATTAGTGTATCCATTTTGCAAGTATTTATGATGTGAGATTTCTCAAACTCTAAACTAATTAACATTGATATTTATTTTTATTGTTTCTCCTAACTATAAGTGTTTGGATACTAGGTACTTGGCAGAGCAGTCTGAGGAGCATGGAGATAATAATATTGGTTTCATGTGTCCAAGTATGATTTCAGCGACCATGATACGCAATCAATTAGATGCCGTGATCAACTACATGGCAAGTTCAATGAAAGCGAATCAATATATGCGTTACATCCTATGTCCGTATATTGAAAAGTATGTTAGTTAAACTAATCTTTACTTTGTTTTATCTTTATGAACTTGTGGTTATATATATAAACATCACATTTTGCTTCATGCCTTAGGGATCATTGGATTCTTCTTGTCATTTGTCTATCAAAGAGAACGGTATATATATTTGATTCGATCAAGAGAGATAGATCCTTAGCTATCAAGATACCATTGAATACGTAAGTTCATAGTTGATATACATGTTAATAAGTTTACATGCATTTTATGATATTTTAAATAATTTATAAATGTTTATAGTAATTAATTGTTACAAAATCTCTATACTTAGTGCATATACAAAATACATGCGCCTTGAAGGATCCAATAAAGGAACAAAATTGTCTTGGACATATATGCGGGTAAAACTCTTATGGTTTTGTATTTGATACTTTATAATTCTATTTAGGATTTTTTTTTTCGATTCTAATATATATCTTAAATTTGGTATAGTGTGCTCAACAATCGGGAGGAGTGGAATGCGGCTATTTCGTGATGAGATACATCTTTCTAATCATCCGCTTCTACTATGATATAAAGAATTTGTATGAGGTATATGTATGTTGTAAATTCGTTATTTATACTTATAGAATTTTAAAGTATATTAACTAATTTAATATATTTCTAGGCTTTTCCGTCAAGTCTTGAGCCATACTCCGTATATGAGATCAACGACCTCAAAGAACTTCTTGCGGAATACTTTGTACGGGTCGTTAACGAAGAAAACTAAGCTTGATGGTTAGTGTATGTATTTGTAGGTTAGAATAATCTTTTGTTGCTTGAACCTTGTTGGTTAATTGATTCCAACGTTGGTTGCTTCATTGAGATGTACTGAAACAGGTTTTGGTTATATATATGCAAAATTTTCCCAACGATTTCATGGGTTGTCCAAATTACAAAGGAGACTCTACCGAATTTTCTGCTCATAATTATTAACATAATGTTTGTTTAGTTTTGAAAATTAAAAAAAAAGCTGAAAAAAAAACAAAAAAAAAGCTGAAAAAAAAATAAAAAAAAACATCTATCTGCGTCGCATGCAGTGCCATATGCGACACAGATGACGGGCCATTTGCGTCGCATATGGTACTGCATGAGACGCAGATGTATGTGCGCGGCTAGCAGCACCAAAGAAAGCACCATCTCGCGTCGCATGAAGAGCTATATGCAACGCAAATGGCCTGTCATCTGCGTCGCATATAACACTGCATGTGACGCAGATGGTGCTTGCTGGGCTGCTGTGGGTGCATGGGGGATGAGTCATGTGCATCGCACGTTTGGTGGGTCCGACGCAAATGGGATGTTAACTGCGTCGTGTCTTATCCGATGCAGATCCTGTCTTCCCATCTGCGACGAGACCTCTGCCGTCGGATCAGTGTCCGATGCAAATGGGGGTCCCAGGTCCGACGCAAATTGTCATTTATGTACTATGTGGATAGCTAATAGTGGTTACCCTGGTTAGGGTGACTGTTGGACCTTGCTTAAGGCCTAACGCAAGGTCTGTTGTCTCTCGAAATTCTTCGAGGCCCACGACATACCAACCGTTTGATTGAGCGTTGTCGTATATAAATAGAGGGGGGGACCGTGTCATTTCTCCCATTATCTCTTTCCTATTCTCCAAGACTTTGTCAGCGATTGAGAGTTCTGTCTCGAGAGCGCAGGATTGATCGACGAGCGTCTCACGAAGGATAGTTGATCTCGAGAGCCTTCAGCCCATGGTACGATCTTTTCTTTTTCATTTCTTCAGTCAATAAATGGACCCATCCAGGTCGAGTCCCCATTCGATAAATAATGGGGATTCCTTACCTGGCTCGGAGACCCCCTCCTCCCCCTCGAGCCATTGTTCGAGGGAGTGGTAATAAATGGTGTACCCGTGGTGTCCGCGGCCCAAGGATGTCCTGACTCTCCCCGTATACTCGATGGCATTCCGTGATTGAGTGATGGGGAGTCAATAATGTCCATTCCATGTGGTTCCCCGTCTCGAGGGCCCTAATATGGCCCTGAACCGGTCGGTGCCCCAAATGTCGGAGGAGGATGGGGTAGTGGCCATTTACTGCTAGACCATCACTAAGGTGGTGAATGGTGATCGAAGACGTTCCTCAAGACTTTGGACCCCTAACTCGAAGGACTTAAGCGATGAGCATTTCTTATCTGTGACGGGGCTTATCCCTGCTTACCCCAAGGGTAGGGCCTCTGTTGTTAGGCATGTTGTGTCTTTTAAAATGTTCTCTCTTTCTAACTTTTATGCTTATGTGCAGTTATTGCTTATCAAGAGCTCGACGAAACCATGCAGAAGCAAATGACTGCCAACCAGAGGGTACAGGAGAAGATTCGACAGAAGTTGTCGAGCGGGGAAGGCCCGGCCCCCTCGACCTCCTCCCAGGTTTTCTTTTCCTGGTTTCATCTCTTCCCGAGTTTTGCGTTCATGGTTATTTGACTGTTTGTAATGCAGGATCCCGTGAAGAATAGACGCCCTCGAGCCCCTGCCGTTGCTGCAATTGTGGCTCCTCAGGTCTTGGAGAGTCGAGGGGTCGTAGCTATCGAAAAGCATGCCACCTGTAATAGCCCCACTTTTTAAGACTATATCATTAAGATAAACAAGATACGTTAACATACTAATCAGTATTTAATCAATTGCGTCTTTGAGGAATAAGAAAATTGGGAATAGTCCCTATGTGAAGCTTGTCTGTGAATCTAATATTATATGTTAATATTTGATTATGAATGCAAATTATGAGTTAAGATAAGTTATTAACGAATTATGTTAAAAACGTTGAGCATTGTTCTAAAATTTTGAGACTTTGAGCAATATTGGTATTGTGTTTCAGATACTTTTTAATTATGATTTAAGGACTAAATCAGCTAAAATATCTTTATTAACTTATAAGACATATTTTGAGGATTTAGTTTAAGTATAACGAAGGATTAGAGCTTAATTAAAGAAGGTTAAGGATTAAGTAAAACCAGGAAAATTTTGGAATGCTCCTAAACCGTTAAAAGACCATTTTACCCTCATTACTAAACCAAAATCACGAGCTTGCCATTACCCATTCTCCATATATATGTGACTAAGCCCCCTTATTCATTTCATCAGATTTATTTCACAAAAACACAACAAAAAAATACATCACATTCTCTCCTCCTTCCTCACGCCATTTCTGGCGAGTTTGTGGCAGCACTTTAGTAGCTTGTTTCCTTTGAATTCTTACTTCAAATCTTACATGCAATTGCTTTCCTAGGTTCCTCAAGTTGTTCTTCGTACTAGGCAATCGATAGTTTTGAGTTTTCACATCAATAGCATCAAAGAAAGTCAAGGAAGGTGAGATGTTGCTGAATTACAACACTTATGAGGTTTATAATAATGAAACTTGATTACTTTGGGTTAATTGCTGAATTTAAAGTTATGAATATTTTATTTAAGGTCTTATGGAGTTTCTGGAGAAGATCTAAAAGTTGTTGGAAGAGATTTGATTCCTAAACACCGGAGTAAGGTACACAAGCTCCACCACCTAAACTTTGTTTCTAGCTATGATCATGGAATTTGTTTGTGGAATTGTGAATACTTGGATTATGTTTGAATGTGTATAAAAACTGATTTGCTTGTGTTTTATTATGGAAGATATTGTGCTAAAATCCTCTTGTGTGTCAAGTTCCCTAAGACTCTTTGAATAACCTAGTAGGAAGTGATTATCCATCTCTCTTGAGCTATGCTGCCGTGACTTTCCGTGCCAAATATATTCCTTTTCCATTCTGTTTTTCGCCTTGGTGTCTCTTGAAAGTGGTAGATCTTGAAAAGTTATTGAACTCAGACCCAAAAATCACTCCATTTGGAGTTGTACATCAAAAGTTATGCTGTCTGGAAGTTGTTGTGTGCATAACAAGTTCCCTCAAACATTTATCAATCCTTGCTATTATCTCGATTGCATTTTGATTAAAGATCTTGTTGTGGCTAAACTTTCATGATATTCCCTTGGAACATTCATGTCTTGATTATCAAATAACATTTGCTTCATTCACCTCATTACACGCAACCTCAATTCATGAAGTTGAAATAATGATTATGAATAAGTATTTAAGTAAGTTATTTGAGTATAGTTACAAAAGTATAAGTATTTCAGTATAAGTATTTAAGTATAAGTATTTGAGTATATGAATTTAAGTACAAGTATTGAGTATAAATATATTTATATGATGACAAGTTTTGTTTTATAAGGGGAAGTGAACAACATTTGTAGTGCGGGTTTGTTCATTATGTGTTTAGAGCGGGTATTGCTCCGGAGCAGGTATTGCTCGGTTATGTAGGGTCATGACCTAGAAGTCTTGCAAGCAGGAAATAAGAAAGGTGGGGAGACGTCCCTCAAAAGTCTGGAGTTGTGGCTTAGCCCTTTCCATTCGTGTTCCTTGCCTGGAGCTATGCTATGTTTGTGATAAGTATAAGATTATTATTTGTGTTATAGATGGAGAATGATGTGTGATATCTTGAGATAATTCTTGGAAATTTCTCTAGTATATGCAAAAGTATTTCAATGGAAGTTTACAGAAAGAACCAACGTATTTCTGAGCAAGTATTAAAGTATTTATGAATAAGAATAAAAGTAACTCGTAAATTATGAGTTTACGCTTTGAGTATAAGAAACGATTGCGTAATTTCAGCCACCTTATTATTTTGGAATCGGTGGGACTTGTGTACCAGCATAAGCTGACCTGTTTTGTTCTATGAACCTGTCCTGGTGGGGCAGATTCATCTGTTTTGCAGGATTGGAGAGAATGTTCGAGTTAGCTCATGTGTGCAAATGTGAAGTCATGATCAATGTGTTTAGTTCGCTGCTCTGAGATAATCTGTTTTATATAATGTTCCTTGGCAGGTTAAACTTGTATTTTCGATTTGTAATCTATGAACTCAAAACATATTGTAATAACTAATTTATTATAACTTATTTTCATAATAAGCTTGGATACTATGGGATTTCCTAATTTTCCCTAGCAGGGAAGGTGCAGAAATCTGCCCTAATAGTCACTTTAATTAGCAGCTTAACTTCGTAATTATCAGTATTAGGTCTTAAGTAAGCTGCTATTTAGAGCGGGCTGTTACAAGTGGTATCAGAGCCAAGGTTTTCGAAATCCAAAATTAAGTATTTCTAATTTACAAGTTTTGGAAACAATAAGTGTGTTTAAACAAGTATTTTCTTAGGAAAGGAAAATTAAAGCCAATTTCCTATATATATATAAATAAGTTTTCAAAACATTTGTGAATATATGTGCGTGATTATGTTTGTGCTATGTGAATTTATGTGTACGAATGTGCATGTAAATGATATGAGATTTGGGTATAAATGGTTCTAAGTAGATTACATTAAAGCGTAAGTGACACTACAACATAATTGACCTTAAGTAACACGAATTGGTAGCACTTTTTGAGGTATGACATTTGTTAATCATAAGGTAACAGTTTTGAAACACTTTTATGAATTTGTAACACTTAGAGTAACACTTTTGAAATAGTTAGTAATTTAATCTAACACTTTATAATTTAGGTAACATTTTGAGAGAATTTACTTTGAATTAGGTAACACTTTAAGTAAAACCTACAAAGTGTTACTTATTTTAAGAGTCAAATCACTTCAAGTAACACCTACAAAGTGTTACTTATTTTTTTAATTAAAATTCATAGCCAAATCAGAAGTTTTAATATCAATTGTATATTAATTGACCGCTAATATAAAATTTTGGTGATTAAACTTCAGCGCCAAATCAGAGCCCCAAAACAAACCTCTGTACAACAAAAAACGAAAAAACAACATATAACACAAATCCCTAGGTTTTGCGGTGGCTAGTAACCGAAATCTGAGAAGAAACCGCCATCGCCACTGGCTGCTACCACCTCTAATCTTCCATCGGTAATTGTTCATCTGCTAATCGGTAATCGTTTCATCTGAAGGCCAATTTCACCATTCTTCATTTGCTGATTGTGTCAAGGTATTTGTTATTGGAATTTTTTTAGGGGGCTATTCGAAGAATTGTGTTTGCTTAATCAGATATTGCTTCCTAAATTTCGATATTTAATGGTATTTGATGCTTGCATGATTATCGTCTATGTTATTAGAATTCTGTTTTTTTTTTTTTTTTGAGTTTTTCCTTCCGAAATTCTTTTAGTACTGCACATGGTATCTAAAGAATTGTGTTTGCTTAATTAGATATTGCTTCCTCAGTGTCAAGGTATTTGTTATTGAAATTCTTTTTGAGATTTATATCCTTTTTCCTATTTATATTGTCGAATATTTTTCCGTTGTCACTATATTTTTTTTTTTGATAAATTTGAGGGATTTTAATTATCATGGAAATCTTTGAGTTACAAAGTTCAGTGGACTAGTACTAGTAAGAACTATTAAACCAAAGATATTAAATGAAACCATAAGAAACCAGGAGAATGAAGACAGGACAACTGAGCCTGGTTACAAATGGGGAATTGGATCTGATAATAAACATATGAATCCCCCATTGTTGTGTCTTAAAACACCACCAACCAATAGCAAAATTAGTAGAATCTATGTTAGCTATATTAATTGGAAAGAATAGAAATTTGGGAGGGAAGTCAGAAAAATTTAATATTGTCAAATGACATGATTAATAATTAGATCGTTCCAAACTTGGAATGTGGAGAATGGGAGAGTGGAGATAGTACTCAGTTGTGGCCAAGAAACTTAGGAAGATGTAGAGTAGTTTGCTTTGAATGTGATGTATTTACGTGAATTACTTCTAATAAGTCAAAAAGTGTTATTTTTTTTTATTCTTTGACAGATAGCAAGCATTAAATGAAGAAAGATTGAAATTTCCTTGTATTTGTGAGTCCCGAGTCCTGACTCACGACTCTCACACTTCCAGCATCTTTAGTTGGGATAATTTTACAGCAAACTTGCAGTTTTTTGGGAAAATTAGGCCCCATCCAGGCCTGGGCCCCAGGCGGTCGCACTTCTCGCCTGGGCTCAAGGCCGGCCCTGAAAACACTACTAGAGCACACCACACTCTCAGTCCTCAACTCCTCACCTTAACTTGAACTAAAATCCTATCTTTTGTTTTGTAACATGGAGTGGCAATAATGGTTCGTGTTGGATTTGATTTTTTAATGAACTTCATATCTAGTCTACCTCTATAGTCTATATATTGGATTTTTTATATCATACAAACATATATAACTCTTCTATTGTAAAGTCCAAGAATTGGGTCAGACCTTTCCTCACCTTCACCTTATAGTGGACTAGGATCATTTTTTGTAGTGAACTTGGATGAAATTAGCTAGGGAGGTTTTGGGGAGGGGTAAGACGAGATGAACTTATAACTTGTATGATTTAGGAGTACTGTTCCATATTATGGAACTCTGGTATTGCTTTCTCTTCATGTCTCTTTCTTTTACTCCGTCTTGAGTGTCCGTTCACTAACTTTGCTTGCATTATCATTTTAAAGAACATGTATATTCCCATTGATGTTTCTTTGTACTCTATATTTCAATTGCATGATATGAGAAACTGATAATGTTTGGGGACTATTGTTATTCCTCATTAGACATGTAAGATATATATGTTACTGATTCTAATTTCTATATGTATGTATGCTTGACTTTGCATAAAGGTGACAAAATGAGTAGTTGGACTAATCACTTACAATCTAGCAATGAGTATGGGAAAGGTGTGGAGGATTATCTAGATAAAGCATTTGCTACTCGAGCAATTGGAGATCAAATCACTTGTCCGTGCAAAGTGTGTTATAATTGTTTTTGGCATCGTAGAGAGAAAGTGTATGATCATTTGATTGCAAACGGGATTCAACTAGGCACTGAAGGATGTCATTTTTATGAGAAGGGGATGCCCTCAATGTCAAATATGGATAGGTTAAGCGAAGACAATGACACCCACGATGATATGAACGGTCTGATATATGATACTCATAGAGATGTGGTAGAGAGATTTTCACATAACCTTGAAGGGTTTGGAGGTGAGGTTGATGCAGAGGCTCAGAAGTTTTATAGGTTGGTTGAAGATGGAAAACAAGAGCTATTTTCAGGGTGCAAAACATTCTCAAAACTATCATTCCTTATTCGTTTATACCTTTTGAAGTGTGTTCATGAGATCACTAACTCTGCCTTTACGGATATTCTAGACTTGATAAGAGAATTATTACCAGAAGCCAAATTGCCTAAGTCTTTCAATGAGGCAAAAAAATTGGTGAAAGATTTGAGTCTTCATTATGACAAAGTTGATGCATCCGTAATGATTGCATACTTTACTGGAAAGAGCATGAAGCTGCTACATCTTGCCATGTGTGTCAAGCTCCTACGTGGAAATAAAATGAGAGTCAAAGGGATACTAGCAGTCAATCAGCTAAGAGTGCTCATAAAGTTCCAACAAAAGTAGTTTGGCATTTTCCTCTTAAGCCAAGGCTACAACGACTCTACATGTGCTCAAACTGCGGAGTTAATGAGGTGGCATGATGAAGGGAGGGATAAAGATGGGTTAATAAGGCATCGTCTTGATGCAAAGGCTTGGAAGGAGTTTGATCGTGAACACTCGAACTTTGCTAATGAGTCACGTAATGTTCGTCTAGGTCTTGCAAGTGATGGGTTCAACCCATTTCGCACCATGAGCACGCAACACAGCACATGGCCTGTTGTTCTAATTAATTACAACTTGCCCCCATGGTTGTGCATGAAGTCTGAGTATCTTATATTGTATTTGCTGATTCCGGGACCCACCTCTCCCGAAAAAGACATTGATGTCTACCTCCAACCTTTGGTGGAAGAGCTAAAAGAACTATGGAAGTATGGTTTGGACACATATAATGCGTCAAAGCAGCAAACATTTAAATTCCATGCAGCTTTGCAGTCTACCACAAGCGACTTTCCCGGATATGCTATGTTGTCTGGTTGGAGCACCAAAGGGAAGTTTGCTTGTCCCTATTGCCATTATGAAACCGACCATCGACATTTGAGCAATAGTAACAAATCATGTTATCTTTCTCATCGTCGAGGGTTGGATCTTGAACATCCTTGGCAGTACGATACAAACTCTTTTGATGGGGAAAAGGAAGAGATAACATATCCGGACCGGTTGAGTGGCGCCGAAATTCAAAGCTTCTTTGGAAAATTGGGAAAACGGTTTTGGAAAGCTACAACCAAAAAGAATTATAAAGAATGTCCTTGGAGGAAGTCCTCTATCTTTCAGACTTTGCCATATTGGAAAGATAATCAGTGTCCACATCATTTAGATGTCATGCACATAGAAAAAAAATATTTGTGACAATGTGCTTTCAACTTTGCTAGACGTAGCCGGAAAGTCGAAAGATCATCATAAAGCTCGCTTGGATTTGCAAGAAATGGGTGTTAGACAAGAATTACATCCCAAGAATTCAGATGACGATTGATACGTTTTGCTGCCAAAGGCATCATTTTCGATGACAAAGGAGGAGAAAAGCATATTTTGTAGTGTTCTAAAGAAGGCAAAGCTATCTCAAAGTTGTGCATCAAACATAGCTCGCTGTGTGCAAGTAAAGGAGGGGAAAATATCAGGGTATAAGAGCCATGATGCTCATATTATAATGCAGCATTTACTTCCGGCAGCAATCAGACAAGTTTTACCAAAGCATGTGGCTTTACCTCTTATCAGATTGAATGCATTCTTTAGATCCATATGTGGTACGATCATCGATCCAAAAGATTTAGATCGCCTTCAAACTGAGATTAATGAGACTCTTTGTCAACTCGAGAGAATATTTCCACCATCTTTTTTTGACATAATGGTCCACTTGCCGATTCATTTGGTTACTGAAATAATGCTTGGTGGACCGGTGTATGGTTGGTGGATGAACCCTATAGAGAGGTACTTGGGTAAGCTGAAATCTTATGTTAAAAATAGAAGTCGCCCAAAGGCTTCTATAGCCGTAGGTTATCTAGCTGAAGAGTGTTTGATATTTTGCTCTAGATATTTGCATGATGGTGCAAAGAAGCAGCCAAAGGGATCCAATCAGGTTCACAAGAAAGGTAGTAATGTTGATGAGGAATATCCTTTATTCCCTAAGGTGGGTTATCCTCTTGGCAGAAAGAAGAAAGGGAAGAAGAAAGGGTATGCATACAATCTAGACCCAAACACCAGAACTCTAGCACATCGATACGCATTATTCAATTGTGAAGATAAGCAAGTTGAGAATTACATCAAGTGAGTAAAAATTCAAATCTTGTCGCTTATGTTTTAAGTCTATGTTAATGATTTTGATCTGATTTGTTTTTATTACACTTATTAATGTAGAGAACATGAAGAAGTTGTGAAAAAAAAATCCACAAACAAGCGAACAAGGAGATGGAGGGAGGCTCAACAACATAGTAGTGACTTTATGGATTGGTGAATAGAAAAGGTTGAGGTTGATAAAGTCACTAATCATATTAAGTGGCTATCTTTGGGTCCTTCTACTGTTGCGAGAAGATACACTGGATATTTTTGCAATGGATATAAGTTTTACACTAAAGAGCATGATGACAAGTGTAAAACCCAAAATAGTGGAGTCTCATTGACAGCTCTAACTCCAAGCTTTGCTAGTAGTAAGGATAGCAATCCCATTCTTGGTAACGTCACTTATTATGGGAAAATAAAAGAAATAATTGAGATAGATTATTGGAGTGCATTTAGCGTCGTCTTGTTCAAATGCGATTGGTTACATGTGGAAACAGACAACTATGGCATGAATTGTGTAAACTTCAAGAGATTGTCTTAGCATCAATAGTGCAACAAGTTTTCTACATAGAAGATGGTATAGAGGAAGATTGGCATTATGTGAATCGAAAATTGCCTAGAGACATTTTTGATGCAGAGGGGCAGTGTGAAGATGCATATTTGAATAAAGTTCGCGAACCTCTTGAGGATTTGAATCTAGCTAGAGTTGATGATGATATTACTTGGTGTAGAGGTGCTTCTGATTGGGTTGATGTGCATCAGAATATTTCGAACAATGAAACACGTGTCCAGAGCAACGAAAATGACTCTGATGTAGATGAGACAGATTGGGAATGGATGGAACCCTCAAATTGAATTGCCTAAGTGTATTGACCTAGATTGATTTACTTGAACAATTGTTTTTTTTTTTGGAATTTACTTGAATGAATTTTATCTATTCCTACTTACTTTACTAATTCACTGTAATATTTACTTACCTATTTCCTATTAACTAACTATTATGGTCATTTTTGTAGCAATTAAAGTGAAGATGGCAGGTTATGAAAAACTTAGAAAATTAAGGATAGAAGAAAATGCAGTGAAAATGAAGGAACTGGGGATCAAAACAATGGCTTATGAAATGAGTCAAAAAAAGAAGAGCTTGAAACCAGCGAAGAAAAGTAAGATGCAACCTGAGACGATAGATAAGGAGTACACACCTACTGAAGAGGATGGATTCCACTCAAGTGATCAAGAGGATGGTAGTGAGACAAGGACAAACAACTTAAACTTCAGGTCTCGCATGAATAAGATGTTTTCATTATTCAAATATTGTTTTGTGAATTATAATTGCTAACTTTATATGTATGTAGTAGCTAACTAATGTTTATCGTTCTCATTTCTTCAAGGTATCAGCACCTAAAAGATAAAGCCCCACTAAGACAAAGGAGAAAGCAGATCGCTCTTCCTTATCTATGGCAGCTCGACTGAAGATCCGTAGTCCATGCACAGAAAAACAACACTTGGAACAAGAGTTGCAAGGAAAAATTGCAGCACAATCGAAGCAAAACGTAGCTTCATGTGCATTTAGGGAGTCTCAAGAAAACTTATCTAGCTCTAAAGCGCAGAAAAAATTAGTATTTCAAAGTCAACAACCAAAGGCATCTGAGCTTCGTGTCCAAACAAAGACCGTGCAAAGTAAGGCTACGGTTGCTCCAGGAACACTCAATTCTTACCTTAAGATGAAAGCTTCTATAAAAGAAAAGGAATTGAGAGAGAAACTAGGCAATATATTAGTTCACTATCCTGTTGTGCAACCTAAACTCAAGCAAGCTAGTGATCATCAAATGGCTAGTTCACAAATAGGGAATTCGCAAACACATACATTTGAACTTGTCTTAGAAGATGAAGAAGAGAACATCAGGAACTTAGATGACTATGAATCGGAAAATGATATTGAGAATGATGCTGAAACTACTGCTACAATTGGTGCTGAAATTTTTAATGGAGACATACTAGAGCAAGATCAACTTGAAGGGCATGAGCTATGTTGTATGATTCAGTTTTTATTTGTCATAATTCATTTGATATTATTATGTATATATGCTAAAGATATTTCTTTTGACGTATGTTTGTGACATTATTTTATAGCACCCTTAAAAAGGAAGAGAACTAGAGGACCAACTACGTGCAAAGATGTCCATGAGTGGACACCAGATGAGCGGAAGCTTATTATTTTGAATGCAGCAGGGAAGCCAATAGGGCCTAATAAGAAGACATTATATACATTTTCAAGATTTTTAGGGACGTTGGCTCGTAATTCAACTCTTGCACCATTGAACAAGCTTAGTTGGCTGGATGTTAAAGACAAGAATAACATTTGGAGTTTTTTAAAGGTACTTTTGTAAAAGGTTTAGATTCTATATACCCTGAAATAACAATGGTAACTTCATAATGCGTGAGTTGGAGTCCTTGTATATAATGTTGCCCCACCAGTTAGACTTTTTACAGATTAAAAAGTGGGTTTTAGCTGTGTAATTTTGTTTGGAGTGGGCCCTAAAATCTGCCTCTCTTATATGAACTAGTGGTCTATTTTGGGGTTTCCTGATACACCAATTTGGGTGGTGAGCTTGTAAGGTAAACACAGTAGAGGGAATCTTTTAGAAGTTAATTATGGGTGGTGAGCTGTGCAAGGAGGTTCCATTACATTCTGTCTCCTGCTTATTTTCTTCTTCTCTCTTATCTCTCTTCTATTTTCTTATTCTTATTGTTGTTTGTGGTAGTGATAGAACGTGGTTGTGCAGGGAGGTTCCATTACATTTTGTCTTTTTCTTTAGCTAATTACTGGTTTTTTAGTTGATTCCTAGCACCACCTGATGCGGAATGCGAAATTCCCTTGACAAGCCTCACACTATGGAACTTTTAGGTGGCCTGTGGAATTGTGGTTATGTATTTTGGCTAGATATAGATAAGTGAGTAGTTTCCTGCCATTGAACTCATGTAATCTTCGAAACAAAAGAAAAACATAAAAAAAAAAACAAAAAAACATTTTTAGAACTTACAGTATATGTGAAGCACCAACTGTGATGAACTCAGTTCACCACTTACCTTGCACACAGATTCAGCACAACACCAGAGCAATACAATAACAATGGAGGAGTTAGAATGTGAAATTTAACAGAAATAAAAAGAAGATAAGTAAGAAGAAGATAAGTGAGAGGAAGTGAGTAACTCATTCCTCAAAATTAATGATCTGCCTTCTATTGCCACGTCTCTTGTATGTGAGTAAGCGTGGTCTCATTGTAAAATCTTCATTTTCTCTTGGTCTTGATATGTATTTGTCTCAGTTATTTGTCTCAGTTCAGATTATATTCCCAACTACACTATATTCCCAACTACTCTTCTCTTGCGAGCACCAGTACCAAAATAGCTTCTGTGGCCTTATGTTGGTTATTTGTGGTGAATACACCAACTAGATCAGAAACTCTACTTGCTGCTGTACCCATGGTTGATGAGAGATTTAACTTTATTATGTTCCTTGTCTCTGTCTCTACTACGTGATCGCATTGTTTTCGGTGGCTAAGGCTTAGACTTAGGTACGCGGCAACGCCTTTTGGCGGCATTTGTGGTTGGTTATGGGGCTAAAATATTTGCTTTGGGAAAAGGAGTCGAGAAATGTAAGGGGAAGAAATAAATGTGTTCAAGAGGGAAAAAGGAGATATTTTTATGTTTAAACTCTTAATGGAAGAAATGTGTCATAATTTCGTCTCTTGTATGCTTGATGCAGACTAAGTTTGTAATCGGTGAAGAAGGTAAAGATCATGTGTTGCAATCAGTTGGAAAGCTCTGGCGTAGATATAAATGTAGTGTAAAGGCGAAGCACTTTTCTGTGTATGACAATGACAAAGATAGATTGGAGAATGCACCAAATACAATACCAGATTGGCATTTCCAGTAGTTGTTCGAGTATTGGAAATTGGATGTAATTCAGGTATTTTTTATGCATTTGCCTCTTTATATAAAAACCACTACAATACTAAGAGTGTGGGAAGATTATCATCTTATGGACATGTCTTCTGTAAAAAAATGCAGGAAGAAAGTGAAAAGAAAAGGAAAAGCAACATAAACCAAAAGGATAGACACACTATGGGTCCTACTAGCTTTGTGAGGAAGAAATATGAATTGGTAAAATCAAATATATGATGTATGATATTCTTTTTTTTCATTTTTGCCGTTTACATATGGTCACTAAAATTTGAAAGTCTTCAATGTGTTTAATATGTATATCCCCATGAAAGCAACAACTTGATCCTCAGAAGAAGCCACCATCGCAAGCACTTGCATACAAAGAAAGACGCAAAAGGAAAGAAGGCAAAGAATATAAAACACCTTATGAGCATGTTCAAAGTAATATTGTAAGTTCTTTACGCTAGTAAAAAATGTGTCAATTTGTTTGAACTGTGGATTTATTGTTGAATTTTCATTGTAGAATAAGATGGAGGAGATAGAAGTGCAATGTGGAAATGAAGGTGCAGATTCTGGAGCAATGACAAAAGGAGAAAAGCATTTAGTAAAGAAGAGCAATAAAGCTTCTTTGGGTGGGTTTATAATTCCCGACGAGTTTTTACAACCATATAAAGAACAAATTGTCCAAGATACTGTAGGAGAAGTAATGAAGATGTTTAAGAAAGAATTGGAACCAAAAATATTTGCTAACTTGACACGGTCACTTGGATATGTGTCATCGGGAGGTGAACTTACGAGAGAATATATATCAAGACAATGATCAAGACCTTAATCAGGTAAATTGGGCTGTAATTCTTGCTGATGTTGCTGGTTGCTCAAGTTTTTTTTTAACAATGAGGAAAAAGGCATTAAGAGGTTGCTGCTAGTAGTTGTTGGTTGTACTCCTTCGTCTACTTCTGAAAGAATTGCATTGATTTATAAACCAAAAGTTAGCATTAATCCAAATGTTAATCGTTGATGATGATTGATGACGAAGAAGTTGTGAGCTCTTACAGTTTTTTTTTTTAACATTATCGTCGAGAGGATCAAAATGATATATTATTGGAGTAGTCGATCACGATCACCGAAAACATTCATGCAAATATGGTGAAATAATTAACGATGAAGAACAAGAGATACAAGATTTTATTATTGATATATGTATAGTAGATTTTGTTTTGGAGATGTTTTAATTGACATTGCTTTAGTTCAAATTCTTATATAATAAATGGCTTATGATAGAGTTTTTGTTAGTATTGCTCATTACTTTTTGTCCTCAAAAATATGCATTTGTGAATGCGTACATTATCTATGTAAGTACTTTTTTTATATTATTTTATATTATTATTTGTCAATTTTATTTTTTACAACAGGTTCAGTATATCTTATTATTGTTGTTATTGCTATTGCTATTGCTATTGCTATTGCTATTGCTATTGCTATTGCTATTGCTATTGCTATTGCTATTGCTATTGCTATAATAATAATAATGATAATAATAATAATAATGATAATAATAATAATAATAATAATAATAATAATAATAATAATTATAATTATAATTATAATAATAATAATATATTATTATTATTATTATTATTATTATTATTATTATTATTATTATTATTATTATTATTATTATTATTATTATTATTATTATTATTATTATTATTATTATTATTATTATTATTATTATTATTATTATTATTATTATTATTATTATTATTACTATTATTATTATTATTATGCTAGCTAAAAAAAGTGATACATAATATACAACGAGTGTTACATAAGGTAGTTGACGATGATACATAAGGTCTAATAAACTGTTACTTATTAGCAAAAGAGTCGATTGAAAAGTGTTTCTAATGACAAAAAAGTGATACATTAGAAATTATAAGTAACACTTTGTAAATGTTACAATAAGTGTTCAAAAGTGTTACTTTAGAGCACTTAAGGTATCACTTAGAAAAGTGTTATCATAGGTTTCCAAAAGTGTTACCTTAGAGCATAGGCGACACGAGCAGATGTATCACCCGGAAAAGTGTTACCTATTTTCTATAATAACACTTTCAACCTTTCATGCAGCACTTATTGGGTGTTACCTAAGACCAATCATGCACTAGTGCTGAGAATATGCTTATAAAAAGAGGACTCGACACCTATTATGTTATCGGTAAATGGTAAATGACGCGGTTGACCATGCTAGTTGGGCACTAGGTCATAGTATGACGATAGAAAGAGGTTATGGAGGCTTGTAGGAGCCACTAAAGGCAACCAGGGACTTAAGCCAATGTGATTTGTGAGCCATAGGCTAGTTTTCGTCAAGTCTAATAGAATATGTTAGAATTGTATAGGTTTACTGAAGCGATTCAAGGTTATGATATAATTATGAACAATAAGGATAAGAGTTTGTTAAGGTTGGAAACGTTGTGGAAGAAATGGAGGTGAGATCAATGATACTCTGGAGTGCCAGAGGCGGGGTTAGCCATACTAGACAATTCTCACCATGGAACGATGTATGAACCTAAAACTCGTGGAGAGAAAGACGGAGTGGAAGATAATTGGTTGTACTAAAGCTTTGTGTTAGTATTTCTTTTATGAATGTAATTATAAATAAATGAAACTATGAGAATAAATTGGAACAAAGAGTGTATATATGAGGATGTAAACTCAAACTAGCTCCTTTGGTATTATTTAAGTAAGCTTTGTTTTTACATTAAGCTAGTGGTGTAAATGGAGTGTTAGGAATTTATTGTTATGAGTTTATAAAGGAACGAGTATGGAGTTAGGAGTAATATGGACATGTTCAAACATTGAGAAGTACTGCTGTTAGTTATGGATTAGAGATTAATATGGATAATGAGTGTAAGTAATTGGAGTATAAGTTTCGGAGTAGATAGCTAAATTCTGGTATATTTATGTTTGATAGGGTGATATGGTGTAAGATTTATTAACATACAATAATGATTGTCGTAGACAATTTGTTAGGATGTAATATGGTTATCCAGGTAGAAGGTATGGGGGCAGTAACTCCGAAAATATGGATATCATTTCGGTAATATAAGAATCAATATGATTGTGTAATAACCTAATCGGGGTGTTACAAATTGTGATGGGGAATTGACCAGGTTAAACTTTTGGAGTCTATATATGTTAGTTACAAATACTTTGTGATTTGTTTTATAAATAACTTGTATACCTCCAATAACATGTGTTGTAGTTGGCTATGTTACGGGTTTCGATTGTGAAATGAACGTGAATACGAATAAGTTATATGTTTCTCTTATATGTTTTGCAGTACGGAAATCGTTTTGGAATTTGAAAATTTTATATTACTTATTAGAATGGAATCTTTATATAATGGATTTGGCATATGACTTCCTCAAAAATGTAAGTTGAATATTGTCTTGAAAAAAAAGGTGGAAGTCGGGCATTGTTTTGAGGAACTGAAACTCAAGACAATTGGGTCTTATCCGACCTTAGGGAAGTCATATGATTGTGCTCTAGAGTAAGTGCAGATGGAAATTTTTTTAAAAAAAAAAGAGAAAAGAACATTGAAGAAAAGGAAGATTCACGAACGGGGGAATCAAGAAGCGAAGATGGAAACGTCGAGGGGAAGTCGAAGTTACACCAGAGTTACAGGAGATTTCAAGTGATGTGGTTTCCGGAAAAAAAAAAACATTGTAAAGCCTTAGCTAATTTGTTGTGTTAAGGGACTGCGCATTTATGTATCTCCATCGCGTTTTTGTTAAACTTCATTATGACAATTTATATGTCTGATAGAGGGCCGAGTTGTTGTAAATGATTATTTAGAGATTGTGTAGTTAAGATTGCAAGGGTCAAGGTTGCATGTGGCTTGAACAAGCAACTTGAAGAACAGAAGTTATTTCAATTCCTAAATGGCCTAGATGAGGTATTTGGAATGCAGAGAAGTCAATTGTTCATGTGAGCCCTCTACCATATGTAGAAACATCATGTAGCTACCTGGAGTAAGAAGAGGGTCAAAGAGAGGTGTTGGGACAAGTGAAAGAGGAAGGAGAAACTCTAGCTATGTTCAGTAGAGGGACAGGGGAGTTGTGAGCAGTGGAGCACCTCCTTTGTAGTGCTCAGTGTGTGCAAAAAGGTGGTCACACTCAAGAGAAGTGTTGTTTTGTGATAGGCTTTCCTGGCAACCATCCAAAAGGGAAGAATCAAGGGACAAACTAACACAAATTAAAGGAAAAGGAAGAAGTGGAGGCAACCAGCCAAGATGGAACAAAGAAAACCTAGTGGGAGAAGGTTGCTAAATGCTCATGGACAACATCACAGTGATGCTGTCTCAACAACTAGCAATGCAAAAACCATTACAACTGAACAACTTGAGCAATTATTGAGATTACTCCCTGGACCATCAAAGAGTAATGACACAGATGATGAAATGGAGATAAATTACTCAGGCATGGTTTCATGTTACTTTGCAGATACTGTAAAGAATGCTGATTGGATTATTGACTCTGGTGCATCAGACCATATGACTGGCGCCTTTTGATATTTTATGTAATTCTAGTGTGTGCAAAAAGGAGTCATTAATCAACTTACTTATTGATGAGACATAAAAAATCTCTAACGCAGGAGATGTTGTGCTTAAGAATGGTATAAATCTTAAACATGTCATGTATATACCATCATTTTAAACACAATCTGCTATCTGTTAAAAAGTTATGTCAGGACATGAAGTGCAAGACTGTGTTTTCTTGATAACTATTGCATTATACAAGAGTGTGGTAGCAATGTAGTGAAAGGAGTTTTAAAGGGGTGAAAATGAATTGTATTATCTTAAGAATTATGAACCAGTGAGGGAGATATTGTGTAACATAAGGGAACAGACTCTTGCGTATCTGAGAGTGAAGGAGAGCAGTTCCGCTATGACAGCTAGTACTCACACAAACATTCCTAACACTGTGAGAAATGTGCCTAAAGTAAGCAAATTGGCACCATAGGTTAGGACATGCTCCATTAAAGAAGCTTGTCATGAGAGAAGAGATTGGAGTAAAAAGTGAGTGCAAAGATGTGTGTCTTGCCTGTCCCTTAGAAAAATTTGCTAAGTTGCCTTTCTCTCAGAGTGAATCAAGAGCAAATGAGTTGTTTGAATTGATTTATATAGACAAATGGGGTCCATACAAAGTGAGCTACAAAGGAAAATTCAAATATTTCCTCACTCTTATGGATGATCACTCAAGGTGACATGGGTGCATTTACTCAAGCTGAAATATGATGCTTTTGAAGCAATTCAAAGCTTTGATAACATGGCAAAAACACAATACAACAAACAAATCAAGATCACAAGATCTGGTAATGCCTTGGAATTTAATGACAGAAAGTGTAAGCCACTATATGACAAGTTAGGTGTAATTCACCAAACATCATGTATAGACAGGCCTCAGTAGAATTGAAGAGCTGAGAGGAAGCATAGGAATATACTTGAAATGGCAAGGGCTCTAAGGTTCCAAGCTGGCCTACCTTTGCAATTCTGGGGAGACTGTGTGATGACAGCCACAAACATCATTAATAGGCTTCCAAGTATAATTTTGGGGAAGAAAAGTGCTTATGAAATTCTGTATGGAATGATACCTGATTACAGACACTTGAAGGCCTTTGGATGTATGGCCTTTGCATACAATCCAGAGAGGAAGAGAGTCAAGTTTCAAGCAAGCGGAGTGCCATGTGTATTCATAGGCTACACTCAAAAGGCTACAAGTTGCATAATCTTCTCACTGGAACATTATTGTATCCAGGTATGTGAAGTTCTATGAAACTATTTACCCTTTTCATGTGTTTCACACCACTTAAGCTGATGATCACACTGAGATATGACAAGTTCCTGAGAGAACTAATCATGATAACTATTATGATGAAGAAGAAAGTGCAGTGGCAGTTGAATGGAGAAAGTGAAGCAGACGAAGAAGTTATCTTGAGAAGATCTAGTAGAGAGCACATGACTCCTACATGGCATGCTGATTATCAAATCAGTGCAAACTTTATTTAGAAAGTTGGTAAAGCAGAAGTTTTAGAAAAATTTATGTCATTCTTGAAAACAGTAATGAAATAACCTGATCCTAAATCTTTCAAGGAAGCTATTGAACGCAAGCAATGGTTGATAGCAACGAATGATGAGCTAGATGCTCTTGAAGGGAATCACTAGCTAGTAAAGAAAATATGATTTGCATCGGATCTGAGACCCTTATTTTCGTAGGATCCAGGTCTGACGCTATAGGTCTTGACGCAAATTAAACAGATACGATCTATGTCGGTTGGTGAGTCGACGCAATCGGCACCCCATTTGCGTCGGATATGCCGCAGGATCCGACACCGATGCCTCTTCATACCAGCAAGAAAATGGCCCCAACGTTGGGAAGGAAAAGGTTGATATGCGTCGGTTGAAGTTACACAATCCGACGCAAATTAGCTAATTTTTTATTAAAAAAAAAGAATTCAAACAACAAAAAAGCAGCTCAAATCAGATCTGACAACTGCCCCTGTTTTCACACTATGTTGCACAATTAGATCAATTACAAAATAAAAATTAAATTCAATAAAGTATGTATGATGAAAATAGATCCCAAAAATACAATACTCTGTAATACAACGATGAAGCAGGACATCAGGTGTTCTTTGTCTATCACCAACTAAACTGACTTATCTAATACTTGTAATTTACAATGAGAGGAAAAAAAGGAAAAAAATCCCCTAAGTTCCGAGATCTAAAATTGAAACTGAAAATATACGAAATATATGAACTTACCTCAATTGTATTGAACAGATATGTAAAAAAAATGTAAAAACCGAGCAGCCAAAGACAAGAGGAATTCATCTCCATCGGAAGGAGAATATAGGAGATGGAGAACGAGCACCGAGACGATCGACGAACCGAATACTCTTGTTTGGAACACTTCGATTTCTTCGGAATTCTTTCGATTTTGAAGTGTTGTGCGACATTAGGGAGTACAAATTCAACTTTACAACACCAGATTCAAATATCCAGAACAAAAATTCCAGAAAAAATCTAAACCCTAAAATCCATTAAAATCAACCTTTGCAGCTATAGTGATATGATCACCACTTTCACCGACTAAAATATCAAGAACAAGTTTCCTAGCAAGCACCAAGACAATGGTTTAGATTTAATCCTAGCTCTCCAAGCAGTTATACTAGCAACACAGGTTCTCCACCTAAGGTGTGCAAATTATTTAAATTTTTGTATGGGCTTAAGCAAGCACCAAGACAATGGTTTCCTAAACTCAGTACTGTCTTAAAAAACAATGAATTTATACAGTCCAAGATTGATTACTCTAGGCATTTTAGCCTATGTTGATGATTTAATTGTGACAGGTAACAACATTCAAGCTAAGCAATGTCTGTGTACTGAATTCAAGATGAAAGATCTTGGTGAGTTGAAATACATTTTGGAAATAGAATTGGATAGGAGCTCACAGGGGATACTCCTCTCACAAAGGAAGTATATTGAAGATTTGCTCTTTCAATACAACATGGTGCAGTGTAGGCCACTTATGCTTCCTATGCGCACTCATGTGAAGCTGCTGTCAACTGAAGGAGAACCTCTATCTCATCCAGAGGTCTAGCAAAAGCTCATAGGAAAGATTATATATCTAACAATAACCAGGCCAGATATATAATACACAATTCATGCACAAGCCCACTTCAGTTCACTTCCAAGCTACTAACTGGTACTTAGGTACTTAGCATGTTCTCAAACTCAAGGCATACTGCTTGCCCCAACACTAAAAGATCTACATTAGGGTTTTGTCGTCTCCTAGGACAATCTCCTATCTCTTGGAAATCCAAGAAACAAAATGATGTGGTCAGATCAACAGCTGAGGCAGATTAGAGAAGCGTGGCCATGACTATGTGTGAAGTTTTGTGGGTGAAACAACTACTCAGGATTGAAGCATCTTGGGGCTACTCCTTTGTTATGTGACAACCATGTAGCTTTAGCCATCGCAGCTAACCAAGTTCAATATGAGAGACCAAGCATGTTGGCATAGATTGCCACTTCATCAGGGATCAAGTTGCTAGTGGTCATGTTGATCCTATCTATGTTCTTACAGCAGAACAACTAGCTGATGTACTCACTAAATTTCTCAGCATTGAACAACACTAGAGCTACTCTCCAAGCTGGGAGTTCAGTCTTCTACCTCACACTCAGCTTGAGGGGGAGTGTTGAGGAGAGTGCACTGCTAATCCTACAGGAGCATTACACTATAACAGTATTCACTAAGAAGATATTCTCATGGTATCATGTGCCAATGATCAACAATCATTTATCACTAGTTATCCTTTATATTTTGTCCTGTAGTCCTAAGGCTGTTGCACAGCTGTCTATGTTGATTCCTTGATGCTATGGAATATTCCAAGTTCTCTTAGGTTTAGCTTACTACTTAAAATCTTAAATCCTTGTAAAGAGCCGTTGTAAGCGTGACAAACGAAATGGGAAGAAATTTGGATTACAGAGAACAATTCACTCTATGATCTCATCATTGATGTTTGATATTCATAGTATAAATGTCATTATCCAAATATAATGATAATAAGTAATAATTTTTGAAATAGAGGCAGCATTCTTTTTCATAATCGGTATAATAAAAAAATTGTGTACCTTTCTATTTAAGTGAAAGGAATCACTTGAACAACGTATACAAATATTTGCTAATCTGACATATAAATGAGATGGATTGAAGGCAATATGCTCTCATTTCAGCATCTGCATATTCTTTAACTGGTCTTTCTCTTGTTCACATTTTCAAAATAATAACACAGTGAGTAAATCATTGACGCAGTCGAAAAATTCAAAGAAAAGCAAGCGCTAATCTTTAACAAGAACGAACAGATTTACAAGCGATAAATCTGTAGAAACTCCGGAATCCACCAGAAAAGAGTAAAAACTCTGAAATATTATTAAAGATGAAAAACTGCCTCCAAATAATGACCTAATAATGTTTATATACTTAAAACAAAACCCTAATACGAAATTAAGAAAATAATAAAATCCGGAAATAATTAAAATGCTGTTTTCGGGCCCAAAACAAACTCGTTGGCCCGTTTCGCTTCCAGAAAGGTATTATAATAAGCAATCGGACTCCGGAGGCCTGACTAGTAGAAATCATTTCAGGCTATTTTGACGAACTTCTTCGTCGAACTTATCCGCTAACCTTCCTACGTTAATCATAATCATGATTACTTTATTAGGCAAGTTTAATTTTAAAACTACTATCCATGGTAGTGACTAGTGATGGTAACGATGGTTTAATGGTTCACATTGTCGAACGTGATAGCAAGCTAGTAATGTGATCCAGCTTCGAAATTGCCGTAAATATTTATTAGTTTGCGTGATATGCAGTTTGTACAGTTGTACTATAAGTATAGTTCTACGGTTCTACCGCCATCGTCAGAAACGTGCAAAGAATGGTCTGCGTATAGAAAATTATATAGGAACCTACCCTTATTGGCTACTATCATTTACCTTTTTCTTTGGTTTTTTGGGTGCAAAGACTACCCCTATTTTGACCATTCGTCCATTCCCAGAAAGAATATACAAAAGATACGAAAATCATGCACGTATTAACTCGTTTTCGCACTCATCCTTCCTTTGATTTCCTATATAACGTTAAGTGGTTAACATTCCACAATTATGTTTTGAAATAGAAATCATATTAGTTGTCTTTGTTTTGTTTTCTATCTCTCACAGTCTCACACGCACAATATTAGCGATAATGGATGGCAAACACAAGATAACAGAGAGTCCTCTGAGGCAGCCTCTAGTAGAGTTAGAGGCAAATGACATTTCAGTAAAAGAAGGCAACACATCTTTCTTCAAAACTTGTTTCAACGGCCACAGTGCCATCACAGGTAGGTTCTTCCTCCAATTATCCCACTTTTTCATCTGTCAATTATATAATATGAACGTAGTTTCTCTATTTCATTTGCCTAGATACATCTTTCCTATATTGTTTTCTGATTGATGTTTTCGAAAAAATATCGTTTTTTATCCAACTCGCTGTAACCGATATGACTCGACCTGTATTTTGATAAGTTCAATTTATGCCATAAACTGAAAAATATACATAAATTGATAAAAAAAAATTGGTTAGAGTGATACATATATAGCTTAAACTAAAAAGTTCATGCCCAAAAATTGATAAGTTAAGTTTATGCCATTTGCACACTGGTTGATGTCATTAACTAATAGATTCATTTCATGTCATAGGCTGATAAATTCATTTCATGCCATAACCCAAAATATGTACATATACTAAAAATTATAAATATATTGTTTTAAAAAAACAATTATAATTAAAATGATGAATATATAACTTAAACTGATAAGGTACTTTAATTAAATTGTCACTAAATTGTCTTAAATGGAAACTCTTCACATAACTAGCTTAGGTATGCAATAGTCAACTGTGCACTTGTAACAAAGCATTAGATAATTATGACCATAAGAAGCTCCATCATCATTGACTTTTAAGCAACCATTTGTATAAAATATGCATTGTGATCTATGTTTCCCTGAAATAGTTATAATTTGGCGTTTTTTTTTAGGGGTTCTCAATGTAAAACTTTTATGTATTTTATTATGTATTTTAATTATCAATGCAAAAAGAATTGCTATCTGGAAAAAGTTAAATTGAGAGAAATTTAACAAGATCCGATACGACTCAGGTTCTATGTATACATGTGAAAGAATAATGTAGGGATCAAAACAAAATACCCTAGAAATAAGTAAGAAGGTTAAATAAAGATGTTGAAGAATTAAAAAGGGAAGGTATACAATTGTAACTCTAATAAGGTTATGGGAAATTACATGCTTCCTGCAGGACCGAATTAACCTTATATCTTTATTAATGCTATTTTACTTCTTCTTTTAGGAATTAGCTATTTCTCCTGAGTCCTGTGCTAATAATATAGTGTTAGACGGTTTCAAGAGTAACATTTATATTTAGTTTTTATAAGGAATGGAGTACGTACATGAATACTTCTTTCACTTGTTTTGTATCTTTATTTTCATCTAATACAATATATGAGTTAGCACTAATTCGGCTTAAGATCCACTGATGCATAGTCGTTTGAGTGAAAATACTTATGTGGTCATCTAGATATTTACAGTGATTATGAAACCCTAGATCTTCATTCCTCGCCACACGAACAATCCAAGAAATTGATCTTCCAAGCAAACTGCAATCACCAAATTCTAATCTTCCATAAGGGAAGAGAAGAAAGTCATACTCCAAACTCTCACTAAAGGAGAGAACGAACCCAAAAGTAAATTGGTATGAAAACTCTCATAAAGAGAGAAAAAGGATGATTATTAAAAACTAAACAATTAACAACTAAGGAATTAAAGAAGGATTTGGGGATTGCCTCCATCAAAGAGGTGATGATGGTTGCCCCTTGCGGCTGCAAAAGGAGTTAGGGTTTTTTAAAAAGAGGGGAGAAGAAGGGAAAAGTGAGGTCATATACTTTCTTACTAATAACTTCTTCAAGAGTAACATATATATTTAACATGTACTACGTACATGCATACTTCTTTAACATGTTTTGTATCTTTTTTGGTCAAAATAGTCACAGATTTTGCTAATGTTGGACATTATATCTTAGGTATTGGAATTCTATCAGTTACGTATGCCTTAGCAGCAGGAGGTTGGTTAAGCCTGGTCTTACTTTTCATCATCGCCTTAGCGGCTACATACTCAGGTCTATTAGTGAAACGATGCATGGAAGCTGATCCAAGCATCAAATCCTACTCCGACATCGGCGAGCACGCCTTCGGACGCATAGGCAAAGTTGTGGTATCCATAGTTCTATATGCAGACCTCTACATGGTTGTAACAGGCTTTTTAATACTAGAAGGCGATAATCTACACAACTTGTTTCCAGAAATTACGCTTGATTTATTTGGGATATCGATCGACTGGAAATCAAGCTTCATTGTTCTCATAGCATTGATTTTGTTGCCTACAGTTTGGTTAGATGACCTTAGCATTCTTGCTTATGTCTCAGCTGGTGGAGTTCTAGCATCATTTGTTATACTTGCATCAGTTTTTTGGGTTGGTGCTTTTGATGGAATTGGGTTACATAACAAAGGAGAACTTTTCAACTTGAATGGATTACCTACGGCTGTTAGTTTATTCATGTTTTGCTATAGTGCTCACCCAGTTTTTCCGCCGCTCTATACTTCCATCCAAAAGAAACATCAATTCTCTACGGTAATTTTCATGCCAATTTTAGCTTCATTCTTTATCTTTTTTATGCATCAAATGCAATAATCATTCCTTATCAAAATAACTCATAGTCAACCTACTTGAAAAGAGGAATATATAGATTTTATATGTTACATAAGAAAATAAAGTTTACATGCTTGTTGTGATGGTTTCTTCTTGGAGATTCTTCCTCATAACGGAAACATGGTTTTGAACAATTAATATCACAAACTTGCTTGATCTGGAAATATGAATGAGATGAGAATAATTCAGGAAATTAATATGCAACCGATATAATTACTGTAATCTATACAAATATATTAAAAGGCGTGCTTAACAACGTCTATGTGTGCCACGTGGCACCCTCCCCCTGCCACCAGAATTTTGCCACATGTCTATTAACCAACAAAATCAAGTAGTCATTATTTAAAAAATAAATATGCGGAAGCCTAGGCTCGAACCCCTAACCTTATGTAAGGATTTCCAATGAATTACCATCTGATCTAACATTTTTTAGTGATTCATGTTTCCACAAAATTACAAATATCTTTGTAATTAGTAATATGGTAGTCAAGACCTACTTTCAGCCATAAACGTCATTAGTTACTTTTGTACATTAACTCATCCCCTTGCTCCATCTACCCTTTCGAAATTCACCATGAACGATAGACTCTTCTATTTCGTAATTAATGGGCTTGCGAACTAATAAAGTTAAATCTAAGCTAATATTACTTTTTGCGTTTGAGATATCATTTTAAAGTAAAATATTAATAATGAAAATTGTAAGTACCCGGGGCATAGCCCGGACCTACAAACTAGTTTATATTATTAAGAAGAAACTGAGGTAGTGCATTCCACATGCTTCATGTCATGTCATTAATTGGTGGAATGTGCTTTATTTCTTATATGTTCACTAATTAGTGTTGAATTTAATATTAACTTACTTAGGAAATCTTGTCACGATTCCTTGCAATGAAAGGGACCTGGAATCAGACGCAGATGGTTGACGCCTATATCCGAAATGTCGTTCGGCTAAATGAGGTGCCGGTAACCATCATCTCCGATAGGGACCCTCGATTCCTGGCACACTTTTGGGAAAAACTTCAGGAAGCTTCTGGAACAACATTAAAGTTTACCACTACGTTCCACCCTGCCACTGATGGTCAAACCGAGCGCACAATTCAAGTGCTGGAAGATATGCTACGGGCTTGCGCTTTGGAGTTCG
This sequence comes from Beta corolliflora, assembly GCA_947648045.1. Taxonomy (NCBI): domain Eukaryota; kingdom Viridiplantae; phylum Streptophyta; class Magnoliopsida; order Caryophyllales; family Amaranthaceae; genus Beta; species Beta corolliflora. The sequence continues at coordinate 1,009,122 of CANSZD010001010.1, forward strand.
AAGGATCTTGGGAGGATCATTTAGCCTTGATAGAATTCTCCTACAATAACTGTCATCAAGCCACGATTGGGATGGCTCCATATGAGGCCTTATACGGACGAAAATGCCGAACACCGATTTGTTGGGAATATTTGAGAAATGGGATACCAGTAGGGCCAGAGTTGGTTCAAGAAACCATGGAACAGATCAAAATAATTCAGGAGAAAATGAAAATCGCCCAGGATCGTCAAAAGAAATACGCAGACACGCGGAGGAGGAAGCTGGAATTTGAAGTAGGTGATAAAGTTTTTCTTTAAGTTTCCCCTACTAAGGGCGTAAAAAGATTCGGTATCCGAGGCAAGCTTAGTCCGAAGTTCATCGGACCATATGAGATTCTAAAAAGAGTAGGTGAGGTAGCTTACGAAATTGCGCTACCGACAGAACCGTCCCGCATCCACAACGTTTTCCATGTATCACAACTTCGGAAATATGTGCATGACCCCTCTCATGTGTTATCTTATGAACCTTTGCAACTCGACGAGACCCTCAATTATGAGGAGAGACCGATTCGGATATTGGACCGACGTGATAAGGTTTTACGAAATCAGATCATTCCACTGGTTAAAGTATTATGGTCAAGCCATGGTTCGGAGGAGGCTACATGGGAAAAAGAAGTTGATATGAGAATCCGCTATCCACAACTTTTCTAAGGTACGACTTAAGTTTCGGGACGAAACTAACGTGTAACAGCCGGTAAATAATGAGGATTTAACCTGTGATTAAATAACCTAAGTCATGAAATTAATATGTGATCGTACGTGGTTAATACGTATGATAAGTTGTGTGTGAAAATGAGATGTGAATGAGTTGTGCTTACGTGGAATTGTTGCATAAAAAAAAGAGAGTAGAAGTTAACTGAGAATGAAAATAATATCCTTTACAGATAATAAGTAACCAATTGGTTTATATTTTGTGAGTGTTAGGATCGAAATATTATTATTTAAGGATTCGTAATTGTGCGAGTTTGGGAATCGCTGCAAGGTAGTAAATTAAGAATCGACTATTAAGCACATTAATGGGTACGCCTAATAGAATGAACTTTGGAGTTTCTTTTAATAAAGGGGGCTTAGGTAAATCAAGGAGATCTATGTTAAGGGTGTTTAGAGTAGAATAACAACCTTTGTGGGGCCTTAGACCACTAACATATGGTATATTACTAAATTAGGAGTCATGTTAAGACAAAAAGAAGAGCTGAAAATTTCTGGAATGCACCAAGTGGAAGGAAGACCTCCTTAAGGATCCTAAATTAGTCGACCAAGGCTGGAGGAATGCACCCATACCTTCCTCATATATACCTCCCCATCCTACATAATTTTCATCACCAAAATCAGACAAAATTGCTCTGCCCAAAACTCTCTTCCCCTTCCTCCTTCTACTCGCCAGTTCTGGCGATACTATTAGGACTCATCTCAACTTGTTTGTTTTTCGAGCTTTTGCTTCTTAATCTCTACATGAAAAGCCTAATTCTCATTCACTACATATAGGAGCATACTGGGCAACAAAGAAATCACAATTTCGAGGCCAAGAAGTTCAAGAATTAGAGCCATCTTCTTCAACTAAGAAAACAGTAAGTATGTTGTATATTTTAGGTCAATTGAGGTACTTCCTTTGGGTATTTTCTTATGATTTTTCTTGTGGATGTAAATATATGTTTAAGGATTCAAAAGAAGTTATAACCTCATCCTAAGGAGAAGGAGAAGTCGAATTGCACTAATTGCAAACTAAGGTACGCAAATTCAATCCCCTTTGGAGAACAAGTGTTGTGTGAATTATTAGAAGTATCTTTGAGAACGAATTTAAGGATGAATTTTTGATTTGGATTACTATTAGCTACTGTATATTGATGTTAATTAGATATAAACCTTTGCATGTTGAAAAGCAAGTGAATTTGGGTTCCTTTCTTACACTAGAAATAGGTTAAGTGTGTGTGGATTCGGTTTTTCGTAAAGAATTGTGTTTACTTGTACTTTGGATGGTGTTGGTGTGATTATGAAGTAGGTTATATGATGATTAAGATGTTGCATGCATGTATGTTAATGATTAGGAAAATCTCTTGTGTTAGTGGTGGAATTCTTACACTAAAGAAGGTGTTAAAAACCCCTTTTACTCTGTGATTTCAATAAGAAATGCTCTTTTAATTTTAGGAAGGATGTTTTGAAATTCTTGCAATGAAATCTTGATAATAAATTACTGTATTTCAATAGTGTATATTGATAAAAAGTTGCTACCTCACTCCTTATTACACTAGATGCGGGAAAACCACTTAAAAACGCGTTTTAAGGATGAATTACGCTCGGTTTCCTAGAATGTTTTCAAGGGGAGAATCTCTTGCAATAATTTGAGATATACATGAACTTACTCACATTATTCAAAGTTCATTTCAAGATAAAAAAAATTTCAAAAGAAATTTTCCTTTACAAAGTCCGAAACCTCCTTTTTACACACGTAAATCCAAATTTCACTCTAATTGTTTGAGTTGCATTGTTGGTGGGATTTCCTAAGTTTATTTTGCATCTCAAAATCATGTAGCTACTGTCCTAGGTCCACCAATCCATCCTTACCAAATTTTTGGAAAGGTATTACAACTTAATATTGAAAGCGGAACATTTACAAACCGTTTTAGTAAATTGTGTGTTCTTAGTGAATTTAAATCCATTTTGCGTAGCGAAGAGGAGTATGTGTAATATGTGTCAGAACATGTCCTATAAAAGCTTGCAAGCGAGTAAGTAGTAGGAGCCTAAATTCCGAATTGTGTAGAGGCCTGCACCTTGGTGCACCTCAATGTGTGATCTCTTCTTCTTACGCACTAATGTAATCAGTTAAACTTGTGTTCATATTTAAAAATGTTTGCAAATGAACATATTGAACACTTGACATTTGTAATCTTGTGTCAGAGACACTTTGCCAAAATAATGATTTGTATAAGAAATGTTGGAGTGTGACCACTCCTTATTTTCAGCCACCATATTTAGTTTTGGATTGATTTGCGTACCAGCATAAGCTGATTTTGTTCTGTGAACCTGTCCTGGTGGGGGCAGACTCTTGTGCAGGAATTAACAAGCTAAGGTAGGCAGCTGGGAAGTTCTAGGGAAATGTTATGTCAGCAATCATAGCGAATCAGGGCTTGAACATGACCATCTTTTGAAACTTAACATTTCTTTTATGAAGAATGCTTGAATGTACATTGTGATATTACTATGGGTCTGAATAACTAAGCTATATTTTGTATGATGTATGTTTGCCTAACTCCGCTCGTAGACTCAACCCAGCCATATTAATGGGATTGACTCTAGCAGGTGACAGCCTCCGTACCATTTTACTATGATTTGCTTCCGCTAACGCTATTAACTATAACTTTAATTAATTTAAGGAAGGTTAAGACGGTGGGCCGTTACATAACACGTCACTAAAAAGTAGTCTTTTGTGTGTTTGATGAACCAACCTAGACTAATCTTTTTTAGGGTGTTGAAAATGTTGTTTGGTTATTTAATTCCATAAAACTTGCTATGAATCGTATTAAGTAGAGGCCAACAATAGGAGAACGTGATTCATGTACATGTTCGAACTCTCACTCCCGAAATCGATTTTTGGTTCATGACCAGTGATGAAGTTATGACGGGGACATCTACATTGGAAAAGTCTCAAATTTGTTGGCGACTTTGAAAACGTTTTTCAATAAAACCCTTCAATGAGGTACTCAAAGACGCGCTCACACCGTGTAGACTTATAAAAACACGCCTACAATTTGGTGACTCTATTGAATAGGATTTGAAATAAATTTTAATGAGTGAGTGAAGCTCGAAAAGTAAGATACATACTATTTGTATGCCTTTGAATAACGTTACAGTTTGGCATATGCATGACTATTTTTGTAGGCCACTATAAAGTCCTCGTCCTTGCCTCATTAGAGCATGTTTTATGCGTGAGGCCACCCCGCGGCGATTTGCGCTCTGTTCCTCCAAAAATCTTCCTGAGCGATAATGTTGGATCATAGTCATAAGTAAACCTACGCAACCATGACATTGCTCTCTTATTCCTGACAAGAGACTAGAGTGCGTCCTACATGATGCCATCTTTTTATGCAAAGATACGAAGCGTGGGATCAATCTCTTAGCCATGGACCCTTTTCATCCTAAACCTAAAACTCACCATAGCACTTAAATATAGATCTTAACTTTAGGTTGGAACTACATACTATTTCTTGCCGATTTGAGATCATTGATTGCTTGCTTGGTATTTTCAATATGCTTTCCCCTTGCATTGTCCTCGAATTAGACTAGAAAACATCGAAAAACGAACAATAAACCACCGACTTCGAAAAATGCATCCCAAATATCATGCGCCAAACACAAGAAGCTTGCGTAACACGCAAAAATTATGTGCCTGGAGCAAGATAATTGTGTGGCACGCAAGAGTTTTACGCGTGGCGCAAGTGTCTTGCGTGACATGCAAGATTCTTGCATTGGGCGCAAGAAGCTTGCGTGGCACGCAATCTTCCTGTGTGTGACGCAAGCTTTATAGGTCTGAACGCTTCAATCGAGTCATGCATACATGCATTAGGTCTAAGTGCATAAAAAAACAAAAAATAAATAATCATTTACGCATCCTAGGGGTAGTTTAGCTATTCATTGTATCCAAAAAAAATTATTCATTTAGGATATGCTAAATATACATTCCATCATTCAATTTCTCTCTCTCCATCATCACTCTATTTTTAACCTCCCACTTGATGATTTGTAAAAAATATGCAACATGTCAAGCAAGCTTCAAGAACATATTGATGAATTGAAGAGTATACTAGTTGATCTTGTAGCGCGTCTCGTCAGACTCGAGGCAAACTGCACTGTTCTTCAAGAGAACAGTAGTGCATATGATAAGACACTAGATAATTTGGTGTAATAGTGACTGACTAACAAAGGATCAATGAGTTGCATGACCTCATGCAACGCAGTTCACTCATAATCAAATCCTTCCATCAAATCAATCTCCGAAAGCTCGCCTCTTTCCAGAAGAGGCAAAAGAATTATGGATAATTCACTAGACACCCAAACGTCTATGAAAACAAAGAAAACATGTGCTCCAAATGAGATACCCTCTAGACCTACACTGACTCCTACCAGGCCTAAAAGAAAGCTTAAGAGAGAGTTCACATCCTTACATATGAGCTATGACACAATATTTGAGTAACTTCATCTTAGTAACTTGCTTTATCCTATAGGACCCACTCCAGATCCAGTGGAAGACCAAAAAGGGCTAAACTGGGACAAAAGTTCCTATTGCAAGTACCATAGAGGTATAACGGACATAAAACCGACAATTGCTATAAGTTGAGGCACCGTACTCAAGATATGATAGAAGACGGAAGGCTTCCAATTCTCCCGAACAAGACCCAATGTCGCGCTCTAGTAGAGAAAGGTGTTAACATTGGTACAAAGGATTATTTAAAACCTCGATGCAAAAAGGAACTTCACCTTATTAAGAATGACGTAGAAGTCCCACCTAAAGAGGAAAGAAATAAATCCAATAAGGGATAAAGATTCCTATTACAAATACCATAGAGGGGGAAGTCGCCAGACTCAAAGGTGTATGGGCCGCCTTAAGGGGATTATATATCCAAGATATGATTGACGACAAAAGACTTCAATTTCTATCAGATCCAGACAATATAGACATATCTCTTGTTGGGATCACTCCAGGCCTAATCGCATATATTTACTGAAATATTTGGACTCGCTTAGGTCCTATCAGCCATGGAAAAGGGTATACAACTCCTTTCTTTTCATTTAGAAAGAGACCTCATGAAGACCGAAGCAACGTAGTCGTCTTGTCACACGACATAGAACTCTAGACTTAGGATTTTATTTTCTGTTTTATTTCTCTTATCTACCCTGTAACACCCCAGAATTTCAAAGGCGGAAAAGAAAGAAATAATAATATATTTAATAGGACGATGGCGGAAACATCGTCTTCTGGGAATGTCACTACTACAAGAATAGTGTTTAAATAACTAAGTGATAAAAACAAACATAAGTAAATACTATAAGTAAATTAATTACTTAGATTAAAATCAAAATGAGAAAACTATCTCAAACTAAAGAGAAGTTTAGAACTAAAACCCTAATAGATTATTTCTCGCATCTCAACCCGAGCCCAAAATCAAAGGAAATCCCCATCAACAAAACCTGCAAAATATACAACAAATATCCACAATCAGTGGGGAGTAACTAGCAGTTCTCCCAGAACAATAGCAATCAAAGCACGATTCAGAAGAAGATTATTAAGAAAGGAATAACATGCAATCATTACATCATATCATGCACATAGAAATCATAAAGCTCATAGATAAATCAATCATTAACAATAAGTAAGCATAATATAGTGAGTGACATAATTTCCAATATAAATAAATAATAATAATAAATCAAAATACAACAAGTTATTGAGTCAGAAACCGAACGCCAGTGATTCGCAAATCACTTCCTAAGGTTTGTCAGATCGCAATCTCCAGGTCAGTCTATGGGCTTACGTTCCCCACTGCCTGTGTCTAAGAATGGCCAAACTCCCGATGCAGGGTAGAACACGCAGAACTCCCTGACCTCTCGGACGACAACAATTAACCCAGGTGTACCCCTAGTTCGCAAACCAGGTGGTTGGCATGTTCTTCACCGGGGACTACATCTATCCCACCGGATATTCTTATCTCAAAATACAATCATGCATACAAACTAAGTATCATTCATCAAAAATATTCGTCAAAAAGGGGATGCCACCCGGCCTTATACCCACAGTTCTTCATAATTCCTCAAAATAAATCACTTATACAATAATCAACAAATAATTCTCACAATAACACTTGAACATTCCCAAACATCAAAAATGACAATATACTGGTTTTTACAGCAACCACTCTCAATCACAAATACATCACCAATTAACTCTGAATCATATTCATTAAAAGAGTAATAACAATTAAATCATTTTATTCCATAAATCAAACCTAAACATGTGGTTACCAAAATGATGCATACTGTATACTACTGAAAATCAGCAACCCAGAATATATTAAATTATAAATTATATCTGATTTACAAGCCTTCAAACAATTTAAAAGTGTATCCTCAATTTCATCACAAAAACACCATAATAATTATGAAACTAATAAATTCGAGCATTAAAATTACACAAAAATTATCATATAACCCTAATAGCTCTACTGACATGGTACAATTTTTATTTATAATTTTCGGACTCAAAAAGTATTTTAACAGTTAATATACAGATTCCTCAAATAAGCCAATATAATAATTAAAAATATAAACAGACGCCCAAAAATTACCAAAAATTCACATAACATGTAAAAACTCACGGAAATACATATTATTCAAACAAATTAATTTTTCTGCCTCTACAAATAATTTTCATGAATTATATACTGACAGAACCGAAATTACAAAAACAGATATATAAATTAATTAAAACAGTAAACAGTAGATAAAAATTATTCTAAGGCAAGGAATACATTATACGCATGTTACATGATCTAAGAAAAATGATTTCATCAATTTCAACAGTCCTTCCATAATTATTATGAAATTTAGCCATAAACGCACAAAATACTAATTAAATCAAATAAATATTAAAAATCATGCAAAAAAATTTTTTCTCTACACAGTATTCACATAGCATGTGTCATGTATGTTCAAGTAAAATTTCGTCAAAAAATCTCATTCAAAAAGTATTTTAGATAATTCCTAACGTATTAATCTAATACCGAATAATACTCTAATCACTATGATTCTAAGATAACAACTAGTTACCTGGATCGTCGGGAGGAGAGCTGAGTCTAAAGAGACAATCACAAGTTAAGCATGCAATCCAAATCCTCTTCTAACCCCAAGGCATAACAAACGAGAATTGTAGCAACAAGTCACTAAGCATTTCTTCTTGAACGTTGAAAACTCTTGTTTGCACTGCTCTGTTACGACCATGATTCCCGATGATCAAAAGCTCAGATCCTAAATCGCTCCGGTCAGAATGTAGAACAAGACGTAATAGACATTGTGTCCAAAATTGAAGACTATCCAACGGTTAGATCGCCGGCTACGGTTATTTTCGTGAAGGTGCGACAGGAAAAACCGGGTTGAAACTTTCTATTCTTTTCCTCTTCCTTTTCTCTCTTCCTTTTCTTGAAAAACGGTGGGGCTTTAATGCAAATGGTGCTGAACTTCTATGAATAAAAATCAGAATTTTATGGATGTTTAATGGTTGAAATAAAAGGGTTTTAATGAAGGAGAATGATGAGGGGGTTATAGGAGTTACAAAGCTACCAAGAGTCACAAGGAAAAATAAAAAGAAAAGAAAGAAGAGAGGCTCTCCTTTTCCTTCACTTGGCCGGCTGTCAAGCCCAACACACCCACAAAAATCTTCGGCCCAAAACAACAAGGGTCCACGCTTCAAAAGCCCGCTACGCGATAAATCGATAAATTCCTAAATCGCGCCTAAACTTTGAAAATACTTAATAATGAAAATAATTCAAATAAATTATATTATAAATATAAATATAATGCACACATTAGCACGCCACATGCGATGCAACATTTCATCACCCAAGTCGGTCCAACAACGTTACAAAAACGCTACGCGACAACACCGCATCCTAAACGCCTAAATAAATAACGAAACTAATATAACCTTTAAAATAAATAACTAACAACTTAAAATAAATATATACATAAATATATCACAACATATAAATATATATACACATTTTCACAACACGTTCCAAAATAATCTAGATAATAAATTATTAATTTTTTTTTACGGAAAAAAATATCATTTTAATGTAAACAAACACCAAAAATAAAGAGTGAAAATTACGGGGTGTTACATACCCAGTCTAATATAAGATTTTCCTTTACTACATGAATTATTCATTTGCAATTAATAAATGAATATTTATTTACTTATTTCGTTAACCTTGCATTATTAATGAGCATAATTGGAAATCATGATTATTGCCTTAAAAAGAAATCAATTCTTATATAAATGACTTCTTTAAATAAAGCAATGAACAATATTGGCATAAAAGAGGTCTTCCTCCCTATGGGCGTGTTTTTATTGCCTACGCGGGATGAGTGCGTATTTGACTATCTTATTTTAAAGGTTTTATTGAAAAGTCCCAACAAGTCTTTAAATGAAGACTCATAAACCTCATTGGATATTGAGAAACCATAGGGACAACTTAAGGACTTGTCCAATGTAGATTTCCTCGTCATGACTCCATGCACTAGTAGAATAATTGCTTATTGCTGTGGTGGTATTGCTGCGGTTTTACCCATACGCAGCAATAAATCACGTGAAAAGAAAAGGTAAAATATAAAATAAAGATATTGCTGCGGTTTCGGCCGATAACCGCAGCAATATGGTTAGAACGGGATAATTTTTGAAAAAAAGTTGACTATTTGACCAGATCAATTCCTGCGGTTTCTGGCAAGAACCGTAGCAAAATATTAAAATAATATTAAAAAAATATTATTTTAATCTATTGTTGCTGTTCTTGCTAGCAACAATAGCAATAGATCTGCGCCAGATCTGGAAAAAAAAACACAGGTTTTATATTCTCTCACACTCAGACTCTTTCTCTCTCGACTCTCTCACTCTCTCTCTCTCTCTACTCTCGCACTCTCTCACACAAGTGTTCGATTTCTGGCCCAAAATCGGTGGTTTACGGCCCAAAATCGGTGGTTTACGGCAATAAGGCATTCATTTTTTTCATATTTAGGTTTGGGCGACGGGTTTTCGTGCGGTTTTCTCCTTCATCGACGGGTTTTTGGCCCTCTCCTCCACCGACGATTTTCGCCCCTCTCCTCTCCTCCGTTCACCGCAGCCACTACCATTCTTCACCGCTGACACCACCTTCCCCTTGTCATAGGAGGTTAGTTTTTCATAATTTCTTATTAATTTTCAGTTTTCTTATTTAATAGTGCTTTAATCGAAAATTTGGCTTAAATAGTAGTTAAAAATGCTCAATACAATGTATATATATGATTAGTTATAAGATTTGAGGATTAAAAACTAATTTTGTGATGATTTTAGTTAAGTTTTTATATGCCTTAAAATGTTATACGGGATTGTTTTTGCATAAGTTCTTTATTTGAAGTGATATGTACAATGGGATTATTTTTGCAATGCCTTCATATTGATAGACTCACCAATGGAAGGGGAAGGGAAATCTACGAAATGGTTTGGTACTTGTTGTTTGGTGATGACTTGGAATCGCTTGAATGTGATTGCTTGTATGTACAATGCAATTGTTTTTGCAATGCCTTTATATTGATAGACTCACCAAGGGAGGGGAAGGGAAATATAAGGAATGGTTTGGTATTTGTTATTTGGTGATGACTTGGAATCGCTTGAATGCGATTGTTTTTATGTACATCATAATGCCTAGATACCCGTTCAAGACTTACTCATTAGGAGTAAGTCCTGAATAGTCCCCGTTTTGGGAATGTTCTTAAACGTCACATCTTACTTAGGACGTGAATGTGTGTTGATTCTTTGATTCCAAGTGAAATACAGTTAGTCATTTTCCTAATTTGTTCTCCGGGTACATATAAGATAAGCAATTATTTTCATCGTGTACTTGGAGAACTGAAGGGAAATGCTGCCGAATTTTACTTAGAATCAAAGATGATACATGCATTCACTAGTGGCATTAGACGTTTAAGGATGGGTTAGGTTGGATTGATAAGGACCCAATGGAATTGAAGCATGCATTGAATATTAGCTTGTTGTGTTATATTTATGTGAATTTTTTGATTGATAATAATTTTTTATGTATGTATGTATGTGTGGGGGTTTTTAGAAATGGATCGAAGTTGGATGTATGGAAAGCGGAATACGTTGGAGTTCGTACAAGGTGTGAATGAGTTTTGTAAACGTGCTATAGAGCATCAACAACTTACTTGCGATGATGAGATTTATTGTCCATGTGTTGATTGCTACAATGTGAATACGATTTCTGATATTAGGACTATAAGGGATCATATTATTCGTCGTGGATTTAGGGCTGAGTATTATATTTGGTTATGGCATGGGAGAAGGGAAAATATACTCAGGATAGGGTTAGTGTTGATGTTGGCACTAGTAAAACATTAGAGATTGATATGTCGAATGTTGGGGTTGAGAATGAAGTTGTGATTGAAGATCATGTTAGGATTGAAGGTGATGATGTAGTAGGTGATGAAAATGACTACGGAGATAATAGTGACACTGAGGATGAAGAGTTAGGTGATGATCGATTAGGTGAGATGTTGGAAGGGGCCCGTGACCATTTCAATGAGCGGCCACGAGTGTTTGACAGTTTGTCTGAAGCTACTGGGAAACCACTTTATCCAGGGTATACAAAATACATTCAATTGAGTGGGGTTTTAACGCTTTTCAACATAAAAGCGAAACAGACACTATGGTAAGATATGCTGATGATTTTTGTAATTATACCATTTAACAATTTTGCGATTTATTTTACTAATGATGACCTAACGTGCTTATTATTTGTTTATGATGGAAAGCATAATATGTTTCACCTTCCGGACGAGGTAAGATTGAAGAAAAACTACTTGTCAGCTGTGAACACTAGATGGAGGGATTTTAAGGGAAATTGGAATCTAGTTGGATCACAATGACCAGAGTCAGATCAAAGAAAGAAAAGCTAGGTGATACTCCGCTAGATGTATACAAGCACATCAAGATGGAGGATTGGCTTACCTTCAAAGAACCTACGATGTCAGAAGAGGCTATAGTAAGTTTATAATCTAATTAACTTGGTTTTATTAATTTAAATTCTTTTCTATAACTTAATGTGTTTTTTTTTGCAGAAAAAGCGAGAAAATGCGCTCGAGAGTGCAAAAAAGAATACACATCATCACCACTTAGGTCAAAGCAACTACGGGGATGCTAGAGAGTTGTGGAAGCAGGAGAAATTCAATCCACCTAGTTTTGATTCCAGATCGTCAGCTAGTACACCATCCTCCTCGGTGTCCTCTCATATTAACCGGGGTGATGACTGGTGGTGTGCGATGCATAAGAAGGATCCCATCACTAAGAGCAGTTTATTCCACTTGAGGAAACAAAAATTGCTGCTGACAAATACATATGTATACACTATAACCTTTATTTTGATACATGAACATGTTTTTTCTTTATTAACTACAAACATTTATTATTTGTTATTTGCTTTTTGGGCAGTTGGAGTACAAGGAGAAGCAAGCTAAGGGTGAGTTCACCCCGGTACGTAACAAAAACGCTCATTTTATGGCTCTTGGAGAGAAGTCATATAATTCGGGGCATTGTTACGGTTTTGGAGGCATCAATGTTGGCTATAGGGCGGCTTTTAGCGTTCCACCTCCTAGGAACCATTGGAGCTCAAGTCAGACATTTGTGCCCACCCCGAAACAAGAGGAAGCATTCATGGAGAAAATGTCTGAAAGGTGGAGAAATGACATTGCCTTGTATATGCAGAATGTGGCGCTTTCACGGCCCCACTCGCCTACCTACTCCACCATTTATTCCATCATCTGTTTCACCATTTGTTGCAGCACCCGATTCTCCACTTGCTAGGCCATCTGCTTCACCATCTGCTCGACCATCTGGCTTTTTCGACACTCAATCTCATGGGTTGAAGGTACATATATTGATCATATATACGTGTGCACCATATAAATAATTATCTTACATAATTAGAACTTTACTTTATTGTTTGGGCGAGACTCCATGTCGATTGTATTTGATAGACCTAACTAGTGAAGAGACTTGTTTCGTGGTAGACGCGCATTCTTATGCTTTTGATGAGAACACTACAGTTCATGGGTCTAGAATGATGAATGATCACCTTCGAATGAAAGTTCATCATTATGTAGAGAAGTATGGTCATTTGCCACTACATGTCCCCGTCTCCACATATGAAATCGTGACTCCAGCTACTGCATTGGGTACGTGGGTGCAATGGCTAAAAAATTTAGTGCAAATGTTAAGTGATGATGTAATTGTTCAAATCTTATCCATTTTAGTAAAATATAATAGCATTAAATTTATAAATTACATAATCTTATGCGAGTTCTCAAATATAATTATTAGGTTACATCGACACCTAAAAAACAAAAGGGAATTTAGGGGGGCTGTTAAATATCGTAGCCAGCAGCTTTCAGCCGGTTCGGCTACTCGTTATAGTCCCGTTGTCAATTATGCCTCGTTCTTGGAAACTCTCACTGAAGATTGTAGGGAGTTAACAGAAACCCTTGACGTTGCCGGCACAGACGATGATACTGTTGGTGTTACTTTGCCGGGCTCCTTGTTCCATTATCAAGTAGATTCCACCACTTATCTTACCAAGGAGGATGTTGCTTAGTTCTTGAAAGGAGAAATGCTTAATATTTCTATTATTCAAGTGTATATGAGGTAATCAAGAATCAAAGTTATGTTCTTTTTTATATCATGATTGTATGATAGTTGTAGTTTGCACATAATGTTTACATTGTCTACTTTTTATAGGGCAACGCAGACTGACTTGGTAGAATTTTGGGATGCTGTTCGTGTTTGTTGGATGTGTCCGGAGAGTACCGCGTATGTGAATGCATTGGAGACGGTAACGACTTACATTCAGTGTGCTCTCACTCGATCCGTCCTTGATGATGCTAGTATCATATTCGCGCCAATCTTTCAAGAGTAATATTCTATTTTAATAGTTTTATAAATGCTGATTGTTTCATGATGTGGTGATTTGATACTAACTTTTGTTATCCAATCTTCCAATAGCCGTCATTGGATGCTCCTTATCATATGTGCCTCGGTAGGGGAGATTTATGTCTTTGATTCCACTAGCCGAAACAAGCAACGAAAGTTAAAGATTAAACCGGTTATGATGGTGTAAGTTGGTTTGATATATCTTAAATGAATTGAAATTTTAGTATAAGGGAAAAAAGTCTCAATCATTTAATTTTGTTGTGTTATGTAGTGCTTTTAGGAGGTTTAGGTTGCGCGGCAACAAAGTTCGGCGAGATAATCTTCTTTGGAATATTCAATTAAACATATATTATTCTCATTATATGATAAATTGTCTCATTTTCTTAAAACTCTTGATAAAGTTCCCACAACACCCACGAGGTGTGGAGTGCGGTTTTTTGTTGTCATGCGTAACATTTTTGACATACTTACTTTATATTACGGTTCGGAGGTTTCAATGAAGTAAGTTTTTGTTCATGACTTACAATTCATTTCACTATTATTAAGCTCTTTAAGACTAACTTTAGTGTATTATTTTCAGGTTTGTCGAAACTTTACATCCCATCCTTACACGGAAGAGCAAATCAATGAGGTGAAAAATAAGTGGGCAAGATACTTTATTGATTATTGCATTGCGTAGTTTCTTTGAGTTTATGTTAATTTGCTTTGTTTCTCTATCTTTACAACGAATTTAGTGTAACTTGTATCAACCAATATGATATTGACTTGTGTATATATATATATATATATATATATATATATATATATATATATATATATATATATATATATATATATATATATATATATATATATATATGTTGGATTTGTATGATATTTATGTTGAATTGAACAGTATTTATTTCTTGTTGAACTTTGTTATTGGATGATGGATGTTGGAAGAAAGTTCGTTGTTGGATGATGGATGTTTTGTTGGAGAAGATGAATGTTGGTTGTTGTTGGTTGTTGGAGGAGATTCATGTATGTTGGATGATTACATGAAGGATGTTGGATCAATTTTGGATGTTGGATGAAATATTGTGCAGGTTATTTCCCAATTATGGGTTTATCCAATTTACAAACGGAGTTCTGCCGAAATTTATACAGAAAATATTATTGCAGTTGCTACATACTGCTTGATGCATACTGTTTCCCTTAATTTTGCAGGTTTGCTTGCTGCATACTGCTATGATTTTTTTTTTAAATAAAGCATATTGCTGCAGTTCTAGGTAGAAACCGCACCAATAGAGCACCTATTGCTGCGGTTTCTACGTACAACGGCAGTAATAGGCTGTATTATTTTATTAAAAAAAACATATTGCTGCGATTTTGTGAAGGAACCGCAGCAATAGGTTTAGCAATAGGTTTAAACCTATTGCTGCAGTTCTTACCTAAAACCGCAGCAATAGGTGATTACCTATTGCTGCGCCTTTAATTGCGGCTCGGCTAAAACCGCAGTAATAGGCCTAAAAATGACCGCAGCAATAAGCAATTATTCTACTAGTGATGAATGATCAATGAACCAAAGATTCAGTTCGGGGATGAGGATACGATTATGATCAGGAATCAAATTCGCCCATCTTTATTAATATAAGTCATGTCAAGATTTATGCAATTCAACAACCACATAATATGTTAAGCAATCTAAAAGTTAATCTATGTCGGTTCGTTAAACACATAAAAGACTAATTTTTGGTGACATGTTATTATGCAATCAAATTACAGGAAACCTAATCCAATTGTCCAACTTATCTAAATTTAGTGTTGGAACATTTATTTAGATATTTGATTAACAAAAATACGCATGTGCGGTGATGAAAGCATTGAAGCATATAAGCATGCATATGAATATGAATAATTTGTAGAAAATAAAATAAAGAGAAGAGTAAAGTTTAGAATATATAAGGAAGCGCTAATTCCTTTAAGATATACTTTATGGTAAATAAATTGTTAGTAACAAAGGAATTAAATTGGAATTGACCCTCAGGTATTATACCTTTGTCGCTTGGGTCTTATGTAACAATCTGTAGGAGGAGCAATCTTGAAGCTTTGAAGTACGAAATTCGGATGTAGTTGGAATGTGTGTTTAAATGTGTGAATGTGTGTTGTTAAGTGTACTGTAAATTCGTGTGGTAAAGCGTATGGAAAGCATTACGAAGTATTAAAGTCGTCGTCAAACCTAAACTATTTATTGGAAAATCAATCCTGGAAATCACGTAGCAAGATAAGAAAAAGTCATGCGCTAGGCGCACAAGTCTTGCTTTCCGAGCATGGAGCATGCACTCCGCGCACAGGCCTTGCGCCTAGCACAGGCTTCGTGCATTAAGCACATGAGCTCTGCGTTTCTAGTTTTTGTTAACTAGC
The DNA here is from genome assembly GCA_947648045.1 of Beta corolliflora. Lineage (NCBI taxonomy): Eukaryota > Viridiplantae > Streptophyta > Magnoliopsida > Caryophyllales > Amaranthaceae > Beta > Beta corolliflora. The sequence goes on from CANSZD010001010.1 coordinate 1,025,304, forward strand.
ATCGATGTTTCGTCAACGCACCAGCATGCGCTTGACGCAACTCATATATGTGCGGTTTTTTATCATTTTAAGATTCTTTTTTTAGTTTTGATAAAATTTATCTTTTGAAATCCGAAAATCAGCTATCTTTAGGAATAAAATTCTGATTTTCTAAATATCCTTTAGAAAATAATTATCGAGAATAATTATCAAGACTATTAGAAAATAATTAATTGGGCCTTTAGAATTGGGCTTGGATTTAATAAATAGATTTTATGTTTTCAAAAAAAATTTGGGCTTACCTCGTTTGATTGCTCTTCCTTTGGACCGGATGATGAGTGAGATTTATCTCACTCCTAGAGTAGTATTAAGGTTATTTTAATTGGTTTATTTCCTTTTTAGTTTCTTTTTCCCTTAATTTGGCCTCTTTTTCCATCTAACTCTCTCTTAGCACATGTGTGTACATGTATTTGCATCCCCCTCCCCTACTCTTCTATTTGGTCTTTGATGTGTAGGAACTCAAGTTTCTACAAGCTTAGAGGGGAGCAAAAAGGAAAGCAAGAAGAAGAAAACGGCAGAGAGCATACAAGCAGCCCGCCCGGACCAGTGGGCCCGCCCGAGCAACTGATCAGCTCGCCCGGGCCAGTGAGCCCGCCTGAGCAATTGATCAGCTCGCCCAGGCTAGTAAGCCCGTTTGAGCGATCAAGCAGCCCGCCCGGGCTCTACATCAGGCAGACTTCCTGCCTTTTCCCTGGAAATTTAGTGCACGCCCGAGGTATAAGACCGGGCCCGTTCAGCCTGCACCGCCCGGGCCGTCCAGCACGCCCGCCCGTGCTACTCTCATATGCCAGCCCGGGCCATTTTAGCCCGCCCGGGCCTGTTTTTGCTAGGCCTTTTTCCGGATTTCTTTTCTTTTACGACATGTGTAATTAGAGGAGGTATAAATACTCCTCTACCCTATTTTGCAAAGGATTCCAGATTTTTAGAACCCTAAATCTTGCTTACTAGTGTAGGAGAGAGAAAACTTGGCTCAAGAGGTGTAATTTGGAGATTGAAAATCAATGAAAAAGTGACAATTTCTTTGAAGTTTCTTGTTTCCTTAGTAATTCTCTCAATCCTTTCTTTCTTTCTCATTGTTTTTATGCATTTCTACTTTGTTAGTTTCATGTTTTCATTGTTTAATCTTCATGCTTAGTAGTTAATCTAGATTAAAGTTTTCATCTATTCTTAGACTCTTCTTGTTTGCTCACTAGATTTTGTTTTGTTTTCACCCTAAAGTATTGATTTTTGGTTTTTTTTTTGCTATTTTTAGATTGGTGATTTATTGCTAGTTTTTCCATGTTTAGGATGTTTGGTAGTATAATGGGTAGCGAGTAGTTCATTAACTAGGATTGGGAGTAGCCCAATCATTGTTTGCATCCTATTTTCATGAGTAGAGTTTATTGGGTTAGTTATGTTTGGGATTTGTGCAATTTCAATCTTTGATGTCGATTGGTGACTTAGTTGATGTGAGCTCCATCATCTTTTGATCCTTTGTTGCCCATTTAATGGTTTACTTTTATGTGGTTGACTTTCATGATCGATTGATTAGTTGTTACACATCACTTGTTGGTTGGTATTAACTTGGGTTTGATTTCAATTCTTAACTTGGCCTAGTTAGGTGGTAACGCCTCGAAATATAGGTTTTGTTGCCATAATTAGGACTCTAAACTCCTTAACAACGATTTTAGAGGTGTTTAAGTTTGTTTATTCCCTTTGCATATCCCCAATGCTTGTCAACCCCCTTATCTCTACTTGGTTGTTGGATGTGAACTATGATTGTGGTGATTTCCCATTCCTAGTGTTTTCCTAATTTGATTTCCATAGTTTTAATCACTTAATTCAACCAAAACTTAACGATTTCTTCGACTTAGCTTACTTGTAGCGATTCTACCTTGGTGAGACCTCCGATCCTTGTGGTTCGATCCTTACTTACCACTTGACTAGTTTAGGTGGATAGTTAGGCTTTTTATTTGACATTAGGGGAGTTAGTAACGACCTAGTTTTTCCCCTGTTCAAATTGGCGCCGTTGCCGGGGATTGGCGTATTTTCATTGAGCAGTAGTTTTGCTTGTGAGTCTAAGTCCTTATTTTCTTTTCTTGTCCTTTTGTTGTTTGTGTGTTGGTGTCCTTTACTTGCTAAAGTTGTTTGAGTACCCCTCTTGAGCCTTGTGGTCTTGTATGTCAAGAAGCAATCGTGCTTTGCCTCTTATTCCATTTGATAGGGAACTTGAGAGAAGCGTAAAAGCTATAAGAAGAGGGTTGAGAGGCGAGAAAGTGCAAGAGCAACCACATCCTACCTTCACTATTGAAAATCCTCGAAGTTCTACTAGTTCATCTAGTTCTGAGGAATTTGAGGAAGAAATGGGGAAGTAAACAACCGGAGTTTGAGAGACTATGGTGCTCCTATGGAATATACTCCAACAAGTGCCATTGTTGCGCCCACCACACAAGCCAACGATTTTGAGTTCAAACCGGCTTTCATTCAACTCATCTCAAACAATCAATTTGGAGGTAGTTGCCATGAATGCCCTCGAGAACACTTGAGGAGATTTACTGAGTTTTGCTCGACGGTGAAGCACAATGGAGTTACACAAGATTACATCCGCTTAAGCATGTTCAAGTTCTCCTTGAGAGATGAAGGATCACGTTGGCTCATGGATTTACCTCCTAACTCACTCACCACACAGGAAGAAGTCACCAAAGCTTTCTTGGGCCAATTTTATTCTTTGCAAAAGACGGCCGAAATGAGAGCTAAGATTATGACATTCAATGAATAAGAAGGTGAGAGTCTAAATGAAGCATGGGAGAGATTCAAAAGCCTCTTGAGGGAGTGTCCACATCATGACATGGGGAAGGAGATGCAACTCCATTGTTTCTACAATGGACTTTCTTCTCACAACAAGATGAGTCTAAACGCGGGAGCGGGTGGACCCATAATGATGAAGGGGGCGGATGAAGTCTTCGAGCAGTTGAACATGTGGTTCAAAATGACCGAGATTGGAACAAAGGGGAGCGCGCTTCAACCTCTAAGAGAGGTGGAAGGTATGAAGTTGATAGCATTGATTTACTTACTTTTAAAGTAGATGCTTTAGTTAATCAATTGAAATCATCTACTATGTCCCCCTCCTCATCTAATGTCTCCATGCTTGGTCATTCCCAAAACCCCAACTCATGTCCCCCTCCTAACATGTCTCATGTGAATAGTTATGAGAACACTCCCCCACTCTGGTCATACTAACATGCCCATGCATTTATTGTTTTGTGATACTTGTGGAGCATATGACCATTATCCTTCCCAATGCAACTTTGTAAACTCTAACATCACTTCTCCTTCCTCCATGGAACAAGTCAATGCCAATTCGACCCCTATTCTAACACCTTTAACCCGGGTTGGCCTCATAACCAGAATTTTGGGTGGAAGAACCAAGGTCAAAGCTCTAATCAAAATGGATTTCAAAATGTAGGTCAAAATGTTAATCAAAGTCAAGGTCAAGGCCAACATGGATACAACCAAGGTCAATACCGTGGTTCGTATCCTAATTAAGGCCAATATTCAAATGCTAGACCTCCCCCGGGGTTTCAAGGAAACCAAAGGCCAAACTACAACTCCGCTCAACAAGCACCTCTTCAATTAGGACCGCCCACCACCACCACCACTAGTCTAGAGAGTATGATGCAAACGTTTATGACTAATCAAGCTAAAGAGACTAGTGAGTTGAGAGAGAGCATAAAACAAATGCAAGTTCACAATAAAATGCTTGAGACTCAATTAGCTCAAATGGCGGGTTCTATGAAAGGTAATTCCACTACCCAACTCCCTAGCCAAGGTGTAAATCCTAATGAACAAGCTCATGCTATAATCACTAGGAGTGGTAGACAATTGGGGGATGTGAGTGTAAATGGGAGTAAGGCAAAGAAAGATGAAAAACAATTGACCAATGACTTGATTGATGATGAGGATGAGAGAGATGATGACCCTCCTACCCCACCACCAAAAGCCAAAGATGATGGACTAGTCACAAGCACCCCACCTCCTTATGTAGCAAAGCTTCCCTACCCAAGTAGGTTTGCTTCTTCTAAACTTGATGACCAATTTGCTAAGTTCCTTGAAGTCTTGAAAAAGCTCCATGTCAATATCCCATTCACCGAAGCACTAAAACAATTGCCAACTTATGCTAAGTTCTTAAAAGAGAGATCTTATCCAAGAAGAGGGACCTAGATAGTGTGGACACCATTAACTTGACCGAGAGTTGTAGTGCTATAATTCAAAACAAGTTACCCACTAAGTTGAAGGACCCCGGTAGTTTCAATATACCATGTGCTATAGGTGACATGACCATTGACCGAGCTTTATGCGACTTAGGAGCTAGTGTTAGCTTGATGCCACACTCCGTTTGTAAAAGATTGAACTTAGGAGAGTTGAAGCCCACTCACATTTCACTTCAATTGGCCGATAGATCGGTTAAGATGCCTATAGGAAAGTTAGAAGATGTCCCCCTTAGGGTGGGGAAGTTCTATATTCCCGTGGACTTTGTGGTGCTTGAAATGGATGAAGATCCAAATGTTTCAATCATCCTAGGTAGACCATTCTTAGCTACGGCGGGGGCAATTATTGATGTTAAAAATGGCAAGCTAACATTGAGAGTAGGAGATGATAAGATTGAATTCAATCTCACAAATCATGAAATGTCCACGATTTACGGATGATTGTTTTAGAGTTGAAACAATTGATTATGATGTTCCCCAACCCATGCATGCTTATGATAATGATTTTCTTGCTCTTGCATTGGTTGATGATGATTGTGGAAGTGATGAGGTGAAGTCAATAGTTGAGCTACTTGACTCCACCCCTACTCTTGAACCATTTGAAGATGTGTTCTTGGCTATTGATGAGAAAGAGGCAAAAATTTCAAAAAGCGATACTAAAGCTCCGGAGGTAGAGTTGAGTCAAGAACAAATCTCCAAATTGCTTGATGTGTTGCGATTGCATAAGAGTGTGTTAGGCTATGCGATTGATGATTTGAAGGGGATTAGCCCAACTCTTTGTATGCATCGTATTCTCTTGGAGGATGATGCTAAACCTTGAAGAGAAAGGCAAAGGAAATTGAATCCTTCCATGATGGAAGTTGTAAAAAAGGAGGTCCTTAAACTACTTGCTTCGGGGATCATCTATCCTATTTCGGATAGTAAGTGGGTATCCCCGGTGCAAGTAGTCCCTAAGAAGGGGGGGATGACGGTGATTCGCAATGATGTTGGCGAACTCATCCCCACTAGGACCGTTACGGGGTGGAGAATGTGCATTGATTATCGAAAACTAAATGTCTCCACCCGGAAGGATCATTTTCCATTGCCTTTCATTGATCAAATGTTGGAAAGATTAGCGGTGCATAACTATTTTTGTTATCTTGATGGTTACTCCGGGTTCTTTCAAATCCCCATTCACCCGGAGGATCAAGAAAAAACGACTTTCACTTGCCCTTATGGTACCTATGCTTATCGTAGGATGCCATTTGGGCTATGTAATGCACCGGCAACTTTCCAACGTTGTATGATGACAATCTTTGCCGACATGATTGAAGATACCATGGAAGTTTTTATGGATGATTTTTCCGTATGTGGTTCTTCATTTGATGCTTGCTTATCTAACCTCACTCAATGTTTGGAGAGATGTGAGAAATCCAACCTTGTCCTTAATTGGGAAAAATGTCACTTTATGGTTCAAGAAGGCATTGTTCTTGGGCATAAAGTGTCATCCCAAGGAATTGAAGTGGATAAGGCCAAGGTTGAGGTGATTGAGAGACTTCCACCCCCAACTACGGTTAAGGGGGTGAGATCTTTTCTAGGCCATGCCGGTTTCTCTACGGAGGTTTATTAAAGATTTCTCTAAAATCACCAAATCTCTCACCGCTCTTCTCCAAAAGGAGAGTGAGTTTGTATTTGATGATGTGTGCCTAGATGCTTTTTGTAGGATTAAAGAAGCTCTCACCTCCGCTCCAATTGTCCAACCACCGGAGTGGACACTTCCCTTTGAACTCATGTGTGATGCAAGTGATAATGCAATTGGAGCGGTCCTTGGTCAAAGGAAAGAAGGGAAGACTCATGTCATCTACTATGCTAGCAAGACCCTCAATGATGCACAACGCAACTACACTACTACCGAGAAGGAGTTGTTGGCGGTGGTGTATGCCTTTGAGAAGTTTAGATCATACCTTGTTGGGTCCAAGACTATTGTGTACACCGATCATTCGGCACTCAAGTACTTGATGTCTAAGAAAGATGCTAAACCAAGGTTGATTTGATGAGTCTTGCTTCTTCAAGAATTTGACATAGAGGTGAGAGACAAGAAAGGATGTGAGAATGTTGCTGCGGATCACCTCTCTAGATTGGAGCCAATGGAACTTGGTATGGATGATGCTCCCATTAATGAAGACCTTCGTGATGATGCCTTGTATGCTATTGAGGGCAAGGACCTCCCTTGGTTCGCTGATATTGTGAATTTCTTAGCTTGTGGTGCAATTCCCCCCGAATTTACACCACAACAAAGGCGCAAGCTCAAGCATGATTCAAGGTATTACATATGGGATGAGCCCTTGCTTGACAAGAGGTGTTCCGATGGCTTATATAGGAGGTGTGTTCCTAATGAATAGATGAAAGGAGTTCTTGAGATGTGTCATTCTTCCCCTTATGGAGGACACATGGGATCAAACAAGACCGCCGCCAAGGTTCTTCAAAGTGGTTTGATTTGGCCCACTCTCTTCAAGGATTCATGGGCTTTTGTCAAAACTTGTGATCATTGTCAAAGAACCGGGAATATTTCCAAGAGGGATGAAATGCTTCAAAATTCAATCCAAGAGCTTGAGGTATTTGATGTGTGGGCTATTGACTTTATGGGACCCTTTCCCTCCTCTTGTGGCAACCTCTACATTCTTCTTGCGGTGGATTATGTCTCCAAATGGGTTGAATGTCTTGCAAGCCCCACCAATGATTCAAAGGTCGTGACTAAGTTGTTCAAAAAGACTTTTTTCCACGATTTGGTGTGCCCAAGGCCATTATAAGTGATGGGGGTTCCCATTTTGCTAAGAAGTCATTCCAAGGTCTCTTAGCTAAATATGGTGTTCACCATAGGGTTGGTCTCTCTTACCACCCTCAAACAAGTGGGCAAGCCGAAGTGTCAAATAGAGAGATCAAGTTGATCCTATAAAAGACCGTGGATAGGAATAGAAAGGATTGGTCACTCAAGCTTGATGATGCACTATGGGCCTATCGAACCGCCTTCAAGACTCCCATTGGCACTACTCCATACAAGTTGGTGTATGGGAAGTCTTGCCACCTTCCGGTGGAACTTGAGCACAAGACTCATTGGGCAATCAAGGCCCTTAACTTTGATTTGAAGAGTGCGGGTGACAAGAGACTCCTTGATCTTAATGAGCTTGAAGAACTCTGCATGGAAGCTTATGATTGTGCAAGCATATACAAAGCTAGGAGCAAAGATTGGCATGACAAGCACATTGTTAAGAAGGAGTTCCATGTTGGTGACCAAGTCCTCCTCTACAACTCACGATTGAAGCTCTTCCCCGGAAAGCTCAAATCAAGATGGAGTGGCCCTTATGAAGTTAAGGAAGTCTTTCCTTATGGCTCGGTCACCATCTCTTGTCCAAGCCAAAGCCCATTCAAGGTCAATGGGCACCGATTGAAGAAATACTATGGTGATGCCTTTGTTAGAGCAATCTCTACTACCATCCTTGGGGATTTCACCCCCCCCTCCTACCACTTGAAGCACACATTTCACTATGGTCAAGCTAAAGACCTTAAAAACAAGCGCTTTTTGGGAGGCAACCCAAATTCCTACTCTCTCCCTTTCATCACTTTCTTTTCATTCTCAATTTATTTCTACTTTTATTTTATTTTATATATTTTTTTATTAATTTTTTATTTTCCTCACTAACTCTTGTTTTTATTGGTGTAGGTACTTCTTAAAAAAAAAAAAAAAAGGTAGAAAAGAGGCAAAGAAAGAAGTAAAAAAAAAGGAAGGCCAAGGATCAAACGAGCTCGCCCGAGCTCACGAAGACCCGCCCGAGCTAGGTCGCCCGCCCGGGCTGATAACCTGCTCGCCCGGGGGAAACTTCTTGGGGCTTACTGCCTTTTTCTGAAAAATGATGCACGCCCGAGGTACTAGACCGGGCCCGTGCACCCTGCACCGTCCGGTCTTTGAACAAAGCTCGCTCGAATTTGGTCGCTTCGCCCGCCCGGGCCATGTATCCCAGCCGAAAAAAAAAAGGAGGCTCGTGCCTCTTTCTTTCTTCCTCTCTTTTCCATTTTCTCACATTCTCTCACTCATCTCTCTCATTCTCTCACTCATTTCCCACTCAAAAACCCTCAAACCCTCACATTTCAAACTCTCAAATCCTCATTTTTCAATCAAATCCACTCATTTAAACCACAAAATCACCACATTTTTCATCTTCTTAACAAAAATCCCAACAAATTTCACTCTTTAACTCACAAAATCCCCATATTTCACAAACCCTTAAACCTCAACTTTCTCTCTCCTCCATTAACACTCAAGGAAGCTTCAAAGGTAGAAGAGCATCACATTTTGGGCTAAAGGAACAAGATTTTGCAAGGCTTTAAGGAATTTCTCCATTGTTGGGTAACAAATTCCTCTAACTCTTGCTTATTTTCATTTCTTTTTCTCAATATACTAGTTATAATCTAGTTTTTCCCCATTATTGTTGCTGCCCTTGATTGTGGTGTAGGATAGTTGATTAGTTGAGATTATTATGCCACATTAGATAATTGTTTGTGATTTGATTGTGGTATTAGTTGTGATTTACTTGTGGTATTAGTTGTGGATTAATCCTTAATTAGTCTTTCTTATTTCTTTATACTCTCTTCTTAGTTGTGAAATAATTGTTGGCTTTGTGTGGTTTACTTGTGGATTAGTTGGAATTTTTATTAGAGATTTGTTGCAATTGTGGATTGGTGTTTGTGTTTTTGTTTCGCTTTGTAAGTTTGATATTGTACTTGTTCAGTTAATTTGTGCTTGCAATTTGACAATTAGCTTTACGCGATTAAACAACCTTGACATTGTAGTTAAACGAAAATTTTACGATTTTCGATTTTCGTAACAATGTCAAGGTCGTCTAAAAGTCGTAAATCTAATTCCGCTCAAGATGCGACCACAAATTCTCAACAACAGGACTCCTCCCAACCATGGAGGAGATTCAATATTACACTTACCAGCAGCCATGAGAAGCACCTTTTTCGGACGCACATCAAACGTGATTTTAGACCAACAAAATTTTACCATCAACGCTCATGCACTGCATTGGGCATTGATGAAGATGTGCGTTTGTTGTGTGCACGAATTGGGTGGACTTCATTCTTGGGCAAATCTGCTCCCACTTACCCCTCACTTGTATGTGAATTTTTAAGTACATTATCACGTGATACGGATGATGAGATGGGCGAGACCCTAATTCGTTTCCGTCTCTTTAATGCGGATTACGATATGTCACTTGCAGATTTAAATAAATGTTTTGGGTGGGATCCTAATTCCCCTATGGGAACGGATTTAAATACCCTCGACGGTAATTTGGAGAGATTTTGGGGCCGCATTACAGGTTCCCCGCTCTATTTCGATCGGAGTCATGAGAAATCATCCTCCATTATCCATCTTGCGATGCGCTACGTGCATCGCATGATGGTATATGCGGTCTATGGCCGTTCCGAAGTAGGTGCGGCAAGTGAACATGAAATGCCGGCCCTTTGGTTGTGCACCCAAGAGCACCAAGACCCACCCCCCCATAAACTTTGCCGAGCATTTTGTAGTTCGGATGATACAACACCGAGACGGCACCCCACACCGATCCGGCATTGTTATGGGGGGAATGATTACACTTATTGCCCATCATTTGGGTCTTAGTCAGGAGCTTGCTACTCTATCCCCTGTTTCAACGGATGTCTTCCTAAACATCCGGCAATTGCGGGTGATGAATTTCATTCGCGAAGGCGGCAGTGGCAACCGTCCCTACATCCTTTTGGTAGGGTCGGAGAAAATCTCATGGTGCCGCCTTCCTAACCCTTCTATAACCTCTATTACGCGAGACACGCCCAACCCCTATTACATTGATAGAACCATTAGGGATCAAGGGCCGCAGGAACCCCAAGGAGGTGGTGATGATAGTCCACCTCCACGACACCTTCCCTCCCGAGCCGGCCCCACTGCTACCCGTGCCGGCTCATCCTCCGGCCAAGGTGAGCCCTCTTTTGACATGTCTTCAATAGAGGCTCACCTAGCCAACCTCGCATTGTCCCAATCCCAAGGGTTTGGTCACCTCAATGACCAATACCAAAGGATGAGACAAGACATTGACACTATCATGCTCCAACAAAATAAAATTTTTCATAATCATGTGGAGCAAGGTCTAGTTGAGCCATTTGTCAACTACCCCAACATGCCTCCCCAATATGGGCCGGTTCCGGGGTGGAACAATGGTCAACCGACCTACCCCTTTTGGCCCCCTCATCCACCACCATATGACTACACGGTGTCGGGTGGGACCGATCCAAGGGGCGATCCTTCCTACCCTTATGATGATCCTACATTTGATGGAGGTTGGTCCCCCCATGGTCCTCCCAAGTCCCAACTACCGGGCGATGACCCGGTGGATGAGGATTAGGATCCTCATCGTCTTTCCCCCGCCCTCCCCCCATGTCTATGCTTGGCACACCGAGGACGGTGTTTTTGATAAGTTTGGGGGGGTTGCTTTCACTTATTATTGAAAGGGTGGGGATGTTTAAAAAAAGGGTAGTGAATGACTAAGTGTCTAGAGGGTAGGTTTAATTTTTGGGGTGTACTTCATGAGGGTTAGAATTGCTTGATGTTTAGTGTTGATATTTGATGAGTGATGTTTGAGTCTGATAATGTGAGTACAAAAAAAAAAAAAAAAACAACAAAAAAAACGTGTGAATCAAGGCAACCTTTTCTTTTATTTATTTCTTGTGCTCTTGAATTGAGAATAATATCATTGAAACTCCACTCTTTTGAATGCTTTTATTCCTAGATATTAAAAGTCCGCATGCTTTGAGATGTTTATGGTTGATTTTAAGATACTATATTCTAAGGTAGTAGTTAGAACTTTTTGAGAAGCACAAGACCTTAATTCATGGATTGTGTTATGATGGTGTTGCTCTCTCTAGTGGATTTGAAACCTAAAAGAGTAGTATTTGCTTGATAATCTCATGTGAGGACTTTCAAAAAGCCCCAACATCTATTTTGAGCGGCATGGATCCTCGACATTACATACTTTTATCGAGAACTTGGCTCCAATCTATCCAGGATCGCTACCGAACCACTCAAGGGAAAGATAAAGGCGTTCTTTTTGGTGACTATTTTTATTTTTTATAGTTTTAAGCCCGTTATTTTCGTTTCTTTTTCTTGGTTTTGTTTTTATTTGCAATTGCCCTTCCTCTTAACCCTTCGAGCCTTATCCTTTTCTTTGGTTACCTCAATACAAGCCAATTGCCTTCTTATTTTGTTTTTCACCCTTGTAGTGAATAGTGAAGTTAGAGCGATTGTGTTGAACAATATTTGAAAAAAAATGGGGAAAAAGAAAAATGATGAGATTCTTATGGTATAGTGGGATTTTTGTGTATATTTTCGAATAAATGCAATTGCAATTTCATAGAAAAAGCCACCCAAAGTCAAAGAAGGCGGGGAAAATGAAAAAGATAAAAAAAAAGATAAAAAAAGAAGAAGAAAATCCAAAAATAGTTCATTATTGTCATGTTTGTGAATAAGTTTGGGGGGAACCTTATCCCTAGATGGTTGAGTATGATTTGTGATTTATGGCTATTTAGCTCTTTCACTCCTACTAAGACTTCACTATTTTAGGATTGAGCACCACTATCCAAATTTATTCACACCCTTTACTCCTAGCCTACGTTACCACCTTAAAAAGTCCATTTGACCTTAGAGGGTTGAGTCATTGTCGGTGGCGGAAGATTGGAGTCAAGCCCATTGAGCGAGTGTGTCATGTCGAGATTTCGAGTAACCTTCTCCTATTCTATTTCTTGTTACATTTATCGGCTCCATTCTTCGGAGTTTAGAGAAGCTACCTTAAATGGTGAATTTGAAACTAGTTGAGAGAACGCAGTATGTATGGTTGTAGAATTTGAGGAAATGTGCTCTATCTAGTTATCTATGCTTAGTGTATGGTATGTTTTAATCAACCTATGAACATCTTTGAGCATGCTTACTTTTAGTGTTTAGAAATTCTTGCATCCATTTGTGTTTGCTCCTTTTCAAAATCTCACTTAAGAGTGCCTTCCTTTTTATTTTCTTTTGGTTTTCTTTGGTTTATTTATTTTTGGTTTGCCTTGAATTCTAAAATCTAGAGTTATGGGTCAAACTCTTAGAAAACCCTTACGAGAGCATTACTCGTCCTCATTGGCAACTTTGGGGTTTAAATGGCTTGTCACTTATGCTAAAAGTGACCGTGATTCCTACGAAAATGAGTTAGTGTATATAGTTTCTTTGTTTTACCTTAAGTCTGATTTGTCTCGGTTGATTTTGCCTTGCTATCTTCGTTGGGTCATTTCCTTCCCTCCTATTTCTTTTTGCACTTTGCTTGAGGACAAGCAAACACTCAAGTTTGGGGGAAGTTGATGAGTGAGATTTATCTCACTCCTAGAGTAGTATTAAGGTTATTTTAATTGGTTTATTTCCTATTTTAGTTTCTTTTTCCCTTAATTTGGCCTCTTTTTCCATCTAACTCTCTCTTAGCACATGTGTACATGTATTTGCATCCCCCTCCCCTACTCTTCTATTTGGTCTTTGATGTGTAGGAACTCAAGTTTCTACAAGCTTAGAGGGGAGCAAAAAGGAAAGCAAGAAGAAGAAAACGGCAGAGGAACCCGCCCGAGCATACAAGCAGCCCGGGCCAGTGAGCCCGCCCGGGCCAGTGAGCCCGCCCGAGCAACTAATCAGCTCGCCCGGGCCAGTGAGCCCGCACGAGCAACTGATCAGCTCGCCCGGGCTAGTAAGCCCGTCTGAGCGATCAAGCAGCTCGCCCGGGCTCTACATCAGGCAGACTTCCTGCCTTTTCCCTGGAAATTTAGTGCACGCCCAGGGTATAAGGCCAGGGCCCGTTCGCTGCCTGCCAGGGCCGTCCGGCCACGCCCGCCCGAGCTACTCTCATATGCCCGCCGGGGCCTGTTTTCGCTGGGCCTTTTTCCAGATTTCTTTTCTTTTACGATATGTGTAATTAGAGGAGGTATAAATACTCCTCTACCCTATTTTGGAAAGGATCCCAGATTTTTAGAACCCTAAATCTTGCTTACTAGTGTAGGAGAGAGAAAACTTGGCTCAAGAGGTGTAATTTTGAGATTGAAAATCAATGAAAAAGTGACGATTTCTTTGAAGTTTCTTGTTTCCTTAGTAATCCTCTTAATCCTTTCTTTCTTTCTCATTGTTTTTATGCATTTCTACTTTGTTAGTTTCATGTTTTCATTGTTTAATCTTCATGCTTAGTAGTTAATCTAGATTAAAGTTTTCATCTATTCTTAGACTCTTCTTGTTTGCTCACTAGATTTTGTTTTGTTTTCACCCTAAAGTATTGATTTTTGTTTTTTTTTGCTATTTTTAGATTGGTGATTTATTGCTAGTTTTTCCATGTTTAGGATGTTTGGTAGTATAATGGGTAGTGAGTAGTTCATTAACTAGGATTGGGAGTAGCCCAATCATTGTTTGCATCCTATTTTCATTAGTAGAGTTTATTGGGTTGGTTATGTTTGGGATTTGTGCAATTTCAATCTTTGATGTCGATTGGTGACTTAGTTGATGTGAGCTCCATCATCTTTTGATCCTTTGTTCCCCATTTAATGGTTTACTTTTATGTGGTTGACCTTCATGATCGATTGATTAGTTGTTACACATCACTTGTTGGTTGGTATCAACTTGGGTTTGATTTCAATTCTTAACTTGGCCTAGTTAGGTGATAACGCCTCGAAATATAGGTTTTGTTGCCATAATTAGGACTCTAAACTCCTTAACAACGATTTTAGAGGTGTTTAAGTTTGTATGTTTCATCATTAGGTACTACATGGGGAGACACGATTTTATGTCTACACCCTTCACCATGGTCATGTCTCCAACCTTTATCAACTAAACACATAACCTCCCTCTCCTTTTAAGCTACCTTACTAGAAGTACATTTGACATCAATATACAAGGCAAGCAAAAAAATTTGAAAAAAGCAACATCAAATAATTTTTTTAAAAAAATGCAAATAAAAAGAAAGAAAAAAAGAGAAAGCAAAAGAAAAATGAAAGAAAAGAATAGAAGTGTTGCAAATAAGCTAACTCTAATTTGTCAAATGTATTTTTTGTCTAAATCCCTTATAAACCTTCAATTTCATCAAAGACCTTGACCTCTAAAACTAAGCATCAAACTATACCCTTATCATAAACAATTCATCACAACCATATCACATCCCAATAAACCATAAGACAAACCAAAGCTCACTAGATTGAAAACCCAAAAGGGCGACTTAGGCAAAAGTCAAGCCATCTTATCTTTCATTAGCCTGAACTATGAATGGTGTGAATCTGCTGAAGATACGTAGGAAACATCACCGGCCATGAGGTCAGAACGCTTCAAACAAAACCTACATCAATATCTACCTCTTTTAAAAGACCTCTTCCAAATCAATGCCAAAATTGTTGCACGTGGCTGGAAGCAAAATGTCCGGCCACCAATTAACAATGTTAAGAGCTAAGACTAGATCGATTCCATTATTGATACGTAGTCAACCTTTTTTTAGGCCCGACCATTACATTTCAAAAATATATTTTAAGGCTCTCTTAGGCCCATGGGAAAAGATTATCACCAAATCATGAATTTTCAGTGCTCATCCTATCCTTAGAACTAGATTGGGATTTAAACCTTACATCATTAGCCTACCTTATCCCGTGAGTCACTTCATTATGGCTCCGCCTTTTTATTTTTCTTATTTCCTTCCACTTTATCAACAACATTATAACCTTATAAGCCAACCATAGCATATCCTTTAAATGCTCAGCGCTATAACCGCACCTCACCCTTTGAGCGTTCCTTTCTTTGGCCTTAGCCTCTTCTCCTTTTCACCTTAGGAACCCTATATGGAATCCTTGGTCGAAACTTCCACTTAGTGTGACAAGATATCTTCAGAATCAGACTCTATTTTTTTCGGAGTCCCGACAGAAGATCATGGGCTCCATGTCTATTTCGTTAAAGGCTTCGTTAAGAGTCCATACTAAAGATCATGGGCTCTAGGCCCAAACGAGAACATAATACGAGATCATAATTACTTATGGGCTCCCATAGGCTCGTAGCAAACTCGACGATTTATTCTATAAAATATCACGAATCAGCAGGCATAACCTACATGGATAATCCTTGGGGGCTTCCCATTTCTCCTCTTTCAAAAACTATTTTTTAAGAGAAAGTTTTGAGCATTTAGATGAACAACAAAGCATAGTATCTCTGCACTAACATCATATCTCAACATTAGTGTCATATCTTTGCATTTGCATTACATATGTGCATTTTAGCATTACACAAATATTGAGTCAAGCATTGCATGCATCTTTCATCCTTGGTCCTAGGATCCTAGCATCAGTCATAGACACACACACATACAGGCGCACACACTAACAACTTTGAGTCTATAGTATTAGATGTCACTCTTTATAGGTCCAATCATTTCCTATCCTGACGTAGGAAGGTTAGCGGATAAGTTCGACGAAGAAGTTCGTCAAAATAGCCTGAAATGATTTGTACTAGTCAGGCCTCCGGAGTCCGATTGCTTATTATAATACCTTTCTGGAAGCGAAATGGGCCAACGAGTCAAACTCATCGCTACCCGTGACCGATAGGCTTTTTAAGCCATCCGAGTTCGTTTAGGGCCTGAAAACAGCATTTTAATTATTTCCGGATTTTATTATTTCCTTATTTTCGTATTAAGGTTTTGTTTCAAGTATTTAAACATTATTAGGTCATTATTTGGAGGCAGTTTTTTCATCTTTAATAATATTTCAGAGTTTTACTCTTTTCTGGTGGATTCCGGAGTTTCTACAGATTTATCGCTTGTAAATCTGTTCGTTCTTGTTAAAGATTAGGGCTTGCTTTTCTTTGAATTTTCCGAATGCATCAGGTGGTATCAGAGCAGGCTTTCTCCTATTTCTTTTCGTATCTTGAACAGCCATGGGAGAACCAGTGACCAGAGCAGATCTTGAAGGAATTACCGCGGCTTTTACCACGGCCCTTACTGCTTTGACTGATCAGATGACTGCGTTAATTAACTACGCAGATGAACAACATGCAGAACAATATTAATCAAGGAGGAGACAATATTAATCAAGGAGGAGACAGGAGAGGGGAACAGAATACAGTTCCACGGGGAAGAGGCAAACGAACTGTCATGGCAGATAGTTCGAGTTCTGAGGAAGAAGATCCTTTCGAAGAAGAACGTAGCGATGAAGGTAATCATTATCATAAACATGATTATCGAGTGAAAGCAGATATTCCTTTGTTTTATGGAACCATGGGAGTAGAGGAATTTCTGGATTGGCAGATTGATGTCGATAGATTCTTCGAAGTCATGGAGGTTCCTGAAAATAAACATGTTAAGATGGTGGCGGTTAGGTTAAAGAGCACCGCTGCTATTTGGTGGGATAAGCTGGTCAAACAGAGGCAGAGACAAAGGAAGGGGCCAGTTAAGACCTGGCGACGAATGAAATAGTTAATGTTGGAGCGGTTTTTACCGGAAGCTTATGAGCATATTCTATATAAGATGTATATAGAATGTGTTCAGGGAAAGAGAACTGTGACGGAATATACAGCAGAATTCCTGCGATTTTCTGAACGCAATGACTTAGGAGAATCCGAGAATCAGAAAGTGGCTCGATATGTTAGTGGTTTGAAGAATTCCCTGCAAGAGAAGATGGGCTTGCAAACTGTGTGGACTGTTGCTGAGGCATCTAGTTTGGCTTTAAAGGCGGAGCAGATAGAGAAATCCCCTCGAAATTTCTCATCTTTTAAAAGATACTCACCCTAGAGTAATTTTGATACTGGCGGCGAGAAGGAGAAGAGTGTCGTGACTAAGGATTCTGGCGCTGCAAATAAAGGAGGTTCTAGTAGTGCACCGCAAGGAAAGTCAACTGTCTAGAAGCAAAACAATCCTTATACCAAGCCAAGTGGAGACACTTGCTATCGTTGTAACGGCAAAGGTCACCGATCGAATGTTTGCCCAACTCGGAGAGTCACTGCTGTCTTAGAAGGAGATGGAGAGGAGCTTGAAGGAGAGGACGATGAGTATGCAGATGTGGAGTTTGCAGAGGAGGAATCTGACGACAAAATTAACTTTGTGCTGCAAAGGGTCCTGTTAACTTCTAGAGATGAGGGACGGCATAGAAGAATCCGTTTAAGACTCATTGTTCCATTCGGAACAAGGTCCGCAACTTGATTGTGGATAATGGAAGCACGGAGAATCTCGGTGTCCCAAAAGCGGTAGAATATTTGAAGCGCCCACATAACCCCATGAGAAGCCATACACCTTGGTGGTCGCCAAGGGGTCACAAGTTCGGGTCACAATGACTTGCAGAGTTTCCATCTCCATTGGGAAACACTACAAGGAAGAGGTAATTTGTGATGTTCTTGATATGGATGTTTGTCATATTTTACTTGGTAGACCTTGGCAGTTTGATAATGATGTGACTTATCGGGGAAGGGATAATGTGATGATGTTTACTTGGGGATCCCATAAAATTGCCATGGCTCCTGTTTTGAATTTTGACCATAAAGCAGGGGGGAAGAAAACCCGGTTTCTTAGTAATGACTTACAATGACGAGAGAACTTGATGATCTTTGTAAAATAAACCGATTTTTTTACGTCCAATAGTGGTTAAAGGGTTGTTAAGTCTTCGCAAAAGAAGAAACCTCGATTCCTGTAGAAGTATTGGAGATATTAGGGGCTTTCAAAGAATTAATTGCTGATGAGTTACCGAATGATTTACCTCCCATGCGTGACATACAACATCAGATTGATTTGATTCCTGGTTGTAGCCTACCAAACCTTCCCCACCATCGTATGAGTCCTAAAGAGAATGAGATTTTGAGGGAGCAGATTGAGGATTTGTTGAAGAAAGGGTTCATTCGGGAGAGTATGAGTCCCTGTGCAGTTCCTGTTCTTTTAGTCCCTAAGAAAGGAAATCAGTGGCGGATGTGTGTTGACAGTAGGGCCATCAATAAGATAACTATTAAGTATCGCTTCCCTATCCCCCGATTAGAGGATATGATTGATGAATTGTCAGGTTCTAAGGTGTTTTCGAAGATAGATTTGCGTAGTGGATATCATCATATTCGAATTCGACCCGGAGATGAGTGGAAGACAGCTTTTAAGAGCAAGGATGGATTGTATGAGTGGTTAGTGATGCCATTCGGTTTGTCAAACGCACCTAGCACTTTCATGCGGCTGATGAATCGATTCCTTTGTCCTTTTACTGGCTCTTTTGTAGTGGCTTATTTCGATGATATTTTTTGATTTACAGCAAGAACAAGAAAGATCATTTGGAGCATGTGAATCAGGTGCTGCAAGTCTTATAAGAGAACAAACTGTACATTAATCTGAAAAAAGTGCACATTTTGTACCAACAAATTGCTCTTCTTGGGCTTTGTTGTTGGTGCCGAAGGAATTCAGGTGGATGAAGAAAAGGTGAGTGCAATCAGAGATTGGCCCACACCTACATCACACTACAAAAAAACGCTCGTATAGCGACGGAGTTTTAGAAACGGATTTGTATCCGTTTCTAATTTAGAGACGGAAAATTAATAATCCGATTCTAAAAAAATATAGGGACGGATTTTAAAATCCGTCTCTAAATCCCTAAGTTAGAGACGGATTTTAAAATCCGTCCCTAAGTTAGAGACGGATTTATAAAATCCGTCCCTAAGTTAGAGACGGAATTATAAAATCCGTTTCTGGTGTGTTTTACCAATTTTTCCAGACTTTGTCAAAAATTTAGATCTACTTTAGAGACGGATTTTCAAATTAGTCTCTAATTTAGAGACGAATTTGAAAATCCGTCTCTAATTTAGAGACGGATTTTTGAATTCCGTCTCTAAATTAGAGACGGATCTTTGAATTCCGTCTCTAATTTAGAGACGGATCTTTAAAATTCCGTCTCTAAATAAGAGACGGATTTTAAAATTCCGTCTCTAATTTAGGGACGGATTTACAAAATCCGTCTCTAATTTAGGGACGGATTTTCAAATTCAGTCCCTAAGTTAGTCAAGTAGATATGTTTTAAAATGCACTTTCAAATCCGTCTCTAAATTAGAGACGAAAATTCAAATTCGTCTCTAAATTAGAGACGAAAATTCAAATCCGTCTCTAAATTAGAGATGGATTTTCATTTGATCTCTAAATTAGAGACGGATTTGAAAATCCGTCTCTAATTTAGACAAGTAGATATTTTTTATAATGCACTTCAGAGACAGAAATTCAAATCCGTCTCTAAATTAGAGATGGAAATTCAAATTTGTCTCTAAATTAGAGACGGATTTTTAAGATCTGTTTCTAATATTTCTTTCAATTATTATCAATTCCACACGTAAAAGTAAACAAGTAGTACTTGGTGTAGTTGGTATGAGTTTCTCCTTGTGACTTAGAGGTTACAGGGTTCGATTCCTACCAATTGCGGTTCTTGAGAATGGGGATTCCCCTTACCCATTTCCACTTGCTTCCAAGAGCCTTGCCTACAAAGCCGAGACCGGGTTGACCGGAGCGAGGTTCCGAACCGAGTGAGATTGTGAACCGGTAGTGGACCAGGGTTGAACCGAACAACTAACACAATAGGTGATTTTAAAAAAACCATTCCTAAACTTAGAGACGGATTTCAAAAATCCGTCTCTAAAATTAGAGACGGATTTTTGAAATCCGTCTCTAAAATTAGAGACGGATTTTTGAAATCCGTCCCTAAACTTAGAGACGGATTTTGAAATCCGTCCCTAAACTCAGAGACGGATTTTGAAATCCGTCTCTAATTTTTTGCTACGGAATTAGAAACGGATATTATTCCGTCGCTAAATTAGAGACGAATATTTGGGATTCCGTCTCTAAGTTCGTTTAGCGACGAGGACTTTAGTAACGGACATAATGCGTCTCTAAATCCGTCTCTGAGTACATATAGCGACGGATTTTGACGATTTAGAGACGGATTATGTCCGTCGCTATAGAGTGATTTTTTTGTAGTGATCAGTGACTGAAGTTCGTAGCTTCCATGGTCTGGCAACTTTTTACAGGAGATTCATCAGAGATTTCAGTACCATTACTGCACCGATAACTGAATACTTGAAGAAAGGAAAGTTCCATTGGGGAGATGAGCAGGAAAGATGTTTTTCTTTGATTAAAGAGAAACTTTGTAGTGCCCCAGTACTAGCCTTCCTGATTTTGATAAGGTGTTTCAAGTTGAATGTGATGCCAGTGGGGTGGGCATTGGAGCTGTTCTGTCTCAAGAGAAGAGGCTCGTGGCTTAATTCAGTGAAAAATTGAGTGACGCTAGGCAGAAATGGAGTACTTATGATCAGGAGTTCTATGCGGTGTTTAGGGCACTGCGTCAGTGGGAACATTATCTGGTTCAGAGGGAGTTCATTCTCTTCACTGACCATCAGGCACTAAAGTTCCTTCATAGCCAAAAAGTGATCAATAAGATGCATGCTCGGTGGGTGAGTTTTCTGCAACAATTCCCTTTCATCATACAACATAAATCTGGCGCTTTGAACAAGGTGGCAGATGCGTTGAGTAGGAGAGCTTCCTTACTCATCACTTTAGCTCAAGAGATCGTGGGTTTTGAATGCTTGAAGGAGTTGTATGAAGATGATGCTGAGTTTAAGGAGTTATGGGCCAAGTGCAGCAATGGGCATCCTAGCGCGGACTTCCATATTCGAGATGGCTACCTTTTTCGAGGTGATCAGTTGTGCATCCCTTGTTCTTCCTTGCGCGAAAAGTTGATCATGGATCTTCATGGAGGTGGCCTTGGGGGTCATTTGGGGAGGGACAAGACCATTGTGGGTTTAGAAGAGAGGTTTTATTGGCCTCACTTGCGGAAAGATGATGGCGCCATAGTCCGCCGATGTCATGTTTGTCAAGTGTCCAAAGGTCAGTCTCAAAATACTAGTCTTTATATGCCTTTACCTATTCCTGATGACATTTGGCAAGATCTGGCGATGGATTTTGTGTTGCGTTTGCCTCGTACTCAACGAGGCGTGGATTGTTTTTGTGGTTGTTGGCCAGATTCTCCAAGATGTCCCATTTCATTGCTTGTAAGAAGACTGCTGATGCTTTAAATGTGGCCAAGCTTTTCATCAGGGAGGTGGTCAGACTTCATGGTGTTCCTACCTCTATCACTTCGGATAGGGACACCAAGTTTCTTAGCCATTTTTGGATCACTCTTTGGAGGATGTTTGGGACGGCGCTGAACAGGAGTTCTACAACTCATCCACAGACAGATGGTCAGATTGAAGTCACTAACAGGATACTGGGGAATATGATTCGCAGTGTTTGTGGTGACAAACCAAAACAGTGGGATTTGGCTTTACCTTAGGTGGAGTTTGCTTACAACAGTGTTGTACACTCGGCCACAGGGAAATCACCATTTTCTGTGGTTTACACCTCTGTTCCCAGGCATGTGGTTGATTTGATTAAGCAACCTAGGAGTCCTGGAGTTAGTGTGGCTGCTGGAAATATGCAGAAGAGATTGTCGCTATCAAGGAAATTGTGAAGGCTAAGTTACAAGCTACTGGGCAGAAAAATAAAGCTGCTGCTGATAAACACAAGAGAGTCAAGCTTTTCAGTGTAGGAGATGATGTGATGGTGTTTTTGCGCAAAGAGAGGTTCCTCAATGGCACCTACAGTAAGTTGAGGCCACGTAAGTATGGCCCGTTCAAGGTGACTCGCAAGATTAATGACAATGCCTACGTGGTAGCTCTTCCGGCTGATATGAACATCTCCAACACTTTCAATGTGGCTGACATTTATGAGTACCATGCAGATGAGGCTCTTTATGAAGATACGAACTCGAGGTCGAGTTCTTTGGAGGTGGAGGAGACTGACGTAGGAAGGTTAACGGATAAGTTCGACGAAGAAGTTCGTCAAAATAGCCTGAAATGATTTCTACTAATCAGGCCTCCGGAGTCCGATTGCTTATTATAATACCTTTTTGGAAGCGAAACGGGTCAACGAGTCAAACTCACAGCTACGTCGTGACCGATAGGCTTTTTAAGCTATCTGAGTTCGTTTAGGGCCCGAAAACAGCATTTTAATTATTTCCGGATTTTATTATTTCATTATTCTCGTATTAGGGTTTTCTTTTAAGAATTTAAACATTATTAGGTCATTATTTGGAGGCAGTTTTTTCATCTTTAATAATATTTCAGAGTTTTTACTCTTTTCTAGTGGATTCCGGAGTTTCTACAGATTTATCGCTTGTAAATCTGCTCGTTCTTGTTAAAGATTAGCGCTTGCTTTTCTTTGAATTTTCCGACTGCGTCATATCCATATATACACTACTCACATCACGGGGCATATGCATGTCCCATAATTGTATATCTACATATCTGTATTCTTTGCATTTTACAGGCATCAACGTTACATCCAACTTTAAACAACTCTATATAAGTTATATTCCGCCGAGGCATGCAGACTCTATGTAACACTACAAAATAAAGCCTAATTAGAGACGAAAAATTCCGTCTCTAAATGGGCACAATTCGTCTCAAATTGCAATTAGGGACGGATTTGAGACGGAGAATGGGACGTCCCTATAGGAGGAGTCTCAAATTTTTTTGTGACGAAATTTTCGCAACTCCATCTCAAACTTGAGACGGATTATATTCCATCTCAAATTTGAGATGGATCATATTTCGTCTCAAATTTGAGACGGAATACTCGTCACAAATTTTGAGACGAATTTTTTTTAGAATACATCTCAAACTTGAAACGGAATTTTTTAGAGTACGTCTCAAATTTGCAACGACTTTCTTTAGAGTACATCTCAAAATTGAGATGATTATTGTATAAGCCATCTCAAATTTGAGACAAAATAATTAATCATCCGTCTCAAATTAGGAATTTTATTTTTAACAAAATTATATATTCGTGGTAGTCTTGCTATAGTACGTAATCATAATTCATATATGATAATATCTCACACTTAGGTCTAACTGACATTTACAAAAAGGGGATGGAAAGTAGAGTAGAAATTAACAAAAAGATCCACAATCAACTCAAGACAATGTACAAATCTTAGGATCTATCATACAAATTCTGGCTCCATAGAGTGTCAATCAAATCTGTACTGCAATTTCTTATTCTGGTTTAGGATCATAACTAAATTATGACAGTCATGCAATTAAGAAACAACAGTCAATAGCTACATATGGAAAGCCATAGCCCGTGAGAATAAGAGCAATTATGCTTCTCATGTATCACAGTACCAGAGTATCAAAAAACATTACAAGGCAAATATTTCATATACCAAGTGACAAGAAAACAAACTTTGATCCATTCGTGATTAGACATAAGCCCTTTATGTCCAATTGTTGCGGAGCTACTGTGGGTGATATTTTAATTCTTGGTCTCAACTTACCTACACCACCAGCAAATTAATATTTTTAGCTTCAAATGTCTGGTATTAATTGGTCTAGTTCAACAACCACAGTAAAACAAGGGACCTATCTAAAACATAGTAGTAAACTACTAGTAACCAGTATGTAGTGAGAATAGTTGAGCAATTGAACCTGTACAGTGGTGTACAGTCATAATAAGCTTTTGCAGAGTATAAATATAACATCTCCCCTCGATCCATAAGTAATATAGCATCAAAAGGTTGGACAAAATTAAAGAGTTTCAAATCTTCTTAACATGATAACCCTAACTCTTTACTTATTAATTACTTGTATACAGGATAACCCTGACTCTTTAAAAGACATTATTAGCTAACATTGGGGTGGTCTCTAGCTTAAGAGATCCATTTACCAGAATTATTAATCCTGAGGTATTTTCTTTGATTATGAAATCTTTTTATCCCTGCATTTACCAGAATTATTAGTCCTAAGGTATTAGTCTTAAGGTACTTGAAGGGTGTTGGGTTGTTCGTCAATGTGGAACCAACTACTGGACATCTAGTAAGCACTAATAAATATTTATCCAGATAATTAACAGCAAGAACACAAGTACCCATTTTAAACCTCCCATTGTTCTTCAATGCAGCATTCTCAGCTGGTGAACACAAGTATCTTGCAGCAGGGGCGGATCCAGCGTGGGTTCAGTGGGTTCAACTGAACCCACAAAAATCTGGAGAAAAAAAGAGAGAAATCGGCGAAAAATCGAAATAAATAAAACGATTATATATTTCCTGCGCCGTGTGTTGTCATTGTTTTGATGTTTGGTTCAGTGGTTTGATGGGCCGCAAATCAACAGCCCTCACTTGATGACAACGCGGGTTCGACTCCCACGCTATACAGAGGGATTTCCGTTCCTTCATTTACTATTTTTGTGTTTCTTTCTATGCAAGATAACCTTTTTCCCTTTTTTTGTTTGATTAAGATAGAGTGCTAAGACATAGCTGATTAGGGAGTTTCCTAAAACTCATATAATGTACTGTAATATATTCCAACGTTCAATGAATAATAAGGCAAGCATTTGAGAACCTAAAATACTTCACATAGAGCAACTTTTTAATTTAATTTTAGTTTTTTTAGCTTATAGTTTTGTAGAGCATTTTTCTTCATTCTTCCTCTTTTGAAAATTTCACCTCAAATAACCCCGACTTTTACCCATCCTATAATAATCTCATATTTTTCTATTTTGAAAATTAACTAAGTTCGAGTACTATCTTATCAAAATAATATGAACTATTCAATTTCCTATATGAAATATACATAATATATTGGTAATGTTGTAATGACATAAAAGATAAGAGTTTGGATTATTATGATAACCACCCCAAAACTTGGAAAATAAAAACGGATTATTCAAATCAAATTTCCCTTTCTTAACTGTTTTTAGATACAGAAATTGAGGATTTAATTGTCCTTTTGTACATCTATATTTTCGAATACTTAAATAAGTGTTATATAATAGCTAATGCATAAAATTTTTAATTTTTTTATTCATCTTAGTTGTTTCCAAGTATTCTGAACCCACGTGGGTCAGATCCTGGATCCGCCACTGTCTTGCAGTACTTTGGAATCACCAGACCCAACTAACAGGAGTATTGCACAACTAAATTAAAGAGTAGCCCTTCATATCCTTCTAAATTAAGATGCAGAAATATAGATAAGATCAGCTTAAGATGTCAGATACGATCAACTCACCTTTATGGTTTTGCATTAGAAGGCAATCTCTGCTCAACTTTCTCAGCGAATCAGGAGGAAACCTGCAGCAACAAATATAATTGCAGAACATGAGTGTTGGTGTTCAAAAGTTAGTATAATTGCAGCAACAAAATAATGCTAAACATTTCAAAAACTGTAGTTCAAAATTGCATTTGGATAATATATATATTTTGAAAGAAAAACAATGCAATAATTATAACATACTATCAGAATAACCAAAATCAAACAAAAATCATGCATCAATAGAACGAAAATGTAAATAGTCATTCATCAAAATGAAGCAGAAATCACAGAAAAAATGAGCATATGAACAAATTAGGTATTTACCTTTAAGAAACTTACGCAAAATTGAAGACCTAGATATTCAATAAGCCAATTATTGCGATCAATGCACCTACTGCAAGCTCCGATTTCGAACCTGCCATAAATTCTCTGGAAATTTCAATGCATCTTCGGATGTTGATTTTGATTTGATGTAAATTTAGTCAGATCTTCCGAACAACTCCAATTTGCGTTGAATTTGGCTGGCGATGATTTCAGATTAATGGACAAAAATGGAGAAAAAAAATATGATAAAGAGTAAATTTGAGCTTGAGAGTTTCCGAAAATGGCGAGAATGAGAAAAAGAGAGAGAATGAAACGTGTTTCTTGATAGTGTGTTACTTAAGAGAGAGAGGAAAATCTTAAAGTAAGTGATTTTGAGACGATTGGTCCCAACTTAAAATTTCGTCTCAAATTAGTAACAAAATAAAAAGTTTGTGTCCAATTAGTAATGGAATAAAAAATTTCGTCTCAAACTAGTAACAGAAGGAAAAGTTTGTCTCAAATTAGTAACGGAAACAAAATTTCGTCTCAAATTAGTAACAAAAAAAAAACCCCGTCTCAAATTAGTAACAAAAAAAACTAATTCATCTCAAATTAGAGATCAAAAACACAATTCCGTCTCAATTCTTGTTTTGAGACAATTTATCTAAAATTCGTCTCAAATTTGAGACGTAACTAAAACCCGTCTCAAATTTCGTCTCTAATAACACATTAATTTGTAGTCTAAGAAGAATGTCAGCAGGATCATTTGCGCATCCAGAAGACATTGGCAACGGCAAATCCAACGTTAATTATATTCCGCCGAAGCGTGCAGACCTTATATAAGAAGATCGTCTGAAGGATCATTTGTGCATCCCAAGGACATGGACAGCAGTAAGTCCAACGTTATTTGAAGACATCGATAGAAATCCAACACTATTTCCAAGGATATCGATAGCGGCAAATCCAGCATTATTTCCAAGGACATCGACAACGGTAAATCCACCGTTATACCTAAGGAACACGACAACGGAAAAATCTAGCGTTAATATGGTTCATGTTTCTGAAGACCATGAGGATGATAAATCCAACGTTAATATGGTTCATATTTTGAAGACAACAACAGCGTCAAAATCGAGCGTTAGTCTTAAGCCAAGCATAACTCGTATCACCATCAGCCCTGAAGCGGGATGAAGCTTTATACCGTCTTGAGCCGGACAACGCTCATGAAATCCTTTCATCTTACATATATCTGTTTCGGCAAACTTATGCTTGTTTTGCAGGTACGGATGATAAAAGGACGGTCTTGTAGAGCAACTAAAAGCGTTCTCCGTCCCAACACCGTATACTTTGACTTTCGGTTTTACAAACCTCTATTAAAGTGGGGCTTCTGTAAACGCATAATCATAGTTAATGATGATACATATCGCGTTCTTAATTGGTCTGAACGAAGGGAGAGCAATCCGAAGAGTTAGGCCCAAAACTGTTTCTAAAATGATAAAGCCTATTTAATTATTTTACGATATTCAAAATCCAATTTTAAAGCCCATTTAATTATTCCTGATAATTAATTGAATTTTTAACCCCATAATTAATTAAATTGAGCCCATGTCTTTGAAAATTTCAACTAATTATTCATGATAATTAATTATATTTATTATTAATTTTTAATAAATATTTTCAAAGATAAAATAAATATTTTCAAAAATAAAGGATTTTATTAAAATCAGATTTTATCTCTTTTAGATAGATGATTTCGGAATTTTATTTGATAAAGCTAAGATAAAAAGAATTCTAAAGGATTGAATTAAAACAAAAATCCGGCCAGATTTATGTTGCGTGTAACGCAATGTGTTGCGCACGCGCAACTATGAAGCAAACCAACGCAAATGATCTGCGCCTGAGTACTTGTATCGGTTTCTTTAATGTTTGACGCAAATCGTGGAACGCAAATTAGCTTTTTTCTACTAGTGCTTGATCATACTCACTCCATCTCTAAATAGATTTCCCATTTCTTTTGGGCATAAGTATTAGGGAGACATCATAAGTGAGACCTTATTTGTATTAAATTACAATTAAAAATTGAAGTTGATACACTATTCATGAATGGTTTATTGAGGAAAGAGAATGTGTGGAAGTAGGTAATATAATGAAAAATAAAAACTAAATAATATTTTAATTGATGGACTCATACTCATACCAAATAAGGAGATAAAAAAATCTATTTGGGACAAATATAAATGGAAAAATAGGAACTTTTATTTAGAAAGTTGTAAAATTAATTGTTCTAACTCTGAAATTAATTGTATCCTGCGTCTCATGATATGATACAGGCGAGAAGTTGGGTAATCATATACCCACCCACTAACTGATTAATGTTTGTTATTGAATAGGATGGCTAACAGCTTGATGTCCGTGCTTAACCTTCGGGAAAAATGCAGAGATAATTGATAAAGGAGCATCATGTAAATAAGCTATTCTACCAATATATCTACTCCGTTAAAAATTTCAAGTGCAAACAACTGTAGTACGCTCGTTGATTTCCTATATGTTCAAACTCCGAATTGTTAGTATCTAACTTTTTTTTAATGGGAATAGAGAAAATTATCATTAATAAAACGCCAAACGACATCTACAACAATAATAACCCTTACATAAAAGATAATCTAAAACATCAATCTGAAGATCTTCAGCCATTTTACTAATCTAGACTCTTCGGAATCGCTTATGTGATATGGTACTATTGCAACTAGGGCTGTTCAAAGACCAGGGTCGGACCGGAATCTGGACCGGACCGGACCGAAGATTCCGGTCCGGTCCTCGGTCCGAAGAAAATCCCGATTCCGGGTTTCCGGTCCGGTCCGGTCCAAACCCGGAAAATTCCGGTCCGGACCGGTGGACCGGAATTTCTGATTTTTTGGTAAAAAAAAAAAGTTTATATGTTAAAAAAGCTTAAAAGGGAGTAAAAAGTTAGAAATTCGATAATTGCAACCATGCTGGAAATTCGATAATTTAACATCTTTCCTGCCTGATGTAATAGTAAATTGAAATCTGAACTTCGTCTTAATATTCTTGATATGCAACCAGTAAGTATGTTTTCCCACAACCTCAAACCTTCGAGTTTCTCGAATTGGAGATATTAAACAAAAACAAACTAGACTTACAACCCCTACAAGAGAGGGGACTAGAACTCCTAGAAAACTCACATAACAAGAGACTAACTTATCAAACAAAGTAAGAAAATGAAATGACTGATCCCCACATAACACTTCCATCTTCTTCCAAATAGAGGCCTTTTACTTTCCAAACCCACAACCCCAATGAAACCTAGAATCTTGAAGTGCTCCCACGTCTAAGCGCGGGAACGGGGCTCTTATCCCTAAGCACTAAAGCCCTCCCACGTCTAAGCGCGGGAAAGGGACCCTTATTTCTTAACATTGAAGCCTTCCACATCTAAGCATGGGAACGGGGTTAACTGAAACACCATAACCAAAAGAAGGGAGATGATACGTCGCTGGCGATCGGCTGAACTTACTTCACTCAAACCGAGGGACGAGGAAGGGAAAGGGGAACATTGGGGAGGGGGAACTATGGGGGAATAACACGGAAGGGAAAAACAAACATGGGGAGGGAAGGGGAAGTCGACGAACATGGGAGGGGAAAGGGAGACACGGGGAGGGGGATGACAAAGGACAAGCAAACGAAAGTACGAGGAGCAGGCTCGCCGGCGACCGGTGAGCGACGCAGCTCTTAGGTCGGCTATCAGCGAGCCTGCACTGGGCTGCAAGGGTTGTGTGTTTTGGGATTAGGGTTTGGGAACTTTAGAAAGAGAAGAGAGAAGAGTTAGTATATCGTAACCAATTGTTCCTAACTTATTTATTGGAAAATTCCTCAGGTACCCTTAAGGTTGACGTAATTCTCAAATTGCCCCTCACATTTGCGGAATTCCTCAGATACCCCTGAACTTTGACTTTGTGCTCAAAATACCCTTACTAAAGACAGAACCCTAACGCCGTTTGGTTTCTCTCTCCCTTCTCTCCATCTTCATCTTCCTCATCTCTTCTCCTACCACCCTCCATTGATGACATCATAAACCTTCAATTTTTTATCTCTCCTTCCACCTACATGCCTTTCTCTCTCCTTCCCATCTTCATCTTCTTCATCTTTCTCTATGCTCATGTGACAATCAGTTATGACAATTTCAATGTCTCACCAATCCTTTTCCAACCCCTATTAAACACTTCCTCTCCATCTTTTTCCCCTCTCTCTCCTAAACTTCATAACCCCTTCAACTTCATTCACTAGTGGAAAAAAGCCTAAGGGTTGCGGTCAAAAGTGGCCTAAGGGCTGCGTTTTTTGACCGCAGCAATTAGAGTAGCAGCCCTTAATATATAGGAAGGGCTGCGGTTACGAACCGCGACCCTTGCGATAAGGGTCAGGGCCGAAAGAAAACCGCAGCCCTTAGCCATATAAGGGCTGCGGTTTTTCCGGGCTAACCGCAGCCCTTATATGGCCAAGGGCTGCGGTTTTCTCCATTAACCGCAGCCCTTTTGGTAATAAATTTTTTTTTTTAAAAATTCAGCTCTATATATAATATTATATATGCGCTCGTTCCCTGTGTCGCTGGTTCCTTGCTGCTTTGCTTTGTACCATATTACAAACCTCATAATGCATATATATATAGAGTTCCCAATTATATATGTAATAATTCTATATATATAATAAATAATGTTAAAGAGTACATATTAAGGCAAATATTAATTCTAATGCAAAAAGCTACATTAACGCAACAACCGAATAGCTTGCCAACTTGTTTCGAACTTCTAGCTAGTTCTTGCAAAATCCTAACCAATGTATCATAGACAATCTTCACAAATGTAGGTAGCCAACTTGTTTCGAACTTCATCCAACTCTTCAATTGTGAATTCATCCAACCTTGGTGCGTCATTATCCATGTAAACCTTGCAATAATATGAATATAATAAATTAATAAGATGAAGTCAAACATTTACAATATATAATAACAACTAACTCTTGCAAAAGATTAGAAGTTCAATTTTGTAGGTTCGTTTCGGGGTCGTTTTTTGTGAATTTGAGCTATTTTACTTCCCAAAACTACCTACATGTTATATATAGGAGCAAAACTAACACACACCACTTACTTTATGCATAGTTGAAGTGTTAATGTCATATTTTGGTGCAAAAGATTAGAAGTTCAATTTTTAGGTTCGTTTTGGGTCGTTTTTTTGTGAATTTGAGCTATTTTACTTCCCAAAACTACCTACATGTTATATATAGGAGCAAAACTAACACACACCACTTACTTTATGCATAGTTGAAGTGTTAATGTCATATTTTGGTGCAAAAGATTAGAAGTTCAATTTTTAGGTTCGTTTCGGGGTCGTTTTTTTGTGAATTTGAGCTATTTTACTTCCCAAAACTACCTACAAGTTACACAAAGGAGCAAAACTAACACACACCACTTACTTTATGCATAGTTGAAGTGTTAATGTCATATTTTGGTGCAAAAGATTAGAAGTTCAATTTTTAGGTTCGTTTCGGGGTCGTTTTTTGTGAATTTGAGCTATTTTACTTCCCAAAACTACCTACAAGTTACACATAGGAGCAAAACTAACACACACCACTTACTTTATGCATAGTTGAAGTGTTAATGTCATATTTTGGTGCAAAAGATTAGAAGTTCAATTTTTAGGTTCGTTTCGGGGTCGTTTTTGTGAATTTGAGCTATTTTACTTCCCAAAACTACCTACAAGTTACACATAGGAGCAAAACTAACACACACCACTTACTTTATGCATAGTTGAAGTATGTAAGTCACACTTAGGTACAAAAGATTAGAAGTTTAATTTTTAGGTTCGTTTCGGGGTCGTTTTTTTGTGAATTTGAGCTATTTTACTTCCCAAAACTACCTACAAGTTACACATAGGAGCAAAACTAACACACACCACTTACTTTATGCATAGTTGAAGTGTTAATGTCATATTTTGGTGCAAAAGATTAGAAGTTCAATTTTTAGGTTCGTTTCGGGGTCGTTTTTTGTGAATTTGAGCTATTTTACTTCCCAAAACTACCTACAAGTTACACATAGGAGCAAAACTAACACACACCACTTACTTTATCCATAGTTGAAGTATGTAAGTCACACTTAGGTACAAAAGATTAGAAGTTTAATTTTTAGGTTCGTTTCTGGGGTCGTTTTTTGTGAATTTGAGCTATTTTACTTCCCAAAACTACCTACAAGTTACACATAGGAGCAAAACTAACACACACCACTTACTTTATGCATAGTTGAAGTGTTAATGTCATATTTTGGTGCAAAAGATTAGAAGTTCAATTTTTAGGTTCGTTTCGGGGTCGTTTTTTGTGAATTTGAGCTATTTTACTTCCCAAAACTACCTACAAGTTACACATAGGAGCAAAACTAACACACACCACTTACTTTATGCATAGTTGAAGTGTTAATGTCATATTTTGGTGCAAAAGATTAGAAGTTCAATTTTGGGTTCGTTTCGGGGTCGTTTTTTGTGAATTTGAGCTATTTTACTTCCCAAAACTACCTACAAGTTACACATAGGAGCAAAACTAACACACACCACTTACTTTATGCATAGTTGAAGTGTTAATGTCATATTTTGGTGCAAAAGATTAGAAGTTCAATTTTTAGGTTCGTTTCGGGGTCGTTTTTTGTGAATTTGAGCTATTTTACTTCCCAAAACTACCTACAAGTTACACATAGGAGCAAAACTAACACACACCACTTACTTTATGCATAGTTGAAGTGTTAATGTCATATTTTGGTGCAAAAGATTAGAAGTTCAATTTTTAGGTTCGTTTCGGGGTCGTTTTTTGTGAATTTGAGCTATTTTACTTCCCAAAACTACCTACAAGTTACACATAGGAGCAAAACTAACACACACCACTTACTTTATGCATAGTTGAAGTGTTAATGTCATATTTTGGTGCAAAAGATTAGAAGTTCAATTTTTAGGTTCGTTTCGGGGTCGTTTTTTGTGAATTTGAGCTATTTCACCTCCCAAAACTTGCTACATGTTACATGCTACAATTTCCAAAATAAACTAATTCTTACCTATCAATTTAATCTAAATTAAATAAACTAATTAGTTACATACCTTTTGAAGATAATCGATGTCAGTACAACGGTTGACTATATCAAACATGTACCGCATAGACGTAATAGCCACAATCAACACCATTCTTTTGTTGCGGACATCGAAATTCACCAAATTTAAACATCCAAAAACATTCATGTTAAATTTAAAGTATATGAAAATAAATGGTTAGACATAAGATTCACCAAAGTAGTTACCTCAACGATATCCAAAGAGGAGCTTTTCCTAATCGAAGTCCAAGTCCATAATGGTGCTTCATCACACTACATCAATACATTATAAGATGTTTATTATATATATATATATATATATATATATATATATATATATATATATATATAAATGTGTAATATTAGGTACACATATTGTTCTAGTTAAGTTACCTATTCAATAGTGACTTGACTAGTAAGCTCCGTGGTGGTTGTCGACGAAGAGAATCAAAGTGGTAAACGTGATTATTTGACAAACATATCACAATGAGCGTCCAATGGAGACTATATAAGGAAATAATATAAAGTTACTTATTCAACAATTCGGTGAATTTTGTTATCGATATATATGGAACAAGAAGGCAAGTTATCTAAACAAGGTAATAAAGTTATAGAAAATAAAGTAAAGCATCAAGTTTGGTGTAACAAGCTTACGCTTCAATATATGGAACAAGGATGAACTTCTCTTCTAACCGATGTGATTGTTTGAAACTAGTATCTCATATTCTTTCACATCGGTTTTGTTTTTTAAACAATTGTCATCTCGCATCATACTTGGACATAACCAACCAATCTTTGTCTCACTCATTTTTTCATTCAATTCAGTACACAATAACCTGAGAAATTAAAGCATATAATAAAAAGTCAACATACATGTATGGAAGTTGAAAATTATTATAAACTTGTAAAGTAAGATATGTATATGTATCACCTCATGAAAGCTTGTATCATTGTTCCACTCAACATTTCTCCACGTAAGAATTCTTTAACATCGTCTTTGGAAATCCATGTAGATGACTCGTCAGCGTAGTTGAATTGTTCCTTCCCCAAAGGAACATGTATTGGAGCATTCTCGGGCAAATCGCTAACACACTCATGCAACCAATAACATGCCTTAGTAAGGCCTTGCACCACCAACGGCTCGAGAAGTGGATTGTTTGACATACTAACTTGGTCATCGAACACAATTGGTTCAATTTCAGCACGTCCAATTGCCTCCTTAGCCATCTTGTTTTACGAACCGACCTTTTTAGCCTTCGGTCATGTGAACCACCTTCCTTGAAACCTATTAAAAAGTAATAATAAGAATATTGTTCACTTATTATTTATATGACATAGAAAAGTAATATAATCGAGTTGATTATTACATAAACTAACGCATATATATATGTATGTTTATCGGTGTACCTCATCTCGAAAATCGCACCCATGCACGCGGCCACGAACATAACTACCATGGGCGTCGCTCGGTGTATGTAGAGCCCGACCTCCGGTTTGGCATCGGAAGACCTAAGTCTTCAAAACCCGGCTCAATGTAGTCGATGCTCACCACATAGTGATCATTGTTCACTATCCGGTGATGCACTCGTACTCGATCACCCGGGAGGTTGTGCATGGCCACTAGCTACCACAATCGGACTATCAGAATCTTTTTCTTGAACTAATAGTCGGCATGGGGTCTCCTCCTTTGAATCAAAACAAGTCATTAATAGTTAATTGCGATGAAACAACATATTTAGAATTGCATGCACTTAGGGACAATACATAGTTAATTAATAAAGCACGGTGATTAAGCGTGATAAATTAAACCAAATACGGTGATTACCTTCAACTCGGGTATTGGTGGATCGGGTGCGGTATCGTTTGATTATCTCGATGTTTGTGGAACACCGATCGGCTGGCTAGATGGAACATCACTACCTTTCTTCAATGGGAAGGTCGGTAAACCCATTTGCTCCATCATAGCATTGAAGTTATGTGTCATCTCCTCTCTAAGCTCCTCCCGAATTGCGGATTTGATAGCCTCCACATCTACCGACGCCGAATTCACACTACTTGCACTTGATTTTGACGTTGTCGTGTATTGTTCACCATATACCTTTCGCACGCCGAGGCGGACACCTCCCACGCGCCCTCACACGACCACTTTGGTCCTTTCCCTAGAGTTTCGTGCAAAGCATCCATGTGTGCGGTAGGAGTGAAATCACCTGTTGCCTCCTTTTCCTTTAATCCGATCTACAAATAAAACAACATAAATTAGACGTTAAAATTTTTCAAAAAACAAAACAGAGCGGCGGCAAAGCTGCCCGGCAAGGCGAGGCGAATGAGGGCGCCAAAGGCGGGCGTGCAACAGGCCCAAAGAGCCGGCAAGATGTGGCGGCCCGCCCGGTTTTGGGCGGGCAATGGGCCGTGCAAGGGGGGTGGGGGGGGCGTGTAGGGGGGGGTGCGGGTGTGGGGTGTGGGGGGTGGGGTTACTTGAATAATGGATATAAACGAAAACATATCAAATTAGCAAAATAAGCCTAAAATGATATTTACGTTCCCGAAATCCGACCAACAACAAAGTAGCACCTATAAATCTACTTAATAACAATATTTTAGGTTATATTATCATGTTTCACAAGAAATTGGAGCCCAAGTGACTCAAACTATTCGAAAATGACATGAAATGGCCGAAATAGGCCAAAAAATGATATTTACGTTCCCGAAATCCGACCAATAATAAAGTAGAACCTATAAATCTACTTATAGCAATATTTTAGGTTATATTATCATGTTTCACAAGAAATTGGAGCCCAGTGACTCAAACTATTCGAAAATGACATGAAATGGCCGAAATAGGCCTAAAATGATATGTACTTACAATAGCATTGGCTATCTTTTCTGTAACGGGATCGGGTAACACTCTGTTTCCCTTTGCATCAACCCCATGCATCGAACACCACCAATCAAGGACCCCGTGCGGTTGACGAGCCGGTGTAGCCGATGTGGTTGTAGAGGTAGGTGTCGTTGTCGAATCTGTGTGGGGTAATGGGCAAACATCCACTTTTTCTCGCCCGATCGTAGGAATGGGCACCCAAATGATGATAATATTTCCTTGCTTTTGCACTCGCGCTTTTTTTCTCACGTCTTGCCTGAAAAAACACATAATTACAAACAAAAGATTAGGTGTTATATACAATCATACTCGAGCTAAGTGTGGTAAATATAATTAAAATCCTTTGCTTACAATGACTTCCGGGGTAGTATTTTTGGCAACAAATGCTTCCCACTCTTCGAGTTTGATATTTCTCCATATTTGATATGGTAATGTGGTGGGTTCCTCTGATTTTCCAATGCGGCCTCGGCTTCGATTTGCTTTTCTCCCCCATAAATTTTCTTCTTCTTTGTACCCGTTCTTTTCCTCCGCTTAGTAATCCAAATCGGACACTAACTTAGCCTTGAAATCTCGAAATCTCCCGAGCAAGCGCGGATAAAAATAGATTCTTCTTGGCTTCATCATCTTCGATATTGAAGAGATTCTACAAAAAAAAACGAACAAAAATATTAGTTTCCACATTTGTTGTAATAGATTAAATTTTATCATTAGTACTACATACACATACATTTATTAAAATAAGAAACTAAATGGTAGTATGAAACTTACCATAGTGTCATTCCATAGCAATTTCTTCATCCCCTCGGGCACCTCTTGCCATGAATGCAAAATGGAGAGCCTCCGAACACAAAGGCCAATATGTTTGGCATACTTAGAACGCCACACACCACAAGGTTGACCCAAGTTATCGTACTCTAAAGTCATATGCAAGTGAGTAGCACTTATTGACTTTGTAGGTCCTCTTCCCTTTCTCTTTTTCATCACTTTCGATTTTCTTTGTTGTTGATTTGTTTGTAACTCCCGTTGTTGACCTTCTTTCCTACAAACTTGTTGTGCTTTGACAATTGTACCACTTTTTGGATGAAGTTCTTGAAGATCTCGATCTTCGAGATCACCTTTATCCGGGTCCTTCCTCACATCATAAGATTCATCCTCGGTTGTGTGTTCACTAGTCGTCATCTCATCCATATGTAGTAATTATCCCCGCAATTATAAACACATAGAAATTAATATATATGTACAAGTTAAAAAAAAAATAACAAATTGATTAAGGACCA
Source organism: Beta corolliflora (assembly GCA_947648045.1). Classification (NCBI taxonomy): domain Eukaryota; kingdom Viridiplantae; phylum Streptophyta; class Magnoliopsida; order Caryophyllales; family Amaranthaceae; genus Beta; species Beta corolliflora. Next base: position 1,062,361 of record CANSZD010001010.1, read on the forward strand.
ACAATAATGGAACATCGGAAATCGTGGGCCCTTAGCTACTCCCCCCGCACATCCCCCCGCGGCGTGGCAGCAAGCTTGCCCGGCGCGCGGCTGGCGGAAAGCTGCGCATGCTGGCTGGCAGCTTTGCTTGCTGGGCCGGCTGGCCTTGCTTGCTTGCCGCGGGGATGTGCAAGGGGGAGGGAAGTAGCTAGGTGTTGGACGGGGGCGGGAAGTAGCTAGGGGTTGGACGGGGGGAGCGGGGGGCGTGCAAGGGGGGGAGTAGCTAGGGGTTGGACGGGGGGGAGTGGGGGGCGTGCAAGGGGGGGGACCGGGGGCCTGTGCAAGGGGGGGAAGTAGCTAGGGGCCGGACGGGGGGATCGGGCCGTGCGGGGGGGAACGGGGCTGTGCAAGGGGGGGCCTAAAATGATATTTATTTTCCCGAAATCCAACCATCAACAAAGTAGCTCGTATAAATCTACTTAATAGCAACATTTTAGGTTATAAGATCATATTTCACAACAAATTGGATTACCATGACTCGAAATACACGAAAATGACATGAAACGGCCGAAAAAAGGCTTAAAATGACGTTTACTTTCCCAAAATCCAACCATGAACAAAGTAGCACCCATAAACCTATTTCGTAGTCGTATTTTATGCAATATTATTACATTCAACAAGAAATTGGAGTCACATGACTCGAAATACACGAAAACGACATGAAACGGACGAAATAGGCCTAAAATGACCCTTACTTTCCCAAAATCCAACCAACAACAAAGAAGCACCTATAAACCTACTTTGTAGTCGTATTTTATGCAATATTATTACATTCAACAAGAAATTGGATTACCATGACTCGAAATAAACGAAAATGACATGAAACGGATGAAATAGGCCTAAAATGACCCTTACTTTCCCGAAATCCAACCAACAACAAAGTAGCACCTATAAATCTACGTAATAGTCGTATTTTTTGCTATATTATTATATTCAACAAGAAAATTGAGTCACATGACTCGAAATATATGAAAATGACATGAAATGGACGAAATAGAGATAAACCTGAGTATATGTCTCATGATTTGTTGACCTTCCGCCGTTTCTTAGGAGTTTCAACATGTATCCCTTCAGTGTGATCAACACGCATATAGTTCTCAGACATATTTACATCATCTTCCACGCTATTTTCAGGATAGGTAAAAGTTGGGATGTCCTCAAATGCATCATACTCTTCCTCATCCTCAACATCACCAATGCCCAGAATACTCCTTTTGCCAGGTACAACAATTGACCACTTATTATCGGCGGGGATCGGTTACATAGAATACTTGTTTAGCTTGTGATGCAAGTACAAATGGCTCTTCGAGTCTCACGTAGACGACCCATGTCCACAAGAGTGAATCCGCAAGGATCATCTTTTTTACGCAACGTCGATTATCATCAACCCAATTGCAATAAAAGAGACAAATATGAAAAGGCGAGTAGTCAAGCTCCCATATTTCTTGAATTCGCCCATAATAGTTGGTGGCAAAGAAGAACGAGAGACTTATCTTTCGAGCTTGCGTATTGTGTAGATGACGCCACAAGTGAAACACCACTATTCTGTCGCGATGTCGACTTAAGATCTTGACGTTCAGTCCAAAACGTATACCCGTTAATATCATAACCCTCATAAGAGTGTACAGATTCACGAGGACCAAATGCTAACCACTTGACTGTTTCTGAAACATTTTCATTTAAATCATCCACTACTCGATGATGAAACCAATCAATGAACGTCTTATTATGCATTTGCGTCAATGCCCTTATTCCTTTTCCAGGGTTGCTAACACGTAATTCCTCCATATGCTCATTTAAATAAGGATGGACAGCTGCCACGTGATGCAACACAAATAAGTGAGCTTGTGTACGCTTGTCGACAGAAGGTGAGATCAATTTTGAGCCAATCGTACCCTTGCCCTCGAGTCTGCCCTCGTGTCGAGATATCGGAACGCCAATAGGATCAACACCAGCAACATACTCTGCCACAAAATTACTGACCTCTTCAGCCACAATCCCTTGAATAATGCTACCTTCTGGTTGTGCAAGATTTCGAACTTTATCCTTCAAAGTACCCATATATCTCTCAAAAGGATAGCACCACCTCAAAAACACTGGACCACACAGCTTAATTTCTCGAACTAGATGGACAATGAGATGGACCATAATGTCAAAGAATGCGGGGGGAAAAAACATCTCAAATTTGCATAGAGTTTCAACTACTCTGGCCTGCAAAGAATCGAGGGTCGACGGTTCTAGGACTTTGCTGCATATTGTATGGAAAAATGAACAAAGTTCGGTAATGGTGTGCCTGACATGCTTCGGAAGTATCCCACGAATTGCAATCGGTAAGAATACTTGCATCATGACATGACAATCGTGAGATTTCATACTCGATAACTTCAACTCACCATTTAAGGTAACAAATCGCTTCATATTCGATGAGTACCCGGTTGGAACCTTAATACCATACAATGACTCGCAAAAATCCGTTTCTCGGCTTTCGACGGCGTGTAGCAAGTCGGGGCAAATAATTCTTCTCCGAATCATCCACCTTTTTTCTTTTCCCAATTTCCTCATCAAGCCCTTCCTCCACTACTTTCTTTTTCCTTCCCGCCCTTTTTGAGCCCACAACTCCGGTCGAAGCTTATTTTTTTCCAAGTGAAGACGTGACGCTTTAACATCCTTTGTCTTACCCGGAATATTCATAAGTGTCGCAAGAATTGCATCACAAACATTCTTCTCAATGTGCATGACATCCAAACAATGTCTGACTTTTAAATCTTTCCAATATGGGAGTTTCCAAAAAATAGACTCCTTTTTCCATAATCCTGTAGTTCCATCAACGTCATTCGCGGGTTTACCATAGATCGTTTCAATGCCCTTAACCCGATTATAAACTTCGGTACCGGTTAATGGTCTACGAGCAACTTCCTCTTCAACCGTCCCATCGAAGGCCTTTTTCTTAAATCGATAGGGATGGTCGCGTCTAAGGAGCCTTCGTGTGCGCATATAGACATGTTTGCAACCCTTAATGTGTGTAGACTTCATGTCATCTATACAAATCGGGCACGGTTTTTTTCCTTTGGTCTTATACCCGAGATAAGTTCCCATAAGTCTGGAAAGTCGTTCATTGTACGAGAAAAGCATGGCACGCAGAGTGAACATCTCATTAGCATACGCATCAAATACCGACACTCCTTCGTTCCACATCTTACGTAAATCTTCAATAAGTGGTTGAAGGTATACATCTATGTCATTTCCGGGTTGTTTCGGCCCCGATATGAGAAGCGACAACATGATGTACTTGCGTTTCATGCACAACCAAGGAGGCAAGTTATAAATCACTAAAACTACGGCCATGTACTATGTTGAGAACTAAGATTGCCAAAGGGATTCATGCCATCCGTACATAATCCAAGCCTCAAATTCCTATCCTCGTTACCAAACGGCTTATGCACCCTATTGATACTTTTCCACTCGGGGGAATCGGTAGGATGCTTCAAAGAAACCGTCTTTCTTCCTACGATCCGCATGCCACCGCATATTCTTCGCATCTTTTTTTAGTGAGAACATGCGCTTAAATCTAGGTATTATGGGAAGATACCACAACACCTTAGTTGGTGGTCCTTCACTACCCCTGACCCCTTCACGCTTTGTACCTTGATAATCCACAACGTGGACACTCATCTAAATGCTCATACTCATTACGATAAAGCACACAATCGTTTGGACAAGCATGTATCCTCCGGTACTCTAAACCGAAAGGACACATGAGTTTCTTAGCATAATAGTTCGACTTTGGCGAGATCATTTCCATCGGGGAGCATATCGGCTAAAACTTCCAACAACGACGTGAAACCGCAATCCGTCCAACTGCTTTCGACTTAATATTGAAGAGTGTTATCACGGCGGAAAGTTTGGTGTACTTCGTACAACTTGGATACAATGGCCTTTCGGCGGCCTCGGATATAGACTCAAACATACGAGGTCGTTTGCAAGACCGATCTTCAACCTCTTGTATCATCTCGTCTACCCGATCTCTATCATCATCCCCAAATTCATCATCCCCATACTCACCATCCTCGAAATCATCACCTAATTTATCCTTCTCCTCTTCACATACATCGTTCATTATCCTACAACTTCTTGCATATCTCCCTCCTCACCATGCCAAACCCATACGTGGTATTGAGGCCTAAACCCACGACGAAAGACATGCTCCCTAAGCAAATGAATACTACTAACCTTGCTCACATTTCCACAATCTAAACAAGGACAATAAAAGTCGATCGCTCCGGGAAGATGCTTGGTATTCTAATGCAGATTTACAAAATTTCGAGACCCCATTCACAAACTCAATCGATTCACGGCTACCATACATCCAAGTACGATCCATCTCATTCATGAAAACCTCTAATTAAACACAACCAATTATAAGTATCAATCATTTAAGCACATTCACATGCAAGACAATCACATATTGAAAACACGCACATACAAATGGAGGCTAAGTGAGTCACATGTGCAAATGTATGCATGCATCCGAAGGTCCTTATCACTCCAACCTAACCCATCCTTGGACATTTAATCTCACTAGTGAATATATGCCAACTCTTGATTCTAAGGAAAATCCGGCAACATTTCCCTACGAGTTCTCCAAGTACACAATGTAGATAATTGATTATCTACATATGTACACGAGAGAACAATGTAGAGAAATGACAAGCCAAGACTTTCCTTAGAATTGAAAAGAAGACATACATTCACCACCTAAGTGAGATCAAACGTCCAAGGACAGTCCCAAACAGGGGACTATTCAAGACTTACTCCTAATGAGTAAGTCTTGAACGGGTATCTAGGCATATGATTGATGATATGATGATTCATATAACTTATACATTTCATAGCTTAATTAAATTGTTTTCATCCAATCTCATATCAAGAAATATACATACACATATATAGATTGAATCTACATATACATAATAAATGAAGATATATAATGAATTGTCTTTATCATAAATACATACCAATAACAACTAATATGGAGATCGATCTCTATATATACTCTGCACTATCTCCTAGTTGATTTGCCGCTTCCAATATGCTAATATCTAAGACACATAAAACCGAAAAAATTGTTAGCATATAGTAAATGCAAAAATTATAAGAAATACATTCATATATATAAATTATCATATCTTACCCACATTGAAACACATTACAACTAACTTATCAACTAATTCAAATAACATATATATTATTAATTATATCAAATTTCACGAGTGTACGACAAATATTCCCAAAAAAATCATAAAAATTCCATAAACTTCCACCAATTATGTCTTATTGCAACAATCGAAGTGAACACCAATATCAACAACTCCAATTCTAAATCGAAAATCAAAACTCTAAGCAGAAAAAATACTGAATTATGCTCAAATCAAACATAAACTAATCAAAGAAATTACACAATAAAAATCCAAAATTAGCAAAATCAAAGACATTGCTAATTGAGAAAGAGAAAGAGAGGAGAGAGAAGGTACATTTGAGAGTTTGGCAAACGAGAGCAAAAGTGCCTTTCTTGTTACGAATGGAAGGGCTAAAAATGAGGGATTTTATAGAGCCAACAGCTCGGCGTCGAGCGTCGCCTTGAAGAACAGTTCGAAGGACTTTAGCGGCTTCTCTCCTCCCAAAGTAGGCCGACCTTTCGGCGTTCTTGAGCCGCCGATCTTTAGTGGAAGCCGCCAGTGCGCTTCTTTCTCGGTGTTGGAGGGTTTAGGCGCACGGGTGGTTGGTGCGCAACGGAGGGTGGCGGCGCTCGGGTGGTTTTCGGCCTGCAAGCTACGATACCCGCACGGGAGGGTGGAGCTCGGGGTCTGCGTGGTGCGCTGGGGATGGCGCGTAGGAGGGTGGCGTGCACAGGAGGGTGGAGCTCAGGGGGTGGTTCAATTTCGCAGGCTAGGGCGCTCGGGTGTTTCTTCTTTGCGTGGAGAGAGTTCGTGAATTGAATGAAAATTGGGTGGAGGGAAGAATTAATGAGAGCGCGATTATTTTGGGTGGAAAAATAAAACAAAGGGCTGCGGTTGTGTAGAAAACCGCAGCCCTTCCATTAAGGGTCGCGGTCGGGACCAAAACCGCAGCCCTTTAGTGCAACGAGGGCCGCGGTTTTGGTCCCGACCTCAGCCCTTAATGGAAGGGCTGCGGTTTTCTACACAACCGCATCCCTTTTACAACAGCAAATGGCTTTTTTTCCTCTAGTGATTCTTTGTTATTCTTAGAACACAATTCAAGCACGAAACCATAAAACCTAACTCCCCAACATCGAAGAAGAAAATAGAATCCAGGCCAAGCTTCTATGACTAATTCCATGAAAAATGGTCTATAAAACCCATTTTTAAAACCTAGAAATTTCTATGGCAGCATCAACGACAACCATCACCAATATTGGGAGAAATATACAAGGAGAGAGAATCAACTTCACCATCATCGAAAATGGGGAAAATTCATAAGATAATGAAGATGGAGAGGAGAGAGAAAGGCATGTAGGTAGAAGGAGAGAGAGAAAATTGGAGGTTTAGGATGTCATCAATGGAGGATGGTGGGAGAAGAGATGAAGAAGATGAAATGGAGAGGAGAGAGAGAAAAACCTAACGGCATTAGGATTCCGTCTTTAGTAAGGGTATTTTGAGCAGAAAGTCAAAGTTCAGGGGTATATGATGAATTCACCGAATGTGAGGGGTAATTTGAGAATTACGTCAAACCTCAGGGGTACATGGGGAAATATATTCATCACAACATGTATGTTGAGTGGAGCTTTGTAAATTGCATAGTCTAATTGAAATATTATTGGGATTCCATATTGTTTACGCATGCACCTATAGGTCCAAGTTAAAATGACAATCTGCGATAGCTGGAAGTCCTCTTGAAGTTCTTTGGTTCCACTATTGGACACTCCTAGATACTGTTATTTTGGTTGACAAGCTATTTGGTTAAGCGCAGGCCCGACTATGTCAATTGGGCCGAATAAACTAGACCGAATTGACCTATAAGCGAAAAGTAAATGAAAAAAAAATGAGAATTAGATTCAAGTGAACCGCACTCGAACCGCCGAACTAAAATTAATTGCATTGAAAAATTATTTTAAACTCAAATGAACTGCAGTCAATTGAAAACTATATTAAACTGAAATGAAGCAAACTGAATTGCTTTTGGCTCGAAACACAGCGAAAAAAAATTGGTCACATATTTCATAGCCGATTCTGATTTTCGCCCGAACTTTTGTGGTTTTCGAACAAAAAATAATTGTTTGAACTGAATAAGCAGGTAAATAATGAACCGTTTGAACTACAACTATATGGGTCAAACCAGAAGACAAATTTAACTGAGCTTAATTGATATGAAAACTGAATAAACTATAGCCAATTAAATGCGAAGCGAAAATTTTTTAACCGAATTAATTTAGTTGGAAAAAAATAAGCGAAGTCAAGTGAATTGTTTGGTTCGAAGCGGGCCGAACCGTTTAATTGAACTGACAACTCTTACTATAACCATCAAGTGGAACAAGGCTTTGAATGCAGGTACTCCTCACTTTCCTCTCCCTTAAATTATATAAGAAAACATTCGAATCCTTGTCTTGCCTGAGCAATATCTCCTTACCATTTTTGAAATAAGCTATAGGGGCGACTTTCATGGATCGGGTAACATCAAAATGCTCAACATGAAATAATTTAACCTAAGATTCTTTAAAGCCGTAATTTTTCATAACTCATACATCAATATCACCTGAATGCCTCCTACTATTATTAGTCAATAAACACAAGCAACCACCTATTACCCCTAGGTCAACAACATCAAGTTTTTTGTCATCACCATCACATATCAACCAATTCATTTGATTTTCCCTGTTTATACCACTATTTTCGAAACAATCAAGCATGGAAACCTCACCCCACTTCTCATTACAAACGTCGAAGCTCGAAATTCGATGTTCATTCATGGAAGTACACCAAAACATCCAATGAAGCAAATGATTATCACAAGTGCTCCATTTCTAGAAGCTAAAGTAGCATGATGAGAGACTTTTTCCCAGGGGCGTATACACTATGGGTTCACTGGGTTCAGATGAACCCAATGATTTTTGGAAAAAATTGTGCAGTTTTCCTTTTTATTTAGAAAAATAAAAAAATTAGACATTACTTATATACGTTTCGCGTGTAACTTAGATCAGGAAAGTTAGGAGTGGCAAGTTGGTTTTGGGCTTCAGGTGAATTCGCGTGCTTTGTTTGAGGGCGAGGGTTCGACTCCCAGCAACAGCGAAATTTGGGTTTTTATTCGTACTTTTTGTTAAAACTGGCCTTATTTTTTACTTACTTACTGCATCCAAACTCCAAAGGTATTAAAATTGTTAAAATTTGTTTATCTATCTGTTTCTCTCTAAAAAAATTGCGATTGTGTTAATTAATTAGAACTAGATGGCTTTTCCAATGTTTGATTTTTGTGTAAAATCTTGACTTGTGGATAAGACTAGAGTAGTCTCTAGTTAGTGTATTGTGTTGAGGAAAACAGGAATTTAGTTGGGGACATGTCATGATGGATAATATGAGTATTTTGGATGGGAGAGTTATTAAACTGTTAAAATTGTTAAAATTTGTTACAGAATTTCAATTTAATTATACTGTATAAAGAGTTGAAATATCGAAATTTGAATGTGGAGTTGTTGTGTGACAATGAACTATGAAGGGTCTTTTAGGTCTAGAACCGTAGAACGTGGAGTTGAAATGTTGAGCAATATGTTAAATTAATTGTGTTAATTTATATTAATTGTTATTCTTGCTTGTGTAATGTGTTAATTTAAATATGTTAATTTTTATTATGTGTTGTTCTTGCTTGTGTAGATTGTCGAGTTGTTTTGTGACTATAAAGGGGTTAGAATTTTTTTGGAAAGATCGGGTGGGGCCGCTTGCTCTTCTCCTAGTTCAAGCTTATTGGCTCTTGAGATTTTTTTGATCAGGCGGGGAATTTTTTTTTATTTTGTAAGTAAATGAATGTAGTTTATTTCTTGACTGGCTCCGAACCCATATGGTTGGATTCCTGGATCCGCCACTGCTTTTTCCTCAAGAAACTTCCAAGAATCCAATCTCAAACTATACACCATAACTTCTCTAACATTAGAAATGGACCCATAAGCATACCCATATACAAAATTAACAATCCTCACAATTTTATAATCATCCCTTATAAAATCATATCCAAACCCATAATTTATATGCAAATAATTTTTGGGTATCTTTAACTTTGGGATTGCTTTATTCTGAAACGTAGATGGATTGACCAAACAAACATCAGGATTTTGAGTTTTACTATTGAGTTTGCAAAGAAGCAAACCGTTGCAAGACCCAGAAATACCTGAGAAAGATAAATCTCCACTGAAGAAGCTAAGTTTCATAGCAGGAGATTGAAGAGAGTTGAAGAAAACGGAGTAAAGGGATTGTTGAGGATTAATGCAGAAGATTAGGAGTTGATTAGAGGAGGAGAGAGAATTAAGCCGAAGATGATATTTGATGAAATCGGAGCTGCTGATTATGGAAAACCATAATTTGCAAACAGTTTTGAAACGAACAAGATATTTTATGGGTAAATGTGAAAATATGAGGAAGATTAGTTCCATGGGTAAGGTACCCATTGATGAAATTTCTCTCCTAAATTCCTCCATGGATGAGTGAAAATATGGAAGGACTAAAGGAGGGTTTTATGCAAGTGGTTTCTTCTTTTCTTTTTTTTCTTTTTTTTTTTTTCTTTTTCTGTTCTTTTTGACTGAATTAATGAAAATTCATTTCAGTTCAGTTCAGTTCAGACAAATTCAATTCAGTTCAGTTCAATTCAGGTTTATTCAGTTCAGTTCACTTAGTTTCCTCTCATAGTTTTCATTCACTTCAATTCAGGTTTATTCAGTTCAGTTCACTTAGTTTCCTCTCATAGTTTTCATTCACTTCAATTCAGGTTTATTTATTTCAGTTCAGGTTTATTCAGTTCAGTTTAGTTCAAGTTTATTCAGTTCAGTTCAGACAAATTCAGTTTAGTTTAGTTGAGTTCAATTCAGTTCAGACAAATTCAGTTCAGTTCAGTTGAGTTCAATTTAATTCAGGCAAATTCAGTTCAATAGTCTAAACGAACAAAGCTTAGGTGGTTTCTTCTTTTGGTTAGTTATTCTGACTAATAATTGGACTCACGTTCAGCTATGCGCAATCAAACTTGCACAGTAAGGAACAATATAAACGTTTAACGCACAATTGCAAAACAATCGCTATGCTATGTTATAGTATTAGCCGTGCTGTCCATGTGCAAAATAATATACTTTAGAAAGAAATAAAAAAGTTCGATTTCTTGATTAGAAACCCAATCGCTATTTACCGTCCGTATTTACTAAAAATCGTAGTATTTTTCCTTAAAATTCCCATACATACCCCTCCCTTTTACTCTTTACTCTCTCACCTCTCACACTACCACCACCCCACCACCACCACCACTTGACCACCACCACCACCACCACCACCACCGACCACCACCACCACCAACACCACCTAACCACCACCACCACCACCGACCACCACCACCGACTACCACCATTGCGGACCACTTTGCCACCACCGGAGCACCACGAAGAATCGTCAACGCCGCCAACCACACCGGAACGGAATGTGGTTAGTTTTTTTAAAAAAATTCCGCCACCAGTGCACAGTAACGGATGAAAATTCCGTTGGTAATGGAATTTTCATCCGTTACCATGGGTTTTTCCAAAAAAAATAACAACTTTTTTTTTGAAAAATCCATGGTAACGGATGAAATTTTTTTTTTTTTTTGAAAAATCCATGGTAACGGATGAAAATTCCGTTACCACCATGGTGGTAACGGATGGAAATTCCGTTACTATGCAAAAAAATTTTTTTTTTTGGAAAATATCCAAGGTAACAAGATTTTCGGTGAGAGTGTTGGTGGTGGTTGCGGTGGTTGACGTTGTGGTGGTGGTTGCGGTGGTTCACGTGATGGTGGTGGTTGCGTTTGTGGTGGTGGTGGTGGTGGTGGTTGCTTTGGTGGGTGGGTGGTGGTTGGGGTGAGGTGAGTGAGTGAGTATACATAGGGATAGTTTAAGAAAATCTTGAAAAAATACGGACGATTTTTAGTAAATACGGGCGGTAAATAGTAATACCAAATGAGGGACTTAATTTCCAAAAAACGTTCACAAAATATATAGAGCACTCTACACACCTCTCGAAACTTCCTCCTACAACGTCCTCTCTGCAATTCTAAAGTGTTCTGCTCGCCGGTGGCTGTGTTTCCCACAGTCGACGGCGAGTCACCAGTCACTCCGGCGAAGTTATTTCCTTTTCAATTTCTGTCTTGTGATCTCGTTCTTCAGGTTCGTTTTATTTATTATCCAGTTATTAAAGTTTGTATCTGTCTAAAGTCCTATATCCACAGTTGATTTGTGAAAAGTTGTGTGTTGTGGGTCATCTAAATCTGGGTTGCAAATTCAAGGGCGATACGATCTTCCAGTTCTTTCATTTTGTTAATTTGGGGTGATTATTTTGGTTGGCTGATAGATTTCTCATCTAATTTAGTTACTTTTGTTGCGTGGTGGGCTATTGTTCTTCATTGTCTAGTGGTGTTATTGTTTAAGTATGGTTGTGCTGGAAGATTTAGGAAATCCTTGTGCATTTTCTGCTATTATTCAACATCATCTATCTGTTTTAGACTTTGAGGATAAAGATGTGGAGGAGATGTTTGAGAAATTCTCAGGTCCTGAGAAGTAATTCCTTTTGTGTCTTCTTTGAAAGAAGAAAGGAATCAACTATTTAGATTAAAAGATTTTAGTGGTGCTTTTGTTAAGTATGAGAAAGCTATCAAACTATTGTGCGTTGTGATCACCGCAAATATGTGAGGATTTTCCTTTATGTGATAATGAACCCCCATTTAAGGATCTGGTTATTCCTCTACATTTGAATCTTGCAGCTTGTGGTTTAAAATTGAATAAGTTTAAAAATGTTATTGAGGTGTGCTCGTTGGTTTTGGGGGTTGATAAGAAGAATGTTAAGGCATTGTTCAGAAGAGGTTTGGCATTTAAGAAAATGGGAAATTTGGAGAAAGCTTTTGAGGATTTTTTGAAAGCCAAGGATCTCGAACCAAAGAATAAAGACATAAGTATAGAGTTTGCTAATTTGGAAAAAGCTCTATTTCCTTTAATTCAAGTGGAGGGTGATGATGATCCGGCTAACGGTCTAGGGTGTGAGAAGCTAGAACATCGAACTCAAGGAAAGTGTGAAGCTCAAGAATCAAAACCTGGATTTCAAGAGGAGCAAGTGAAACCTGAAAGTGAAGGAAAGTATACAGGGAATGAATTTGGTCCAGCACATCGGGATATGGATGTAAGGATTGATTACATGATGGTTGATAATGAAGAAAGGGCAACTCCTTCCAACAAAGGTAAAGTTGTGTTCACTAATAAAAGAAAACCCTTTATGTGTTTGTGTATTTCTCGCGCAGATGTCAGCAAGATCAGGAAAGGATGTGAAGTTCAGATGTTTCAACCCCGCTCTTTGTCAGTTTTAAAGGTTCGATCCTACGTGTCTAACCCTCTTAGTTCAACTATACTAGCAAAGGCCTCCACAAATCCTGATTCTAAGACTGCGGAGGTTGATAATAGCTTTCTCAATGAGGAAGAAAGTTTAGCTGACGGTATTCATATCATGGATACTGCTCAAATCCAACACAGTATAGAAGAAACGTCAAATTTTATGAAGGATGTCCCGATTGCTTTGTTGGAGGATGATAAGATTAGCGAAGGACAGAGTAGTGTGATGCGAAATAAGAATGAAGTTCAATTTCAAGTTGGGTTGAGAAAGGATCATGTAAGGAGTCCCAGCACTGTGAGGAGAAGATGTGGTGTGGTAAATCGATTTTCAAGACTGTATAAGGTTCAAGGTAAAAGGCTGATTGGCTTAAATGCTTCTGCTCAGGAATTTGCTCGTACAAGTTTCCGAAGAAGGCATACAAAGATTGGTCAAGTTGTGTGTTATGTTGGTTCAAAAAGAAAATGTGGATCTCCTCCCCCATCGGATTCCTCGTATCATGTAAAGAAGAAACATGCTTCGTCTATGAATTTAAGGTCATGTAATAATGTTTTAGATTGTCAGAATAATGGGTGCGTCAAGGATCCCCGGATCCTTACTAGTATCATGGCTAGTAGAGGTTAGGTGTTGTAGGGTTTGTTTTTTGTTTCGGTCTGGTATTGTCTTGTGTCTAAGACTGTGGTTTTTTGTGTAATCCCCCATAATTTTAAAGGATTTTATAAATATATTTTATCATTTATATATTTATATTTTAGTTCAAATGATTTTTATTAGTTAAGTAGGTTGACTATTTTTGAAAGTCAAATGAAATTATTTTAAGGATTTAAGAAGTTGAAAATATTTTAATTAATCATGCTTTGAAAAAGGTTTGAAATAGGAATTTGATTTAGAAAAGAAGTCTAATGGACTTGAGGAACCCAAATTCTAAGTAGATTAGGAAAGAGGAGTTATATTGATACTAGGAGTCCTCATTCATCAATCCTAGTTATCATCGAATCCTATTTAAACTTAAATTCCTTTTTCCTAAGCCCAAAAGGAAACCCTAACTATAAATACCCTAAGCCCAATTATTTTACCCTACACAAATTATTTTTTCTTCACTCCTTCTCTCGAAATTTCGGCTCTCTCTCTCTCCTCTTCCACGTAATTTTTCTTTTCTTCTTCCTCTCAAGCTTTTGTTTCTTCTTCTTCAAGTAACGCTTTCTTCCTTGCTAAGAAACGTCACCGCCGCCGTCGTTGACCGCCGTTGACCGTCGCTGCTGCCACCAAGACTCCTCCTTGGCCGGCGCCTCCTCCCTTTCATCTTGAGTTGGTTTAATTCTTTCCTTTTCCTCAAGTTTTCCATTAAAGACTATGTTTTTATGCTTTATTTTAATGTTAATCATGATTATCAATATTAATTTACTGTTTTAATGAATAATCTTGATTCATATATATATATTATATTATAAGAATAAAAATTCAGATTTGTTTATTATTGTTAGATTTAAGTTTTAATAATTAAAGCATGGATTTTTAGGGTGTTAATTATTAGAAAACCATAGTAGCATATTATATACTATGAGATTGATTTAATTTATGATTCTAAGCATGTTCAAGTGGGTTTAAAGAAGGTTTTATGATTTTATAAGTTGCTGGAATTTCAGAAAGTATTTTATTTAGGGAGTTTTAAGAATTTTAATTACTAGTATGGTAGTACTATGCTAGGAATTAAAAGTAATGGAAGTTTTGATAGTAAAATCAACTTTTGAATATGTTTAAAGGGGTTTTTAAATATTTTAAAGTTGTTGTCTTTTTATTTAAGAGTATTGATTTTAGTCATATTTGATTTCTAGGCGGAGAGTATTCCGTAGGAGACTTTTAAAGGTTTAAAGTGGCCAGTCGACTAGTTTACACAAGGTACGTACATGCCTATGTGATGATTGAGATAGTATCATGATCTTATGAAGGAGAATTATGTAGTATCATGTATAGGAACTTGGTTGAGTTCATGTATGATATTTATTATGTTGGATCTTGCATGTTTTATGCCTGTGTGCAAACATGTTAATTATAATATTTGATTATGAGTAGAATATCATGGTTGTATGGAATATTGATGCAAGCATGTTAATTGGATTGGGAACCTTATTTATTAATTCACATGGGGGAATTAATATATCTATTAGTATTGGATCATGTTTGATCATTGTTCCCTTTTGTATTTCACTACTTTTTATGAGAATTTGTGGGCCTTATTTGGTAAGTTGACAAGTTGTGCCTTTGAAAGGTAAGATTGATTGTTGGCTAGGTCCAACAAAGTAAGAAAAGGTTGGAATTAAAGAAAGTAATCTTGGATTGTAAGTCGTGTGATCACTTATTTAATCCTAAGATAAAAGAGGTTCGATTGTGAATGTTGAATTATATTTCGTGTTGCTTGTATGTGTGTCATAACAAGTAATAAATTGTAAATCACGTAAAGTGTAACTTGGATAGTAATAAGCTTTAGGCGGGTGCACGTCGAAGTTGGACAATCGGGGAGTTGGGGTACATGGTGAGCGAGTCATGGCTTTTTCGGGAATTGGATTGATCACCATTCCTTTTTTTTTATTTAAAGGTTCCTCGATATCGCGAGTCATTATGGAATACGAAGTCGCGCCCGTATTTCGTCTTCCTAGGTGAAGGCTGGTTTTTAGTTAGACAACTCGGTCCAATAACTATTCCATTTAATATAATAAAAGTTGATTAAAGTTTAGTTCAAGTGGAAGTCATCTGAGAATGTTATATGGTTGTATTACTTATTTATCTTTGTTTACTATTTCTTAGTAACATGATTAGGATTGGTTATGTATTGTTATGTAGTACTCAGCTTTGCTGATTACGTGCTTTGTTTGTGATTGTTGATCATGGCTTTGCCTTATTGATCCTGTGATGACCCAATTTTGGTGAGCAGCATTTCTAGAGCATTGACATTTACAGGTCCGCAGATGTAGCATCATTGGGAATCTGGGGATGGAGAGCTTGTGTAAACTTAGTTTGTTATTTTGTTCTGCATTAGTCGGATAATGTTGTTATAAGTTGGTTTGATAGACTTTCATAAAGTGGGTTGTTTTTGAAGTACTTAATTTATTATTTATAAAGTTTAGTTTGATGTTTTCCGCTGCAAAATTCTGAATAAGCCGATACGTTATCACACGGGCGATAATACTTGGGTAATTCTCTAAGTTTTATATTATAAAGGCATTTCTGAAAAGAGAGAATTATCGGGGTGTTACATTTTGTTTGTCTCTTTGCTTATGTGTACTTATTGTCAAAAATAAAATAAAAAATAATATACTTCTATATATATATCATCCTGATCATAATTTTTTATCAATGTATAAAAACAAATCTACTTTTTTATTAGTCTAGTTTATTACATTATATATTAAAGTAAAAATAAAGGAACCTTTCTTATCAATAAAGCTCCAGGGACATATAGATAGGGGTGTTAATGGGTGGTTAACCGCCCCGAAACAATATTTTGGTTCAGTAACCGAAAGTTTTTGGTTCGCTCTTTTTGCGAATCGTAACCGTAACCATTTAGACCGGTTACCGCCTAACGGTTAACTGTTTTTTCGGTACGGTTTTTCGGTTAACCATTAACCGTTCTTCAAGTTATAATATTATATTTTACTTAATGTAAATATATATTTTCTATTTGTTTTGTGCATATACTTTAATATTATATATACTCTAATATAAAATGTATTGTAAGGTGGATAATAGATCTATTGAAAACATAATAACACTAAGAATTTACTCCATTTCCTAATTATAGTGTTTAAATTAGCACTAAAGTTTTCGAATAATCACATACTTCCTCTAATTGTTGTTACTTAGTAACAAATATTAGAATTAATGTAGTTGTTGGAAAATGTTTCACAATAATTAAATAGAGGAAAAAAATATTTCGGTTTTTCGGTTAACCGTTTACTCAAAAATCATAACCGTAACCGTACCAATTAACCGTTACTTTTACCGGTTCGGTAACCGTACCGTTAAAACTTTTTTTATCGAAATGGTTACCACTCATTTAGACCGATTTTTTAGTTTTTCTGTACGGTTTCTCGGTTTTGGTTTTTTATGAACACCCCTACATATGGGTATAATAGTGGCTTTTTCAAAGTTGCTTGGGACATTATAGGTGAGGAGGTTGTAGATGCAATCCTGGATTTTTTCTCTTCAGGTAGCTTGCAGAGAAAGCTAAATGTTACTACTATTACTATGGTTCCCAAGATTAGGGTTCCTAGTAATGTCAGTGACTTTAGACCTATAGCTTCTTTGCTCCTCCATTTATAAATGTATCACAAAACTCCTATGTGAACGAGATGAATAAAGTTTTACCTCACATAATTAGTCCAAACCAGGGGGGGTTTTGTGGCAGGTAGGAATATCATTCACAATGTTCTGACAAATTAACATCAGGCTTGTTGCTTAATTGAGCTTGACATTAGGAAGGCTTTTGATACTGTAGAATGGGGTTTATTGAGGATATGCTCAAACATTTGCAATTCCCTGCACATTTTGTGAAGATGGTCATGGTATGTGTTACTACACCCAGTTTTGCCTTGATGCTGAATGGTTGTCCTAGTGATTTGGTCACCCCTAAGAGAGGTCTCAAGCAGGGAGACCCTATCTCTCCTTTACCCTTTACTCTCTATATGGAGTATGCCTCTAGGATCCTCACAAAAGTGGGCAGTTTGGCTCCTTTTAAATTTCACTCAAGATGCAAAAGTATTCAGCTTAACCATTTATGTTTTGTTGATGACCTTTTGCTCTTCTCTAAAGGGGATATTACTTCCATTACTATGATGATAGGAGGGTTGAAGGTGTTTTCTCATACTACAGGGCTACAAATCAGTCAAGAGAAATCTGAAATATACCTCACAGGGATGAACTCAGCTATGAAGAATAGAATTGCTCAATTAACTGGCTATAGGTTAGGCTTTCTTCCTTTTAAATACTTTGGAGTTCCCATAACTTCCAAGAAGATGAAAAAGGCTGATTGTGATGGCCTAATTGAGAAGATGTGTCACAGAATTAGAACATGGAGCAGTAGACATTTTTCTTACAGTGGGAGGTTACAGCTTGTAAATGTTGTTTTGATGTCAATTTGTGTTTATTGGTGTCAAATTTTTATCTTACCCAAGTCTATTCTTCAAAAGATTAATGTTGTGTGCAAGCACTACATATGGCATGGCACTTGGGATAGTTCAAGGGCTAGATATGTTGCTTGGGATGAGGTTTGTCATACTAAGTCTGCAGGGGGTTTAGGGGTCAGGAACTTAGTTTTACGAACCAAGCTGCTATTGGGAGACAAGTTTGGGCAATCTCACACAAAAAAGACAATCTGTAGGTCAGGTGGGTGCACTCAATTTACATAAAAGATCAGCAGTGGGGACAGTACAGTTGTCCTTAGGGAGCTAGTTGGGTGTGGAGAAGCATTTGCATGGAAATGGAGAGTATTATGCCATTGATTCATGGCTCAAATGATGCCAACTATAGCATTAAGCAGATTTATACTGCTATATGCCCTGACAACCCTAAGTGGTTATGGAGTTCAGGAGTGTTGAATATATACTCTATTCCTTAACATCGTTTCATTCTTTGGTTGATCATGAAGCAGAGGCTTCCTATAGGAAGTAGACTTGCTACTTGGGGGGTCTTAAATACCACTGACTGATGTCTTTGTGGAGGGAGTGAGGAAACTCACTCCCATTTATTTTTTGAATGCTCTGCTAGTGCTGACTGTATGCTCAAGATTATGAGATGGATTGGCTTACAAAGACATGTGCATAATGTGTATAGACTGACGAAGTGGGTTATGAGAGATTGCAAAACATAACATTTTCAGGAGGAAGACATACCTTGATGTCATGCTGCCACCTGCTATGCCATTTGGAAATGGAGGAATGCAGCCTTATGGGAAGGAAAAGTC
This sequence comes from Beta corolliflora, assembly GCA_947648045.1. Classification (NCBI taxonomy): domain Eukaryota; kingdom Viridiplantae; phylum Streptophyta; class Magnoliopsida; order Caryophyllales; family Amaranthaceae; genus Beta; species Beta corolliflora. Next base: position 1,080,973 of record CANSZD010001010.1, read on the forward strand.
CCAGAAATTGATACCATTGTCTCTTTTATACAGTATACAGTTAGAAATAGAATTGTACAGATTCATGGAAAGAAAGTGAAACTTGTAGATCTTGTTTGGTTGTACGCTTTATAGTTTGGTTTGTTGTATAGATTTTTTTGGCTAGTTTGTTAGCCTTGTTTGTTGATGAGCTGCTGGGAAGAAGTGGCCTTCCTAGAAGGGTTGTTCTTGTTCAGTTTGTGAGCTCTAAGTTGTAAATTTTTTTGAGTGCAATATATTTTTCTTACTTCTCAAAAAAAAAAAAATAAAGGAACCTATGTCGACTCCTCATTATTATTTTTTAGCCGAAATTTTTAAATTTTAGTTTATTTTATTTTATATAAATATGTTTATTAAATATTGATACCATATCTTCAAAGATATGATATATGTTATACTTTTGGAAAAAGAAGATTCATGAAGATCGTACAGCTTGTAAATTGATATTTTTTCATTCTTATTTTAGTGCTCATACTAAAAATATTTTTTTTTTAATACTATTTAGAGTATGTCAGGCAACAAACTAGTGTCAGTATATAAGACAGTTCTTAGAGCATGTACAACGGTTGTACATTTTCAATATATCAACTAATTTTCATAATTGTTCTTAATAGATAATCAGAGGGTAAATTTATTATAACCTACAATATATAAGCATGTTTTTGTGAGAAACAGCCTTATAAAAATTTGTAAAGAGCTACCTTCTAAAGGATAAATGTTGTAGAAAACTACGTTTGACCGGATTTTGGCCTTGACCACCATTTCGGGAGTGGACCTTTTTTCCTGCTTTTTATCCTTTTCTTTCCTCCAATTCACCCAAAATATTCATTTCCCTTTGAAATTTGGTATATATGAAAATGCTATAGTTTGGCATATTTCGACAAAAATCAAGTAAAAACACAAAGGGAAAAGACAAAGTCAATGCTAGAATAAGGTGCTCACTGGCCGGAATCCCATCAAAGGTAGTTTCTCACAACATTTTTATTTTAAAAGCTAGTTTCTTACACTTTTTTTATATGGTAGTTTTTTATTTTTTTACAAAAATGAGTTTTTATTAGATATATGGTCAAAGTTATATATAGACAAGTATGCATTGGTCAAACTATTACATTTTATTTAGGGACAAATGAAGTATTCGTTAGCTGGATAAGATTATTATTTCATCCATTCATAGGGTCATGGATTTGAGTCTTTAAAATGTTCGTAAATTTTTTATTCATTATATGACGCTAATGAAGTGTGAGAATTTATTAAAATAGGAGGTTATGTAACACAAGGGTGCTTAAGAGAACCCGACTCACAAACCCCAACCTCATTTTTGCAGGCCAATTGACCAAATTGGTACAAAAAAAAAAGAAGTGACCCTCAACGATAATTTGGTAAAAAAACTTGCTCTATAATGACAAATTGGTAAAAAAAAAATATATTGAGCTCCGGCGACATTTAGGCTAGTTTTTTCTATAATTTTCGAATTTGATAAAAACGTGCACTTTACAAGATTTTATTTCAAATTGGGTAAATAGTATGTAGTGACAAGAAAAGTTAATTAGATAAAAACAAGAAAAATCTATGTAAAAGGCATGTAAATGCACGCATTAAATGTTGATCAAGCTGAAATTTTTTTAAAAAATATGGCCTAAATGCTGCTAGGAATCCATTTTATTTACCAAATTGTCGTCCAAACTCATTTTATTTACCTAAATGTCATATGAGCTCAATTTTTTTACCAACTTGTCGCCGAACCTTAGTTTTATTTACCAATTTGTCGCTAGAGCAAGTTTTTTTTTTATCAAATTGTCGTTGAGGGTCCCTTTTTTTTACCAATTTGGTCAATTGGCCCATTTTTACACGTAAAAATTGGGTAATTAATTTGTTCTCTTTTTCATGTTTAGGGGGTCCGGTATCCGTCCCGGAAAAAAGGGCATAAATTGGGTCAGGTCATACGCTGAGTTCCTTTCTTTTTATTACATAAAATAGCAGCTTTTATTCATTTAATAACTCCATATCAGAGATTACAAAGCTATTTGCCTCTATGGGCACTTCTTCCATCCACGCTCTCAATTCTCAATAACTACGACTAAGATGGGCAAAGTTATGAGCAACCTTGTTCCTCTCTCTACTTACATGCTTAAAGGAGGTGTTCTTGTATAATATAAACGGGTTCCTGAAAACCTGGTATATTTGTTTTTGAATTATTTTCCTTCTTAATATCATTCTCTAACCTCTAAATTATGATACTCCCAACAATGCTGTAAGTATTCTAACACTAATGCTCTGAAGTCTTTAACGGCAGCGTACACTATACGATATAAATTGTGCAGCATCTATACTAGAAATTATAAGATTGTCATTAATATAAGAAGGGAAAGGATAATAAACGCTAAGGAAATATATAAGAGATTTGACAAAATAGAACAAGACTGCAAGAGATTACATACAATATAATCTTGGCCATATGATTATGACTAGCACATATAGATGCTTATTAGTATGTGTTACCACCATTTTTAGATGTATAGTCGCATTTATTATGTACATGGTATTAGGCCCTGTTCTTTTGAACTTATTTTCAGTTAATTTTAGTTCAGTTAATTTAATTTCAGTTCATTTCAGTTAATTTAATTTAATTTCAGCTCAGTTAATTTAATTTCAGTTCAGTTCATTTAATTTCAGTTCATTTCAGATAATTTCAGTTCAGTTAATTTAATTTCAGTTTAGTTAATTTAATTTCAGTTCAGTTAATTTAATTTCAGTTCAGTTCAGTTTAGATCAATCTTATCTAATGTTTTAATTATTATTTTTTATTTATTATGATTATGATTATGATTATGATTATGATTATTATTATAATTATTATTATTATTATTATTATTATTATTATTATTATTATTATTATTATTATTATTATTATTTATGATAATAATAATTATTATTATTTATTATGAAAATTATTATTATTATTTATTATTTATTATTATTATTTTTATCATTATTGTTATTGTTTATTTTTACTATTATTATTATTTATTATTATTATCATTATTATTATTATTATTATTTATTATTATTATTATTATTATTATTATTATTATTATTATTATTATTATTATTATTATTATTATTATTGTTATTATTATTATTTATTATGATTATTATGATTATTATTATTATTATTTATTATTTATTATTATTATTATTATTTTATTTTTTATTATTTTTTATTTATTATTATTTACTATTATATTATTATTATTATTATTTATTTATTTATTATTATTATATTTATTATTTATTATTATTATTATTTTTATTATTTATTATTTGTTATTTATTATTTATTATTATTTATTATTTTTTATTATTATTATTATTAATTATGTATTATTATTATTTATTATTTATTATTATTATTATTATTATCATTATTATTTATTATTTATAATTTATAATTTATAATTTCTAATTTATTATTTGTTATTTATTATTATTTATTATTTATTATTTATTATTTATTATTTATTATTTATTATTTATTATTGATTATTTATTATTACTTATTATTTATTATTATTTATTATTTATTATTATTTATTATTTATTATTATTTATTATTTATTATTTATTATTATTTATTATTTATTATTTATTATTTAATATTAATTATTTAATATTTAATATTTAATATTTAATATTTATTATTTATTATTTATTATTATTATTTATTATTTATTATTTATTATTTATTATTTATTATTTATTATTTATTATTTATTATTTATTATTTATTATTTATTATTTATTATTTATTATTTATTATTTATTATTTATTATTTATTATTTATTATTTATTATTTATTATTTATTATTTATTATTTATTATTTATTATTTATTATTTATTATTTATTATTTATTATTTATTATTTATTATTTATTATTTATTATTTATTATTTATTATTTATTATTTATTATTTATTATTTATTATTATTATTTATTATTTATTATTTATTATTTATTATTTATTAATTTAATTTCAGTTAATTTAATTTACTTTCAGTCAAAATAAGTTCAAAAGAACGGGGCCTTAGACCTCAAAAGGTTTAAATTCATCTTAACATGAATGCCCAAGAGGGGTATGAAGCCCAATACAGGTCAAAGTCAATATGAGGAAATCATCAAGACTATCAGGAGACGAGAGTTAAGAACAACGAACGTGCAAGCGGTTAAAGAGCAGTTATTAGACGGATCCACAAAAGGAAGAACGTGCAGAGCTACGATTATTCAGCGCCAGAAGAATGGTTAATATTTGATTCAAAGATGATTCAAATATTTTCCCTCCAAGTAGCACGGAAGTTATACAACATGTTTCTCTATAAATAGAGGAGCAATCATCAAACAACGACAACAACAACATACAAAACAACTTGCAATTACTCTTTTCTTAGCGTAGCCTAGCTAACCCCCTTCCGGGGTTATAGTTTAGTTCCTTAGACGTAGATATTCTGGCGACGGGTTCCGTAATTCTTCGATTGAGGCAAGGAACCATGGAGGTAACAGCCTTCGTGTCTTCCCTTTAGTTGTCCAGCTGGCTTATCCCCCTATGCGTTGTAAAATTCTTTCTTAAAGTTTGTGGCATGTATGAGAATGTTGTGCTTTAATTAATAGATTAATTATTGTTTGCTCTATTTATTGCATTTCGCCTGAATTCATTAGGCGTTGTGGTTTAATCCTAAATTAAATGCAACGAAGTACGTTAGCAAGGTTTTATCTAATTAAAACCGGTAACCCCCAGGGACTAAGTCTCTCGAGACATTCAGTACCAAACTATTGGGTGTGCATTGACTCGTTTGCAAAGTCAACCAACTGATTTTGCACCAACAAGTTTTTTGGCGACCACAGTGGGAGAAGAAGATTCATAAACAAATTGTGAACTTTCTTCTTCGTACTTTCGAAAAACAACCTGTAAAATAAAAATGGTTGCTTTTACGAAAATGCCGGATACACATTCTAAAAGAATAAGGAAGTTGCTCAGGAGGAAATTCCAAAACATGGAAATAAGTTATTCAACCCCTCCAGAAACTAGGGCGCAGGGTAACAATGGTGAACCAATTCACCATACTCATGAGGAGTCAAATGGAGACCCCACAAAGGCAAGGCTCATATCCAAGTAATACTGGTCGTGGACTTATACAACAAATCTATGGAAAGTTCACAGAAATAGTAAATAATTTACTGTTAGAAGCCACAAAAAGTCAGAGACAACAATTTGACTCCAATTATAGGACTCTAGCCCACGAGTCTGCTAGGGTCTTCACAGACATCCTCTAAAGGATAAGTGAAGAGAATAGAGAGATCAACTCTAGGAAGATCGACAGGATACTTGTAGATATACTATGAGTGCAACTTTCACAACAATGTCGACGTCTCTTGCCACTGAAGTAGTTACTCGTCTAGAACCACTAGTCGAAAAACATTATCAGTTGAATGAGAAACTAGTTAAGGCCTTAGAAGAGGTCGCATTGAATAGAGCAAGAGGAAATTCTGGTATAGAGCCAGACGTTCCTCCACTAGGTTACCCTTCGAGGGTACATTTCTCCCACCCTAAAACTAGAAATACACTTATTTCAGGCGATCCACAAACTTCCTCTCATGCACACTAAACAAGGGCCATACCCTTGAGTCATGGAGAGGGTAATCATGGGAACGTTAGGAGAAGTGGTGAAATGGCAGCGGGCGTGGAGCCTGGCACCAGGCGTTAGGACATCACCAACCTTCGTTTTCCCTGGGTGGTGGATAAGTTGGTGACAACACACACCAATCTGGACCATCACAAGGAGGACAGAGGCAAGATGGTTTTGTTACAAATAACAATAGTATACTGCATGCATATGCGCCTTTCAACCAACCAAATGTGGCTATTCTTTACCCTATGTTTACATGCCTCATAACCAACCAACTATGGCTAGTACGTCTCATCATGGGAATATTCCGGGGTATAATCAACCCCAAGCTCCATTTGCCCAAGCAACTGACGCTTATCAACAAAGGATGCCCACAAATGGACATACATTCCCACCGCAAATGGCGGAAGGTGCGGCCAATCCTGCTTTTATGCAACACCAGGAGATCCCTATGGGAGGTTATCAAAATAAACCTTTCAATCCTAACCCTAATCTTGTATATGATCACGCAGGAAACATGGGAAACGGGAACATGAGATACCTAGAAACACGAATGCATCAGGATCAATTGGCAGCACAAGTTGAGGCACTAGTCCAAAGACTAGTAGGGGATACTTCTAAGAAAAATCAGAGGCAAATAGGTCAAAAACCTTACCCTGAATGGATTGATAGAGCCAATCCATTTCCTAGAATGTTTAAGATACTTGACTTTACCTTGTTCTCAGGCAACGATAGAGTTTCTGCCGAGGAGCATTTAGTTAGGTTCAATTGTCAATGCAGGGAGGCAGCTGACAATGATTTCTTAAAACTTCGAATGTTCTCCATGTCTCTTACTCGAGGCGCTTTTTGGTGGTATACTAATTTACCGCCAAATTCCATTCACTCATGGCAAGACATGCAGGTGCAATTTACAAATCATTTTGCACGCATTGAGCCCGGAGTGACTTTGAGTGATCTGGCTAGAATCCAACAAAAGTTAGGAGAGTCTATAGAAGACCACCTATCTAGATTCAAAATGGCCAAAATTAGGTGTCCTGTTAGCATTCCTGAAAGAGAATTTGTTCAAATGGCTCAAGAGGGAATGTTAATTCAGTTCCGAAAAAGGTTCGATGGTCATGCTTTTGGCAATTTTGTTGAGTTAGTAGAATTGGCTGTAAGGTATGAAAGGAACATACAAGCTGAAAGCGCAGTAAGACACCATAACTTCTTTGCTCAGAATGACGAGCCCTTCCACTTTGAAACTCCACAGGAAGTGGACGTGGCAGAAATCATTCAAGGAGTACCTTATAAGTGTGCTCCTCTAGAGAAGAAAGAATTTCTGGCGCCAAAAGATATGAAGTCTGAACAAAAGAGGAGATATACTTTTGATGCTAAGAAATCTAATGCTATTTTCGACTGGTTATTATCTAACAAAAAGATAAAACTGATAGGAAGGCATAAAGTAAAAACTGCTGAGGAAGCTAAGGGTAAAAATACTGTAAATGGCATGATGCAGTAACTCATGACACTTCTGAATGCATTGTTTTTAGGAATAAAATCCAGGATGAAATTGATAAGAAAAATATCATGTTTCCTGATGAAGAAGATGTTAATATAGTTGGGATGGACAAACCATTTGAGCTATTCTGTGGTATGGTAGAGACTAATAATGTTTTTACTGTTACTTTACAGGCATCTCAAGCTACCGAAATAGGTAACCAACTCTTCAATAGATTGCTTGACGAAGGAATCTTGGTTATGCCAAAGATAGCCAATGAAGAGGGATTGGAGGATATGTGTAGATGGCATATTAATGGATCGCATACCACAGATCAATGCTAAGTTTTCAGAGGATTCCTAACCAGGCAGTTAAGTCTCAAAAGACTAGTTGTCTCATAAATGGAACATCATGCCATGGAGCTAGAAGCCTACAAGGCCAACTTAGCCAAAGCTAAGATGCCTGTTAATTCCAACCCAGCTCCAAGCCCGGTGATGCTTCAGGAAAGAGCTAAAACTTAAAAAGAGGCTGCTCAGAAATTCCCATTGCAGACTACGACAATAGAAAGGTTGAAGGCCCTAAGAAATGGTATGTGTTCACCATGTGCAGATAGGCTAACCTTCGAAATGGTTAGAACTCAGATCATCCCAAATGATCCTACCTATGTGCCCGCATACCGGCGTCCATTCCGAGAAAAGGTCCGAAGTCAAGGACCAAGGAAACAGGGGCCGGCCCAGTTCAGGCCCTCTCTTAAAGGGGAAGGAAAGGGAGCCAAGTCAGACTCCTGTGCCTAAAATTCTTAAAAGAAGGGTGAATTCCCATGGGGGCCAAGGGAAGCCAAAGATCAAATCAGCAGTTAAGCCATGGCCATTATCAGAAGTCCAAAACTTTTCTAAAAGTAGGACAATAAAGATGAAGGAGTTGAGTATGAAAGCTGCTGCAGCGAGGGCTCAGATCAGCACTCGAAATGTGCAAGAATCCCTTATAGCAAACATCAGAATTGATGAGAAGGCGTTACAAGCTGGAATCACTAAGTTGTTGCCTTTGGAAAAGGAACAATATGATAGACCACCTACAAAGAGTGGTGACCAGCAGCCTCAGGGAAGCGACTCTCTTATGAAAGAGAAGCTGGGAAATGGCTTTATTGAGGACTATGATTCAGAGTTTGGATCTGAGGATTTGGACTTATTGGTTTATGATAGTGACTTAATTCTGGATGGAGAGCCACTGATGAGCGAGCCTCAAACAAAAACGGGAAAGGAGCAAGACGCGTAATGCAATGTGGTCATGCTACCAACAGAGTTCAAGAAGTCAGAAGACCAACCAGAATTCCAGACCAATACCACGTCATGGGCAGATGAAGTTGATAAGGAAGAAATGGCAGGTAATTTTAAAATTACTTCTTCTCGAAGCTTGTCATCTTATTTGAATGCACCTCATAAAAAAGTGCCTAGCAAAACATCTCTAAAAGCTAACCTAGAGAAGTTAATCATAGATAAAATCTTTAGGTCAGTTAATGTCAATAATAAGCATACTAAAGCCTTATTCCTAAATGTTGACTTTGAGGGAGTCCAATTAGGCAAAGTATTGGTAGAAACAGGAGCTACTGTTAATATTATGCCTCTCTGCATTCAGAAAACTAGGAAAGACGAGAAAAGATTTGCATAATATACAAATCAACATAACTGGTTTTTCTGGTTTATCGAAAAAAGTGGAAGGAATGGCTATTTTAAAGATAAGAGTAGGAACCAAAACTACTTATACCGGATTCTTCATATTCGAAAATGGTACTCACTATAATGCCATACTAGGAAGATTGGTTACATCATAATTATACTATTCCATCATCACTCCACCAAGTTTTAATTTTGTGGAATGGTGACACTTATGAGATGGTTCAAGCAGATGAGGAAGTTTGTCTAATTACATCTCCTAATTCTTTCTTTGTTAGGGACTCTCTAAAGTCAGTTCCTACCATCAAAATTGAGGTTCCTCTACAACTTGAGTCACAAACTCACCAAGAGGTAGAAAACTCAGGTGCAATTCTCATTGATGAAGTTAAAGATGCCCCAGAAGTTGAAGACATTCAATAAAAATGAGAATATATTCAACAGGCGCCAGACTATGATCAACCATTAGCTCTCATTAGTTTGTAGAGTTAGGATGTATTTTTCTTGCAAAAGTTTATTATGTTTGAAAACTTAGAAGAATGTTGTAATGGGTTTACCCCTATCGTTGATCAAGTAATGAAAGATTTAGTTTTTAGAAAATACCAAGAGGATTTTCTTATAAACTCTAATGCATGTTGCTCAACTTTACATGAAACTGAATCCTTAGAAGACGAGGATGAGAAAGTATGGGCTAAAAGTGAGGATATAAAACAAAAAGTTCATGATCCACTAGAGGAAATAAATTTAGGGGATACTGAAAATCCACAAGTTACTTACATAAGTAAGCTCCTCATTAACCAAGAAAAGCAGGAAATCATAAAAATTCTAAAAGAATTTAAGGACTGTTTTGCTTAGGAACATCCCGAAATGCCTGGAATTGATAGGAAAATAGTAGAGCATAAACTACCTATCAAAGAAGGATTCAAGCCTATGGCCCAAAGTCCTTGAAGACTAGCGCCTGAACTAATAGAGCCTATACAAGAGGAAATAAACAAACTCCTCAAGGCAAGAGTTCAAAAGGCCTTGCCAATATGCTGACTGGATCTCCAATATAGTTCCAGTAGTTAAGAAAAATGACAAGATATGAATCTGCAGTGATTTTAGGGATTTAATCAAAGCTACTCCTCAAGATCAATACCCTATGCCGGTGGCTGATCTCCTAATAGATGCAGCGTCAAGAGATGAATACATATCTTCCATGGATGGGTATGCAGGATATCACCAGTTAAAGATTGCACATGAAGACTGTAATAAAACTAGGGGTGTTCATGGGTGATTAACCAACCCGAAACAACATATCGGTTCGGTAACCGAAAGTTTCGGTTCGCTCTTTGAACCGTAACCGTAACCATTTAGACCGGTTACCGCCTAAGCGATTAACCGCTTTTTCGGTACGGTTTTTCGATTAACCATTAACCGTTATTCAATTTATACTATTATATTTTACTTAATGTAAATATATATTTTCTATTTTTGTGTGCATATACAATAATATTATATATATACTCTAATATAAAATATATTATAAAGTGGATAATAAATCCATAGAAAACATAATAACACTACGAATTTAATCCATTTCATAATTATAGTGTTTAAATTAGTACTAAATTTTTTCAATAATCTCATACTTCCTCTAATTGTTGTTACTTAGTCATAAATATTAGAATTAATGTAGTTGTTGGAAAATGTTTCACAATAAATAAAATAGAGAAAAAAATATTTCAGTTTTTCGGTTATCCGCTCACTCAAAAAGCATAACCGTAACCGTACCATTTAACCGTGAATTTTACCGGTTCGGTAACCGTACCGTTTAATCCCAAATTTTTTGATTCGGTAACCGCCCATTTTGACCGGTTTTCCGGTATTTCGGTACGGTATTTCGGTTTCGGTTTTTTGTGAACACCCCTAAATAAAACAGCCTTCAGATGTCCAAAATCATTAGGCTTGTTTGAATATGTAGCCATGCCATTTGGATTGAAAAATGTTGGTGCCACATACCAACGAGCAATGGATGCAATTTTTAAGGACATGATTGGTAAGATCATGGAAGTATATGTGGATGACATCCGGGTAAAGTCAAATGATTTTTTAAAACATAAAGAACATTTGATTAAGTCATTCACTAGAATGAGAGAATATCACCTAAAAATGAATCCACTCAAATGTGCATTTGGAGTTAAAGCTAGTAACTTTTTAGGATTCCTCATTCATAAAAATGGAATGGAAATTGACCAAAACAAGGCAAAAGCAGTGTTGGTCGCTAAGCCACCCTCTAATAAGAAGAAATTGCAAAGATTCCTTGGCCAGGTTAATTATGTTAGAAGATTCATGGCCAACTTAGCGGGAAAAACTAAATAGTTTTCGCCTTTGATAAGATTAAAACACGAATCAGAGTTTAAATGGAATAAGGAGCATCAAATGGCCTTTGATCAAATCAAACGAGATTTGGCAAGCCCTCCTGTATTGATACCTCCGAGGCAGAATGGGAAGCCATTAAGGTTATATCCGGTCTCGCTTGTGAAGATTCCATTGGTAGTCTCCTTACTCAAGAAAATCAGAAGGGACATGAGCAGGCCATATTCTATTTAAGTAAAATCCTACATGACACTGAGAAAAGGTATACTATGGCAGAAAAATGGTGTTTGTGCTTGTATGATGCATCAATCAAGCTCATACATTATTTCATGGCCTTTACAGTGGAAGTAATATCTCCAACAGATGTCATAAAGTATATGATATCCCAGCCTTTTATAAAAGTAAGTAAATGGAGTTTACATTTACTACAGTTCGACCTAGTATATGTGCCACAAAAGGCAGTAAAAGGTCAAGCTTAGCTGACTTCTTAGCAACCCATCCGTGTTGTGACTCAGGAATCATTGATGAAGATATCCTTCCATGGGTCTTGTTCTTTGATGGATCCAACACCAGAGAAATGACAGGAGCTGGAATATATATTTTATTTCCTGATGGGATTCCAACTAAACTAGTGGTAGCCCTAAAAGGTCCATGTACCAACAATAGAGCTGAATATGAAGCTTTATTAATTGGACTAGATATATTGCTAGAATTGGGAGCTAAGAAAGCAAAGATATATGGAGATTCTCAATTAGTCATTTATCAAATAAATGAGGAATTCAAAAGTATATCGCTAGTATCTCAGGAATATGGTAAGAAAGTACAGAAATTGTCCAAACAATTTAAGGAAATCACCTTCATACACGTTCCTAGAGAAGAAAACAAGATAGCAGACCAGCTGTCCGCAAATAGCTTCTGCTAGAGAAGAGATACCTTCACAAAATGAAGATATCATTCTCCAAGAGAAAATCCTAGAACCTCTCATTGAACTTGATCAAAAAAGATCAGAGGATATATTGGAAATCTATAGAATTTCAATATTAAGGGAGGAAATGGACTGGAGAAACGAAATTATTCATTATCTCCAAGACCCAGCTAGGACAAAAGTGCTAAATAAAATCAAAATGGCAGCAACTAAGTTTTGCATGCAATTCAGTGAATTACATAGAAAGGATCCTGAAGGACTACTTTTGAAATGTGTAGATGCTGGAGAGGCTCTGACCCTCATGGCAAAAATTCACCAAGGGTTATGTGGTGCTCATCAAAATGGCCTAAAAATGAGACGGCTGTTGCACGAACATGGCTTCTATTGGCCTACTATGAGAAAGGATTGTATAGACTATGCTAAAGGTTGCAAAAGATGTCAAAAGTTTAGGCCTATCAGTAGGGCACCAGCTTCAAAACTTAAGTACATCATTAAACCTTGGCCCTTCAGAGGATGGGCAGTGGATGCCATAGGGGAAATCAATCCTGCATCCTCTAAGAAGCATTCATATATCCTAGTGGTAATTGATTACTTCACCAAATGGGTGGAGGCTCAGGCTTTCAACATGCTCAATACCCAGGTTGTCATAAATTTCTTAGAAGAAAAAATCTTTACAAGGTTTGGAATTCCAGAAACTATAACCTTTGATCAAACCATGTTTTTTAGAAATCCTGATCTATCGGAATATCTTAACCAGTTTGGGGTTACAAAATTGCATTCAACGCATTACTATGCTCAAGCAAATGGTCAAGCTGAAGCTACCAATAAGATCATAGTAAAGGGGATCTCAAAACCGATAGACAATAATCCAAGAAAATGGGATGAGTTGTTGCTATATGCCCTATGGGCCTACGGGACCTCTAAAGGGAAGCAACGGGAGTCACGCCTTTTAACTTAGCTTATGGGCATATAGTCCAGTGATCCCAGCTGAAGTGAATGTAAGATCATCAAGGGTAGCCCAACAAATGGGATTATCAGGAGATGACTATTCACAGGCGATGAATATCGAAATTATGGATGCTCTATAAGCTAAGGAAGAAGCCCTAGCCAAAATGAGAATCCAAAAAGAAAAAGTTGCTAGGGCCTACAACAAAAAAGTAGTGCCTAAAGAATTCCGGGAGAATGATAAGGTGTGGAAAATGTTCTGCCGGAGGCGACTTACAAAGATCCGCTAGATTAGGAAATGGTCACCTAAGTGGCGGGGTCCTTTCATCGTTCATAAGAAATTGTCTAGAAATGCATATCTATTAAAAGATATAGATGGCAACATAAAGATAGAGCCTTGAATGGCAAATTTCTAAAGAAATATCACCCATCTATATGGGAATAACATGATCCTGTGTTTCAACAGAAACATGCAGAATTGTTTCAAACATCAAGAGATCATTAAAAGTACAACATTAATAATAATGTTACTAGACATTCCAACATTGTCTAGCAGCTAAACTAAGGTGTTTGATGGCAAACCAAGCATTACAAAGTTTTTCCTTTTGGAGAATCAAGCTTTGCTGTACCGCCATATCTTTAAACATTTCTTGCCTCAAATGAGCAAGGTTTGTTCGCCCTTGGTGTAGTTTCTTCTCTTCAGTTACAATAGAGTTTTGGAGGGAAGACTTTTTATTAATGATATCAACCTCCTCTTTATTTATCTCAAGCAGGCGATTTTGTAAAAATTGTCTCTCCTCAGAAAGAAGTTTCAGCTTCTGATAAAAAGAACTCAAGGAATCTTGGATTTGCCTACAGAAGTTTATGAAGGATTTAGCTTGAACTTCCAAAGAAGTCTCCTCATCCTGAAGTTTCTGAGCTGAGAATTTTGGACGTTGGACTCTTGATTCAGCATTGCATTGTTGAAGAAGAAGAGTTTCCTTAACATAATCAAGACAAGGTATCCAGTACTCAAAGCCTTGAGAAATTAGGGATTCCAAAATTTACTTAAGAGCCTGTGCAGAAGCCTGATCATAAGGGTTGCTGGTTAAGGTCAAGCAAAGATCCCAGATTTTATCTTCTTGTTTTATGTGCTCCAATGATCCATCACTAGAATGATCAATGTTGGCAGAAGTAGGTTGATCCCTTACAATGATTGCTGTCTGCAGACTAACCTCTTTCCTTCCGTCAAACTCTTTCATCACACTTGCTTCTTGAACGCTTCCCTCTGCATCATAAAGAAGAGAAGCCAAGTTAGCAAGAGAGTGAAGTCTAGTATTATGAGGACATGAACTCATATAGAGGAAATCTAAAATGAATTCATGAGGAAAGAGAGGCAGACCAATCTCTGAGGTAGATGCTGAAGTTGATGAAGAACCTTTACAAACAGAGGTAATTACAAGTTCAAGCCTTTGCTCCGCAAAGGTGTAACTCTGTAAAGGGATAACATCTTTTGGAACTTCATCTCTAGCAATAGAAGGAAGTGTTATCACAATAGTGGTAGCAGCGAGAGAGCTAGGAACTTCAATATCTAAAGGACTTGATTCCAAGGGATCTTCGTTAAGTTGATGAAGCAATTCCTCTTCAGGAGATTCCACGTGAAAATGCTCAGTCCCTTCCAACTGGGGGCAGCATACCCTTCCAAAGAGAGGGTAGCCACATTTTCCAACTGGGGGGCAGCACCACTTGAGATGGAATGATTGATGACAAATTCATCCATAGGACCACCCTTTGAAACTAACTCTGGATCATCTACCTGGGGAGCATCTCCTGAAGTATGGCTGACAGAGCCAAGAGGTGATGACTTCTTAAAAGAAGGGTCACTGATAATCTTAGGCTCAATATCATCAACACCAGAGGAACTTGGAATAAATTAATCAGTATTTTAAAAAAGTGAAACTTCTTATAAAAGGAGTAAAAGTCAGATTCATACTTGCTTTAACTCTTGGTTTCCTTTTGAAAATATGAGATATGGTCTTGTCATCATCATCATGAGAGGAGATGGTATACTGTGGTATCTCTGAGTAAACCTCTAACTTAGGACGTTTTCTGTAGGAATGCCTTGAAGGTCTGGAGGTAGAAATACAACCATGAGCTCTCTTCTTAAAAGCCTTTTTAAGAGGCTCAGGTTGCTCCACTGACCCTTCGGGTTAGGTGTCCTTGGAAGCAAAGAGACAATTGTAATCTCTTTTCCTTGCAGCTCTTTTGAAAGGGTCAATCTGCTCCAGTGGTCCTATGGATTGGATGTCCAGTCTGAACATCTCCATAGGAGATCCCCTGTTCATAAGCAGCATCATCTTCATCCTCTGAAGAGGTATGAAGAGGAACCCTTTTGTCTATGGTATTCCAATAGAGCTTGTCATATCTAGACTCCGTTGTCATGCCATCAGGCACCCTTAGCTTCTTCTTGCCAGCTTTTGCTAAAAAATCAGAAGTAAAGCACAAAGAAGGTTTAGTAATATTCACTCCTACAAAAAGTTATAAAATAACTAAGGAGAGAAAATTACTTACAACCTAAAAAGAGCTGATCCTCAAAGTTCGCCAAAGCATCAGAACACATTGAGTCATTTGGGAATACATGATCCCACCACATATGGAAGCCTCTAACAGCATTAGTAATCCGTTTCCAAGAAGAAATGGACATGGAAATAAGGCCGAGAGTTCTACTCTGAAGGGCTCTACCTTCTTCAAAATGACCCCTTGAAGTCTAAGGATCATTGCGGGTCAAGAAGTAAGGAATAGCTAGTGTTTGGACCAATCCAAATTGTCTAGACACCAGCTGTGGATTATAAGCCTCAAAGCCAAAATATTCAGGCTCAGCAGCTATTAAATCCCGAGACCTAAGAACACTGCTCCAAAAATTCCCACTCCCTAAGGAACTAGAGTGGATGTTCAGGGATTGTAGCCAAGAAGGTATTGTTTGATGGCGCCAAGTTTCATCTGCAACAGAAACATCCATCTTATCCGAAAAAATATTTCAGACACCAGGGTTGGACTTAGAAACCAAGAAGTATGAAAAGATCAAACTTGGATGCCAAACCTCGTCTAGAGATATAAGATTGAAGCTGACTTCACCATAACAGCTACAATCATTAAGACTTGAGAGGAACAAAAGGGGATCAAAAGAAAGATTTTCCTCTTCTGAACCCTTAGATGCTTTAAAAGCAGAAAAGGGCTTGATAACCATTAGACAAGGTATGTAACACCCCAGAATTTCAAAGGCGGAAAAGAAAGAAATAATAATATAATTAATAGGACGATGGCGGAAACATCGTCTTCTGGGAATGTCACTACTACAAGATTATTGTTTAAATAACTAAGTGATAAAAACAAACATAAGTAAATACTATAAGTAAATTAATTACTTAGATTAAAATCGAAATGAAAAAAAAACTATCTCAAACTAAAGAGAATTCTAGAACTAAAACCCCTAATAGATTATTTCTCGCATCTCAACCCGAGCCCAAAATCAAAGAAAATCCCCATCAACAAAACCTGCAAAATATACAACAAATATCCACAATCAGTGGGGAGTAACTAGCAGTTCTCCCAGAACAAAAGCAATCAAAGTACGATTCAGACATAGATTAATAAGAAAGGAAATGATTAAGTCAAGTTAACTACAATATGCATTCACTTCCATATAACTCACAAATAACGCAAATGAATAATAAATAGCAAGTGAGTTGGATAAAAATAAACAAATCATCTCAAGAGTAATTTTAGAAAAATAAAAGTATAGGTAAAACAAGTGTCACGAGACGAAACCGAACGCTAGTGATTCGCAAATCACTTCCTAAGGTTTGTCGGATCGCAATCTCCGGAGTCGGTCTATGGGCTTACGTTCCCCCTCTTTGTGTCTAAGAATGGCCAAACTCCCGATGCAGGGTAGAACACGCAGAACTCCCTGACCTCTCGGACGACAACAATTAACCCAGGCTTACCCCTAGTTCGCAAACCAGGTGGTTGGCATGTTCTTCACCGGGGACTACATCTATCCCACCGGATGTTCTTATCTCAAAATAAAATCATAAATATCATCAAAGTATCATTCATCTCCAAAATATTCGTCAAAAGGGATGCCACCCGGCCTTATACCCATAATTCATCAAAAGTAATTCTTCAAAAATCCTCAAAATAAATCACTTACAAATTTTCAACAAATATCTCCCACAATAAAACTTAATCATCTCTAAACATCATCAATGATATTATACTAATTTTTACAGCAACCACACTTCAATCAAAATACATCACCAATTAACTCTAAATCATATTCATTAAAAGAGTAATAACAATTAAATCATTTTATTCCATAAATCAAACCTAAACATGTGGTTACTCAAATGATGCATACTGTATACTACTGAAAATCAGAAACCCAGAATATATTAAATTATAAATTATATCTGATTTACAAGCCTTCAAACAATTTAAAAGTGTATCCTCAATTTCATCACAAAAACACCATAATAATTATGAAACAAACAAATTCGAGCATTAAAATCACACAAAAATTATCATATAACCCTAATAGCTCTACTGACATGGTACAATTTTTATTTATAATTTTCGGACTCAAAAAGTATTTTAACAGTTAATATACAGATTCCTCAAATATGCCATTATAATAATTAAAAATATAAACAGACGCCCAAAAATTACCAAAAATTCACATAACATGTAAAAACTCACGGAAATACATATTATTCAAATAAATCAATTTTTCTTCCTCTACAAATAATTTTCATGAATTATTTACTGACAGAACAGAAATTACAAAAACAGATATATCAATTAATTAAAACAGTAAACAGTAGGTAAAAATTATTCTAAGGCATGGAATCCATTATACGCATGTAACATGATCTAATAAAAATGATTTCATCAATTTTAACAGTCGTTCAATAATTATTATGAAATTTAGCCAAAAAACGTACAAAATACTAATTAAATCAAATAAATATTAAAAATCATTCGAAAATTATTTTTCTCTACACAGTATTCACATATCATGTGTCACGTATGTTCATGTCAAATTTCATCAAAAATATCATTCAAAAAGTATTTTAGATAATTCCTAACGTAGTAATCTAATACCGAATAATACCCTAATCACTATGGTTCTAAGATAACAACTAGTTACCTGGATCGTCGGGAGGAGAGCTGAGTCTAAAGAGACAATCACGAGTTAAGCATGCAATCCAAATCCTCTTCTAACCCCAAGGCATAACGAACGAGAATTGTAGCAACAAGACACTAGGCATTTCTTCTTGAACGTTGAAAACTCTTGTTTCGCACTGCTCTGTTACGATCATTATTCCCGATGCTAAAAAGCTCATATTTTAAATCGCTCCGGTGAGAATGTAGAAAAAGATGTTATAAACGTTGTGTCCAAAAATGAAGACGATCAAACGGTTAGATCTCCGGCTACGGTTATTTTCGTGAAGGTGCGACAGGAAAAACCGGGTTGAACTTTCTATTCTTTTGCTCTTCCTTTTCTCTCTTTCTTTTCTTGAAACGGTGGGGGGTTAAATGAGAATGATGCTGCTGAACTTCTTTGAATAAAAATCAGAATTTTATGGATGTTTAATGGTTGAAATAAAGGGTTTTAATGAAGGAGAATGATTAGGGGGGTTACAAAGCAACAAAGAGTCATGAGAAAAACAAAAGAGAAAAGAAAAGGAGAAGGCTCCCCTTAATCCTTCACTTGGCCGGCTGCCCCAAGCCCAACACCCACACAAAACTTTCGGTCCAAATTCAACAACGATCCATGCTCCGAAAGCCCGATACGCGATAAAACGGTTAATTCCTAAATCGCGCCTAAACTTTGAAAATACTTAATAATGAAAATAATTCTAATAAATTATATTATAAATATAAATATAATGCACACATTAACACACCATATAATAAAATAATAATTCGGCTCCCAAATTATAAAGAATAAAAATCATTGATCATAATAAATTATTTATTTTCTTTACGAAAAGAATATCATTTTAAAATAAACTAATACCAAAAATAAAGAGGGAAAATTACGGGGTGTTACAATCACTCCCCCTTAAAAGAGTTTCGTCCTCGAAACTTCAAAACAACCAAGAGACAAAAGAAAATACTCTAGATAAAGAACATTAAGAAAACAGAAATCGATGGATTTTAGTTAAGAACTAAACAACTTTGCAGGTATAAAATTTGATAACTCAAATAATATATATTTTATTTTGGAAGACCAAAAGAGTTGTATAGTAAAGAAGCACGGTAACAACAATCATTTTATAAAATGTGAAAGAACCAAAGACAAGTATTAGAAAGTTTAAGGTTAAAACATTTGCACACTAAGCTATAGGTAATTTTGTAAAAGAGGCAGGAATAAATATTTACGTAAAATTATAAAAGAATAAATCCGATCATACATAAATATTATTATTTTTTTTTTTTTTAGGAAAAAACTAAGAAGAAAAAGTTCGTAAATAGATAGTCAAACCAATTTAAATAGAGGTAACCACACGGGCTTATACTCCACTTAAAGAGATAAGAACACTTTAATAAAGAGTAGCTATTTGCTTTATTAAAGTAGCACCCTACGAACACAAATCATGACATATGTTATTAGAGCGTACGTCCTCCTAAACATATATATGAAAATTAAAGTTCGCAAAAGAAATTGAAAACTTTAAAATAAATTTCACAACGACGAAACACTAATAATAAATAGGCGATAAAGTACTAAATATTAAACAACAATTTTAAAATTTGCCAAGTCGACACAAATGTGCATGGAACCACCCATTGCAACCTAGTATCAACAAAACAATATTTGAAAGCCTTCTTATCAAATCAACATTACAGTTTAATGGAATCACCCAATATAAAACTAAATGTCAACTCAAAAAGGAAGTTAAATCAAAATAGTCAAAATGCGTCAACTTATCAAATTGACATACAAGTCAAAGGAATCACCCATTATGACTTAATATCAACTCCAACAAGTTTTAAAATTTAGACTTATCAAATTGACATACAAGTCAAAGGAATCACCCATTATGACTTAATATCAACTCAAATAAGTTTAAAATTTAGACCGAGTATATAAATTTCGTTTTCAAAGAATATAAAACAGATCAGTCAAAACCAAAGAATTAAGTAAGAAGTATTGAAAACAACCAAAATTTTGCTTTGAAATGAGAAAGCACTAAATATTTAAAACAAGAAACAACAAATGGTAAACAAGATCCTTTCCCACATTTGAGTTTGAAAATAATACCAATAAGAAAAGTAAAACAGTAAGTAAAGTAAAAGTTGTTGAATGCTAACCTTTAAAACAAAACAGTTTACATCTACTTTTCAATCTAACACCAAAACAACTCATTAGGGTACTTTTATTTTCAAAGACTACAAAACTTATTACCATATTTAAAGGCTAAACAAGAATTAGCATGAAAAATAAAAATATTAAAAGGAAAATATTTATTAATATAGATAGTCAAAGACGGTAAGAGAAATTTGAAGACAATTGAAATTAAACGTGTTTCAAAAGAGTATGTCAAAATATTAACAATAACAAAATTTGAAAGTCAGAAAATAACTCTAACATAAGTATAAAATTTATTAAGTTCAAAGATCTAAAATATAATTTGGAATATAAATTCAAACTAGAAAGTTTTGTAAATAATAAAACTGATACGTAGTACTCACATAAAAAAAACAACACTTAATTGAAAAAGAATAGAAAATATATACTGTCTCACATAATAACGTATACTATCAAGCAACTAGCAAATAAAATAAATGCAATGCAACACACATGACTATATTAAAATAAAATTAAAGTTTATTTTTTCAAAAATTGCAAAACACAAAAATAAATTAAACATACAACTAAACCGATAAGGTTATAAATACTTCGCCACCGCGCACTCTGATAAAAGTGAAAATAAATTACATGTAAGAAGCCCTGCAAATAAAATTAGCAAACTTGGTAGACTAATTCCACCAATAATACAAGCAACTATACATATAACATATGCTCCATAAGCATGAGAGCACATCACATTCCCATAAGGCTTCCCTTTACTTACTCTACCCATCACACTCTCATTATAGTGAAACACTAAACTTAATTCTAAACAAATTTTATATCCTATGGCTAACTAACAATTCTAAAGAATCATTAGCAACTCTTTTTCAGAGTTTAGGAGCGTTTTGCTCTGATACCAACTGTAACACCCCAGAATTTCAAAGGCGGAAAAGAAAGAAATAATAATATAATTAATAGGACGATGGCGGAAACATCGTCTTCTGGGAATGTCACTACTACAAGATTATTGTTTAAATAACTAAGTGATAAAAACAAACATAAGTAAATACTATAAGTAAATTAATTACTTAGATTAAAATCGAAATGAAAAAAAAACTATCTCAAACTAAAGAGAATTCTAGAACTAAAACCCCTAATAGATTATTTCTCGCATCTCAACCCGAGCCCAAAATCAAAGAAAATCCCCATCAACAAAACCTGCAAAATATACAACAAATATCCACAATCAGTGGGGAGTAACTAGCAGTTCTCCCAGAACAAAAGCAATCAAAGTACGATTCAGACATAGATTAATAAGAAAGGAAATGATTAAGTCAAGTTAACTACAATATGCATTCACTTCCATATAACTCACAAATAACGCAAATGAATAATAAATAGCAAGTGAGTTGGATAAAAATAAACAAATCATCTCAAGAGTACTTTTAGAAAAATAAAAGTATAGGTAAAACAAGTGTCCGAGAGACGAAACCGAACGCTAGTGATTCGCAAATCACTTCCTAAGGTTTGTCGGATCGCAATCTCCGAGTCGGTCTATGGGCTTACGTTCCCCCTTGCCTGTGTCTAAGAATGGCCAAACTCCCGATGCAGGGGTAGAACACGCGAGAACTCCACGACCTCTCGGACGACGACAACAATTAACCCAGGCTTACCCCTAGTTCGCAAACCAGGTGGTTGGCATGTTCTTCACCGGGGACTACATCTATCCCACCGGATGTTCTTATCTCAAAATAAAATCATAAATATCATCAAAGTATCATTCATCTCAAAAATATTCGTCAAAAGGGATGCCACCCGGCCTTATACCCATAATTCATCAAAAGTAATTCTTCAAAAATCCTCAAAATAAATCACTTACAAATTTTCAACAAATATCTCCCACAATAAAACTTAATCATCTCTAAACATCATCAATGATATTATACTAATTTTTACAGCAACCACACTTCAATCAAAATACATCACCAATTAACTCTAAATCATATTCATTAAAAGAGTAATAACAATTAAATCATTTTATTCCATAAATCAAACCTAAACATGTGGTTACTCAAATGATGCATACTGTATACTACTGAAAATCAGAAACCCAGAATATATTAAATTATAAATTATATCTGATTTACAAGCCTTCAAACAATTTAAAAGTGTATCCTCAATTTCATCACAAAAACACCATAATAATTATGAAACAAACAAATTCGAGCATTAAAATCACACAAAAATTATCATATAACCCTAATAGCTCTACTGACATGGTACAATTTTTATTTATAATTTTCGGACTCAAAAAGTATTTTAACAGTTAATATACAGATTCCTCAAATATGCCATTATAATAATTAAAAATATAAACAGACGCCCAAAAATTACCAAAAATTCACATAACATGTAAAAACTCACGGAAATACATATTATTCAAATAAATCAATTTTTCTTCCTCTACAAATAATTTTCATGAATTATTTACTGATAGAACAGAAATTACAAAAACAGATATATCAATTAATTAAAACAGTAAACAGTAGGTAAAAATTATTCTAAGGCATGGAATCCATTATACGCATGTAACATGATCTAATAAAAATGATTTCATCAATTTTAACAGTCGTTCAATAATTATTATGAAATTTAGCCAAAAACGTACAAAATACTAATTAAATCAAATAAATATTAAAAATCATTCGAAAATTATTTTTCTCTACACAGTATTCACATATCATGTGTCACGTATGTTCATGTCAAATTTCATCAAAAATCTCATTCAAAAAGTATTTTAGATAATTCCTAACGTAGTAATCTAATACCGAATAATACCCTAATCACTATGGTTCTAAGATAACAACTAGTTACCTGGATCGTCGGGAGGAGAGCTGAGTCTAAAGAGACAATCACGAGTTAAGCATGCAATCCAAATCCTCTTCTAACCCCAAGGCATAACGAACGAGAATTGTAGCAACAAGACACTAGGCATTTCTTCTTGAACGTTGAAAACTCTTGTTTCGCACTGCTCTGTTACGATCATGATTCCCGATGCTAAAAAGCTCATATTTTAAATCGCTCCGGTGAGAATGTAGAAAAAGATGTTATAAACGTTGTGTCCAAAAATGAAGACGATCAAACGGTTAGATCTCCGGCTACGGTTATTTTCGTGAAGGTGCGACAGGAAAAACCGGGTTGAACTTTCTATTCTTTTGCTCTTCCTTTTCTCTCTTTCTTTTCTTGAAACGGTGGGGGGTTAAATGAGAATGATGCTGCTGAACTTCTTTGAATAAAAATCAGAATTTTATGGATGTTTAATGGTTGAAATAAAGGGTTTTAATGAAGGAGAATGATTAGGGGGGTTACAAAGCAACAAAGAGTCATGAGAAAAACAAAAGAGAAAAGAAAAGGAGAAGGCTCCCCTTAATCCTTCACTTGGCCGGCTGCCCCAAGCCCAACACCCACACAAAACTTTCGGTCCAAATTCAACAACGATCCATGCTCCGAAAGCCCGATACGCGATAAAACGGTTAATTCCTAAATCGCGCCTAAACTTTGAAAATACTTAATAATGAAAATAATTCTAATAAATTATATTATAAATATAAATATAATGCACACATTAACACACCATATAATAAAATAATAATTCGGCTCCCAAATTATAAAGAATAAAAATCATTGATCATAATAAATTATTTATTTTCTTTACGAAAAGAATATCATTTTAAAATAAACTAATACCAAAAATAAAGAGGGAAAATTACGGGGTGTTACAATCACTCCCCCTTAAAAGAGTTTCGTCCTCGAAACTTCAAAACAACCAAGAGACAAAAGAAAATACTCTAGATAAAGAACATTAAGAAAACAGAAATCGATGGATTTTAGTTAAGAACTAAACAACTTTGCAGGTATAAAATTTGATAACTCAAATAATATATATTTTATTTTGGAAGACCAAAAGAGTTGTATAGTAAAGAAGCACGGTAACAACAATCATTTTATAAAATGTGAAAGAACCAAAGACAAGTATTAGAAAGTTTAAGGTTGAAACATTTGCACACTAAGCTATAGGTAATTTTGTAAAAGAGGCAGGAATAAATATTTACGTAAAATTATAAAAGAATAAATCCGATCATACATAAATATTATTATTTTTTTTTTTTAGGAAAAAACTAAGAAGAAAAAGTTCGTAAATAGATAGTCAAACCAATTTAAATAGAGGTAACCACACGGGCTTATACTCCACTTAAAGAGATAAGAACACTTTAATAAAGAGTAGCTAGCTGCTTTATTAAAGTAGCACCTACGAACACAAATCATGACATATGTTATTAGAGCGTACGTCCTCCTAAACATATATATGAAAATTAAAGTTCGCAAAAGAAATTGAAAACTTTAAAATAAATTTCACAACGACGAAACACTAATAATAAATAGGCGATAAAGTACTAAATATTAAACAACAATTTTAAAATTTGCCAAGTCGACACAAATGTGCATGGAACCACCCATTGCAACCTAGTATCAACAAAACAATATTTGAAAGCCTTCTTATCAAATCAACATTACAGTTTAATGGAATCACCCAATATAAAACTAAATGTCAACTCAAAAAGGAAGTTAAATCAAAATAGTCAAAATGCGTCAACTTATCAAATTGACATACAAGTCAAAGGAATCACCCATTATGACTTAATATCAACTCCAACAAGTTTTAAAATTTAGACTTATCAAATTGACATACAAGTCAAAGGAATCACCCATTATGACTTAATATCAACTCAAATAAGTTTAAAATTTAGACCGAGTATATAAATTTCGTTTTCAAAGAATATAAAACAGATCAGTCAAAACCAAAGAATTAAGTAAGAAGTATTGAAAACAACCAAAATTTTGCTTTGAAATGAGAAAGCACTAAATATTTAAAACAAGAAACAACAAATGGTAAACAAGATCCTTTCCCACATTTGAGTTTGAAAATAATACCAATAAGAAAAGTAAAAAAAGTAAGTAAAGTAAAAGTTGTTGAATGCTAACCTTTAAAACAAAACAGTTTACATCTACTTTTCAATCTAACACCAAAACAACTCATTAGGGTACTTTTATTTTCAAAGACTACAAAACTTATTACCATATTTAAAGGCTAAACAAGAATTAGCATGAAAAATAAAAAATATTAAAAGGAAAATATTTATAAATATAGATAGTCAAAGACGGTAAGAGAAATTTGAAGACAATTGAAATTAAACGTGTTTCAAAAGAGTATGTCAAAATATTAACAATAACAAAATTTGAAAGTCAGAAAATAACTCTAACATAAGTATAAAATTTATTAAGTTCAAAGATCTAAAATATAATTTGGAATATAAATTCAAACTAGAAAGTTTTGTAAATAATAAAACTGATACGTAGTACTCACATAAAAAAAACAACACTTAATTGAAAAAGAATAGAAAATATATACTGTCTCACATAATAACGTATACTATCAAGCAACTAGCAAATAAAATAAATGCAATGCAACACACATGACTATATTAAAATAAAATTAAAGTTTATTTTTTCAAAAATTGCAAAACACAAAAATAAATTAAACATACAACTAAACCGATAAGGTTATAAATACTTCTTTTACGCGCACTCCGATAAAAGTGAAAATAAATTACATGTAAGAAGCCCCGCAAATAAAATTAGCAAACTTGGTAGACTAATTCCACCAATAATACAAGCAACTATACATATAACATATGCTCCATAAGCATGAGAGCACATCACATTCCCATAAGGCTTCCCTTTACTTACTCTACCCATCACACTCTCATTATAGTGAAACACTAAACTTAATTCTAAACAAATTTTATATCCTATGGCTAACTAACAATTCTAAAGAATCATTAGCAACTCTTTTTCAGAGTTTAGGAGCGTTTTGCTCTGATACCAACTGTAACACCCCAGAATTTCAAAGGCGGAAAAGAAAGAAATAATAATATAATTAATAGGACGATGGCGGAAACATCGTCTTCTGGGAATGTCACTACTACAAGATTATTGTTTAAATAACTAAGTGATAAAAACAAACATAAGTAAATACTATAAGTAAATTAATTACTTAGATTAAAATCGAAATGAAAAAAAAAACTATCTCAAACTAAAGAGAATTCTAGAACTAAAACCCCTAATAGATTATTTCTCGCATCTCAACCCGAGCCCAAAATCAAAGAAAATCCCCATCAACAAAACCCGCAAAATATACAACAAATATCCACAATCAAGTGGGGAGTAACTAGCGGTTCTCCCGGTAACAAAAGCAATCAAAGTACGATTCGGACATAGATTAATAAGAAAGGAAATGATTAAGTCAAGTTAACTACAATATGCATTCACTTCCATATAACTCACAAATAACGCAAATGAATAATAAATAGCAAGTGAGTTGGATAAAAATAAACAAATCATCTCAAGAGTACTTTTAGAAAAATAAAAGTATAGGTAAAACAAGTGTCTGAGACAGAAACCGAACGCTAGTGATTCGCAAATCACTTCCTAAGGTTTGTCAGATCGCAATCTCCAGGTCAGTCTATGGGCTTACGTTCCCCACTGCCTGTGTCTAAGAATGGCCAAACTCCCGATGCAGGGTAGAACACGCAGAACTCCCTGACCTCTCGGACGACAACAATTAACCCAGGCTTACCCCTAGTTCGCAAACCAGGTGGTTGGCATGTTCTTCACCGGGGACTACATCTATCCCACCGGATGTTCTTATCTCAAAATAAAATCATAAATATCATCAAAGTATCATTCATCTCAAAAATATTCGTCAAAAGGGATGCCACCTAGCCTTATACCCATAATTCATCAAAAGTAATTCTTCAAAAATCCTCAAAATAAATCACTTACAAATTTTCAACAAATATCTCCCACAATAAAACTTAATCATCTCTAAACATCATCAATGATATTATACTAATTTTTACAGCAACCACACTTCAATCAAAATACATCACCAATTAACTCTAAATCATATTCATTAAAAGAGTAATAACAATTAAATCATTTTATTCCATAAATCAAACCTAAACATGTGGTTACTCAAATGATGCATACTGTATACTACTGAAAATCAGAAACCCAGAATATATTAAATTATAAATTATATCTGATTTACAAGCCTTCAAACAATTTAAAAGTGTATCCTCAATTTCATCACAAAAACACCATAATAATTATGAAACAAACAAATTCGAGCATTAAAATCACACAAAAATTATCATATAACCCTAATAGCTCTACTGACATGGTACAATTTTTATTTATAATTTTCGGACTCAAAAAGTATTTTAACAGTTAATATACAGATTCCTCAAATATGCCATTATAATAATTAAAAATATAAACAGACGCCCAAAAATTACCAAAAATTCACATAACATGTAAAAACTCACGGAAATACATATTATTCAAATAAATCAATTTTTCTTCCTCTACAAATAATTTTCATGAATTATTTACTGACAGAACAGAAATTACAAAAACAGATATATCAATTAATTAAAACAGTAAACAGTAGGTAAAAATTATTCTAAGGCATGGAATCCATTATACGCATGTAACATGATCTAATAAAAATGATTTCATCAATTTTAACAGTCGTTCAATAATTATTATGAAATTTAGCCAAAAACGTACAAAATACTAATTAAATCAAATAAATATTAAAAATCATTCGAAAATTATTTTTCTCTACACAGTATTCACATATCATGTGTCACGTATGTTCATGTCAAATTTCATCAAAAATCTCATTCAAAAAGTATTTTAGATAATTCCTAACGTAGTAATCTAATACCGAATAATACCCTAATCACTATGGTTCTAAGATAACAACTAGTTACCTGGATCGTCGGGAGGAGAGCTGAGTCTAAAGAGACAATCACGAGTTAAGCATGCAATCCAAATCCTCTTCTAACCCCAAGGCATAACGAACGAGAATTGTAGCAACAAGACACTAGGCATTTCTTCTTGAACGTTGAAAACTCTTGTTTCGCACTGCTCTGTTACGATCATTATTCCCGATGCTAAAAAGCTCATATTTTAAATCGCTCCGGTGAGAATGTAGAAAAAGATGTTATAAACGTTGTGTCCAAAAATGAAGACGATCAAACGGTTAGATCTCCGGCTACGGTTATTTTCGTGAAGGTGCGACAGGAAAAACCGGGTTGAACTTTCTATTCTTTTGCTCTTCCTTTTCTCTCTTTCTTTTCTTGAAACGGTGGGGGGTTAAATGAGAATGATGCTGCTGAACTTCTTTGAATAAAAATCAGAATTTTATGGATGTTTAATGGTTGAAATAAAGGGTTTTAATGAAGGAGAATGATTAGGGGGTTACAAAGCAACAAAGAGTCATGAGAAAAACAAAAGAGAAAAGAAAAGGAGAAGGCTCCCCTTAATCCTTCACTTGGCCGGCTGCCCCAAGCCCAACACCCACACAAAACTTTCGGTCCAAATTCAACAACGATCCATGCTCCGAAAGCCCGATACGCGATAAAACGGTTAATTCCTAAATCGCGCCTAAACTTTGAAAATACTTAATAATGAAAATAATTCTAATAAATTATATTATAAATATAAATATAATGCACACATTAACACACCATATAATAAAATAATAATTCGGCTCCCAAATTATAAAGAATAAAAATCATTGATCATAATAAATTATTTATTTTCTTTACGAAAAGAATATCATTTTAAAATAAACTAATACCAAAAATAAAGAGGGAAAATTACGGGGTGTTACAATCACTCCCCTTAAAAGAGTTTCGTCCTCGAAACTTCAAAACAACCAAGAGACAAAAGAAAATACTCTAGATAAAGAACATTAAGAAAACAGAAATCGATGGATTTTAGTTAAGAACTAAACAACTTTGCAGGTATAAAATTTGATAACTCAAATAATATATATTTTATTTTGGAAGACCAAAAGAGTTGTATAGTAAAGAAGCACGGTAACAACAATCATTTTATAAAATGTGAAAGAACCAAAGACAAGTATTAGAAAGTTTAAGGTTAAAACATTTGCACACTAAGCTATAGGTAATTTTGTAAAAGAGGCAGGAATAAATATTTACGTAAAATTATAAAAAGAATAAATCCGATCATACATAAATATTATTATTTTTTTTTTTTTAGGAAAAAACTAAGAAGAAAAAGTTCGTAAATAGATAGTCAAACCAATTTAAATAGAGGTAACCACACGGGCTTATACTCCACTTAAAGAGATAAGAACACTTTAATAAAGAGTAGCTAGCTGCTTTATTAAAGTAGCACCTACGAACACAAATCATGACATATGTTATTAGAGCGTACGTCCTCCTAAACATATATATGAAAATTAAAGTTCGCAAAAGAAATTGAAAACTTTAAAATAAATTTCACAACGACGAAACACTAATAATAAATAGGCGATAAAGTACTAAATATTAAACAACAATTTTAAAATTTGCCAAGTCGACACAAATGTGCATGGAACCACCCATTGCAACCTAGTATCAACAAAACAATATTTGAAAGCCTTCTTATCAAATCAACATTACGTTTAATGGAATCACCCAATATAAAACTAAATGTCAACTCAAAAAGGAAGTTAAATCAAAATAGTCAAAATGCGTCAACTTATCAAATTGACATACAAGTCAAAGGAATCACCCATTATGACTTAATATCAACTCCAACAAGTTTTAAAATTTAGACTTATCAAATTGACATACAAGTCAAAGGAATCACCCATTATGACTTAATATCAACTCAAATAAGTTTAAAATTTAGACCGAGTATATAAATTTCGTTTTCAAAGAATATAAAAACAGATCAGTCAAAACCAAAGAATTAAGTAAGAAGTATTGAAAACAACCAAAATTTTGCTTTGAAATGAGAAAGCACTAAATATTTAAAACAAGAAACAACAAATGGTAAACAAGATCCTTTCCCACATTTGAGTTTGAAAATAATACCAATAAGAAAAGTAAAACAGTAAGTAAAGTAAAAGTTGTTGAATGCTAACCTTTAAAACAAAACAGTTTACATCTACTTTTCAATCTAACACCAAAACAACTCATTAGGGTACTTTTATTTTCAAAGACTACAAAACTTATTACCATATTTAAAGGCTAAACAAGAATTAGCATGAAAAATAAAAATATTAAAAGGAAAATATTTATAAATATAGATAGTCAAAGACGGTAAGAGAAATTTGAAGACAATTGAAATTAAACGTGTTTCAAAAGAGTATGTCAAAATATTAACAATAACAAAATTTGAAAGTCAGAAAATAACTCTAACATAAGTATAAAATTTATTAAGTTCAAAGATCTAAAATATAATTTGGAATATAAATTCAAACTAGAAAGTTTTGTAAATAATAAAACTGATACGTAGTACTCACATAAAAAAAACAACACTTAATTGAAAAAGAATAGAAAATATATACTGTCTCACATAATAACGTATACTATCAAGCAACTAGCAAATAAAATAAATGCAATGCAACACACATGACTATATTAAAATAAAATTAAAGTTTATTTTTTCAAAAATTGCAAAACACAAAAATAAATTAAACATACAACTAAACCGATAAGGTTATAAATACTTCGCTTTCGCTGCGCACTCTGATAAAAGTGAAAATAAATTACATGTAAGAAGCCCTGCAAATAAAATTAGCAAACTTGGTAGACTAATTCCACCAATAATACAAGCAACTATACATATAACATATGCTCCATAAGCATGAGAGCACATCACATTCCCATAAGGCTTCCCTTTACTTACTCTACCCATCACACTCTCATTATAGTGAAACACTAAACTTAATTCTAAACAAATTTTATATCCTATGGCTAACTAACAATTCTAAAGAATCATTAGCAACTCTTTTTCAGAGTTTAGGAGCGTTTTGCTCTGATACCAACTGTAACACCCCAGAATTTCAAAGGCGGAAAAGAAAGAAATAATAATATAATTAATAGGACGATGGCGGAAACATCGTCTTCTGGGAATGTCACTACTACAAGATTATTGTTTAAATAACTAAGTGATAAAAACAAACATAAGTAAATACTATAAGTAAATTAATTACTTAGATTAAAATCGAAATGAAAAAAAAACTATCTCAAACTAAAGAGAATTCTAGAACTAAAACCCCTAATAGATTATTTCTCGCATCTCAACCCGAGCCCAAAATCAAAGAAAATCCCCATCAACAAAACCCGCAAAATATACAACAAATATCCACAATCGGTGGGAGTAACTAGCGGTTCTCCCGTAACAAAAGCAATCAAAGTACGATTCGGACATAGATTAATAAGAAAGGAAATGATTAAGTCAAGTTAACTACAATATGCATTCACTTCCATAAAACTCACAAATAACGCAAATGAATAATAAATAGCAAGTGAGTTGGATAAAAATAAACAAATCATCTCAAGAGTACTTTTAGAAAAATAAAAGTATAGGTAAAACAAGTGTCCGAGACTAAACCGAACGCTAGTGATTCGCAAATCACTTCCTAAGGTTTGTCGGATCGCAATCTCCAGTCGTCTATGGGCTTACGTTCCCCACTTGCCCTGTGTCTAAGAATGGCCAAACTCCCGATGCGGGGTAGAACACACGCAGAACTCCCCGACCTCTCGGACGACAACAATTAACCCAAGGCTTACCCCTAGTTCGCAAACCAAGGTGGTTGGCATGTTCTTCACTTAGGGGACTACATCTATCCCACCGGATGTTCTTATCTCAAAATAAAATCATAAATATCATCAAAGTATCATTCATCTCAAAAATATTCGTCAAAAGGGATGCCACCCGGCCTTATACCCATAATTCATCAAAAGTAATTCTTCAAAAATCCTCAAAATAAATCACTTACAAATTTTCAACAAATATCTCCCACAATAAAACTTAATCATCTCTAAACATCATCAATGATATTATACTAATTTTTACAGCAACCACACTTCAATCAAAATACATCACCAATTAACTCTAAATCATATTCATTAAAAGAGTAATAACAATTAAATCATTTTATTCCATAAATCAAACCTAAACATGTGGTTACTCAAATGATGCATACTGTATACTACTGAAAATCAGAAACCCAGAATATATTAAATTATAAATTATATCTGATTTACAAGCCTTCAAACAATTTAAAAGTGTATCCTCAATTTCATCACAAAAACACCATAATAATTATGAAACAAACAAATTCGAGCATTAAAATCACACAAAAATTATCATATAACCCTAATAGCTCTACTGACATGGTACAATTTTTATTTATAATTTTCGGACTCAAAAAGTATTTTAACAGTTAATATACAGATTCCTCAAATATGCCATTATAATAATTAAAAATATAAACAGACGCCCAAAAATTACCAAAAATTCACATAACATGTAAAAACTCACGGAAATACATATTATTCAAATAAATCAATTTTTCTTCCTCTACAAATAATTTTCATGAATTATTTACTGACAGAACAGAAATTACAAAAACAGATATATCAATTAATTAAAACAGTAAACAGTAGGTAAAAATTATTCTAAGGCATGGAATCCATTATACGCATGTAACATGATCTAATAAAAATGATTTCATCAATTTTAACAGTCGTTCAATAATTATTATGAAATTTAGCCAAAAACGTACAAAATACTAATTAAATCAAATAAATATTAAAAATCATTCGAAAATTATTTTTCTCTACACAGTATTCACATATCATGTGTCACGTATGTTCATGTCAAATTTCATCAAAAATCTCATTCAAAAAGTATTTTAGATAATTCCTAACGTAGTAATCTAATACCGAATAATACCCTAATCACTATGGTTCTAAGATAACAACTAGTTACCTGGATCGTCGGGAGGAGAGCTGAGTCTAAAGAGACAATCACGAGTTAAGCATGCAATCCAAATCCTCTTCTAACCCCAAGGCATAACGAACGAGAATTGTAGCAACAAGACACTAGGCATTTCTTCTTGAACGTTGAAAACTCTTGTTTCGCACTGCTCTGTTACGATCATGATTCCCGATGCTAAAAAGCTCATATTTTAAATCGCTCCGGTGAGAATGTAGAAAAAGATGTTATAAACGTTGTGTCCAAAAATGAAGACGATCAAACGGTTAGATCTCCGGCTACGGTTATTTTCGTGAAGGTGCGACAGGAAAAACCGGGTTGAACTTTCTATTCTTTTGCTCTTCCTTTTCTCTCTTTCTTTTCTTGAAACGGTGGGGGGTTAAATGAGAATGATGCTGCTGAACTTCTTTGAATAAAAATCAGAATTTTATGGATGTTTAATGGTTGAAATAAAGGGTTTTAATGAAGGAGAATGATTAGGGGGGTTACAAAGCAACAAAGAGTCATGAGAAAAACAAAAGAGAAAAGAAAAGGAGAAGGCTCCTCTTAATCCTTCACTTGGCCGGCTGCCCCAAGCCCAACACCCACACAAAACTTTCGGTCCAAATTCAACAACGATCCATGCTCCGAAAGCCCGATACGCGATAAAACGGTTAATTCCTAAATCGCGCCTAAACTTTGAAAATACTTAATAATGAAAATAATTCTAATAAATTATATTATAAATATAAATATAATGCACACATTAACACACCATATAATAAAATAATAATTCGGCTCCCAAATTATAAAGAATAAAAATCATTGATCATAATAAATTATTTATTTTCTTTACGAAAAGAATATCATTTTAAAATAAACTAATACCAAAAATAAAGAGGGAAAATTACGGGGTGTTACAAGGTAGATACATATGGCCCCAACAAGTCAAGAGCCAAAGGGGTCCGAATCCCTTGTCAGTAGAGAATATGGGAAATTCAGAGGTATGAATTCCAAAACCTTTGAAAGATTCTCTACTCCTGAAAAGACATCTATAAAGTTGTCCTAATAGAACAGGAGCCAAAGCTACTTCTTCTGAAGTAGAGGAGATGTTAACATCTAAAGATAGCCATAATGTTAATATTCCTCCAGCTCTAGACATCATCAATTTGGAGAAAGCAAAAGTAAGAAAAAGTACTTCCTCTTGAGAAGTAACTTCCTCACTAGTATCCTTATTAAGGAAGAAATCAACAAACTTCTGAAAGCCACACTTGCTAGCACTAGCAGAAGGACTAGCAATCTGGCGAAAAGTTGATAAGCATTGACTATACAGCTGATTATGTTCTTTAACATGGTGAAAGATAGGAAGTTCAATTCCATATTTACCTGTTGGAGAAGTCCCAGTAATAAAGGCAATATCAGCTAATGTCACAGTCATTGGTCCCCATCGGAACAAGAAGCAGTTGATGGCAGGGTCCCAACATGCCAACAAGGCAGTAGATATAGCTCCGTCAAAAGGGATGGCTTCATAAGAAGCTAGTCTTAAGAAAGGCAATATTTTGTTTTTGGACCATTTGTCATGAAAAGGTTCCATTCGCAAAAACCATGCTCTTGCATCCACTCCTGAAATCCAACCCTTAAAAGGTTTGCTGGTCAAAGGCCAATGCAAATGTTGGAGGGATTTTGGAGCAAATGGAAGCATTCTAGGCTTATTATCTTCTAGAATAATATGGTCCAAGAATGGATAGCACTGTTGCTCTAAGACAAGTTGGCGCTTTGGTTTTTGAATCTTGAAAGGAAAATAAGGACCAATAGTGGCAATCCTCTCCTCCAAAGGAGTATTAGAGTCAGAGCTTTTGTTCACATACGAGTAACACTTGAGACTTATAAGTCCCAAGATTCACTCTAATGGCGTTGCATAATTGACGGCCGCCTCCGGATTGCATGGCATCACGTTTCTTGGCAAGTGCTTCACGAATTTCATCCTCACGAATTCTTTCATTAGACATGGTAAATGGAAAGATGAATTGAAATTTGGTGATGGTTGTGAATTTTTATAAAGAGAATTAAATTTGTTTGAAAACTCTCCGATCTTCCTAAAATCCTTGAAAAGGGTATTAATGGAGAAGACAACCAAAATAAAGCAATGAAAAAGAACACGTGTACAATGCGTGATACGTTTTATTTTGGGTCATATTCGATTGGGTCATGTTAAGGCCTAGTTTTAACAAATTAATACATGAGGTCCTGAGGTCAACTAAAAAGCCCATTTTCAAAGGGCGCGTGATTTGAAAGCCCATGTCTAGGGGCTATGTACTCAAGAGCTCATTTCCAAAGGGCGTAACTTTCCGTTTTTCAAGAGACGGTAAATCTCTTTATAAAAAGGGGCAAGTGTAAGGAAATCTTCACACTACTCATCTCTTGAAACAACATCAACAAAAAATCCTCTCATCTGCTAACCTTCTCAAAAAAGCTTCCTTCGCTAAACATGAATGCGCCTCAGCCATCTGCCGAGTCCTGTATCATCGGGACTCAGGAGGTCAACCCCCAAGAGGTTGACCAACCTTTCTTTCCCCCTCCAGAAATTCTAAACGAGAGAGAGTGAGAAGAAGAAGAGGAGGAAGAAGAAGAAGAAGAAGAAGAAGAAGAAGAAGAAGAAGAAGAAGAAGAAGAAGAAGAAGAAGAAGAAGAAGAAGAGGGAAATGACCCTTCGCCATCAGATGTATCTGATGGTAATGGTGATGAGGATGAAGATGATGACCCCCCTGCTCAAAGGAGGAGGGTTGATTACTTTTCAGAGGAGGTCTCCAGCAGTGAAGACCGTCCTTACTCTTCTGGAGATGGCTCCGGCGAGGGTGATGCTGGAGACGACGATGAGTTCTCATTGGACTCTGACGCCTTCAAGCCTCGTTCTCCAAAGAATTATAATTTCAAAATTTTAAATAGGTTGTAATTTTTATTCTAAAATAGAAATTCCAACCCTAGGTTGTAAATTTTATTTTCACTAATGAAATTTAAAATTTCCTAAAATTTGGTCTAAGTTCTTTTTATTTCGGTTGTATTATATATTTCTTTTGTTCAATCCAAGTTGTGCAAACTAAATTATATTATGTTATTCAAAAATAACTGTCAAATCAGATAATGCAAAATCCACGGTTAAGAGAAATAAAATGTCTCTTGGGATACCAAAATCTTTATTTATATTAATGGAACAAGAAAAAGTTACTCTTAAAGAGGAATTAAGTCCACCTAACTGCATACGCGACTAATGGCTAACTCCTAGCGGTGAAATGACACATTAGGGAACTAAATGGGCAAACCCATTCTTACCCACTAGGGCCATAACTCGAGGCAACCAAAAATCAGTTATCAAAATAACATGATATATTATCTAAAAAGATAATATCAAGGGCTTCATTTATCCCTAATAAATAAAAATGATAGTTATCATAGTAGTATAATAAATACTTCATTTAACTCAGAAACCTTTCATTCCAAAAACTCTGTTCCATAGTTAAAACCCTAAGAAAGATCTTGAGTATGGCGAATCAACAAATTGTTACTCCATCACTCTATCCAGGAGAATGCAAGGAGCATAGATGTGTTATAGATATTTCAAAAGCAGACTGAGAAGAGTTCAATTAGGAACAAATGAAAAAATGGAATTCCAAACTCATCAAACTCTTTGGAACGGATCCAAAGGTCCAACCTAGAGATTTAAAAGAGCTAGGGTCCCGTGCTGCTACTATAGGAAATGACATGGATTTCTTAGCACTGAATTTCTGGCCAAAAGTGGGAAAGGAGGAATTGTTGAAGCAATTAAGTATTTGCAAGGCATGGGGGAAATGTATTGCAAAACAACACTTTCCTCCTGAGATCGAATCAAAGTATAATAGATCTCTGATCTATGAGGGTAGTCTGGGTGTTTTCAATAGAAAATCCATACTGATCCAGTATGAGGATATAAGTTGGAAAAAACTCATACAGTATAAATGTCTTTGTCCTATATGGCAAGAACGCCTAGAAATTAGGGAGGATAACATCCCTTTATTCCTAGAAGGTCATCCAAATGACAATGTCCCTGATGTTGATGAAGAGGGAGAACCTTAAATCATCATTAGTTTTACTTATCTCCTTGCTAGATAAATCAAGTAATGTGTAAGATATTTTAATAGGTAGTACATGTATTGAATTCGTCATAGGAATTATTTACTTATCTCTGAATCAAGAAACATCCTTTTAAAGATGTTACATCAGTAAAATATCTTATTTCAATAAGTACAATATTTATGATTTATGTCATTTCTTTATTCTTCCATATCATGTACCAATTGCAGACTTGGTTGTTGTTCATAAAATGAATAATGAATCTAAGGAAGTAATTTTAGGCCCAAATGCCTAAAAAGTGACATATTAATTTTAAGACTTATCAACAAATTGGTAATCTTAAAATAAATAATAATCAATTAAAAATCCATAAACTTCTTGAAAAAAGAGGTCAAAGTACTCAATTACTCACCAACCCTAGAAGTTATTATGAAAATAGTCATTGAATAAAATGACTTAGTTATTTGTAGGGACTTGGCCATAGCATCCCATCATCCTATTCTAATTTCAAAAAATTAAAATGGACTATGAAGCATATGCAAACTTAGCAGTCGAGTTTGATGATGATTGTTTCAATCATCGCTTCGCCCTTGATATCATAGAGGAAGACAAAGAAGCCTTCATCAGAAATGAAAGGGCTAGATGGGTAGAGCAAATGGCGCGCATCTTTGGCGATGCACCTGTAATGGGACCAGAGGATCCTGGGCTAGCAGAATCAAGCGCCACAAAGATCGGTACAGATATCGATATCCTGTCCACCCACATATGGCCCAAATTAGATGGGAAATCACAAGACAAACTGCTAACAGTTTGCAAGAAGTGGGGCAAGGAGGTTTCCACTATCTTAAACTTCCCAAGACCTCAAAGGATGAATTGGGTCTACGCCAAGAGTCTAATTCTTTCCTGCACTCAGACCTCCCTTAAAGTGGTGAGGATAGAAGAGGGCCAAGATGAAAATCAAGGGAGAATAGTACTTTTTAAGTGATTCTGCAAACTGTTAGAGCTGTTAGTAGCCCAAGAATATTTCCTTCCTTGGATGTATATCGCACTGATCGACCGGAGACACGCCTGGGACAACAGCTACCACATGATTATCTTCAAGGCAAGGTTCAACAACTCCCCTGGAGAAGACTTCTACTTTGCAGTTATCAGGAGTAGTGCAGGGCGTGAGTTGGAAATCAACGAATGTAATGTTATGGTAGAGATAGTGTGTAAAAGTCACTTCCAAATGTTGTCTCTAGACCCAAGAATTTTTAATTAAAATGTAATTAATGATTTTATCTTCATAAAGATAAGTCATTATGTCAATGTCATGAAATTACCTCAAATGGTAATCTTGTTAAATATATTTCTATATATTTGCAATGACTTAATTGCTTTGATATCAGTTTTTGGTTCACCAAAGTGAAATAAAAACAAATACGTGTCCAGTTAAGACTCGTATCCCTTAAAAATCTGCTCTAATAAAGTTAAGCGGTTAAGGAGAATTATTGAACGGTTAAGGAATCAAAGTGCTATATATGTGTAACCTCTAAAAAACTCAAAATTTTAATTAAAAATGGATTGCACATATAACCCCATCTTTCGCCAAGCTGCTCCAGAACATATACCATATCCATTAAAATGCCCAAGTCATTACAAGGCATTAAATGTCATATCTGGAGATAAAGATGAATTTATTAAGAATGAATCCACCAAATGGGTTTCTTCTTTCCGAAAATATTTTGGAGATAATCCTGTCATACAACAGGATCTGGAAGATAAAGGCTAATCTAAGGCCTTCAAAATAGGGTCCAATTTAGATCTCGTACAAA
This sequence comes from Beta corolliflora, assembly GCA_947648045.1. NCBI lineage: Eukaryota > Viridiplantae > Streptophyta > Magnoliopsida > Caryophyllales > Amaranthaceae > Beta > Beta corolliflora. The sequence goes on from CANSZD010001010.1 coordinate 1,120,216, forward strand.
AATGGATATTTCCTAAGCTCGAAAGGAATGATCAGGTTACATTTCTTTTGGTTTGCAAATCATGGGGCAAAATCATTACGGAAGAAATATAGAAACCTAGCATGCCTTGGAAATATCTAAAGAGGCTCTTTGTCAAGGGTACTACAAAGAAAATAAAAGTTTATAGATTGGTAGACGGGTCGACATCAAGAGATGTGGTACAATACAAATGCGCATGTCAAATTTGGTACGATCTCATGACCTATGATGTAAGTCCTTGTTGGTTATCTCCAAATAATCCTACAAGTTCGCATCTTAAAGAAAATTTCTTAATGGATTTCACAATGGCTTGAAAGAAAGGTGAAGGAATACACGAAAGGCTATTCTTCTCAACCAAATTCAGTCATCCTAAAAGAAAATTCATCGATCATCTTAGAACAATGGAGGGAGTCACATTCAGGATGCTACTGGATGATATTGGCTACAATCATTGAAAGTCCTTCTCTGATCATAATTTGTGGCTGTTGAGTACATCACACCACAGATCAGGGGGGCAATTTGTTACTACCATTTTTAGATGTATAGTCGCATTTATTATGGTACATGGTATTAGACCTCAAAAAGTTTAAATTCATCGTAACATGAAGGCCCAACAGGGGTATGAAGCCCAATACAGGTCAAAGTCAATATGAGGAAATCATCAAGACTATCAGGAGACGAGAGTCAAGAACAACGAATGTGCAAGTGGTTAAAGAGCAGTTATTAGACGGATCCACATAAGGAAGAACGTGCAGAGCTATGGTTATTCAGCGCCAGAAGAATGGTTAATATTTGATTCAAAGATGATTCAAATGTTTTCCCTCCAAGTAGCACGGAATTTATACAACATGTTTCTCTATAAATAGAGGAGCAACCATCAAATAACAACAACAACAACACACAAAATAACTTGCAATTACTCTTTTCTTAGTGTAGCCTAGCTCTAGCCTAGCCAACCCCCTTCCGGGGTTATAGTTTAGTTCCTTAGACGTAGAACATGTTCTAGCGACGGGTTCTGTAATTCTCCGATTGAGGCAAGGAACCATGGAGGTAACAGCCTTTGTGTCTTCCCTTTAGTTGTCCAGCCTGACTTATCCTCCTATGTGTTCTAAAATTCTTTCTTAAAGTTTGTGGCATGTATGGGAATGTTGTGCTTTAATTAGTAGATTAATTATTGTTTGCTCTATTTATTGCATTTCGCCTGAATTCATTAGGTGTTGTGGTTTAATCCTAAATTAAATTGCAACAAAGTACGTTAGCAAGGTTTTATCTAATTAAAACCGGTAACCCCTAGGGGCTAAGTCTCCTAAGACATTCAGTACCAAACTACTGGGTGTGCATTGACTTGTTTGCAAAGTCAATCAACTGATTTTGCACCAACAGTAAAAGAACGTGTAATAAACTTTTTTTCAGACCCCATTTTAAAAAGAATAAAATTTAGATATATTACGCAATAATTTCTACCAGATATCCTATTTGATCTAACTCGAGAGAGAGTTGATTTTCGGTTCCTAGCTTTTTTGGATGGGAAATTCCCACTAGTAGGCTCTTATTTTTTAGAATTTCCAATGGTAGATTTAATTTTTTTATTTTCCCATTACTAGGCCTCAACTATTATTTATTTGCTAAATGAGGCATTACTGATAATTTTTCGTTAATAATAGGAATTTGACGTTAATTATCATGTTAACTCCCTAACTATGTTAAACCTAAATAAGGCCCTCTTTTTTTTATATTGTTGCCCACACTTCCGTTCATTTACCCTTCTCTTCAAAACTGTTCATCTTCCTATTCAAACACTCATCATTCAACTGATGATCCTTCATCCAACCTTGTAGAATTATAGCTTGGAACTGCTTAAATTTCTCTTTATGGTGTTTTAGTTTTATTTGCGCATACAGTAGATTTACATCTTTATTTGATGGTAATATTTTAATTTTTGATGAATTTGTTTAACTTTGAGAAAATGATGAGGATCTGAAGTGGAAAATCTGAATTTGCTATTCTAATTGCTATTTTAGACCTTCTGGAAGTTGATGAAGTTAGTAGTTGCTTGTAGGGTGTGTTCATATATGTTAACAGTTTGAGATTCCACTAAAATGCTTTAAACGTTTTAATAATGAATTTGGAAAGTAGTTAGATGAATAATTACTAGATCATAGTCAAAGATTACAGGCGAAAAGAAGGCGGCAGGAATGCAGGATTTGAAGATGTTAATCTAAAGTTGGATCTTTTATTGCATTGATCACGGAGAGGTGGGGCGAAGATCGTGCTGTATTTTATGCACCGGCTGATTCAAAATCATGGAAAGATGTGTATGAAGTGCAAGACCGTTGTGACCGTTTTGGATTGTAAGTTGAATTGTTATGTTATTCCTTTTTCAGTCAAAAAATTAGCTTGCATTTTGCATCAAACTCACAATGCTGAACATCAGAGTTAGTTTTAGAAAAAGGAATGAAGAATACAGACATGAGAAAGTCAAACAAAGTCGAGCACTGGCTTTTGGCTCATATCTTATCACCATGCTTGACTTGTTTTCAACTATTCTTTTTGGCAAAAAAAAAAAAAAAAAAAAGGCTCTATTTTGACCTATCATCTCTATGATATATGCTGCAGTTGTGGTTAATTAGTTAGGAGTCTATATCTAAATATATCATGGTTAGTAGGGGTTAGGTAAAACTTAACAGAAGTATTATAATTAAACATGAAATTAACGTTTAAGCCTCATTAATGCTATATTTGGGTAAATTAGAAAAACTGAGGCCTAGCATTAGGAAAAAAGAAAAATTGAATCTACTATTGAGAATTCTCAAGAATAGGAGTTTACTAGTGGGAATTTCTCTTTTTGGATTGGGTCAAGGCTAAACTTTCAACTACCCGCAAAAGTGGATTCCCATACCTATGGGTATTAGAAAAATTGGGTACCCAATAAAAAACACCCATAGTCCCCTAGGTTCGCTCTACGAACATGTACCATAAGCTTTATTCACGTGAATTTTACCAACTTTATCACATTGATATCATGCGACAAAATTTAGTCTATAATCTAATGCTAAAGTAGAATAAGTAAAAATAAAAGGTAAATTTTACGGGAAACTACATTATAAAATGCACTTTTTATGAAAAACTGCCTTCTAAAAGAATGAGATGCAAAACTACCGCATAATTTTTTTGTAGAAAAAAGTTATCATTGTTCGATTCTGGTGGGTTGACTTTGTTAATTTCTAGCATCGACCCACATATTTTTAGCAATTGATATCTATTTAACCTATTTTTTTTTAACCTTTTTACTCCCTTTTTGGTATGATTATTCCCCCCATTTAGGTTTAGTCCTTTTTTATAGGACACAAATCCGTCAAATGCTGCAGTGGTTCAATATCAGGTTTTTCCACCAAAGAAATGTAGATAGTGAGCAAAATGTTGTCATTTTTCATCATACCACATGAAATATCATACAATTAAGATACTATGACTGATTTGAAGAAAGGGATTGGGAAGAATTTTGTTAAAACGATAGAGAAATGGAACAAGAGAGAGTAATAAGGAACAAAAGGGGAAAAAAGTCAACACTCGAAAGATAAAATAAAGCCACCTTAATAAAGCCAAATAAATTATAAAATAATTTCATGCCATATATATTTTTAAGTAGTTTTTTTTTTTGTAAAAAGTGCATTTTATAAATAATTTCTCACAAATTTTCCAAAGAAAAATAATATAGTTCTCTACTACAAACTGGCAAAGGCGCCAGTAAGTAAAAAATTCGTAAGCTTGATTCATTTGGATATACTGACTCTACTAGATTGTTAGGAGGCATGTGAGATGTGAGTTAGGGATCACTCAGAGATAGGGAGATTGGTGGGAGGGAAGCGGTTGGATTGCTGTCATTGGATGTGTTTGCAGAGTTATTATTATTATTATTATTATTATTATTATTATTATTATTATTATTATTATTATTATTATTATTATTATTATTATTATTATTATTATTATTATCATTATTATTATTATTATTATAGGTGGTCGACTATTTAGATTCATAGGTGGTGCGGCGGTGGTGTGGGTTGCTGGCACAAAACACAGGAGAGAAAGAGAAAGGTGCGGTAAAAGAAAGAAAAAAAAAGGAGAAGAGAGATAAAGGGATTAGTTAACTACGAGTATTAATTAGGGTTTAACTAATTCTAATTATTAGGATTTAATTAGCATTAATTAGTTTAATTAGTCATTATTTGGGTTATTATAATTACGTTGATTGGGGCTTAATAACTAATGGAGTTGATAGTCGTTAGTTATTATGAATATTTTGATGAATATTAAAAAACTCAAAGATATTTTGTGCATTTTTTAAACTACATGGACAATCTAAGAATTTAAAAAAAACACAGCCCGAATAAAACGAGCCAAAACCTGTTAAGAGGTCGGTGAGTTTTGTCCCCCCAATGTCTCTCCTTCTACTAAAAAGCCCAAATTAACCCCAGATCATATGCTTTTAGGTAATTACCAAACAAGGTTTGGGCATTACCAAACGTATCTAATCACAATCCATTCCCATTGATCATCAAAGCCATCCTATGGGGATTGGACAATCATGGCCCTTGGTCCATTAGCCTCAATACCTCACCAAACCCCATGTACTTGAGTTTTGGGCCCCCATTGTCCCTCCTTGTACTAAAAAGCCCAAATTAACCCTACATCATATGCTTTTAGGTAATTACCAAACATAATTTGGGCGTTACCAAACCTATCCAATCCCAATCCATTTCCATTACTCATCACAGCCCATCCTATGGGATCGGGACAATCATGCCCTCGGGGTCCATTAGGCCCAATACCTCACCAAAGACCATGGACTTGATTTTTGGGCCCCCATTGTCCCTCCTTGTACTAAAAAGCCCAAATTAACCCCATATCATATGCTTGTAGGTAATTACCAAACATGTGCAGGGGATTACCAAACACAATAAGTGGAGGATGTTCCCCCAATCTCAATCCTTTATCATTACTCATCAAAACTATCATATGGGGATTGGACAAGCATGCCGCTGGGTCCATTAGGCCCAATACCTCGCCAAAGCCCATGGACTTGATTTTTGGGCCACCATTGTAACTCCTTGTACTAAAAAACCCAAATTAACCCCAGATCATATGCTTTTAGGTAATTACCAAACATGATTTGGGTATTGCCAAACCTATCCAATCACAATCCATACCCATTACACATCAAAGCCATCCTATGGGGATAGGACAATCATGCCACCGGGTCCATTAGGCCCAATACCTCACCAAACCCTATTGACTTGAGTTTTGAGCCCCCATTTTTCTTCCTTGTACTAAAAAGCCCAAATTAACCCCAGATCATATGCTTTTAGGTAATTACCAAATAAGATTTGGGCATTACCAAACCTATCTTATCACAATCCATTCCCATTGATCATCAAAGCCATCCTATGGGGATTGGACAATCATGCCCCTTGGTCCATTAGTCCCAATACCTCACCAAACCCCATGTACTTGAGTTTTGGGCCCCCATTGTCCCTCCTTGTACTAAAAAGCCCAAATTAATCCTACATCATATGCTTTGAAGTAATTACCAAACATGATTTGGGCGTTATCAAACCTATCCAATCACAATCCATTTCAATTACTCATCAAAGCCATCATATTGGAATTGGACAATCATGCCCTTGGGTCCATTAATACCAATACCTCACCAAAGAACATGGACTTAAGTTTTGGGCCCTATGTCCCTCCTTGTACTAAAAAGCTCAAATTAACCCCATATCATATGCTTCAAGGGAATTACCAAACATGTTCAGGGGATTACCAAACACAATAAGTGGAGGATGTTCTCACAATCTCAATCCTTTATCATTACTCATCAAAGCTATCATATGGAGATTGGACAAGCATGCCGTTGGGTCCATTTGGCCCAATACCTCGCCAAAGCCCAATGACTTGATTTTTGGGCCACCATTGTCCCTTCTTGTACTAAAAAACCCAAATTAACCCCAGTTCATATGCTTTTAGATAATTACCAAACATGATTTGGGTATTGCCAAACCTATCCAATCACAAGTCATACCCATTACACATCAAAGCCATCCTATGGGGATAGGACAATTATGCCACTGGGTCCATTAGGCCCAATACCTCACCAAACCCTATTGACTTGAGTTTCAGGCCCCCATTGTTCCTCCGTGTACTAAAAAGCCCAAATTAACTCCAGATCATATGCTTTTAGATAATTACCAAACACGATTTGGGTATTACAAAACCTATCCAATCACAATTATCCATACCCATTACTCATCAAATATCGGGATTGGATGATCATGCCACTAGGTCCATTAGGCCCAATACCTCACCAAAGACCATAGACTTGAGTTTTTGGCCCCATTGTCCCTCCTTGTACTAAAAAGCCCAAATTAACTCCAAATCATATGCTTTTAGGTAATTACCAAACAAGGTTTGGGCATTACCAAACCTATCCAATCAAAATTCATACCCATTGCTCATCAAAGCCATCCAATGGGGATTGGACAATCATGCCCCTGGGTCCATTAGGCCCAATACCTCACCAAACCCCATGTATATGAGTTGTGGGCCCCCATTGTCCGTCCTTGAACTAAAAAGCCCAAATAAACCCCATATCTTATGCTTTTAGGTATTAACCAAATAATATTTGGGCATTACCAAACCTATCCAATCACAATCCATACTCATTACTCATCAAAACCATCCTATGGGGATTGGACAATCATGCCACTGGGTATATTAAGCCCAATACCTCACTAAAGACCATGGAGTTGAGTTTTGGGCCCCTATTATCCCTCATATTAAAAAGCCCAAATTAACCCCAGATCATATGCTTTTAGGTAATTACCAAACATGGTTTGGGCATTACCAAACCTATTCAAGCACAATCCATTTCCGTTGCGCATCAAAGTCATCCTATGGGGATGGGACAATCATGCCCCATGATCCATTTGGCTGAATACCTCATCAAACTCCATGTACTTGCGTTTTGGACCCCTATTGTCCCTCCTTGTACTAAAAAGCCCAAATTAAACCCAGATCATATGCTTTTAGGTAATTACCAAACATGGTTTGGGTATTACCAAACCTATTCAATCACAATCCATAACCATTACTCATCAAAGCAATCGTATGGGGATTGGACAATCATGTCACTAGGTCCATTAGGACCAATACCTCACAAAACCTTAATGACTTGAGTTTTGGGGCCCCCATTATACCTCCTTATACTACAAAGCCCAAATTAACCCAGATCATATGCTTTTAAGTAATTACCTAACAAGGTTTAGGCATTACCAAACCTATCCAATCACAATCCATACCCATTACTCATCAAAGCCATCCTATGGGGATTGGACAATCATGCCACTGGGTCCATTAGGCCCAATACCTCACTAAAGACCATGGACTTGAGGTTTAGGCCCCCATTATCCCTCCTTGTATTAAAAAAACCAAATTAACCCCAGATCATATGCTTTTAGGTATTTACCAAACATGGTTTGGGCATTACCAAACCTATTCAAGCACAATCCATTCCCATTGCTCATCAAGGCCGTCCTATGGGAATTGGACAATCATGCCCCTGGGTCCATTAGGCCCAATACCTCACCAGACCCCCATGTACTTGAGTTTTGGGCCCCCATTGTCCTTTTTTGTACTAAAAAGCCCAAATTACCCCATATCATATGCTTTTAGGTAATTACCAAACATGGTTTGGGTATTACCAAACCTATCCAATCAAAATCCATACCCATTACTCATCAAAGCCATCGTATGGGGATTGGACAATCATGCCCCTTGATCCATTAGGCCTAATACCCCATCAAACCCTATTAGCTTGAGTTTTGGGCCCCTAATGTCCCTCCTTGTACTAAAAGGTCCAAATTAACCCTAGATCATATGCTTTTAGGTAATTACCAAACAAGGTTTGGGCATTACCAAACGTATCTAATCACAATCCATTCCCATTGATCATCAAAGCCATCCTATGGGGATTGGACAATCATGCCCCTTGGTCCATTAGGCCCAATACCTCACCAAACCCTATGTACTTCTGTTTTGGGCCCCCATTGTCCCTCTTTGTACTAAAAAGCCCAAATTAACCCCACATCATATGCTTTTAGTAAATTTCCAAATATAGTTTAGGCGTTTCCAAACCTATCCAATCACAATCCATTCCCATCACTCATCAAAGCCATCCTATGGGAATTGGACAATAATGCCCCTGGGTTCATTAGGCCTAATACATCACCAATGACCATGGACTTGAGTTTTGGGCCCCCATTGTCCTTCCTTGTATTAAAAAGCCCAAATTAACCCCATATCATATGCTTCTAGGTAATTACCAAACATGTTCAGGGGATTACCAAACCCACTAAGTGGAGGATATTCTCCTAATCTCAATCTTTTCTCATTATTCATCAAAGTTATCCTATGGGGATTGGACAAGCATGCCGCTGGGTCCATTAGGCCCAATACCTCGCCAAAGCCCATGGACTTGATTTTTGGGCCCCCATTGTCCCTCTTTGTACTAAAAAGCCCAAATTAACTCCAGATCATATGCTTTTAGGTAATTACCAAACATGATTTGGGTATTACCAAACCTATTCAATCACAATCCATGCCTATTATTCATCAAAGCCATCCTATGGGGATTGGACAATCATACCACTGGGTCCATTAGGCCCAATGCCTCACCAAACCCCCATTCACTTGAGTTTTGGGCCTCCATTGTCCCTCCTTGTACTAAAAACCCTAAATTAACCCCAGATCATATGCTTTTAGGTAATTACCAAACACGATTTGGGTATTACTAAACCTATCCAATCACAATCCATACCCATTACTCATCAAAGCCATCCAATGGGGATTGGATAATCATGCCACTGGGTCCATTAGGCCCAATACCACACCAAAGACCATGGACTTGAGTTTTGGGCCCCCAATGTCCATCCTTGTACTAAAAAGCCCAAATTAACCCAGATCATATGCTTTTAGGTAATTACCAAACATATCCAATCACAATCTATTCCCATTGCTCATCAAAGCCATCCTATGGGGATTGGACAATCATTCCCCTGGGTCCATTAGGCCAACCACCTCACCAAGCCCCATGTACTTGAGTTGTGGGCTCCCATTGTCCTTCCTTTTACTAAAAATCCCAAATTAACCCCATATCATATGCTTTTAGGTATTAACCAATTAATGTTTGGTCATTACCAAACCTATCCAATCACAATCCATACCCATTACTCCTCAAAGCCATATTATAGGGATTGGATAATCATGCCACTGGATCCATTAGGCCTAATACCTCACCAAACCCCAGGTACTTGAGTTGTGGCCCCCCATTGACCGTCCTTGTACTAAAAAGCCGAAATTAATCCCATATCATATGCTTTCAGGTATTAACCAAATAATGTTTGGGCATTACCAAACCTATCCAATCACAATCCATACCCATTACTCATCAAAGCCATCCTATGGGGATTGGACAATCATGCCACTGGGTCCATTAGGCCCAATACCTCACTACAGACCATGGACTTGAGTTTAGGGCCCCCATTATCCCTCCTTGTATTAAAAAACTCAAATTAACCCCAGATCATATACTTTTAGGTAATTACCAAATATGGTTTGGGCATTACCAAACCTATTCAAGCACAATCCATTCCCATTGCGCATCAAAGTCATCCTATGGGGATTGGACAATCACGCCCCAGGATCCATTTGGCCGAATACCTCATCAAACCCCATGTACTTGAGTTTTGGACCCCCATTGTCCCTTCTTGTACTAAAAAGCCCAAATTAACCCCCAGATTATATGCTTTTAGGTAATTACCAAACATGATTTGGGTATTGCCAAACCTATCCAATCACAATCCATAAGCATTACACATCAAAGCCATCCTATGGGGATTGGACAATCATGCCACTGGGTCCATTATGCCCAATACCTCACCAACCCTATTGACTTGAGTTTTGGGCCCCCATTGTTCCTCCTTGTACTAAAAAGCCCAAATTAACTCCATATCATATGCTTTTAGGTAATTACCAAACACGATTTGGGTATTACCAAACCTATCCAATCACAATTATCCATACCCATTACTCATCAAAGCCATCCTATGTGGATTGGATAATCATGCCACTGGGTCCATTAGGCCCAATACCTCACCAAAGACCATAGACTTGAGTTTTGGACCCCCATTGTCGTTCCTTGAACTAAAAAACCCAAATTTACCCCAGATCATATGCTTTTAGGTAGTTACCAAACAAGGTTTGGGCATTACCAAACCTATCCAATCAAAATCCATTCCTGTTGCTCATCAAAGCCATCCTATGGGGATTGGACAGTCATGCCCCTGGGTCCATTAGGCTCAATACCTCACCAAACCCCATGTACATTAGTTGTGGGCACCCATTGTCCGTCCTTGTACAACAAAGCCCAAATTAACCCCATATCATATGCTTTTTTGTATTAACCAAATAATATTTGGGCAGTACCAAACCTATCCAATCACAATCCATACCCATTACTCATCAAAGCCATCCTATGGGGATTGGACAATCATGCCCCAGAATCCATTTGGCCGAATACCTCATCAAACCCTATGTACTTGAGTTTTGGACCCCCATTGTCCCTCCTTGTACTAAAAAAACCAAATTAACCCCAGATCATATGTTTTTAGGCAATTACCAAACATGGTTTGGGTATTACCAAACCTATCCAATCACAATCCATAACCATTACTCATCAAAGCAATCGTATGGGGATTGGACAATCATGTCACTAGGTCCATTAGGCCCAATACCTCACAAAACCTTAATGACTTGAGTTTGGGGGCCCCCATTATACCTCCTTATACTACAAAGCCCAAATTAACCCAGATCATATGCTTTTAAGTAATTACTAAACAAGGTTTAGGCATTACCAAACCTATCCAATCACAATCCATACCCATTTCTCATCAAAGCCATCCTATGGGGATTGGACAATCATGTCACTGGGTCCATTAGGCCCAATACCTCACTAAAGACCATAGACTAGAGGTTTGGGCCCCCATTATCCCTTCTTGTATTAAAAAGCCAAAATTAACCCCAGATCATATGCTTTTAGGTAATTACCAAACATGGTTTGGGCATTACCAAACCTATTCAAGCACAATCCATTCCCATTGCTCATCAAAGCCGTCCTATGGGAATTGGACAATCATGCCCCTGGGTCCATTAGGCCCAATACCTCACCAGACCCCATGTACTTGAGTTTTGGGCACCCATTGTATTTCTTTGTACTAAAAAGCCCAAATTAACCCCAGATCATATGCTTTTAGGTAATTACCAAACATGGTTTGCGTATTACCAAACCTATCCAATCAAAATCCATACCCATTACTCATCAAAGCCATCCTATGGGGATTGGAAAATCATGCCCCTTGGTCCATTAGGCCCAATACCACACTAAACCCCATGTACTTCAGTTTTGGGCCCCCATTGACCCTCCTTGTACTAAAAAGCCCAAATTAACCCAACATCTTATGCTTTTAGTTAATTACCAAACATGGTTTGGGCATTTCCAAACCTATCCAATCACAATCCATTCCCATCACTCATCAAAGCCATCCTATGAGGATTGGACAATTATGCCCCTGGGTCCATTAGGCCCAATACCTCACCAATGACCATGGACTTGAATTTTGGGCCCCCATTATTCATCCTTGTACTAAAAAGCCCAAATTAACCCCATATCATATGCTTCTAGGTAATTACTAAACATGTTCAGGGGATTACCAAACCCACTAAGTGGAGGATATTCTCCCAATCTCAATCTTTTATCATTACTCATCAAAGCTATCCTGTGGGGATTGGACAAGCATGTCGTTGGGTCCATTACGCCCAATACCTCGCCAAACCCATGGACTTGATTTTTGGGCCCCCATTGTCCTTCCTTCTTCTAAAAAGCCCAAATTAACCCCAGCTCATATGCTTTTTGGTAATTACCAAACATGATTTGGGTATTACCAAACCTATCCAATCACAATCCATGCCCATTACTCATCAAAGCCTAACTATGGGGATTGGACAATCATACCACTGGGTCCATTAGGCCCAATACCTCACCAAACCCCATTGACTTGACTTTTGGGCCTCCATTGTCCCTCCTTGTACTAAAAAGCCCAAATTAACCCCACATCATATGCTTTTAGTTAATTTCCAAATATAGTTTAGGCGTTTCCAAACCTATCCAATCACAATCCATTCCCATCACTCATCAAAGCCATCCTATGGGAATTGGACAATAATGCCCCTGGGTTCATTCGGCCTAATACCTCACCAATGACCATGGACTTGAGTTTTGGGCCCCCATTGTCCTTCCTTGTATTAAAAAGCCCAAATTAACCCCATATCATATGCTTCTAGGTAATTACCAAACATGTTCAGGGGATTACCAAACCCACTAAGTGGAAGATATTCTCCTAATCTCAATCTTTTCTCATTACTCATCAAAGCTATCCTATGGGGATTGGACAAGCGTGCCGCTGGGTCCATTAGGCCCAATACCTCGCCAAAGCCCATGGACTTGATTTTTGGGCCCCCATTGTCCCTCCTTGTACTAAAAAGCCCAAATTAACCCCAGTTCATATGCTTTTAGGTAATTACCAATCATGATTTGGGTATTACCAAACCTATTCAATCACAATCCATGCCTATTATTCATCAAAGCCATCCTATGGGGAACGGACAATCATACCACTGGGTCCATTTGGCCCAATACCTCACCAAACCCCATTGACTTGAGTTTTGGACCTCCATTGTCCTTCCTTGTACTAAAAACCCTAAATTAACCCAGATCATATGCTTTTAGGTAATTACCAAACACGATTTGGGTATTACTAAACCTATCCAATCACAATCCATACCCATTACTCATCAAAGCCATCCTATGGGGATTGGATAATCATGCCACTGGGTCCATTAGGCCCAATACCTCACCAAAGACCATGAACTTGAGTTTTGGGCCTCCAATGTCCATCCTTGTACTAAAAAGCCCAAATTAACCCCAGATCATATGCTTTTAGGTAATTACCAAACACGATTTGGGTATTACTAAACCTATCCAATCACAATCCATACCCATTACTCATCAAAGCCATCCAATGGGGATTGGATAATCATGCCACTGGGTCCATTAGGCCCAATACCACACCAAAGACCATGGACTTGAGTTTTGGGCCCCCAATGTCCATCCTTGTACTAAAAAGCCCAAATTAACCCAGATCATATGCTTTTAGGTAATTACCAAACATATCCAATCACAATCTATTCCCATTGCTCATCAAAGCCATCCTATGGGGATTGGACGATCATTCCCCTGGGTCCATTAGGCCAACCACCTCACCAAACCCCATGTACTTGAGTTGTGGGCACCCATTGTCCTTCCTTTTACTAAAAATCCCAAATTAACCCCATATCATATGCTTTTACGTATTAACCAATTAATGTTTGGGCATTACCAAACCTATCCAATCACAATCCATGCCCATTACTCCTCAAAGCCATATTATAGGGATTGGACAATCATGCCACTGGGTCCATTAGGCCAAATACCTCACCAAACCCCAGGTACTTGAGTTGTGGGCCCCCATTGACCGTCCTTGTACTAAAAAGCCGAAATTAATCCCATATCATATGCTTTCAGGTATTAACCAAATAATGTTTGGGCATTACCAAACCTATCCAATCACAATCCATACCCATTACTCATCAAAGCCATCCTATGGGGATTGGACGATCATGCCACTGGGTCAATTAGGCCCAATACCTCACTACAGACCACGGACTTCAGTTTAGGGCCCCCATTATCCCTCCTTGTATTAAAAAACCCAAATTAACCCCAGATCATATACTTTTAGGTAATTACCAAATATGGTTTGGGCATTACCAAACCTATTCAAGCACAATCCATGCCCATTGCGCATCAAGGTCATCCTATGGGGATTGGACAATCACGCCCCAGGATCCATTTGGCCGAATACCTCATCAAACCCCATGTACTTGAGTTTTGGACCCCCATTGTCCCTGCTTGTACTAAAAAGCCCAAATTAACCCCCAGATCATATGCTTTTAGGTAATTACCAAACATGATTTGGGTATTGCCAAACCTATCCAATCACAATCCATACGCATTACACATCAAAGCCATCCTATGGGGATTGGATAATCATGCCACTGGGTCCATTAGGCCCAATACCTCACCAACCCTATTGACTTGAGTTTTGGGCCCCCATTGTTCCTCCTTGTACTAAAAAGCCCAAATTAACCCCATATCATATGCTTTTAGGTAATTACCAAACACGATTTTGGAATTACCAAACCTATCCAATCACAATTATCCATACCCATTATTACTCATCAAAGCCATCCTTTGGGGATTGGATAATCATGCCACTGGGTCCATTAGGCCCAATACCTCACCAAAGACCATAGACTTGAGTTTTGGACCCCCATTGTCGCTCCTTGAACTAAAAAACCCAAATTAACCCCAGATCTTATGCTTTTAGGTAGTTACCAAACAAGGATTGGGCATTACCAAACCTATCCAATCAAAATACATTCCTATTGCTCATCAAAGCCACCCTATGGGGATTGGACAATCATGCCCCTAGGTCCATTAGGCTCAATACCTCACCAAACCCCATGAACATGAGTTGTGGACACCCATTGTCCGTCCTTGTACAAAAAAGCCCAAATTAACCCCATATCATATGCTTTTTTGTATTAACCAAATAATATTTGGGCAGTACCAAACCTATCCAATCACAATCCATACCCATTACTCATCAAAGCCATCCTATGGGGATTGGACACTCATGCCACTGTGTCCATTAGGCCCAATACCTCACTAAAGACCATGAACTTGAGTTTTGGGCCCCCATTATCCCTCCTTGTATTAAAAAGCCCAAATTAACCCTAGATTATATGCTATTAGGTAATTACCAAACATGGTTTGGGCATTACCAAACCTATTCAAGCACAGTCCATTCCCATTGCGCATCAAAGTCATCCTATGGGGAATGGACAATCATGCCCCAGGATCCATTTGGCCGAATACCTCATCAAACCCCATGTACTTGAGTTTTGGACCCCCATTGTCCCTCCTTTTACTAAAAAAACCAAATTAACCCCAGATCATATGTTTTTAGGCAATTAAAAAACATGGTTTGGGTATTACCAAACCTATCCAATCACAATCGTATGGGGATTGGACAATCATGTCACTAGGTCCATTAGGCGCAATACCTCACAAAACCTTAATGACTTGAGTTTGGGGGCCCCCCATTATACCTCCTTATACTACAAAGCCCAAATTAACCCAGATCATATGCTTTTAAGTAATTACTAAACAAGGTTTAGGCATTACCAAACCTATCCAATCACAATCCATACCCATTACTCATCAATGCCATCCTATGAGGATTGGACAATCATGCCACTGGGTCCATTAGGCCCAATACCTCACTAAAGACCATGGATTTGAGGTTTGGGCCCCCATTATCCCTCCTTGTATTATAAAGCCCAAATTAACCCCAGATCATATGCTTTTAGGTAATTACCAAACATGGTTTGGGCATTACCAAACCTATTCAAGCACAATCCATTCCCATTGCTCATCAAAGCCGTCCTATGGGAATTGGGCAATCATGCCTCTGGGTCCATTAGGCCCAATACCTCACCAGACCCCATGTACTTGAGTTTTGGGCCCCCATTGTATTTCTTTGTACTAAAAAGCCCAAATTAACCCCAGATCATATGCTTTAAGGTAATTACCAAACATGGTGTGCGTATTACCAAACCTATTCAATCAAAGTCCATACCCATTACTCATCAAAGCCATCCTATGGGGATTGGACAATTATGCCCCTTGGTCCATTTGGCCCAATACCTCACCAAACCCCATGTACTTCAGTTTTGGGCCCCCATTGACCCTCCTTGTACTAAAAAGCCCAAATTAACCCAACATCATATGCTTTCAGTTAATTACCAAACATGGTTTGGGCATTTCCAAACCTATCCAATCACAATCCATTCCCATCACTCATCAAAGCCATCCTATGGGGATTGGACAATTATGCCCCTGGGTCCATTAGGCCCAATACCTCACCAATGACCATGGACTTGAATTTTGGGCCCCCATTATTCCTTCTTGTACTAAAAAGCCCAAATTAACCCCATATCATATGCTTCTAGGTAATTACCAAACATGTTCAGGGGATTACCAAACCCACTAAGTGGAGGATATTCTCCCAATCTCAATCTTTTATCATTACTCATCAAAGCTATCCTGTGGGGATTGGACAAGCATGTCGTTGGGTCCATTATGCCCAATACCTCGCCAAAGCCCATGGACTTGATTTTTAGGCCCCCATTGTCCTTCCTTGTACTAAAAAGCCCAAATTAACCCCAGCTCATATGCTTTTAGGTAATTACCAAACATGATTTGGGTATTACCAAACCTATCCAATCACAATCCATGCCCATTACTCATCAAAGTCATCCTATGGGGATTGGACAATCATACCACTGGGTCCATTAGGCCCAATACCTCAGCAAACCCAATTGACTTGAGTTTTGGGCCCTCATTGTCCCTCCTTGTACTAAAAACCCTAAATTAACCCCAGATCATATGCTTTTGCTTGGGCTGATGTCAGATGGATTGGAGTTTGTCTTCTTGGTATGCGTTACAATTGTAAACATCGTTAGTCAAAGCAACTTTAAATTCTAACCTCTAAACGTTATTCGCAGGCGTCGCAACATTTCCTTATGGCCAAGAAAGAGATGTCGTCGTTGTTCAAGGGCCACCAACTGATGAAGTCTAGGGCTGATAAGAGCAAATTGGCACTGAAGGGCAAGGAGGCAGAGTTGAAGAAAGCCCAATTGGAGATAATCATAATGAATGGAACGCTGAAGAAGAATAGTGAAGACTTAGAAGAAGTGAGGAAAAGAGCGACTGAAGTTGAGGAGGCGTCACGTCTGGAAATTGACGCTCTCTAAACACAGGTTTCAGCCCAGAAGAATGAACTGGACTTGTTGAAGGCTGAGGTGACAACGCGAGTGAGGGCGAAGCTAATGTACGAGTTTATGATGAAACGGACATCAGCTTGGGAGCCTCAGAAGGAGATTGACCTGTTCCTCGAGTGTTTGGGCAACATGAAGGACCTGATGGAACCAGAAGACCTCCTCAAAGCAATGGCGGAATCATCTTCCAACGTCGGTCCACAGGACGAAGATATCTTTGTCACTAGTGCTGCGCTGATGACATCTGACCTTCCCCAGGGCGACTTCCCGGAGAAAGAAGTTGTGCCTGAGGTCCAGGTGTCTGGGAGGCCTGTAGATGTTAGTGCAAATGATGCTCATGGCGTTTAGCCATTTTGACTTTTCATATGTGCTCTTAGAACAATTTAAATTTCTGTGTTTTTAGAAAACAATTTGTCTTTTTGCGTCACTCACGGGAGTGATCACTGATGTACTTTTGGACCACTCATGGGGGTGGTCATAACATTTGCTTTCTTTTGATTATTCGTAAGAGCTATGTTTGCTATGATGTGCTGTCGTTTTTCTGGCGTCTAAGTACGATGATCAGGTGCTTTGAAAGCCTTTCTCTATCGTATTGGTTAGACTTCGTTGAATGAAAAATTGAATATGCACAAAACATGTTAACTTACTTGTTGTGAATAGATCGAACGTTTACAATGCTACTGAACTTCTATAACTGGCTTTGAAGTCTTATGACGCTTGTGACAGTGCAGGATGCTATAGGACTAGTTGATAGGCGCCATTGCCAATGACTTTGATAATTTGAGATGGACAACATTCCAACTACGTGGGACCATAATACCGTCGCGTAGGACTAGTTGATAGGCGCCATTGCCAATGACTTTGATAATTTGATGGGGACCTTCACATTTTGGGCCTAGCTTACCTGCGTTGGGCTCTTGAGTGTTCTGGAAGACCTTCCTCAAAACCCAGTCGCCTTCAACAAACGACTTGGCTTGCACGTTCTTGTTGAAACTCCTTGCGACAAGTGCTGCCATGCGTGTCAACGCTGCGTCTCGCAATTCTTCTATAGTATCCAAGCCGTTGACCAGTTCGTCACAATTTTGTTGCTCCGTCATCAGACCATACCTGGCAGTTGGAATACTTACCTCAGCTGGTAGAACTGCCTCGCAACCATAAACCAATGAGAAGGGTGTTTGTCCAGTCGCAGTGCGTGGCGTCGTACGATTTGGCCACAAGGTAACTGACAAGGCTTCTGCCCACTTTCCTTTCTTAGTGGTGAGACGCTTCTTCAATGTGTCTATGACAGTCTTGTTGCTGGACTCAGCTTGTCCATTGGCCTGAGGATATCTGGCGTTGATGTCAGCAACGTGATGTTTCATTCGTCACAGAAATGCTTTGTTTTATCACTGATACATTGCGACCCATTGTCGCATATAATTCCTGACGGGACGCTGAACCTACAAATAATGTTAGTATGTATAAAAGAAATTACCTCCTTCTCGCGTACTTGTTGGATACCTCTATCCACTTAGAAAAATAATCTGTTAGTGCTAACATAAAGACCTTCTATCCTGGGGCTGGAGGTAGTTTACCAACTATGTCCATTCCCCATTTCATAAAAGGCCAAGGAGTTAAAGAAGGATGCAAAATTTCGCAAGGTTTGTGCGTTATACCTGCATGTCGCTGACAACTGTCATATCTTGTGACATACCTGATGGCGTCTCGCTTCATCGTTGGCCAATAATAACCCATTCTTGATGCTCTGTTGGATAGACTGCGTCCTCCAGATTGGTTTCCACACGTCCCTTCGTGTAGATCTTGCAAAACTTGTCCCCATTGATGCTCTTCTAAGCAACGCAAATAGGGCCCAGCGACGGACTTTTTTGAATAGTATTGATGACGTATCTGGATGCATTGAAGCGGAGTCGTCGTGCTTCTGCTCTGTCTGCTGGGAGTACATCATTACTTAAATAATCGTAAAAAGGTTTCGTCCAACTAACACTTACCTTGTCGTTTGCAGGGATGTCATAGTTGGTTTCGTCAATGTTGCCGATTGCTAACTCAACGTCATTCATCGCTGGATCATTGGTATCACTTGTCTGGCCCTCGTTGATGCTGCTGATTGTTGCGATGATGTTTGTAACATCTTTGCATTTGCTTATCGCTGGTGTTGTAAGATGGATGATAGGGACAGAAGTGAACGACACATCTCTCAGGGACGATCCTAGGTTGGCCAAAGCATCTGCTTGCGTGTTCTGGTATTTTGGTATCTGCGTAATGTCAAAAGGGTTAAACATTTTACTTTTACCTTGTGCAACTTCCAAGTAAAGCGCCATTTTGGAATCCTTAGCGGCAAATTCCCCTTTGAGCTGACTGACTATTAGCAACGAATAGATGTAGATCTTTAACGCTTTTGCCCCCATGTCGCTTGCTAGAGTCATTCCTGCGATTAACGCCTCGTATTCAGCCTCATTATTGGTTGCTTTGAATTCGCAACATATGGCTTGCACTATCTTGTCCCCTTGTGGCGACTTTAGGACAACGCTAAGACCTGCACCACGAAAATTAGAAGACCCGTCAACAAACAAAATCCAAGCGTCGTGATTGACATGATTGATCCGAGCAACTTGATGTCTGCCACAAAATCAGCCAAGGCTTGTGACTTAATCGCCGTTCTTGGTAGGTACTTGATGTCGTAACCGCTGAGTGCAGTGGCCTATTTTTCCATGCGACCTGTCAATTCGGGCCTACGCAAAACGCTCTTTATGGGATAGTTAGTCATGACAATGACAGTATGAGTTTCGAACTATTGTTGTAGTTTTTTAACAGCATTGACTAAGGCTAACACAAGTTTTTCTAAAGAAGAATACCCGGCCTCTGCGTCTAACAGAGACTTACTGACATAGTAGATGCGGAGCTGCTGACTTTCTGCTTCGCGCGTCAAAACAGCGCTGACTGAGATGTTGCTGACGGCTAGATATAACTGGAGAGTTTCTCCGTCGCTTGGTTTAGATAATAAAGGAGGAGAGGACAGATATTATTTGAGTGCTTGCAGAGCGTCTTCATGTTCGGGCGTCCAGTCGAACCCTTTATTTTTGCGCAGCACGTCATAGAATAGATGGCACTTTTCGCACGACCTGGATATGAAACGATTAAGCACAGCAACACGCCCGGTCAATTTTTGTACCTCTTTGATGTTTTTGGGGGATTAGATGTTGATCAACGCCTTTATCTGGTCAGGACTTGCTTCGATTCCTTGTTGTGTCACGGCGTAGCCTAAAAATTTACCTGCAGCGACTCCAAACGTACACTTAGTGGGATTAAGTTTCATACCGTACTTGTGTAGGACGTCTAATGCTTCGGAGAGATGTTGAATGTGGTCGCTTGCTTGGATTTCACAAACATGTCGTCGATGTAGACTTCCATGGTGTCGCCTAGTTGGTCTTTGAATATGTGGTTGACTAGGCGTTGGTACGTCGCACCTGCATTTTTTAGTCCAATAGACATAACCTTATAACAATATATACCTTTGTCGGTGACGAATGCTGTCTTTTCTTGATCGTCCGGGTGCATAAGGATTTGATTATAACCGGAGTATGCGTCCATAAACATCAGTGCTCGTGCCCTACCGTCGCGTCGACCATTGCATCTATGTGGGGAAGTGGTAATGGATCTTTGGGATATGCCTTATTAAGGTATGTGAAGTCAATGCAGACTCTCCATTTGCCATTCTTCTTGCTGACAACAACAACGTTAGCCAACCAGTCAGGATATTTAACTTCGCGTACCTTATCTGTGTCATTCAATTTTTGCACTTCGTCGTTTATAATTTGGTTGTTTTTCGGAGCGAATTTGCGTCGTTTCTGCTTGACTGGTTTGTGGCTCCGGATCGATGTTCAGTTTATGAGTAATAACGTCTGGACTTATACCTGTCATATCTTCATGTGACCAAGCAAAACAATTCTGGTTAGCATATAGGAAATCGATTACCTGGTTACGGAGTTCTGGCGACAAGATCGCTCCAACGCGAACGACACGATTAGGAAAAGTTGGATCAAGAGCCATTTCATCTACATTCTACTCATTTGGCGCGTCAGGTGCTGATCTGCTTGTTAATTGCTAGATGGACGTCTTGGTGGGCTTTAGCGACGAACTGTAACATTCTCGGGCAGCTTTCTGTTCGCCCATGATCTCTTGGACGCCCCATATGGTAGGGAACTTGAGCGTCTAATGATATGTTGATGGAACTGCTTTCATTTTGTGGATCCAAGGCGTTCCGTGCATAATGACGTTGTAGGCAGAGGGACAGTCAACAACATTGAACCTCGTTGGCAGGTTAACCCCTTTGGCAAAAGTTGGCAGTGTGATCTCACCGACGTTCTGCTGCGCCTCTTTGCTGAAACCAACTAAGACAGTAGATTTTTTTAGTATATCCTTGTCACAAAACCCATACCTTCGAGGGCATTCTTGAAGATGATGTTGGCTGAACTTCCTCCATCAACTAGCACTCGTCGCAGCAGGCAATTGCTGACGGTCAAAGAGGTGGTGCTCCTCGTCGCACACATCGTCGTCCAAAGTGATAGACATCGCCTCTAACTTGAGTTCATCATCCGACCTGCAAGATTTAGGAACAGTGGACGAGGGGGATCCCTCTCTAGCTAGCCTTTTGGCTGCTGAATACGTTAGTCCGCAAACGTCAGAACCACCAGAGATTACAATTGATTACCTTGACGTGAGCAATGGATGCAGGCGGATTTGACTTAGAAGGATTTTTATCGAAGGACGCCTTCCCCTTATCGCTGAGGAGATCTTGGAGGTGCCCTTTGTTCAGCATGAACGCAACCTCCCTTCAGAGCGCTATACACTCTTCCGTCTTGTGGCCATGGTCGTGGTGGAACTGACACCACTTGGTCTGGTCCTTTTGAGCGTTTGGCGATCACTCTTCCTCGGCCAACGGACAGGGGCTCCGATCTTTGTTAATGCATTGACGACACCTCCGACGTCGACGGAGAATCCATAGGATCCAATGTCAGGATACGACGATTGATCCATCTTAACCTTAATACCTGCGTTTTCAATTACATCGTTAATAACATTGTGTACCTGGTTAGGACTACTGTAGGGATGATTCCGCCAATTGTTCTTCTTGGGGACGAATGCCTTGCGATTGCTTGTGCTCTCAGACACATGGCGAGTAGAGATGGTGTTGAGGATGGCATCGTCTTCCTCCAAGCGCATTTGAGCCAGCGCCCTTGATTTCACCTCTTCAAACGTTGAACACAGGTACTTTGTCAAACGATTGTATAACTTTGACTAGAGGATGAGACCTTTCCTGAAACATTCAATAGCAGTCTTAGTGTCAAGGTCTTTAATGCTAATCATTTGCTTATTAAAGCGATTATAATAGTCGCGGACAGATTCTCCAGGCCCCTAGACAATGCCATAGAGGTCACTCGTCTGCTTATCCAGACTACGATTGCCTTCAAATTTATCATAAAATTTATTGACTAAGGTAGAGAAATTGGCGATGCTGCCAGGCTTAAGGGATCCAAGCCATTTGAGAGCTGGCCCAGTCAAGGTAGCCCCGAAGGACTTGCACATGCACGCTTCAACGAGATGCCACGAGATGGACGCCTACCACATTCTTTGCTTGTACTGAGCGACGTGCTCAGTGGGGTCGGTTGATCCATCATATGTGGCAGTCAGGGCAAGTAGATTGAGCTTCTTCGGTAGCGACGCTTTGGAAATCTTCTCAACGAACGGTGACGCTGCATATCCGTCTCGGTGCTCGACGACGCTGGGCGTGGGCGCTCCAGGGATTTGAGACATGAGCTTCATCAGGCGCCGATTCTGCTTCTCGATCAGGATCATCCGCTTCGCCATGGGATCTTCATCTTCATTCATGGGAGTCTTTTCAAGGTTACCTCCGTCTTGATTGTTAAAGGGGGTTCCATCAAGGAAACCTTCGTCATCTTCTGACTCAGTACTTTCGGAATCAGTGATGGGGTGCATGACGGGAATGTCGTCTGCACTTGAGCGACGTCGGGTCTTGGACGCTTTCGTCGAGGCCAATTCTTCTTGTAACTTTTGAATCTTTTCTTGCGACGATGAGAAATCAGAGGACAGTTATTCGTTGGCCTTTTTCATTTTGGCCATTTCTGCCTTCATTTTATCATAGAGCTTTTGCATTTCGTCAGTGTTCATCGATGCGACCATTTCGAGAGAACTGGAAAGAAGTGATTGATCTGGTTGTGGCCCCACGGTGGATGCCAAATTGTTTATGCTGATTTTCGCCCAAGCGACGAGATCTGATATGGGATGACAACAACCAGATTTATGCGACGTATGCTATGCAAATATGAAAGGAATAAAAGGAGAGAACGACACAGAGGAGTGTTGATGCGGAAAAACCCCAATGAAGGTGGGTAAAAAACCGCGGGTGGATGTGAGTCCACTAATCCACTATATGCAATCGTCACTCAGAGTGAATGACAATCAATACAACCTAGTTTAATTGGTCTAAGTACAAAAGTGGTTTATTCGAATGAAAGTACGAAGGATGCTAGAAATATAACGTGTATATAATCTCAGAGAAGTGATTAATTGCAATGTGTAAGTTTGTGTATGGGACTTGTGATGATCTTCCTCGCAACTTAAATGCCCTTTATATAGCAGCAATGTGCGCCCAAGGATCCCGGAGGTAGCTCTGCATGATCTCCGCACAATCTCAACTGAATCGCTATCCTTATGCTCTTTCCTTTTGACTTTAGTCTTCAACTGCAAATGAGTGAACAATAGCAGCCATACCTTCCTTATTCTTCGAGCAACAGTTGGACCCTTGACTCAGTCATAGCGTCAACGTCTGATGTGAGAATGTCAGCGTCTTTGTACCGCTGCGTCAACATCAACCTGAAAATTTAGCCATAACAAGACTCAAATTCGACCCCACATGGCCATTAGTTAGACTTGTTGGTCTTGTAAGAGACCGTCTACATTTAATTTAAAATTAGGCCATGGCCCAAGCCCAATATTAAGAAGAGAACGAACAATCTCTTTGAATATAATGACTAGTTTAATCTATTTAGTGATTAAATTAATCTATTTAGTGACTAGTTCAATCCATTCAGTAATCACATTCTTTAATCCATTTATTGACTAATTAAATCTATTTAGTGACTAGTTTAATCCATTCGCATGTTATAATTTGAGATTCAAAAAAAAACAAAGGAAAGAAAAGAAGGGACGACTAGGTTGGTGCGAGATGTCTAGGGATAGTGTTAGGTTAGATGAGATGAAGAGGGCTTGTTAGGAGAACATAGGCTTAGATTTGTCTAATTTTATGTTAAAATTAGACAGCTTATTCTAATAATTTTTGCTCGATCTTAGTGTACAAGGGACGTGAGGAACATGCACAATAGGAGACTAGCCCTACTATGACCAATCCTACAAAAAGCTTAGAAATCATGCACCGGCCTCTTAACTCGTTTTGGCTCCTTTTATTTGAGCTGAGTTTTGCTTAAATTCACAGGTTGCCCATGTAGTCTAAAAAATACACAAGATATCCCCGAGATTTTTAATATTCATCATAATACCCTCAATGACTAACGTTTATCAAATCCATTAGTCACTAAGCCTAAATCAACCTAATTATATTAACCCAAAAATCCCTAATTAAACTGATTAATGCTAATTAAATTCTAATTAGATCTAGTTAAATCCTAATTAATACTTGTAGTTAACTAATCCCTTTATCACTCTTCCCCTTTATTTCTTTCTTTTACCCCACTTCATTCTTTCTCTCCTCTGTTTTGAGCCGGCAACCCACACCACCACCGCACCACGTATGAACCTAAACAGTCGACCACCTATAATAATAATGATAATAATAATAATAATGATAATAATAATAATAATAATAATAATAATAATATAAATAATAATAATAATAATAATAATAATAATAATAATAATAATAATAATAATAATAATAATAATAATAATAATAATAATAGTACTAATAGTAATAGTAATAATAATAGTAATAGGAATAATAATAATAATAATAATAATAATAATAATAATAATAATAATAATAATAATAATAATAATAATAATAATAATAATAATAATAATAATAATAATAATAATAATAATAATAATAATAATAGTTATTGTAGACACCAAATTTTGAACCCTTTTTTTTCGGATAATAAAGGTTTTGAAAAATAAAAATAACAAAATCGTCATGCATCGTGGAGCGCGTCCCCCCGGAGCGTGAGTTTCATTCCGTCGCACGATTTTCCCTTTTTGCGTATTAGTCATACAGTTTCAACTAGGAAGTATAATTTTCGTGAGTCGTAGTCAATAATTACAACCACCGTTTTAATAAAATGATTCATAGTATAATCATGCTCGTCTTTATTAATTTAACAAGTTTTTTTTGTTAATTGTCTTAAGTTAGTCTTTCGGAAAATGAAAACGAGTCGCGATTAGGCATCGGGATTTTAGTCGTATCCCAAAACCGGCATTAATCAGTTTTCTTGATGGTCAAGTCATTGTTCATTGGATAAAGAATAAGAAAATATTATTTATTCACTAAACCCATCCTTTAACCATTAGTTAGAGAATAAAATCATGAAAAAGAATAAGAATCAAATTCGAAGTGTAAGAGCCAAGGATCCGATTTTTTTCGGAAGATTCAAATTGTGCGCCAGACGCACGGTCATGCGCCTAGCGCACGATAGGCTCCTGCGCTAGACACAAGACTGTGCACCTACGCAAGGTTCTGTCTCTAGCGCAGGATGTTGTGCTAGGTGCAACACCCTAATCAGTTGGTTTTGCACGTTTTTCGATGCATTTTTGTTACGTATTAGGATGTTTAGGGATGAATATTTTCTGAAAATCTGATCTTGCTTCATTTATGAGAAAATCCAAAAAGAATAAGAATATTTGTGTTTCCAAGGAAATTTGATGATGTCATTAGGGTGAGGCCATTAGAGTGATGTCATTAAGGTGATTAAGGATAAAGAAAATCAGATTTTTGGGTGAAAAAAAAATCAGATTTTCTACCTCTTTGAAACCCTAATTCACCTCCTTCATTTCTCTATAAATACCTTCATTTCTCTATAAATACCTTTATTTTTTCCACTTCAAAACCAAGTTGAAAAAAACATAATTCAACTATACTCTCATCTTCTCTACTACTCTTCTCCTCCTTAATCTTTCCATCTAAGCAAAATTCTTAATTAGTAAGTAACCAAGTTGAAAAGAGTTCAACTTAACTTCACTAATTCTCTCATCTTCTCTACTCCTTTCCTCTAAGAGAAATCACACTTAAGAAAAGAAAGAAAAAGTTAGTAAGATAATTAGTAAGTAAAGAAGTTCATCAAAAGAAGGAAAAAAACACAAAAAAGTTTAAGTTAGTAATTAAGTGGATTTAGAAACTTACTTAGAAATTAAGAAAATCACAAAAAAAAGGTAGAAAAATTTGCAAAAAGGAAGTGCATCATTGAGCTAGCAAGGAAAAGTATAAACTCTTGTTTATTTTTTATTATCTTTTTAATGATTTACTAACTTTCTCCTTATTTTCTTCTTATCATTGTTTTTAATCTTTGCAGTGATTTGGGTATGTAGAAGTCCTAATAGGTTTCCAACCTTAAATCACCCCACCTAGAATAGTCACCTCTAATGGGGTGACTCTTAGGAAACAATGTGATTATGTGATTTTCTTTAATCAAGTTGTTGTTCATCACCAAAAAAATATTTTCATAAAAAATCAAGATAAGTTGTGCATAAACATCTCTAAAAAAAACAATGTGATGCTGTAATTATAGTCAGTTTTACTTTCCTATCTTATTTCATTTTTTTGTCTGCAACAGCTAATTAGTTAGTAGGATTTAATATTTTACCTATTTGGAATTTCAAAAAAACGAATTTTGTATAAATAATTAAAAATCATACAACTTAGTCATGCAAAACTGATTTTGTCCGGTACCACCTAGGGTTGTCTTATCAATAAAAGTTTAAAATAAAACGGTTTTTTCACCATATACCCTTGACAAATTTTTTTTTGCACCATATACCCTTTCAACTTTCCAAATTCACCATATACCCTCCACGTTTCAAAAAGTACATCCACTTACCCTTAATGACTAACGGCGTTAAACTCCGTTAGTCATTAGGCCCTAAACCCCCCTCTAACACTAATTAGCTAACCTAAATCAACCCCTAACCCTAACCCCTAATGTAATACTTAACACTAACCCTAACCCTAACCACCCCTCCCCCACCCCTTACCCTTTCCCTTCCCCCCACCGCACCACCACCCCAACACCTTCCCACCACCCCCATTCCCTCCCTCCCCCCTCCCCCACGCCCCCTTCCCTCCCCCTTCCCCCAGCCCCCGTCCACCCTCCCCCATGACCCCCCTCCTTCCCCCTTCCCCCATGACCCCCCCTCTACCCTCCTCGCAGCCCTCCTCCCCTTCCCCTTCCCCACGTAGTCCCGTAACCTCCCTCCCCTTCGAATTTCGAACTTCATTCGAGACTCGGATCCTTCGAGAGAATTTCTAACCCGCATTTTTGGTTTCGAACCCGATTTTTCGATTTCGAGTCGGTTTTCGAATTCAGCATCATTATATCCGATTATTGGTTTCGAATTCAACAAGGTTTGATTTTTTTAGCAACGGGGGTGCAATTCGGCGGGGAAAGGGGAGGGGGAGGGTGGGTTGCGGGGTGGGGGAGGGGTGGGGGGGAGGGGGGGGGTTGGCTGAGGGAAGGGGGAGAGGGGTTCGCGGCGGGGGGGAGAGGGGAGGGGGTTCGCGGCGGGGAAGGGGGGGAGGAGTTCACGACGGGGCGGGGAGGGGGAGGGGGTTCGCGGCGGGGGACGGTGAGGGGAGGTGGTGGTGACGGGGAAGGGCGGGGGGGGGGTCGGGGGGGAAGGGGAGGGGGGGGCGGGGGAGGGGGAGGGGGAGGGGGGGGGGGGTGGTGGTGACGAAGAAGGGGGGGGGAGGCGGTGGTGGTGGTGACGTGGTGATGGTGACGGGGTGGTGGTGAAGTGGGGGTAAGGGGTGGTTAGGGTTAGGGCCCAAGTTAGTGGTTAGGGCCCAAGTTAGTAGTTAGGGCCCAAGTTAGTGCATTGGGTTAGAGTTAGGATTAGGGTTTGATTTAAGTTAGTTAATTAGGGTTAGGGTAGATTTAGGGCCTAATGACTAACGGAAGTCTAACACCGTTAGTCAAAAGGGTAAGTGGATGTATTTTTTAAAACGTGGAGGGTATATGGTGAATTTGGAAAGTTGAAAGGGTATATGGTGCAAAAAAAAATTTGTCAGGGGTATATGGTGAAAAAACCTCCTTTAGATAAAACTAAAAACAACAAGTTTGAAGCAAACATCAGTTGCTTTTCAAAAATATAAAAATCATGTTCATATGAATTTTATACAATTTTACATCATTTTTACAATACCATTCAAGTAAATCACTAAATTTCAGAATACTGATTTACTCTTCAGTTAAGAAAATAAACAAAAATGGTCTTATAAATGTCCAATTCAGGTAAAAGTTTCCAGCCTAGTCTTTCAAAGTGTCTAGAATGTTCATACCAAATTTCACTTCAAAACAAGTTCAATAAGTTAGGTCTCAAAGAACAATTTGAATAAAGGTCCTGTTCTGACCATTTTCAGTATAAAATTCACCATAATTCAAGTGATCACTAAAAACTTGTGAACTTTTGATACAACATAAATAACTCACTGATCTATCCATAGATATATCATAAGCTCAGTTTAACACTTTGTACAGAAAGTTATAATTTTTGTAAGTTAGTACAAGAACTAAAAGGCAATCTGGAAAATGAAATAAAGTGATTAACCCAACTTTCATAGAAAAAAATGTTTTCTTTTGATACGAAAATGTGAATAAAAAAATCATGAATTCCTTAAGTTTATCTTAAAATGACTCATTTTATCATGTAAATAAAAAATCAAAAAAATCCAAATCAAAGAGGTTAATTAATCTTTCATTTTCATGAGTTTATAAATAAACATGAATTCCAAAGCCCATTCAAGGAAATGAAGATCAAGGAGCATCATGGTGAAGATCAAGATTGAAGATTTGTATAGATCATTGGTTTTGTACATTTTGTTGTAATAATGATTCTATGTAAATAGTTATTGCATCACTCAATTAATAAAAAAAACATGGAGATGTTTATGCATAATTTTCATAAATAATTCCACAACTCTTTATAATAAAATGAGCAACCAATGCTACAAATATTGCATGTTGGGCCAATATATCATAGTATATGAATCAAATGACCCAATCTCAATTAAGAGGAAAAATTGCAAATCTAACTAGGTTAAATTGTATGATGATCCATCTTACATTTTTTAAAATGTGTTCTCCATATTCAAATGGATTAATCATATAATTTGACATAATTAGATTGGTAATTATGATCTCCGAATTGATTTTAGGCTGTTTCACGTGTCTCACTTTAAATGGTCAAATTCCAATTAGCCAAACACAAATCTCCAAATTCGATCTCAAATTGATCATTTCTCTCCAAATAACTTAATAATCTTCAATCAAGATTGTTTCTCAAAAACCTTCAATTAGGAAGCAAACCTTCTAAGACCTCTCGAAAATCATAAACGTGATCACTATTAAGGTGGTTATTTCAATCCCCGATTAATCGTTAATTAGAGCGGTTGACACAAACTTTTTTTTTATCACTAATTAGAGTGATTACCTAAAACCCTAATAATCGTTAATTAGGATGATTATTACCATTTTTAATTACTAATTACAGTGATTATTTCAAACCCTAATAATCATTAATAATTAGGAAGATAATTTTCCTCATTTAATCACTAATTAGGGTGATTATCTTAAAATTTGGTTAACCACCAATAATTAGGGTGATTGGCTTAACCTTTCATCATATTTATTCACTAATTAGAGTGATTATCTTAAACCTCAATAATCATCAATTAGGTGATTATTTACTAACCTTCATTGTTAATCACTAATCAAGGTGATTATCTTTCCTTGAATAATCACTTATTAGGGTGATTACTTATTTCCTTCCTTATTAATCACTAATTAAGGTGATTATCTTAATCCTTCATATTTAATCACTAATTAAAGTGATTATCATAACCCCACTTTAATCACTAATTGGAGTGATTATCTCATTTTAAATAGATTTGTTTAATTCTTAAAGTGAGTTATTCATAATCTATTCCCCCCTCTTCTTTCCCCAGTGGAATTGGCCATTTAGGGTGAGACATATGCTCGAACTACGATGGTTTTGATCCATGAGTGGATTCCAATCCCACAATGATTGGTACGTAGTGCAACTTCAGTGCTCAAACCTACCATGTACAAATGATATATTGGTCCTAAATAAAAATCGTTAATGTTTATATGTGCAAATTATGTGATTTTCTTTCTTTTTAATAGCCATGATTACTTTAAAATGGAAAATAACGAATTTAGTAAGAGCCCGTTCTTTAGAATGAAAGAGGAGACGAGTTCCAGACGTTCGCACCTCTTAACCTAAACCCCGAACCTTATCTCATGGTATGAAAGACCAATTTTCAAAAAATCCTTATCCATATGAAGTCATCATCGTTTTAAATGATTTTTCTTGAAATTGATTTTAAAACGATTTATTAAATAAATCTGTCCCTATTCAGATATTAATAGGGTGGCGACTTCCAAGTTTTCTAAAACTCAAAGTCCAAAATGAGACTTTCGTGGGATTCAGACCGTTAATTATGACAGTCAAAAATCGGATACCACAGGCTGGCGACTTCACTGGGGAAAGAAGTGGTTTAAACCTGAACAATGCGCTATTTTCCATATGTATATATAATAAAAAAAAGTTAATCATGGCTATTCACAATTAAATTTTTGTATATAGCATGCTTATGTGAAAATTGCGTGTGCTTGGTAGTTTATCGATCCATACACATGCACTCTTTTTAACCATTTTCTTATTAGGTCTGATACCTCTGTCTATTGGCAAGGGTCAGAATTTTAGAATGACAAATTAATGAATTAAGGACGTAAAACCTGCATCAGCGAGCTATTGCAACTGGCTCTGTCAGGAGCGTCCGCCCTCGATGGACACAATGGAAGTGACTTAACATAATCTCTCCCTAAATGAATCGCCTTTTAGCTGAATTTTAGGACACAAGGATCAATGCACAAATGTCCTTTAGTTATTGAATACTGTGAAACAAAAGAACTTTCAAAAATTCATCAGTCCGTTTTCAGTCAGTCAATAGTTCAGTAATCATTAAGTGTAGCTGAATTGCTGCTGAAATGATTATTGAAATATTAAGAGTATTCTTGTTTATTTATCATAAAGTGTCATGTAAGAAATGTGTGTGCTCACCCATTTTCAAAAAACTCACATTTACTTCATAATTCTTTTTTTTATTCAAATTGGTTTTACAAAAAAAAAAATTGATTTTTAAAAGAAAAATCCTGCTTTGAAGATATTATCCCAAAATAAAAAAAGTTTTTTGAAAAATGAAAAAAATGAAAAGAATCCTAATCACGAGTTCAAAACGTGTCATGTTTAGGAATTAGAATGTCTAGTCTAAAAAAATTAAAAAAAAGTGTCTAATCAAGAGGGGTAATCACATTTAAAAAAAAACAAAAGGATAAATTCTTCCATTTCCTGCTAAAAACACATATAAAGAAAAATTCATCAGTCATTGACTAACATTGTTAGCGTGTACATTTCAGGTACTTCAAATTAGTCTAATCCTAAGAGGTGGAACAGATGTATTCAAACAGGAGAATACATGGCCTGGCGCCTGCCAAACTGAACTCGAATAAAGGTTGTGAAGAACCCGAGTACTTCACATTAGTCTAATCCTAAGAGGTGGAACATATGTATTCAGACAGGTGAATACATGGCCTGGCGCCCGGCAAACTGAAGCCTGAAATGTTTAGGAAGTACCTGATTCATTTAATCGCTTTTATATTATATTTTCTAGGTAGAGCTACGTGCAACTTGATCCCCTAAAAAAAAAAATTCGATGTTGTAATGCATCTATTTTAGCTTTATCTACTATGTAATGTACTAAAAGGGATACGTAGGCAACTCATTTTTGAGTGCAGCTGCCAAAAAAAAAATTATATAAAATTTCATATATTAGAACTACGTTGGGCCTGATTCTCCATTAAAAAAAAATCAATCATCACCGGAAAATTTCTTCCCCACATCCAAATCCACTTATGGAGATACGTAGGCAACCTTCGGGTGCAGCCCTTTTGCATTTAATACTTTCTTTTGTGGGTTCAGCACGACCCTTTTGCATTTAATACTTTCTTTTGTGGTTTCAACACTTAGAAGCAATCAATAGATGCAGACCACTACATAAAAGAAGTATATATGGGGCATTATAATTTGCCAAAATGAGGACACTGGCCTCATTATACCTCTTTTCTCTTATTTATGTAGTAGCAGGAAATGGAATTAAGGATATTATTAAATTGATTTTGAAAGATGTTTGTGTATTATCCCAAAACAACAAAAAAAATAAGTCCAAGAGTGGCAGTTTAAAATGTAAATAATAGTTCAAGTCTAAAAAAAAAAAATAAGTCAAAGAAATTTAATGAAAAATCTCAAAACAAATGACAGAGTCAAGGTTTTACACCTTTTAATAAATGATAACTGAAATTGGGGTAAAAAAAAAGAGAGAGAAAGAGAGAATTTTCAAAAGATATCATTTCTTTCATTCCCTACAAAAAAAAGAAAGAAAAAAAGAAGAACCAAAGTCTAAACAAACTTCTGTGTTAACTTTTTATCTCATTTCACAGGAACTCTGCCTGGGCCCGCTCAGGATCTAGGCTGATTCGCCGAAGTTTTGACCATAGTGAACGTTCTCTGTCAGTAATATTGTCATCCTTGTCTACACCAGCTGTATTCTCTGCTACACGTCTCAACAACATGTCTGAAATTCCGAACAACGAGCACCAACAGAACTCTACCCCTCCACCTTATCCAATGGCTGAGCTCCGAGGACTTGTCAAGGCCATGCTTGATCGACAGCATAATATTGAGAAAACTGTGTTAGGCATAATGCTCCAAAGCGCCCAAATGCCTCCTCCTCCTCCCCCCTCCGGAGTCGGAAGTAGCTTCGCCTTTTCCTCTTGAGCCTCTGAACAATGAGAGAGAAATTCCCACTAAACTCGAGGAAGAAGTAGTCAAGCTTAAAGAAGTCTTAAAAGGCATGACTAAGGCTGAACCATGGATGGATATGCATGGATTAACTCTTTTCCCGAAGGCATGATTAACCCATGGTTTCAAAATGCCTAATCTGACAAGGTTTGATGGGACCGGTAGCCTCACCAATTTCCAGAAAATGTATGTAGGGGCAATGAGTCCCTGGGGAGTGGAAGAATCCTTGATGGCCCAACTATTTCAACAGTATTTAGATGGTGCTGCAGCACATTGGTTCCACAATCTTGAAAATACAAAGAAATCCACTTGAGCTGACATAGTCAGAGAGTTCTCAAACCAATACAAGTATAATGAAGAAATTGATGTTACTAGAAGGGATCTGGAGACCACTTCTCAAAACCTTAATGTGACATTTTCTTCATTCATCACTCGATGGAGAAACAAGGCTTCTAAAATGATGAGTAGGCCTAATGAGGAGGAACAGCTGTAAATGGTTGTGAAGAACCTTCTTCCTATCTATCAGAAGAATATGGCATACCAGTATTTCCCGACTTTTAAAGCTTTGATTGCTACGGGAACTTTAATGCAAAATTTGGAAATAACAACTATTAGCGGCACTACTTATAATGCAAAATTTGGAAATAACAAAAGAGCCCCAAACAATGATTCAGCAGCTCCTAAGACAACTAATGCGATCCATGCCATTGGCGTATCGTCTGCATTCCAGTTGCGACCACAAAGGAACTTTGATCCTTTGAACATGACTTATTCCCAAGCTCTCTCTCTAAGTTAAAAAAGGCCAATCTCATTCAACCCTTGAATCCACGCCCACCTCCTAAAAATCCTTACCCTGGTTATTACCCAAATTAAAGCTGTGAATACCATCAAAGCCCGGGGTATAATACTGAAAACTTTACAACTCTAAAGCATCAAATTGAAAACCTTGGGGATGATGGAAAACTTTCTCTGGGATCCATCTCCAATAAACCAAATGACTCTCAGCCTAACATCACAAAAAAAACCCTTCCTAATCATAAACCCTCATTCGCCATTAACGCCATCTCTGCTGCTTCGAACGGATGCAATCCAGTTTAGTTAATCCGCAAGACAGTTCCTCAAATGTATGAAATGCCGATAGCCGTAGGTTACAAGTGCCTGGTCTATGACTATTCCACTCAAGAAAAAGTCAAAATGATGCCTTGTAAAGACCCGAGCTTCACTCTCAATAAGGATCCATTCTCTGACATGTGTGGAACTTTGGATTATAACGGTGCCTTCTTCATTTTGGACTCTGATGCTGATGAAGATGCCTCTTCGGTCTTAACAATTGTGGAGAAAAACACAGGAGGATATTCCACCACTCCGAATACATACCGGCGCCCCATCTGCCTCGATGATCTTAGTGATGAGGAGTATGTGGATATCTCTCATTTGACTAGAGCAGGCCGCCATTTTAAACCATCCCATTTGGAGGATGAAAAACCTTTGGAGGTATTGAGAAGGAAGGAAAAGGGCAAAGAGCCAATGACAGAGGAAAGTAACAAGGAAGATAATGCTATCAAGCGCATGAAGGAAGTAAATGCTAATGTCTCCATCTGGAAATATGTTTAATGCATTCCCAGCCTCATAGGGCAACTGTTCTAAAGCATCTTAATGAAGCCTCTGTAAGCTCTTCTATAACACCTGACCAGATAGTGGGGCTCATTCATGGGGTAGATCGAACTCTCATGTTCACAGACAATGATCTCCCTAACAATATCAACCACAACAATTCATTACACATCACTATACGCTGTAATGGATGGGAGATACCTAGGGTGTTGATCGACAATGGCTCCGCAATCAATGTTTGCCCTCTGCGTGTGCTAACAAGGCTCGGCTATTCAAAAGAGGATCTGGTACCATCCAACCAAGTGGTCAGAGCATACGATAATGCTAAGAGAGAAGTATTGGGTTTGATCAGCCTCCTCATTGAATGTTGTCCCTTGGCAAGGAAGATGGAATTCATGGTCATTGACATACAAGCCTGTTTTAACTTCTTATTAGGAAGACCATGGTTGCATGAAAATAGGGCAGTAGCCTCTACTCTACATCAGAAGGTAAAGCTTCTCACTGATCAGGGTGCTGTGACTATTTCTGGTGATCCAGAAATTATGACCATCTCCAACGCCGGAAAATCGGTATTGTATCTGAACGAAGTGGAGGGCATTAGGTTGGATGGTTACACTATCCACTGTATTCTAGCAGCACCTGAAAATTCCTGGATGAATGAGGTCCCAGTTGCCACACCAGATGCAAGCGCTGAAGAAACAGAACCAGAGTATAGTGAGGATGATGAGGAAGAAGTGGGAGCTCCAAGCATTGACACTCATGATACGTCAATTGAAGCACCAGAGGAATCCTGTATCGGCAATCCTCAAGACAATGATGATCACGACTCAAAGAAGAGATCTAGGACCGACTATTTTGACCTGGACTTTAATGTAGTACGCCCTGTTCGAGAGGTTCACAGTGAGTCTCTTTCTGGGATATCAACATGAAGATCATTATCGTGAATTACCCCAATTCAGAAAATTTGATGGGAATGGTGATCCTTTTATCCACTTAGTGGGATTTGTGAATGCCTTGCACCCATGGGGCATACCAGAGGAAGATTACCTCATGCTGTTTGACAAGAGTATAGAAGGACCAGCTCTGGACTGTTACTATTCTTCAGATTGTGTAGATAGGGATAGTTGGGAAAATGCTAGCCAAGCCTTTGTTAATTGGGCTCTCGAGCATAAACAAATTGATGTCAAGAAGTTCAAGCTAGTCACTTTGCGTCAAGGCGGTTTGGAAACTTTCTCGCACTTTTGTTCAAGATGCGCTTACATTCGCGCCCAGCTTCGTGTCCCTGTTACTGATCGGGAATTCCTGCTTATATTGGTGCGAAACCTGAATGATTTATATTATCGTCACATGGTTACAATCAAATACACCTCCCTCAGCCACATTGAACAACATGGTTTCGACATCGATACTCTGAAATTGCAAGAAAAACGACCTCGGGAAGATTTTGAAACTCCCAACACAAATCCAAGGGTATATGCTAAGATGGATGAACTATTGAGTATGGTGTATGATCGTCTTCGGAGGCAAGGTATACTTCAAGTTCCAGCGCATGTGCACTGTGTACCCCTTCCTGGAACAGACATGAGCAAACTCTGCACTTATTATCGTCAATTTGGGCATGAAACTGATCGATGCCATGACCTTTACTACAAAGTGCAAAGCCTGATTGATCGAGGCATCATTAGTCCAACACACAAAGAAATACCTGCAAAGATGGTGTCATCACGTCCACGACCGCAATCCCAAGTCCATATCTTTCGCAAACTGGTTGAACAAGGTAAGATTCATCCACTTCCCAGCATTAGTGCATTATTGCCCTAAAGTATCACCCCAAAAGTGTTACCTAAAGGCCTAAAAGTGATGCTCTAGACAATAGGTAACACTTTTATAAGTGAAACATCTGCCCGTGCTACCTATTCTCTAAGGTAACACTTTCCAATGCTAATGTTTTACTTTCTCAAGTGTTACTCAAAATCCTCTAATGTAACACTTTTTAAAACTAATGTAGCATTTTTATAGTGTTACTTATAATTTTTTA
Organism: Beta corolliflora; assembly: GCA_947648045.1. Taxonomy (NCBI): domain Eukaryota; kingdom Viridiplantae; phylum Streptophyta; class Magnoliopsida; order Caryophyllales; family Amaranthaceae; genus Beta; species Beta corolliflora. Next base: position 1,157,180 of record CANSZD010001010.1, read on the forward strand.
TGTAACACTTTTTTATCTATAGTAACATTTTCTATGTCATCTCTTGAATTATAGTAACACTTTATTAAATATTATGTATCATTTTAAGTCAGCATATGTAGCACTTTATTAGATATTAGACAAAACTTTTTGTTAGCTAGCTTTATAGTAACACTTCTATTTCACTTGTCTTATAGTAACATTTTTAAATTCATCAACACATATACAGTTATTATAATACTAAAACTTATAAACGTGATAACGAAGAGGAAGAAATGATATTATAGATATAAATGAGTACAAATACTCGACGGTTATTGTAAAGAATGAGCCAAAGAAGTAGTATTCATCAATTGAAAATGTACTATTGCGTTCAAAATATATATAATTCATATGAAAATCTAGTCATGATATATATAACTCTCAAAATAAACCTAAATCAATCTTATGGTCATTTCTTTCTTTCGTCTTCAATTTCATCGCTCTAGCCATGCATGCATGTTTCCCGAAGCATCATGCCTACTTGGAACTCTAATCCACTATCTTCATCATCCTGCAATATGAACAAAAAAAATAAGAATTTTCAAAGATATTTATGATAAGAGACTAGTGATGATATACTTGTTGTAAAAAGAAAAGCAAGTATAGTATATTATCAATCTTCATTACGTCATAATATGTTTTATCTCCATCAATCTGCCTTAGTATATGAACTTCCTCCATCTTATCTTAAATTAGAAATAATGGAAGCGATATAAATATCTACCAAATTGAAGTTGCGATCGAAAAACTAAGCCTAAATAAATGTAAAGGCAGCCAAACTTACAACATTATATTTAATAGGCTCGTAAGCTGTTTTGTATATTTTGTCCACTTTCCTCTTTCGATATTCTTTGTGCAAATGTGCTTGGGATGGTCATTTCTTCTCATTATCTTGTTGTTGCTAGCATGGAAATAATATAAAAGAATTCGGGATACATATAAGTTACATGATCGTACCAAGGGATGATAAGAAAAAATAAAACAAAGATATTATTATTCATTGTAATTAATTTACCAATTCATGTTCCTTCCTTGCAAAGCTCATAGAACCCATAGTGTGCCTATCTTTTTACTTGGTACCGCTTAGGTTTTTCTTCTTGCTTTCTTCCTGCGTGTTAAGAATAAAATAAACACCACTTAGAAAGTTCCTTTCAAAAGGGTACTTTGTGACATCATGGGTATGCGCTAAAGTGTTGGAGCATAGAGTTGAAAGCACCAACCACTATGAGGAATAGCTAACCATGAGACTAAAGCAAAAACAAAATCAAGCTAGAATGGTCGATACATTAACAAATGCAACTAACCTGCATGTAAGTAGTTCAATGCTTCCACCACTGGTGGTGGAATGATACCAAAATCTGCTAGACCATTAGGAAAAAAAAAAAACAAGGTTAAGATAAGCTTATATATTGTTGAGAACAAAGATGCACCACCAGCTGACAGTGAAACCACACCCTCAGAGTATACGTATATGTAACAAAGCTATAGGATACGTTTATCGAAAATTAAGGTCTTGTCTTTACTACCAATATCTTCCTACTATTGTTTATGTGATATAAGGAAAACTCAATTATGTGCTACTATATCCAATTCTAATTATCTGCAGGAAGCTAGAATGATTCATATGATTTAAAATATCAGAACCAAGATGTTCCAGTGACCCAAGTTTCAACCTTCCCTTGTCCTATATTGGACATTGGAGTTTGGCTTAAGTGAACTCACAAATCAAATGCAACAAAATAATAATTCAAACTATAAATCCCACAAATTCATAGATCATTCATAAGTAGTCCATTCTATAAATGAACAACTAAATTTAGATGAAAAAAGAAGTAAGAAAATTTAGGCATCAAAGAAAATAAAAAGCTAACCAAGCAATTGAAATTTCAGAATTTCCAACAGGTTACACAAATTGAAATCGCACAACAAAATATTCAAAATGCAGTTCAATCAAAAAAATTCAACCTGTGAATAGAGAAAACAAAGAATTAGGAGGAGAAATTATACCATTCTCAAGATAAGGACCATTGAGTAACAACAAGATAGCTTCGAATCTGTATATCTTCGCGATTGCTGAAATTGGGGTGATTTCAGATTTAGGGTGCAAAACGTCGCACCACCGCACCAGCCACCAACCGACAGAACAACAGCAAGAGGAGGGAAACGGGGGCAGAAGCAACAGCGGCATGAAGAGAGAGAACAACACCATCAACAGCGACGACAAAAAATTGAAGCAACAGTGAGCGGCGGCAAAAATCCGGCCAAAAACGGCGTCGACATAAAGGGTTGGGACAAGACAGAAGCAGGTTATGGCGACGGCGGCACCAATCAAGCCCCGGCAGAGAAGAGGAGCAGAGCAGCGGCAGCAACGCGCCGGACAGGGGAGGAGAGCGTGAGATGCAAGGAGAGAGAGAGAGAGAGGAAGAAGGATTGAGGTTTTCGTGTGAGAGAGAGAGAAGCCACGAGGAGTGAGGGTTTTGGGTGACAAACGACGAGGAGGTTTGAGAAATGAAGACGGGTTTATGGTTTTAAAACAAAACCGACAAATGGGCTAAAGGCAAGGAGGAAATCCGACTTCATTTTTCTATTTGGTTAAATACCACTCAATAACTAAAATCCAAAATAATTTAAGAATAATAATATAATAACAACTTCATAAAATTGAATAAAAAAATATATTACAAACACGTCAAATAATAAATCATATTTTAACCCAAATAAAATAAGAAAATCTGAAACATAATTAACTTAATAAATATAATTAGCATTTAATTAATGCTTTATACACAAAGGGCTATTACGTGTTACCTAAAGGTGTTACCTATCTGAAAGTGTTACATCAAAATGTTACTCAATTGAAAAAGTGTTACTTCAAAATGTTACTTATAAAAATGTGTTACATTAAGTGTTACATATTGATTAGTGTTACCAAGGTGTTACATATATATTCGACAAACTTGAATTTTGAAAAGTGTTACCTCATACATGTTACCTTAGACCAACTTTGTACTAGTGCAGACGTCCAGGGGCAGGTCCTGTAGGGTCAAATCTTCACAAGTACTGCCATTATCAATAGTTGCATGGTCACGGCACAAACCAATGTCATGCTCTCAGCTATCGTATCAAGCAAATCACCAACATAGCTCTTGTCTATCGCAAAGCTACTTGATCGTTTTCCAGAAAGAGAAAAGTCTTCGGTAAAAGTCTTGTAGGGGGTTAGCCCATCAAAAAAAAAATCTTTGAGCCCGTTAGTATCAGAGAACTACGTGCAGCTTGAATCCCCATTATCACTTACACTTGCACTGCGAGATCACTCCACCTATGTAACACCTGGGGTACGTAGGTAGCTCAATATGAGTGCAGCTGCTTTATTAAAAATAAAAAACTTTAGTTCTTTTTAAAAATAACGAACTACGCTGAGTCTGATTCCCCATAAAATGCACTTGGAGCAATGGGGATATGTAGGCAACCTTCAGATTCGACTCAAATACATTAATCATTGTATTTCATGCAATATAATCAGAATTCAAGATGTCAATCATCACAGGAGCAATTTTAGAATGCTAAATTGACGCATCAATGGGGATACAGGCCCTAATCTCTATATTTTCTGTCTTTGTTCAAATATTAAGCAGGAAGAATGAAAAATCTTTTTTCAACCCCAATGACAGCAAAATCATTTTAAAAGGTCAAAATAAACTCAAAAAAAAATGAATAATAAAAAAGCAAAATTGCAAAGGTGGACCATTCCATTCAAAACATGGCAAAGTTGATTTCGAAAATTTTCTTTACTCTACAATGCATTCTGTAATATGTAGCCTTCTTTTCTTTTAATTCTTTTTCTCTACCATTAGGTCCAAAAACAAGAAATTTGTCCCTTCTCTAAGGATGACCAATTACCGTCAGAAAACAAACACCTCAGCCCTACCCACAAATGCGGTCAAAGAGCCTGTAGGGATTGTCATGCAACCTCTGTCCAAAGGATTTCAAATTATGATGAAGATGGGTTATACTCAAGAAGCCGGATTAGGGCATGATGGTAGGGGAATGAAGCAACCAATCCCCGTAGTAGACAAGCAGAACCGACATGGATTAGGATATGATCCGAGCAGCACTTCTCAAAACACCAAAAAACCTTCTTCTACCATCAATGGTCAGTTCGTCTTGCAAGGAGATACTGAGCCATACCACGAATTTCCAGAACCTTGGCTTAGTAGAAAAGAACAGAAGATTTTACCAGGATTGGAGATATTCTTCAATGAAGCTAGGAATTTGGACTTAATCAAAAGTTGGTTTGTCCAAAAACAAAACATGAAAAAAGAAAATGACTGGATGGATAATCTGGAACATGGAGTCCTTAAGGGGATTTTGACCCGGTGTCTTTGATGATACCTTTTGGCGAAAGCATTGAACATAAGTGGAGAATTGAATGTAAGGCAAAAGACGGGCCTATAGAATTTAAAATGTTTTTAGAAAACCATCCTCCACACCCATCTCATGAAAATACCTTTTCACCCCTTTCAGATGGATATCATACCGATAGCTCATCTTCTAGCCAATCTGCCTTACATACCCAGTCAAAGACTCTGATAGTGAGGAAATTGAATGTGAACCTTTATCTAAATACATTTGCATGCAAGATGTTATTTCTGACAGTGAATTTAATAATGATGAATCACTTGATACAACTGAAACATACATAAAACCCATGGAAGAATCCATTGTAATTAATATTGGTACAAAAAATGCTGTAAAAGAAGTCAAAATAGGATCATTCCTCTCCCCAACTGAACAATCTATGTTTATTGCATTATTAGAAGAGTATGTAGATGTGTTCGCATGGTTTTATGCTGATATGCCTGGTGTTAGTAGAGAAATTACAGAACATCGTATTTCGTTACATCCTGAAAGCAAGCCTAAGCAGCAAAAGCTCCGCCGAATGAAGCCAGAGGTTAGTCTGAAAGTGAAAGAAGAAATCCAGAAATAGCTTGATGCCAAATTCATGAAGCTGTAAAACATCCAAGTTGGCTCACCAATATAGTGGTTGTACCCAAAAAGGATGGGAGAGTTCGGGTATGCATTGATTTTCGAGATTTGAATGCTGCGTCACCAAAAGATTGCTTTCCTCTACCCCACATCGATGTTCTTGTTGATAGTATGGCTGGTCATGTAATGTTTTCCTTCATGGATGGATTCTAAGGGTATAATTAAATACTCATGGCTCAAGAAGACATGACAAAGACATCTTTCATCACTCCATGGGGCACTTTTTGCTACCGAGTTATACCTTTTGGTCTCAAGAATGCCGGAGCCACATATCAAAGGGCTACAACCACTATCCTTCATGGCCTCATCCACGACATTGTAGAGGTTTATGTAGATGACATGATCGTGAAAAGTGAAGATTGTGAGGGGCATATTCCTGCATTAAGGTCCTTCTTTGAAAGAATCAAGAAATACCATTTAAGGCTGAACCCTCAAAAATGTGTGTTTGGCGTCACTTCGGGGAAGTTGTTGGGATTCATTGTCAGTCAAGACAGCATCAAAGTGGACTCTGAAAAGGTAAAAGCTATTCAAGGGCTACCTCCTCCAAAAACAGAAAAAGAAGTAAGAGGATTTCTTGGCAGAATTCAATATATCAGCAGGTTCATCTCACAACTCACTATGAGATGTGAACCTATATTTAAGCTGCTCAAAAAAGGGGCATCCCTTGAGTGGAATGAAGAATGTCAGGAAGCTTTTGATTCTATGAAAGAATACCTTTCAAATCCACCTGTTCTAATGCCACCTAGACCAGGAGAACCTCTGATTTTGTACCTCACTATCACATAAACGGCTATGGCAGCTCTCTTAGCCCAATATCAAGAAGGAACAAAGAAAGAGGTCGCCATATACTATCTCAGCAAGAAATTCCTTGAGTGTGAGACAGGATATACCCCACTGGAAAAAGCATGTATCTCCTTGGTCTATGCCACGAAAAATTGAGGCATCACATTCAAGCTCATACTACCAATCTGATCTCAAGACTTGATCCAATTAAGTATCTGTTTGAAAAACCCATTCTTAGTGAAAGATTGGCAAGATGGCATGCTATGCTTTCTGAGTTTGATATTCAATGTGTCACCCAGAAATCTGTTAAAGGACGAGCCATGTATGAAGCACTAGCAGAAGGACCAGTGTTAGGAGATGAGTATGATGATGCATTCCCTGATGAGTACTTATGCTTTATTGACAATCCACAATGATGCATGTACTTTGATGGAGCTTCTAATAGGAAAGGTAATGGAGCAGGTGTTTTGTTAGTAGATCCTAATGGAGTCCATATTCCATTTGCTGTCAAGCTGGATTTCCCAACAACAAACAATACAGTCGAGTATGAAACCTGTATATATATGAAGTAAAGGCCGCCTTGGTAGCAGGGGCGAGACATCTCACTGTGTATGCAGATTCTAATCTCATCATATCTCAAACAATAGGAATTTGGAGGGTTAGAGATGAGAGACTTCAGCTCTACACTGAGTACCTTCAAGAGTTGATCCCTTATTTTGATGACTTCAGCTTTAAACATCTTCCTCGAGATCAAAATAGTTTCACTGATGCTTTACCCAATCTCGCTGTTAATTTAACATGGAAACATGGTACAAAGATCCAGTCAGTTTTAATTGAAGAAAGGAAGGGACCAACAGTGACGGTAGCACAAATAGTCTCCGCGCTGGTTCAACAAGATGATGATGATGATGATGATGTCTGGTACAAGGATATCAAGAATTTTCTGGAAACTATGCAATATCCAGAGGGAAGAGGCAAGAAGGACCGCATAGCTATCAGAAGGCTAGCTGCTCATTTTCTCATGTTAAAAGGTAGACTGTATCACAAAGGGTTTGATGGTACTCTGCAACTCTGCGTAAATGACAGCGAAAAGCAAGTTATCATGGAAGAAGTTCATGGAGGGGAATGTGGACCCCATATGAATGGAAGAATGTTGGCTCGTAAAATTTTGCGAGCAGGTTTATATTGGAGCACTCTAGAAGGCGATTGCATCAGCTTTGTCCGCGCCTGCAAGCAATGTCAAATATTTGCTAACCTCAATCATATGCCACCTGTGTCATTACATAATATGACTTCTCCTTAGCCGCTTTCAAGTTTGGGCATAGACATAATCGGACAAATTCATCCAAAGGTTTCAAATGGGCATCAGTATATTCTTGTAGCAATTGATTACTTTTCGAAGTGGGTTGAAGCTGCGTCATTTTCAAAGCTAGGGGCGAAGCAAGTCTCGAAATTTGTGATTAACAACATCATCTGTCGGTATGGCGTACCTTTTGAAATCATCTCTGATAATGGATCACAATTTGAGGGTCATCTGAAGACCACTCTTGCAAAATATGCAATCAAGCATCATCAGTTCTCACCTTATCGTCCCCAAACAAATGGAGCAGTGGAAGCAGCCAATAAGACAATCAAGACTATTGTTGCCTAAATGACTGAAAAATCTAGGGAATGGCATGACAAACTACCATATGCGCTTTAGGGATATAGGATATCAATTAGGACTCCAACAGGAATAACCCCGTATTCTTTGGTTTACCGGATGGAGCCAATCCTACCAGTTGAGATGGAGATACAATCTCTCAGGGTCGTAGCAGAAAGTGAAATCTCGAAAGACCAGTGGCACAAAACTCGCTATGATGAGCTTGCATTCGCAGATGAGCGTCGACTACAAGCATTGCATAACATACAACTCTATCAACGGAGAATTGCTCGTGCATTTAACAAAAGGGTTCGAGATAGAGACATTCAAGAAGGTGATCTAGTTTTAAAAGAAAATAGAGCTCCGTTGCATGACCCTCGAGGAAAATTCAAGCCTGACTGGTCTAGACCATTCCTGGTCAAGCATGTCACCACGGCTGGAGCAGTGAAGCTAATGGATTTTGATGGAAATGAGTTCACCCATTTCACTAATCTTGATCAGCTGAAGAAATATTACACTTAGGCATCGAAGTAATTTTAGTTGTCATGATCAAGTAACCAAGCAGTTTGTGGGTTTTGTATCCTATCTGGTTATTCTTAATAAACATGCCATGAGTTTCTAAGATGTTCATATGATGTAAGCAAAAAAAAAGGGGAAAAAAAAGGAAAAAGGAAGATGATGAAACATGTCTTTGACTGTTAAGGTTTATATGTTATGCTTTTATGTGTCATATGATTAGTTAATTATGATTTCCATGTCATATTTAATGTTAAAGTGTGCACGTGTTTAGAATTGTGTTCACATTGAATTTCTCACAAGCAGATAATTCTCACAAACAAATCTTTTATTCATCCCAACTAGGATACTTCATTTCATACATTCATACATAAAAAGACATAAAGCCTTCATTTCCTACAAACTAAAAAAAAAGGAAAGTAAAAAAAAACACAACATAGAATATAAACATGACAATTCCCTCAAACCCTTCTCCTCTTCATGGTAGGCCCGTCTGAATCTTTGTCTTGACCAATATCCGCCAGAAGCCATTGAAGGAAATCTTCATCAATCAGTGGAAAGGAAGGTTCTGGTAGCGCTGATATAATTTTAGCCCCCTGCCATGCATATAGTAGGCATTCTCTGAATACCACTCATATCAGCCTCATAAGATGGAAGAACCTAGAGGGCAGGAATGCGCTCATGCTTCCAACCAATTTGCCTTAGACATCTCCATGGAAGGTAGAAAGTGACTTGGCAAAGCCCGGGTAGTTGTACACCTCTGCGACCAAAATTACAATATACAATTGCACTAATGCCAAGGTGGCTTGTGACTCACTTTATGTCTTGATGTAGAAAAAAATCCTCCCACCCACCATTTTTGCTCAGTTGATGAAAGAAAGGAAAAAGGCTTCTCTCCCGGACATGACTAGTTTTGTAAGTAAGACTCTTGTGGGGTTTCATGAGAGAAAATTTTTCTAATAGCCATAAATGAAGGGCTAATGGACATTCCTTCACAAAGCTTTGAGGGTTTCTTTTGAGTTCATCTAAGCCAAGAAACATTTCCCCCAAAATAAGTGGTCCAAGACGACCCCCGCTAATAATTTGAGGAATAAGTGAAAGACATCGAACATGGCATGCATTTAAAGACCATTTAGTAAGGGTACTTCCCAAAATTATAAGAATGCAAGCATTTTCTCTAGCAATCATATAGTTGGCATTGTTAGAAAATTGCCAAGTGCCAAATTAGAAAGTCGATAATAAGTTGACAAGAAATACCTCACCATATTGTAGGTAGTTTCCATGAAGATTTTCGGAAAGATGTAAAATCGTTGATAAATTTCCTGAGATCCTGGTAGGAGATCTAGGCGTGATAATAGGACCATTGGATGGTAAGCCTAGTAAACCTTCGACCTCTTCAACAAGGGGCACAATCTCCCGGTCTCTAAAGCGGAAGATGTGGCGAGTTTCATCCCAAAATTTGGAAGCAGCATGAATCATGTCGTAACAAATAGAAAGTGAAAGCAAAGGCATAAGCACCTTAGTGAATCGGGAAGAGGAAAAGGATTGCCTTGGTTGCTCCAAGTTTCTTGTGATCCCCGAGAGTTATTTTTTTCTCTCCACTCCGCATTTCATTAGCTTCTTCATAAGTAAGAACCATTTTTGTGAAAGGAAAATTTAGAGAAAATAGTGGAGTAGTGGAAGTGGTGCATTTGGAAAAAAAGAACTATGCCCCTTTTATAGATGGAAAAGATGATCCTCCGTGATTTATGCCATGGATAATGAGTTTGAGTATTGTCCATAGGATAATAAGGAGTATCCTTCATAATGGTTAATGACCAAGCATTTGTGGTATGGCAATTTTTGCTAAAGCCGGAACGGAAAAAAAAAAAAAAATTTGTGTCAATGATGAATCAAGAACGTTGATACAATTTCTTTTTCTAATGATCATCCAAAATAATGACCTTGATCAATCTATTTTATATAGTGATCGTCATTTTCTGATAAAGCAAATAAGCATTATGCATGAAAAATTTTCTGAAAGATTTCGGAAAAAATAGATAAAATTTTGCCATATGAGGTTTGGTCCATCATAGAAGATAATAACCTTTGGTCAGCCCTTTTAGGTGACAAGATTCAACAATGCATCACTCTAAGGTGACATGAACTGACAATGTCCTAATTTAAGGTGACATGATAACACATGGAGTCATAAAAAGTAAGTAATGGTGACTTGACAACTTGTTTGTCATCAAAACCATGAAAACTCGTAAAACTCGGAGTTGATCTATTAATTGTCGGAATTTCTCACGTTAACAAAAGACGAATTCGGAAGACAAAAAGACGATGATGAAATCGCATTTTCAATTTTAGAAAGTTAATTGGGATTTTCTATTTAAAGACGACATTGAAGTCGCATTTAAAAACTTTGAGAAAATTAATTGGGATTTTTTACTTAAGACGACGATAAAGTCGCAAGACGATGATAAAGTCGCATTTTCAATGTTTTGAAAATTAATTGGGATTTTCTATCTAAAACGACAATAAAGTCTCATTTTCAATTTTAGAAAATTAATTGGGATTTTCTGTTTAAAGACGACGTCAAAGTCGCGTCTCCTATTTTACAAAATTAACTGGGATTTTCTATTTAAAGCGACAACAGAAGTCGCAAGTCGTGTTTTCAAAATAGCACTGATAATAACTATTTTCTATGGAGAATATGTTATCTCAAAAGAAATTTTCTGTCAAAATTTTGTGTCTTTTCAAACATTGGCCATCATTTTCTCCGAAATTCGACCAATGTGGGGCATTCTGTAGACACCAAATTTTGAACCCTTTTTTCGGATAATAAAGGTTTTGAAAAATAAAAATAACAAAATCGTCATGCATCGTAGAGTGCGCGCCCCGGAGCGTGAGTTTCATTCCGTCGCACAATTTTCCCTTTTTGCGTATTAGTCATACAGTTTCAACTAGGAAGTATAATTTTCGTGAGTCGTAGTCAATAACTACAACCACCGTCTTAATAAAATGATTCATAGTATAATCATGCTCGTCTTTATTAATTTAACAAGTTTTTTTTGTTAATTTTCTTAAGTTAGTCTTTCGAAAAATGAAAACGAGTCGCGATTAGGCATCGGGATTTTAGTCGTATCCCAAAACCGGCATTAATCAGTTTTCTTGATGGTCAAGTCATTGTTCATTGGATAAAGAATAAGAATATATTCTTTATTCAGTAAACTCATCCTTTATCCATTAGTTAGAGAATAAAATCATGAAAAAGAATAAGAATAAGAATCAAATCCGAAGTGTAAAAGCCAAGGATTCGATTTTTTTCGGAAGATTCAAACTGTGCGCCAGGCACATGACCATGCTAGGCTCCTGCGCTAGACGCAGAACTGTGCGCCTAGTGCAAGGTTCTGTGTCTAGCGCAGGTTGTGCTAGGCGCAACACCCTAATCAGTTGGTTTTGCATTTTTTCTATGCATTTTTGTTACGTATTAGGATGTTTAGGGAAGAATATTTTTTGAAAATCTGATCTTGCTTCATTTATGAGAAAATCCAAAAAGAATAAGAATATTTGTGTTTCCAAAGAGATTTGATGATGTCATTAGGGTGAGGTCATTAGAGTGATGTCATTAGGGTGCTTAAGGATAAAGAAAATCAGATTTTTGGGTGAAAAAATCTGATTTTCTACCTCTTTGAAACCCTAGTTTACCTCCTTCATTTCTCTATAAATACCTTCATTTTTTCCACTTCAAAACCAAGTTGAAAAAAACACAATTCAACTTCACTCTTATCTTCTCTACTACTCTTCTCCTCCTTAATCTTTCCATCTAAGCAAAAGTCTTAATTAGTAAGTAACCAAGTTGAAAAGAGTTCAACTTAATTTCACTAATTCTCTCATCTTCTCTACTCCTTTCCTCTAAAAGAAATCACACTTAAGAAAAGAAAGAAAAAGTTAGTAAGATAATTAGTAAGTAAAGAAGTTCATCAAAAGAAGAAAAAACACAAAAAAAGTTTAAGTTAGTAATTAAGTGGATTTAGAAACGCACTTAGAAATTAAGAAAATCACAAAAAAAAAGGTAGAAAAATTTGCAAAAAATAAGTGGATCATTGAGCTAGCAAGGTAAAGTAGAAACTCTTTTTTATTTTTTATAATCTTTTTAATCATCTACTAACTTGCTCCTTGTTTTCTTCTTATCATTTTTTTTAATCTTTGAAGTGATTTGGATATGTGGAAGTCCTAATAGGTTCCCAACCTTAAATCACCCCACCTAGAATAGTCACCTCTAATGGGGTGACTCTTAGGAAACAATGTGATTATGTGATTTTCTTTAATCAAGTTGTTGTTCATCACCAAAAAAATGTTTTCATAAAAAAATTCAAGATAAGTTGTGCATAAACATCTCAAAAAAAAAATGTGATGCTGTAATTATAGTCAGTTTTACTTTCCTATCTTATTTCATTTTTTCGTATGCAACAGCTAATTAGTTCGTAGAATTTAATATTTTTCCTATGAAGTGCAAGATGTTTCCAGAAATTGGGATTTGGAATTTCTAAAAAAAAAAAAATTTATAAATAATTAAAAATCATACAACTTAGTCATGCAAAACTGATTTTTTCCAGTACCACCTAGGGTTGTCTTACCAATAAAAGTTTAAAATAAAATCCTTTAGATAAAACTAAAAACATTAAATTTTAAGAAAACATCAGTAGCTTTTCAAAAATATAAAAATCATGTTCATATGAATTTTACACAATTTTACATTATTTTTAGAATACCATCCATGTAAATCACTAAATTTCAGAATACTGATTTTCTCTTCAGTTAAGAAAATAAACAAAAATAGTCTTATAAATTTCCAATTTAAGTAACAATTACCAAATTTCACTTCAAAATAAGTTCAATAAGTTAGGTCTCAAAGAACAATTTGAATAAAGGTCATGTTTTGACCAGTTTGAGTATAAAATTCACCATAATTCAAGTGATTACTAAAAACTTGTGAACTTTTGATACAACATAAAGAACTCACTGATCTATCTATAGATGTATCATATGCTCAGTTTAACACTTTGTATAGAAATGTACGATTTTTGTAAGTCAGTACAAGAATAAAAAGGCAATCTGAAAAATGAAATAAAGTGATTAACCCAACTTTCATAGAAAAAAATGTTTTCTTTTCATACGCAAATGTGAATAAAAAAATCATGAATTCCTTAAGTTTATCTTAAAATGACTCATTTTATCATGTAAATAAAAAATCAATAAAAATTGTCATAAAAAATCAAAATCAAAGAGGTTAATTAATCTTTAATTTTCACAAGTTTATAAATAAACATGAATTCCAAAGCCCATTCAAGGAAATGAAGATCAAGGAGCATCATGGTGAAGATCAAGATTGAAGATTTGTATAGATCATAGGTTTTGTACATTTTGTTGTAATATGATTCTTTGTAATAGTTATTTCATCACTCAATTAATAAAAAAAACATGGAGATGTTTATGCATAATTTTCATAAATAATTTCACAACTCTTTTTAATAAAATGAGCAACCAATGCTACAAATATTGCATGTTGGGCCAATATATCGTAGTATATGAATCAAATGACCCAATCTCAATTACGAGGAAAAATTGCAAATCTAACTAAGTTAAATTGTATGATGATCCATCTTACATTTTTTAAAATGTGTTCTCCATATTCAAATGGATTAATCATATAATTTGGCATAATTAGATTGGTAATTATGATCTCCGAATTGATTTTAGGCCGTTTCACGTGTCTCACTTTAAATGGTCAAATTCCAATTAGCCAAACACAAATCTCCAAATTCGATCTCAAATTGATCATTTCTCTCCAAATAACTTAATAATCTTCAATCAAGATTGTTTCTCAAAAACCTTCAATTAGGAAGCAAACCTTCTAAGACCTCTCGAAAATCATAAACGTGATCACTATTAAGGTGGTTATTTCAATCCCCGATTAATCGTTAATTAAAGCGGTTGACACAAACTTCTTTTAATCACTAATTAGAGTGATTACCTTAAACCCTAATAATCGTTAATTAGGACGATTATTCTCATTTTTAATTACTAATTACAATGATTATTTCAAACCCTAATAATCGTTAATTAGGACGATTATTTTCCTCATTTAATCACTAATTAGGGTGATTATCTTAAAATTTAGTTAACCACCAATTAGGGTGATTAGCTTAACCTTTCATCATATTTAATCACTAACTAGTGTTTAGGCCCGGGCGATGCCCCGGGGTTTCTCTGTGCTACAATTTAGTAATAGTTAAATAAGTCATCTTCATACTCATTTAAAAAAGTCATCTCATTCATATATGGATTTCAAAAGTTCTCCATTCATATATCATCATTTATTTTGATAAATAAGCAATAATAATATGGTGGAGTGATGGTTGGATCTCTTTCTTTCATACTTGAGGTTGTGGGTTCGAATCTTCACGTTAACAATGCTTCTTTTTTTTACTATATGAGAAAGACGTGGATAGAATGTTACTGAATGAGGGATGGTGACACGTGGCACATATACGTTCTTAGGAACGCCTTTTAATATATTAGTATAGATTAGAGTGATTATCTTAAACCTCAATAATCATCAATTAGGGTGATTATTTCCTAACCTTCATTGTTAATCACTAATCAAGGTGATTATCTTTCCTTGAATAATCACTAATTAGGGTGATTACTTATTTCCTTCCTTATTAATCACTAATTAAGGTGATTATCTTAATCCTTCATATTTTATCACTAATTAAAGTGATTATCATAACCCCACTTTAATCACTAATTGGAGTGATTACCTCATTTTAAATAGATTTGTTTAATTCTTTAAGTGAGTTATTCATAATCTATTTCCCCCTCTTCTTTCCCCAGTGGAATTGGCCATTTAGGGTGAGACATATGCTCGAACTACGACAGTTTTGATCCATGAGTGGATTCCAATCCCGCAATGATTGGTACGTAGTGCAACTTCAGTGCTCAAACCTACCATATACAAATGATATATTAGTCCTAAATAAAAATCGTTAATGTGTATATGTGCAAATTATGTGATTTTCTTTCTTTTTAATAGCCACGATTACTTTAAGATGGAAAATAACGCATTTAGTAAGAGCCCGTTCTTTAGAACGAAAGAGGAGACGAGTTCCAGACGTTCGTACCTCTTAACCTAAACCCCCGAACCCTATCTCATGGTATGAAAGACCAATTTTCAAAAAAGCCTTATCCATATGAAGTCATCATCGTTTTAAATGATTTTTCTTGAAATTGATTTTAAAACGATTTATTAAATAAATCTGATCCTATTCAGATATTAATAGGGCGGCGACTTCCAAGTTTTCTAAAACTCAAAGTACAAAATGAGACTTTCGTGGGATTCAGACCGTTAATTAAGACAGTAAAAAATTGGATACCACAGTTATAAAAATAGTAACAGTAATAGTAATAGTAGTTGTGTCAATCTGGTTCACTGGATGGGTTTGGGTTGACCCAACCTGGGTCGGAATGATTTGGGTCGGAATAATTTAGGTGAGAGTGTGCCATGGGTCGGAACTAGGTGGGTCGGATTGACTTGGGTCGGGTTCAACTGGGTGAGAGGGCTCTCGGAACTGGGTCGGTTGGGACTGGGTCGGTCGGTATATGGGTTGGGTGAATTTAGGTCGGAATGGAATAAGGTGAAGTCGGCCCAAATCGGCTTTCGGAATAACTTGGGTCGGAATAAATCGGCTTTCGGAATAACTTGGGTCAGTAGAAATCGACTTTCGGAATGACGTGGGTCGGAAGAACTCGGCTTTCGGAATGACTTGGGTCGGAATAAATTAGCTTTCAGAATGACTTGGGTCAAATCGGCTTTTGGAATGACTTGGGTCGGAAGAAATCGGTATCGGAATGACTTGGGTCGGAATAAATCGGCTTTCGGAATGACTTGGGTCGGAAGAAATCGATTTTCAGAATGACTTGGGTTGGAACAAATCGGCTCTCGGAATGACTTGGGTCGGAATTATATATATTAAGTTACGAAGTCGAATGTTATAGCAATTAAGATGTGATATACTGATATTGTGAATTGTAATTGAGTCATTGTGAATTTTGTGATAATACATTGATACTTATATTACTAATATAAAAAGTTACTAAATTAAGACTTATAATTTATATAGTTATATTATTGGCTATTGGCCATCGGGTTATTCTTATTCATGATTGCATAAGTATTCATGTAACAACCATAAGGGCTATGGCATAAGTCCATACCGATTATTGATTAGAGTCAATAAACTATTAAAATTAAACATTTAGTTAGTTAGTGACTTACTCACTCTCACTAAGTCACTAACTAACAAAATTCATCGTTCATGGAACAACTAAACAGGTAACAATGATCAACGTTAATCGAATATGAAGATGATAACTGATTAACTGTGATCAAGATGATACATAATCATATCAGTAGAGGATGAAAATTGAAACTGTGAAAGTAGATCATAGTTAATACCAATCATATCAGTGGAGGATCAAGATCGTTGATGTTTCGGTTGTTGATCTTAAAAGATAGTAACATAGGAGGCGATCTTATTAAACGGTCCATAATAAACGGTTGTTGATCGACTTTCGTTAAGTTAAGGTTCACATAAATCAAATGATCATAAGATTGATTGTCTTTGACATTGATCAGTTGTGGATCTTAAAATCTACTAAGATAGTAACATAGGTTTTAGGAGTCTCGAGTCTATTTGATTATTTGTCTATTTGAGTTGCTATATGTATCGTCGTATCGGTATTACGGTAATTACGCTATTACAACTTTGGCTTAACAGTTTCACGTCATTCATAATCATCTTTACATGAATCAACTTGTTTAAAATTAAAAATACTAATTAAACTTCTAAAGTTTATAATTTTTATTAATTTATAATATTAATAATAGTTTAGGAATTTAAGTAGATTACTAAATTACTAATAACTAAACAAATCAATACTAGAAGTCTAGATTAGTTGTCTAGAATTATAAATTTAGAAATTATAAAATAGAATACTTAACTTAACCTTAACCATTGATTTGAGAAAGATAAAATCCAACCATTGATATTTTGAAATCCATGTGCTTGGTAACTCTTGATGTTCATTGGTCAAAAAAATAAATCAAGGATCATGGTTTGAGACCATTGATTAGCCAATATAAAATCTGAGCCCTTTATTTCTTTACTCTCTAACATCTAAAATCTTAGAACTCTCTAAAGTCTTCACTCTAAAATCTCAGCCATTCATTCTAAAATCCATACCGATTATTGATCTAAGTCAATTAACAACCATAAGTCCATACCGATTATTGATCTAAGTCAATTAACAACCATGATCTATAAGTCCATACTCCATACTGATTAATGATTATATTATATGACTTAGCCATTTAGTTAGTTAGTAACTTACTCACTCTCACAATCTCACTATATAACAACAAAAAGAGTTAAAGATGAGTTGAATCAACGAATTATAAATTAAGAAACGAGAATATGAGATTAGAATATTAGACATAATAATATGTAGAGTCGAAGAATAAAGTATGATTTAAACAAACGTGTCCATGGTAGTCGACAACCTAATTCAATATAACAATACAACAATCTCTTTTATTGAACTGACACATGTTGTTATTGGATAAGATAAATGTATCAATGTAAGTCAAAACTTTGTTTAAGGTAACAGTACTCAAGTTAAGTTAATTGTCATTCAGTTATATTCATATAGAAAATGAAAACCAAGTTGTTATCGGATAAGATCAATATGCATGCCTTGTAATAAGCTAAAAGAAAGTAACAATAAT
The DNA here is from genome assembly GCA_947648045.1 of Beta corolliflora. Lineage (NCBI taxonomy): Eukaryota > Viridiplantae > Streptophyta > Magnoliopsida > Caryophyllales > Amaranthaceae > Beta > Beta corolliflora. The sequence continues at coordinate 1,175,023 of CANSZD010001010.1, forward strand.
ACATTTAAGACTTTAAGTTAATCATCTTTAAGTTAAATAAGTTTCAAAACTCAAAATATCTAATGGAATTAAAATAAGTTGTTATTGGATGAGGTCGATGAATTAACCAATGTATGTCGATAAGTTAGTAGAAGATAACAATAATGAATTTAAGTTGGTTGTTCTTAAATTTTCATTTCGAAACTCAAAGTCTCGAACCATCCAATTGAACTAAAAATCAATGTGTAAATGTAGGTTGATAATTCAAGATAACAATACACCATTTAAGTTAATCGTTTTTAAATAAAATACATATTGAAAAGAAAAATGTATTATATTGAAATAGTTGTCATTGAATAAGATCAATTTATTAGTGTAAGCCAATAAGCTAATAATAATAAATAAAAAAAAAAAAACAAAATCAAACTCGACAAGCTTAAAACCATCCAAAAATTGAGAAAATTCAAACACCAATAAACAAAGCGGGAAATATAAATGTCTCCACGTCATCAATCCACAACACCAAACAATGTAAAAATGCTCTACGAAAATCTCCACCTTTGATTAGCATTAGCTCCATCATCAACGACTCTCACCTCCTTTTTCAAACCCTTCGTCTCCATTCTCCACTACTCTTCCTATCTTCATCCCCTATTTAAGCCCCAATCTCCACCAAACATCATCATCCCGCCTCATTTCCAAACTTAGGAATTCTCTCTCCTAAATCTCAATCTTCCACTTACCTCATTATCCCCACTCTCTTTCCTCAATAATGAAATCAGCCCCAGCAACCGGTGGAGTGAAGAAGCCCCATTGAGATCAGCCCCAACAACCGCTCTCCAAGAAGCTGCTGAAATGTAAGTCTCTTTGAGGAAACAGCCTCTGCTAAGAGGGTTACTATTATGCCTAAGGATATCCAGCTTGCCAGGAGGATTCGAGGCAAAAGAGCCTAATTTGTGTAGTTGCTTATCTCAAATCTACGTATTATCATAGTAGAATTATCATAGTATGTAATGGGTATATTATGCTGTTGATTTTGATCAATAAATTTTTTTCGCAGTTTTATATTGCTTGCTGATTTAAAAAGGGTAGTAGTATTATGTATTGATTTCTTACGAATTAGTAGATTTATAGAAGCTTAAAACCAAGTTAATTTGAGAATTTTTATCTATTGATCTCTTCTGTTCTCAATTTCTAGTAGTAGGTGTTTTATTTAGTTAATGAATATTTACCCTAATCAAATGGGGATTTCTTAGTTGCTAGGAACATTCGAGGTGAGAGAGCTTAGATTTACAGGTGGAGTTTCTGCTTTTGTTTTGTTTAAGTGTGATGATGTTGGAGAGTTTGGTGATGTGAATTTTCATCAGTATTATAATATGTTAGTTTTGGGGATTTCTATTGGAAATAAATATGGTTTAAATTGAGATTTTTTTTGGAGGGGGTCAAATTGGATAGGTTGTTCAGTGGCTACTATGGAGGATACTCAGGTGGAGGTAGCTCCTACTTATGGTAGCAACACTAGGAACCGTTTAAAGAGTACAATTTGGGGTTGAATTTCGTTTTTTTGGGTTGAATTTGGGGGGTTGAATTTCGTTTTTCTTTGGGTTGAATTTTGGGGGTTGAATTTCGTGGGAGTAGGGAGAAGTTTAGAGAGAGATGAAGACGAGGATCAAGATGAAATGATGAATGCCGTGGAGGTGTAGCCCGTGTTACTTATGGCGGCGGGGGTTCAATTTCGTGGGGTGGGGCGTGGGGGGTTGAGTTTGGGGGTTGGGAGTAAATGTAGTTGATTAATGCTTAGTTGGTTACTACTCTTTGTTTTTTTTTAATAGCTGATTAATGCTTACTACTCATAGCATGTGCTGAGAGGAAGAAAACTGGGTCGGAATGGTTTTGGGTCGGGTTTAGTTGGGTCGGGTTTAGTTGGGTCGGGTGGTAACTGGGTCGAGTGGTAACTGGGTCGGGTGGTAACTGGGTCGGTGATAACTGGGTTAGGTCACAACTGGGTCGGGTGCTAACTGGGTTGGGTCACAACTGGGTCGGATGATAACTGGGTGGGTTTAACTGGGTCATTGGAGGGTGAAGTTGGGTGCGGGTTAGTTTTGGGTCGGGAACAGGTTGGGTCTGGGTCGTTGTTCTCGGGTGCAACTGGCCACGGGTCCACCTGGGTCGGCCCAGTTCAGGTTGGGTTACCAATTCCACGGGTTCAACTGGGCACGGGTGGACGCTGGGTCAGAATGGGTCGGCTTTCCAACCGACCACTCTCGGCTCGGAACAGGTTGGGTCTGGGTCGCATGCGAGTTCACCCGTGGGTCGGCCCAGTTTTTGACACCTCTAAGTAATAGTAATAGTAATAGTATTAATAATAATAATAATAATAATAATAATAATAATAATAATAATAATAATAATAATAATAATAATAATAATAATAATAATAATAATAATAATAATAATAATAATAATAATAATAATAATAATAATAATAATAATAATAATAATAATAATAATAATATAGAGGGCAATGTAAAACTTTGCATTTGATAATTGGCTTTCGTTGCTAGATTAGATTTGATAAGAATAGTCCTACCAGCGGCCGGCCTGTGATAAAGAATTAGCTTTCCATTTGGTCAGCTAAGAAGATACTTTTTCTTGGATTTCAGCAAACGTAGCATTTGTTACTATACTACTAATAATTGGACATCCAAGATATTTACCTAAAGAGAAAATTCCTCCATTTGTAGTATATTAGCAAAGTTAGCATAATCTGATTCGGAAATATTTTGCGTACATTGGAACACTGACTTATGAAAATTTCGGAAATATTTTGCGTACATTAGAACACTGACTTATGAAAATTAACAAGTTGACCTGACATATCACAATACTTATCTACAATATTTCTGATAGTATGACAACTTTCCTCAATAACTTTAGCAAAAACCATAGTGTCATCTTCAAATGTTTAAAAAGGAATTTTAACTCTAGAATACCCTAATTTAACACCTATAGATTTTGTTCACACTGAACTTGCTTGATGCAAACAAGATAAACTAATAAAAATATAGATTTGTTTTAATACATTGATAAAAAATTATGGTCAGGATGATATATAAAAAAGTATATGAAGTATTTCGCACATGGTCAGTAGGGCTAATAATATACATAACTAGTATTTTAGCCCGGACGAAGCCCCGCCTGGTCAGTTACAATTATCAAATATATTATTATTCACAAAATTTGATTATTAATTTTATTAGCTTTTCGTAATATATTGTCTAGTTCGAAATTGAAAAATAGACGTTATGGTACGATAAGTTGTTTTAAAAAAAACTTTTAAGGAATTGGATATAAAAATAAGAATTTCGATGGAATTAAGGTGAGAGAATGTTATTACTTAATAAAAGTGTTAGAGATCAAAAAGTTTGATTATGTCTTTATAATTACATATAATTATAAGACTTTATTTTATTTTACTTTGAAACATTAAGCATTGAAATTGTAATGGATTAGTGGTTAAATTCCAACATTTTGTTTCAAAGGTCATGTGTTCAAATCATAGTGACTAGCTTGAATCCTCAACAAGGAAAGGCAACACCAACTAAAGTTACATCAAACTCCAGTCTTTGGTTTTTTTTTTTTTTTTTTTGCTAAATGAGTATAGTATATAAATCATCCAAAAACCATTTACAACCTAATCTTAAGTCTAGATGAGGACAAACCAACTAGGTTGGACCCCCCTCAAAAAGACTCAAGAGACTAGCTACAAAAATGAATAGCTAACCTCCTTAACCATTATTTATCTTTACATGAAACTTCCTAGGTAACACCCCATAAGTTCTATCTATAACATGCTTTTGAATCTTGTGAACTACGCTATTTACATTACAAACTCTATGATTCCAAAATGCATCATTCCGTGTCCCCCAGATATGGTAAACCATAGCTGCCACTGCAGCAACCATAACATTTCTCTGAAACTTAGTATTCCTGCTTCTGGCAATCCACTGAAGAAGGCCTTGTACAGTGGTCTGATTGTTAACCCACCCTAGCAAATTCTTCATTTTCTGCAGCACACACCTACTAAAATAACAGCCAAAAAGTAGGTGATCTTGTGTTTCAATATCACTTCCACAAATATGACAATCAGCACTGCCAGCAACTCCAAATCTGCACACTCTTGCTGCTGTCTGGAGCCTGTTGTTCATAACCAACCACACAATAAATCTGTGTTTGGGAATAGACATTCTATTCCAAACATATTTATCCCAATGCAGCTTTTCCTGATCACCAACCAGCTGTGTATACACATTCTATACATTCTTGACAGAATAATAACATATTTAGAATGTCATTAATGGAGGATGGTGGGAGAAGAGATGGAGAAGATGGAGATGGATAGAGAGAGAAAAAAAAACTAACGGCGTTAGGGTTCCGTCATTAATAAGGGTATCTTGAACCCAAACACAAACTTCAGGGGTATCTGAGGAATTCTCCAACTGTGAGGGGTAATTTGAGAATTACAACAAACCTCAGGGGTAGCTGAGGAAATTTCCTAAGCAATAAACATGGCAACATGGCAATATATACAAAGTTATAAAGAGCAACCTAGAGATTGAGAATATACAAGAAGAACGAATTTTGCTTAAAGATCTACATCATGAAAAGGTAGTTAGCAACTTCAAGCAAACAAATATCAAAATAAAGATTAAGGACCCTCAGATCTATACCGATGTGGCTTGGTTATGAGAGAATAATGACCTTCAGGAGGAGCAATCGTGGAGCCTTCAATGAAAACCAATGGAGGATCGAACGTTTGACGGTATAAAAGTGTTTAATGTGTTTGAGTGTATTTGATATGAATATATGAGTGTGTAATAGTGCTATGAGAGAGTAAATATGCTCAAGAAAGCGTGCCAAAAAGGAAAAATTATGGCCTATTTATAGGCAAAATAGTAGAAAAATATAAGAACTTATGTTGCATTGCACGCGAGAATGGTGCGGAGCATGCATCAGCGATGCGTCGCGTGCACTGATTTGTGTTCCTGTATTTTTTAAACTACTTCGTAGTTGCGGGTGCGCAACATGTTGCGTTAGTCGCAACATAGTTCTCGTCGGATTTTTATTTTAATTCAATCCTTTAAATTTTTTACCTTTATCAAATAAAATTCGGAATCAGCCATCTAAAAGAGATAAAATCTTATTTTAATAAAATCATTTATCTTTGAAAATATTAATTTTATCTTTAAAAATATTTATTAAAAATTAATAATAAATAAAATTAATTAGACTTTTTAAAGACATGGGCTCGATTTAATTAATTCAGGGGCTCAAAATTCAATTAATTATCAAGAATAATAAAGTGGGCATCAAAATTGAATTTTGAATCTCTTAAAATAAATAGATAGGCTTTATCATTTTAGAAACGGTTTTGGGCCTAAGTCTTCGTATTGCTCTCCCTTGGATCAGACCAATTAAGACCACGGTATGTATCATCACCGATTACTCAAATGGAGAGACACGATTATGTGTCTAAAATAACCCTTACCTTGGCTCATATAATCCAAAGCCATAAATCCTTACCTTGGCCCATCCAATCAAACCATCATCTAAGCCTTAAACCTCAAACCTCTCATATCAATCCTAACTCATTCTCCAATATATATCCAAGTCGGCTAGGTTGAAAACCCGAAAGGGCGGCCAAGACAAATTAAAGTAAAAAAAGAGTAAATCAGATCTAGAACTACGAATGGTCAGATTTCGCCTGGATACATAGGAATCCTCATCCCGATGTCCTGCTCCAATAAAAATAATTAATTAATTAAGATCTCATGGTTTGACCTTCTAGAATTTAGAAGCATAATATTTCTTGAAGTTATCGTCTTGCAAACTAAACTTATTTTGCGGAAACTGACGACACTTAGACCGGTTCAAGATTACAGAGCATCTAGAATTGTTCTCTGTCCCGACACAGACTACTTTAACTTTCGGTTCATGAACCTCAGTCAAAGTGGGGGTTTCTATAGACGCATATTCGTATCTCCTCCCAAAATTGTTTTAAGAATGACAAGTCTATTTATTTTTTCAAAGTCCAATTTTAAAAACCCAATTAATTATTCATGATAGTTAATGTATTTTCAAGCCCATTTTCGAAAAGCCCAATTAATTATTCTTGATAATTAATTGCACAAATGCTTTATTAAAAAATAAAGATATTATAAAAATCATATTTTTATTCTGTAAGATAATCAATTTTCGGATCAAAATGATAGTATTTAATGATACTCCTTCCGTCCCAGAATAGTCTGAACACTTTCCTTTTATGTTTGTCCCAAATTAGTTTGAACACTTTCATTTTTGGCATGGTCCCACTATTAATATATTATTTCTTTTACACATATTTGGCCCACACTATACCTTTTATCAATAAAAAAGTTACCCAACTTTCTCTCTCCTCTAATAAAAAATACCCCTCCAACTCCTATCACATCTACTTTTTAAATAAAATAACATTTGATAACCACACTACAACTTATCACTTTAAACTACGTGTCCCACCAAGTGTTCAGATCTTTCTGGGACAGAGGGAGTAGATAGAAAGAATCATTTAGTTTTGGATAACAAATAAAATCCGATTAGATCTGCAGTTGCGCGATGCACAGTCGGATGCGTCCCACGCGCCAAGATGTGCAAGCGCAACATTGAGACCAGCAAAACTCAGAATCGCAAGAAGCGATGCGCAAAAACTTATCGTGATGCATGTTGTGCAAGACCGTTGCGTCTCGCGCAGATCTTATCTCGTTTTCCAGATTTTTCCTATAAAAAGATCTCTTTCCATTCGGTTTTAGGACAGACTTTCACACTCCCTTATATTACGAAATACCTCTCAACACTCTCTCTACAACAATTTGCATACTCAAACACATCAATTTTCATTCAATCTCCTTGAAAGCTTCAAGATTACTTCTCATGCGAATCGTTATTGAAGACTTAGGCGACAAAGGTATAATTTAGGAGGGTTAAATCCAATTTATTTCTTACTTCCTCCGTTCTTTTTCTATTGCAACAATTGGATTTTTACAATATTCATCCACCACCCTTTCACTACCTATTGTGATTTTTATGTATGGAAAAATATAGTCATATTGGGTCCTGTTGGATTCCTCTCGATATATACTTTCAAAATATCACATTTTTATAATTTTTACTAAAAGGTAATTAAAGATATTAAGAGTTAAAGTTGTGCATTGGCAAGCGTCACTAGTAGAATAATTGTTTATTGCTGCGGTTTTACCCATACGCAACAATAAACCACGTAAAAAGAAAAGGAAAATTCAAAAATCAGCCTATTGCTGCGGTTCCGGGTGGAAACCGCAGCAATAGGTCTCAACGAGAATTTTTCAAAATTGGTTGACTTCTTTGACCAGACCTATTGCTGCGGTTCCCTCAAAAAACCGCAACAATAGATTAAAATATTATTTTAATAAACTCTTAATCTATTGCTGCGGTTTTTGGTAAGAACCACAGCAATATCCCTTTGGCCCATTTATAACATAAGACGCTCTAGGGTTCGTGCCTTCAGCCGTTTCACCCTCATTTCACTCCTTTCTCTCTCTTCCTCCCAATCTCCTACCCTCTCATCTTCCTTTCCGGATCTGCTCACTCCTCTCTCTTTCCTCTCAAACTCCTTGCATCTCTCACTCTCATTTTCGTCGTTCAGTGCGCCGACCATCGCTACAATCCTCAATCCTCCTCGCACAACGCCGACCAAACAATCACTCGTTTCTCACTCCTCCCATCAAACCCTCTCTCCTCTCTCGTTTCTCACTCCTCTCTCGTTTCCCAGCAAAGCCAACACAGATGGCAACGCCGCGTCTTCTCTCGATCTATGCGCGAGCTTCTCTGGGTTTCCATCCTGGATCTATGGCATATACGTCACACATCCTGGATCAAGTAAAGACTCTGGGTTTCCAGCAAGCCACTGCTACATCCATTTCATTAGGAATTGATTATCTTTTAACAATACCTTCTAAAGGATGGCTAGTCAAAGATGCTGAACAACAAAGTTTGATTTTGGAAAAACACCATAAAAACATTGTGTCTTACACAATGGAATCTAATAAGTGAGATTTCGAGTAAGTGTTTACATAATCTTCTTCTATCCGAAGAAATGATTCATCGAAATAATGAGTCACCATTGTTATGGACACATCTGGGATCGCCAAATGTTCGGGAGTTCTTTTATCCAATCCTTTTCCTTCTTCTTGTTGCTGGATGTGAATTAGTCGAATTACTTATCCCTCGGTCTATTAGTGAACTATCTCTCCAGGGATTGTGAAAGAGGGTCTACTAGATATATTCTTGTTATTGCTTCGACTCATATTCCTCAAAAAGTGGATCCCGCTCTAATAGCTCTGAATGGTTCAATTTTGAACTTCTGGAAGTATTGTTTCTAGAAATTGCTATATTATATATTCGTCCATTTGAGATCAATCAAAAAACCCTTTACTCTAGTTTAGTTGAAAAGTTCCCTTTCGAAGTCATGGAGAGGAAGATATATGACTTTCTGGAACCGTCTAAGTAAGTAATTGATGGATATATGGTACAAAGTTCATAATAAAGAATTTTTGAGTTCATTCTATCGGATCTTAGCTCATTCTAAAGAAAACTTTTTAGAATCTCAATGAAATCTGAATTTGTTTTTTTTTTCTTATATCCATAATAGAATACCAGTGGGACATCAATTATTCTATTTGATCTAGAAAAGAACATATAAAAGATATCTAATGTCGTAGAAGTGAAAACAAGTTTCTTATCATTCAATAAGCATCTTGTATTTCATAAAAATTAGGGACAATATAATCCTTATGTAAGGGTCAACTTATCCAACTTTCGGGCATTAAAATACGTTTCAGGCGTGGATAATTATCATACGAGATTCTCAACACATCGTAAGATTCCCGTTCTTGAAAATCGGCGCTTTTCCAAACCCAGAAAACGGACGGAATTCTAGGATTCCCCCTTGGAACAAATACTTTTATGCATACCTCTTCCGGTTGATCCACACCTCACTCTATTCTCGTAAGATGATACACACTAGCTAAGAGCCCGCCTGGTGCTACATCATTAAAAAAAAAAATCTATCTATACTTCTATACTAATATATTAAAAGGCGTGCGTGACAACGTATATACGCCACGTGGCACCTCTGTTACTCTACTAGAATTGTCCAATGTATACATATGTCATGTCAATTAACAAAAGTAAAATTGGCTTGTAACAAGATTTGAACACATGACCTCTTGCTATTACCATCTCAACTAACTTTTAATCATGCTTCAAATGTTCATAGTATTATATTTGTACCTTTTACATATTGAGTTTTCTTTAATATATTTTAATGCGAATGGAAAAAAATACATATCAAGTTCGGAACACTCGGGGCAATGCTCGGGCCCAAATACTAATTTAATATGAAAGCTGCAAATTACACACGTGAACACGCCCCTTGTTTAAATAATACCATCTTTGCCTCTACGAGTGTCCAATAGTAAAAGCTATTTGTTGATGGAACTTGGGTTCAAAAATCATCTTTCTTCTTCCTCAATCACACTCTTTTATTTTGCTTTTTAACTAAAAAAATTCGTGCACCTTTCAGTTCCTGCTAATTTGAGCCTCATAAATCCCCAGGTTTTCCATGATCTTCAATTACAGTGGGTCCTCATTTCTTAACAAACGTGTTTATGTTCAGCATTGAAGTTTCTCTCTCCTACTTCCCTACTTTTCTTCTTCACCATTTCCAAGTTCACATAATTTTTCTCCTCAAATCATTTAACACTGCCTTTTTTTTCATCTAATTCAACAATAGTCACAATTTCAACTATTGGGTTCACTTCGAATTTCATTCTCCTGAATTGGGTGGCTGTGATTTTACTTCAAACCCTGGATTTCTTCAGTCACGCATTTTGTCGGACACATAGATGGCGTCTCTAAATTCATTCCCTTTTACCATTGAGAAGAGATGTTTTCTCCATAATTCACATGGGTCTCAAACTCTGGCATGTCAAAGGCGAAAACCTTTGGATGGAGGTGGTTTCTTGAAATTTATGGACCATAATGATAATTGTACTCAAGGGATATCATCTTTGTGCTGTGTGAAATCAGTGAGTGGGTGCAGAAGAAGGGATCTAAGGAGAATTAATCTTTTGAAGGCGATTTCGGATGATTCGGGTGAAGCTGAAGATAACAAAGAGACTGAAGATGCCATTCAGGCTACAATTGAGAAGAGTAATAAGGTTTTAGCTATGCAGAAAGATCTACTTCAACAGGTAAACTGTTGGCATTGGTTAGGGTTATGAGTGTGAGCGGAAGCAAATATGTAGGGATTGAGAAAAATAAATAGAGATGAAAAATACTGCTAGGAAATGAATGTAAATGGATACACATAAGTAGGTTTTCAGCTGTGAATGATTCTTACTAATTTACTTAAACAATTTGTGGTTTTAACTCACTTTATTTGCCGTGCCATCCTACTAGAATGATGAAATATAAACTGTATCGTCGTCATTTAAGTCTATCTTGTTGTGTCCTAGTCATGTTGATGATGATGAATCTTTGAATATGAATTAGAATTGTATAAATTGGAAAACATGAATGTTTTTCTTGTTTTTTGAGGTTAGGGGAAGAGACTTTGTATCTGAAACGAGTACGTAGTAGTGAGGACTTTTGCAATTATATTTTCGTGAACGAACATGATATCTCTCAGACCTATGGTAATGGTCATCATTATCGTACCCTCATATGTTGCAACCAATGTAAGCCTTATGGAATATTCTATTTCAGGTGCTTGGGAATTAAAATGGTTAGGGTGTGTTCATGGTGATTCCCATGAGATGAGAAAGACTATTTGGTCAATGGACTAATGGACATAGTTGGAAATGCAGGGAAAGATGGTTTAGGGCCCGTTTGGCATCAATGCGAAATTTTTAGTTTCTTTTGGGTTCAAGGTTTTGGGTTTGCTATTCTTGTGGAAATTGCTACCACTATCCTATGAAACCTCATTTAAAGCAAGAGCCTTGTATGTTGCTATGACCTTTTAGTTGTCAGATTGGTTTTGATGTTGCTCACTCCTGTCCTCGGAAATTCATATTTCAACCTTCCAGGCTTCCACCTTCTTTGTCTTGTTTTGAGTTTAAAATCAATGCTACGCTTGCGAATTCATTTCTGAAACTTCCACTCTTTTTTTTCTTGTTTCAAGTTTAACATGAAGACTGAGCTCAGGTCCTGTCTTAGAGAGAAAACCTGGAAAGTTGCAACTATTTTGCTATATTCCTTTATACTTTTTTTATTCACCATTTTCTATTGCTCTTACTTCTGGCGTTTATTTGAGGACTGAAGTGCAGTTCTTGGAAGTTTTAATTTCTGAGAATTTCACTGAGTGAGAGAAACATGAGGGCTTTAGTTTCACCTTCAGTGTTTATTCCAAAATTTTAACGCTCACTTTGTGATGACTAAACTTATCTTCTATTTGCTTCTTCCAGTCTCTTTGAAATTCTAAAGTCCACTTTGATGTGGGAGCGACCTAAAAGTGTATTAAAAAGCACACTCGAGGCGCAATGCGAATGGGGTCATGCGCTTTCTATGTGCAAGGGGAGGCGATTTCGAAGAGGCGCACCCAAGGAGCACCGAGGTGCACATTTCTTTTATGGAAATTCTCTTCGGTAGCCCCCAATTTTTACTTTTATCTTTGGTAGCTTTTTTTGATTCTTTCTCTTTGGTAGCCCCCAATTATTGTATATGTTTTTTCCGTAGGCTTAGTTAGTGAAACCATTAAATGTCCATTAGTTGTGTGACTTGTGTCACCTAGGTTAGTTTGCTGACCCTTAATTTTTGGGCACAAGTTTCGAGACGATTTTAAACGAGCGATTTTGACCTTCAGAACGACTTTCCTTGAAAAAATGGACGCCAACCCTCTATGGGCACGAATTTTGACAAGCCGATCAAAAGGACTACCAATACGGTAAATTTTTTGAACACGACTTTCGAGGCAATCTCAAACGTGCGATATTGACCTTCAAAATGATTTTTTTGGAAAAACGGACGCCACCGAGCGCCTTTTACGGGCACTAATTTTGACAAGCCGGTCTAAATGGCTACCAATACGGTAATATTTTGAACACAACTTTCGAGGCGATCTCAAATGGGCGATCAAAGAGAAAAGTTAAAAGTTGGGGGCTACCAAAGAGAATTAGATTTTTGAAATTTCCTTAGTTGCGCCTCACTTCAATGGGCATACCGAGGTGCACCTAAGGCACACCTAGGCTCATTAGGATCCCTATCGCCTCAATGCGGCCTTGAGCTTTTCTATACATTGGCGATCGAGCCTCACTTGGGCTTATATGGTGGTCGAAAATTGGCTTCAATATGGTGATTATTTGACGCAATTTAGCTTACTTTGATGAGTATTCTTATGTTATTGGCATGGGTTAGGTGGATATGTTTGGACTCCGTAGCTTTAGTTTATGATTTTGAGGCTTTAAGATTGATTGGGCAAGTTTTGTGGGCAAAAGAAAGGTTGTTTGAAGTCTAAGCGTAACAAAATGCAGAGGAGTCTGCTGGGTGAAGCAGTAGCGGCCGCTAGAGCAGATGCTCCACTACAGTCAGGAGCAGTTGGACGGAACACTTCAAAGAAGGAAAAAGCTACAAACATTGTCTCGTGAAGATGCTCCGACTATTGGGGTGTGGCGTTTCTGATGCCTAGTTCGAGCCCACATATGGGTTTTGGGTTGAGCTGCGATTTTGCGAGCTTTTGTGCTTTATGATTTAAGAATTGTAACGCTCAATCCTCAACTTCCATAATTGTAATCGAGGGCCTAGATTAGAAAGTTCTTTAGGATGTATACGTATGCTTTGTTACCTCTCAAGTAGTACTATTTGCTTAGCGTTGTACAAGAACTGATATAAGTATAAGAGCTTGATGCTTATAGTTGAGATTTCTCCTCATTTTGGGTATTTTGTAATCATTCCTTGGTGGAGAACTTTCAGTCATTTTTTCTCTTTCTCTTTAACTTTTACTTGGTGTGCTGATTATTGAGTTTAGTTCTTGAATAAAAGTTCTTAGCAATTAAATCTGGTTCAATTGACAACATCTGTTTCATTCTTCATGAACAGAAAAGCGAAAAATTATTGTCCTTTTGCTTCCCCATAATTTACCTTTTAAGAAAAAGTGTGTTCTTAAATTATGTACCTAAATATGTCAATATTGATAATATGCTATAGCTGAGCCACGATGTTTGTGTTGTACTTCTGGCATTAGTTTTCCTTCGCATAGCTGCTCAACAATAGCGAAAGGTGGGGATGTGCCTAGGGTAATGGTAATTGCTACTGTACAGTAGTGTAGACAACATGCAGGATAGGTACGTAGTCTGCAGACAGACTAGGTAAATTGATGCTACGACACAGTTCTCTCTGTCCAAATACATGGATCGTCAAGCATGCTAGGGTCTTCTTAGAGCAATTATCTGAATAGGTGGTTTGCCTGTTATGTTGTGGATACATGCCTAGGAATTTGGCGACTTAAGAGGACTTCTTGCTATGGTACAATTGTGAGATTTGTATTGTATATTTTGAATTTAAAAACATTACGTATTTTAAAATCAAATTAAGAATAGAAACTCAGGTCCATGCACTTGTTTATATGTGGGAAATATACAGAATTTTACGTCAAGATCGACATATATCTAATACAAGCTTTTTTCCAAGTTGTATAGCTGATTGCCAAATAGTCCCTTCGGTCTATAAAAATTAGCTTTGACTTTTGCATTATTTACGTACCCCGTTTGACCATAATTTTTATAAAACACATCTTAAGGTTTATTTTCAAAACATAATTTTGTTTTTTATAATTATACTAATAAAGAATTGAAGATATAAAAAGTCAAAAGTTGTATTCTGGCAAGCCACAAGCATGAAAGTCAAAGTGCTACAATTTTTAAAGAACAGAAGAAGTATTTGTTATGATTGCAGCCTAGAAGTCAATACCAAGGTCAGATATGCATATGAATTCTTAAAAAGAAATGAAGAGCTCAAATTGAATGTATAGATTTATGAAATCATTTTATGCGATCAATTTGGAACATTAGATATTATTATTGGGTGGCTGCAGTTTATCATTATATGATGCTGTTCAAAAGTGGACACAGATAACATAATCTGTAATCAAAAATTTGTGTTTGGTTATTTGTTTAACTGGCTTTGATGCTATGTATATGACAAAAACATTGAAAGAACTGAATGTTTCGGGGCCTGGATGAGCATTTAACACTGGTTAGCATGTATGATAAGTATGATTTCTTCTTCCATTTGCAGATTGCCGAAAGGAAGAAGTTAGTTTCGTCTATCAAAAGTAGTATAGTCAACCGTGATGGCGAACCCTTCGCGAAAGATAATGACAACTCGTCTCCAAAGGTTGACCTTGGCCCAAATCAGACACATGTCAATACTGAGCATAACAGCGGTGCTGTTTCTGCAAGGAACATGCATTCTGTTTCTAGCAAGGTTAGTAAAGAACAACTGCCTATCCCTGTAAATTCACGTGAAGAGAGAAGAGAACAGGTAAAATCGTCATTGAAAACTATAAACTTGGATACCTCTATGCAAAAACAAGTCTCTACTGGGACACCAGAAAAGCCTCCCACTAAATCTGATGGAAGATCAAGTGATGGTAAAAGAGAAAACACCGAAAGGTTGTCCCACGGAAGAACTGCCTATGGTGTGGATACATCAAGAACAACTAAAGAAACCACTATGCTGCCAAAAATTATGCCAAGGACTTACAAATCTTCTAGCATTGAAGATGAAAAGGTTAAGCAGTTGGAAGATGATGAGCTGGTGAATGACCCTGTTGGCGAAGATGCAAAGCCACCTCCTCTTGCCGGGGCAAATGTGATGAATGTCATCTTGGTTGCTGCAGAATGTGCGCCCTGGTGTAAAACAGGTTTTATTTTTCTTGAGAACTTAATCTAAGATTACTTTTACATTATGGCTCATTTGGCATACAGTTGTAAAAGTATTACATGCCTACATGGAATCTAGTGTGTGAATGCCCATGAAGCCACTACTAAGTTACCCTTTTCTTTATTAACTTTCATTGCCATTTATACATCCATCTCTTGGCTGTCATAAGTTAGTGATGCGGATCATTGAACCAAAACTAATATTTGGTGCCTTGGTGGTGGCTGGTGCAGATGCTTTACATGGAGTTTAAATGTGTACACTTTGTAAAGTTTGACAAATAATATTATCATTTTCTTACTTTATGACCATATAAAAAGTAACCTAAGGACGTTTCCAAGCTTTAGCAAAAGTTGCTTTTGTCAACTTCTCTTGTTTCTTTTGTGGTTGTTAGCTTGAGGTTTTAATATCACAAATCGTTTTGTTGAATATTGTGATTTGAGATGAGAAAGGATAGTCACAATCCGTTTTGCCTACTTCATGGTATGCGGTGTATGAGAAACAGGTAGCGGGAGTCGGGGACAAAATTTTCTTCATAGTGTTGTAAACTAACCCAAAAGTAATACCAATGCATCCATCCACACACACAAATACGCACATTTTGGATCGCAGTTCATGGAAAATTAGCAAATTAGGCAACACTGGTCACAATTGTTGTCACTTTGCTTATTTGTTATTCTATGCAATGCAAGTCCTAGTAATCCCTAGTCAACATCAGTACATTACTACCTGAAAACAAAGTCGTATAGGCGGCAATAAAAAAATTTCATCTTCAATATGTTATTTGTTATACTGAACCGTGACTGCTTTCTACTGATGTACTCCTGCTGCCCTTTATTGTTTTTCACAATAGGGTCTGGCACAAATACAAAGGCTAATATATAGTAGTTGGATTGTGGCATGTGATGGTTGAGATCTTATAAAAGAGTGGTGGGACACTTGGCTTTCTTGGGGATAGGAAGAGAAAAAAAGCACCACTTGACTTTTGTTCCATAAGGGTATTTTAGGTCCCGAGGAAGGTAACCTAAAAGGGAATGTGAAAATCAATTTGAGACATTCGTATTAAGGAAGTGTGAACAAAATTAAGGAACAAAGTGAGTAATTGAGATGCTACTAGTGTCCTTCCCAGATGTCTTTGGCTGTCTTTGTGTTGCTAAGGCTTGCTTCTTCCCCCGCCCCCCCCACTCCCATACAACAGAGAAAAGGACTGAGAAAACAGAAGTCTGTGTACTCACACACAGATACAAAAATGAATGATTGAACTTATGTCTGAAATAGGAGTAGGACCCTCCATAGCTTCGGGTAACCATATATGAAGGGGAAATTGAGGAGATTTAGCAACTGCACCAGCAAATAGTGAACTTATGTCTGAATATAGTGAACTTATGTCCTCAACACAAGATATTATTGTTTCAGAAACAAATCCATGCTTTGATGTCAAACAATTATACTAAGTTCTATTGACTTTTTTATAATCCAAATCACTATAACTCTCATCTTTGTGTATGTGCGCGCGTGCGTGCGGGCGGACGTGCGTCGGTGCGTGCGTGTGGGGGTGTGTTGGCGCGCGTGCGTGTGTGTGTGTGCGCGCGCTATGAACTGCCATTGCTGATGCGGCATTGAGAAAATGGAATAATATTGACAAAATAGAATTTACATAAGCATTCAAGAGGCTTAAGTCTCTCCCAGTATTTGATCTTCAACATTTCTAATCTAATTAAATCCCTAACTTATTCTCCAAGCTACCCACATTTAACTTATAAGCTAATTTACCCCTCCCCTTTATATCAGTTCATTGCATTTTACTGCATAAAGTAATTGCATTGAATTCTCATAGGTGGACTTGGAGATGTTGCTGGGTCCTTGCCAAAAGCTTTAGCTCGGCGTGGGCATCGAGTGATGGTGAGACACATGCTCTTTTGTCAGTTCTGAAAGATGTATTCATATTTTCTGTAAGAAACAATTTATCTTTTCTGTGCTAGAGTGTAAGATTTTCTCCTACGTTCTGTCATCAAAGATTGAAGTTTTTCCTAAACTCAAGTCTTCAATCCTAAAAGTTCAATGATGCTGACTGTTGTATAATTCAGACTTAGTATTATCAGTTCTTTAGATTTATTAAATCAGCTATGAGCTTATGACCTTTTGTACATTTTAATTATTTAGGGTCTGTTTGGTTTGATGGAAAACATTTTTCATGGAAAATGGTTTACCATGAATAATACTTCACGTTGGGAAACACAAATGAATATTAGTTTTCCTTTGTTTGGTTTGATGGAAAACTATTAAGCTAAAAAGGGCAAAAATGGAAAAGTTAGGAATGAAAGAGTGGTTTTGGAGGAAAATGTTAACAAAGGGATGGAAAACATTTTCCCACCTTATTCCTTTTTAAATCCCTGTCCAACCAAACAATGGAAAATGGGGAAATTCATTTTCTTGGAAAACATTTTCCTCCAAAACAAACCGATCATTAGTGGGGTAAATCTTTTCATGTCTTAGCCTAGGATCTATGCCTCTATCAAGACCTTGGGAAGTAAGAAGTACATAAAAAAAGCGCTGCATTAATGGGAGTGAAAATTTTGTATAAAATGATGAAACCTGTAAATCCCTCAGTACTCCTTTATCTTTTTATTAACCTTGCCTAAGTCTCCTTTTGGGATATATCTGCCAGGTGGTGACACCTCGATATGAAGACTACGCTGAAACTCAAGATACAGGTGTGAGGAAAAGATATCGGGTTGATGGCCAGGTATATATCAAGAGCTAGATTTATGAATAAGTTTATTCTGCCTTTGGAAACTGTATCAGTTGAATCTTAAGTTTTCAACTGAATTCGATATGATTTTTTACAGGATGTAGAAGTATGTTACTTCCAAACATATATTGATGGTGTGGACTTCGTATTCATTGACGCCCCATTTTTTCGCCATCTTGGGAAGGATATATATGGAGGAAGTAGGCTGGTAATTTATTTTTTGCCGTTTCAGACAAATCATAAAAGCCTACTTTCAGATGTCTGGCCTACTTTTTGATGGTTGTAACAGATGTCTTTTATTGTAGCTGTTATGTAATTACTCATTTAATCAATATTACTAACCTCATGCAGCTTCCATTCTAAGATATTGAATGTGCTGCAAATTTTTTGTGGAGGTTTCGTATATGAAACTTAATGTTGTCCATATAATATAGACCTTGCTTTCCAATTATATGAAGGAAAAATTGACATGGATAATTTTAACTTTCACCCATCTTCTCAAACCCAACTTTTGATAATTCGGGAATAGTCACATAATCGTAAGTTTATCTTTGTTGATCTATTTGGGTTTATGGTATATTAAAAAAATTAACTATTCAGATTATTTGATAAGGTACCCCGAAACTTGGGAATTGGGATATAATCAAAAGTTGAGACTATTTTTGGGAGATGGGTTGAAGTTGGGATTATTTATGTTAATATACGGATACCTTATTTGTGTGCAAGTATATTCAACAACTGCATTACTGCGTTACTTTCTCAGTTTCTCATTCTTTTACAATATTCCTCACTACATTCATATTACTTTTGTGTAGGACATTTTGAAACGTATGATTTTGTTCTGCAAGGCTGCTGTTGAGGTATAATTGAAGAGCCTCGTTTTGTGCTTCTTTCTTTCTGCTCTTCCTGTTTTGCCTGCAATGAAGAATGCATATCTGTTGACTGAAGCTTACAATAAATAGCGTCTGTTGGAGTGCAAGTAATATAACTAATTCTCTCTGCTTTGCATTTAGTGTCCTGTTTTCCATTTTAGGATTTTCAAATTGGCTGTCCTAATTATCCATAATCTCTCTATGCAGTTTATACATAGATCCACTAAAAGCTCTATTTATTGGTTCTTTTCCACTTTTCAACTGCTTTTACATAATGCCTTTTGTGTTGTGGAAGGAGTACAAGTGTATGACACAATTATGGCAGCATTGTCTTCTCTATCTCTCCTATTTAAACATTAACAAGGAAAATATTCAATCTATGTGAATATAATTTCTTCTTGTTTCTGAAATAGTATATAGAGAAAGAGTTGGTGCTCTGTATATTTAGCCTTTTGCATTGAATTGTTAGTGCTGAATCTTCATGCCAGTAATTTTACGACTTATGGAACTTTACTGATTTTTTTTGACAAACAACGAACTCTTGTACCTTTTGATGTGCTTCTGGATGAAGCGCCCTGCTTGTATCAATGTGTTGCAAATTCTAAAATATTGAATGGAATTGGAAGAAGTGCTGGAGGAAGGGGGTCTATTGTGGAGGGAACAATTCCACTTTATTTATGGACTAATTCATGTTAGGCACAGGCCCATTCTTATTAGCAGCCTTCCTAGTGTTAGGGTTTGGAAACCTTGAGAAAGATTGGGCTTTGTAGGTTTTATAATCATTATATGTTAATTGCATTAGAAAGAAAACTTTCCACTTTCCATTCTGGGCAGTCTAAATATAAACTTCACAGTTGACACTTTTGCAAATTTTTTCTCTCTACCCAATTTCTCTTGATCCCAACACTTTCTCTTACTTTTTTTTGCCTCTCTACTCACTTGACCAATGTTTCTTAACTTTTGAAATAAGTTGAAGTAGATTTAAGTTAATTTTACAAAATAAGCTCAACAAAGTAATTTAAGTTCAGCAAGATTAAGTTGAGTAAAACGTAGCCTTCAAAAGCTAGTCTAAAACTCCGTGCCAACTGAAGATGTGATGTTTATTGAGGAAACCGGAGTAACAATAATTCCCAGTACTAGTCCAGTCCATATTTGAACTTGAAATGCACTCTATGTGCTAAAAGGTATATTGCATTGATAGCTAACAGTATTATGACACCTAACAACCTAAGACAGATACAAGTGAGGATCCTGCTGCTGGAGGGTCTTGAAGATGTATATAGCCTCTTCTGTAACTGATGATCCGCAGCAATTGTTTTTGATCAATAGTGCTGATGAGAAATGTCTTGATCCTTTTAGGTTCCTTGGCATGTCCCTTGTGGAGGCGTGTGCTACGGCGACGGAAATCTGGTCTTTATTGCAAATGATTGGCATACTGCACTGTTACCAGTGTATCTGAAGGCATATTATCGTGACCAAGGATTGATGAAGTACACACGATCACTCCTTGTCATCCACAATATAGCACATCAGGTTCGTTGTGCTGTTGGGCTCTAATTACAACTTTTTCTGAAGTAATTGATTGTTCATTGCAGATGCGTAATTGCATAGTATCTATTGGCCAATTCACTGTCGATAGCATGTCAGCATCTGTTAAATTCATTTTTTCGACCAAATTAGCCAACATTTTAGACAATCATTATGTATATACAGTGGATGTCTTTTTTCATATGATGTTACAGGCCTAGGATGTAGTGTAAGCTATTGCTGCATAATGTTCTCTTACTGAAGTGTCTCTGCGCATTCTGGGGATGCTTTTGCTAATCTTATATACATACTGGAGCAAAAAAAATTGAAGCTTTTTTTTCATTTTTTTTGCTGTGTTTTAGATTGAGTCTTTGGGGAAAGGTGTTTGATCCCATGTCATAGAGGTGATTTGCAATGTTATGAAATATGGAGATCACATATATTGTATCATGTCTAGTTTGACGAGACTAAGTGAAACAGGTTTGTGTTCCAAGAATTGGCAATTGGGTGTATGGGCTTCAAAGATGTTTATGAGGCATAACAAATAGCGTTATTGTTTGACTCTGACCAAGAGGAATAAGGGCTTCAACTTCTTGATTTGTCCATGATCCCAATAAAACCTTTATTGTACCTTATTTTGTTTCTTGCATATCAACTAGATGCAACATACCAGATCTAATTTTTGAATAAGCATGAAGTTTTCTGTACTAACCTCTTTTCAAAAAGTCTTCCACAAAGGGAGCAGTCTTCTTTTTTTTTGGCTTCTTTGTGATGTAAGGCTGCAATACCTCTACCTTAGACATGGCAATGTCTTCTGATTGTGCATAATGATGACCAAGGTCTACTTAGGATTTATGGTGAAGATTAACATTTCCATGCTAGGCCAGTAAGAAGCTGGTTTTGCATTTCTAGACTGCTGACTAATCAAGCAACTGATCACTGCCAGGGCCGTGGTCCTGTAGATGACTTCTCTTATGTGGATCTTCCGTCACACTACCTTGACTACTTCAAGTTGTTTGACCCAGTTGGTGGAGAGCATTTTAATATCTTTGCTGGCGGTCTCAGGGCTGCAGATCGTATTGTTACTGTTAGTCATGGATATGCCTGGGAGCTGAAAACGCTGGAGGGTGGTTGGGGTTT
This sequence comes from Beta corolliflora, assembly GCA_947648045.1. Classification (NCBI taxonomy): domain Eukaryota; kingdom Viridiplantae; phylum Streptophyta; class Magnoliopsida; order Caryophyllales; family Amaranthaceae; genus Beta; species Beta corolliflora. The sequence continues at coordinate 1,196,305 of CANSZD010001010.1, forward strand.
GCACGACATCATTAACGAGAGTGATTGGAAAATGAGAGGCATAGTGAATGGAATTGACGTGACAGAATGGAACCCGCAATTGGATGTTCATCTACAATCTGACGGCTACACTAACTATTCCCTCAAGACACTTAAACCTGGCAAAGCACAGTGCAAGGCAGCTTTACAGAAGGAGCTTGGTTTGCCTGTTCGAGAGGATGTTCCATTGATGGGTTTCATTGGGAGGCTAGATAATCAGAAAGGTGTTGATATCATAGCAGAGTCCATTCCTTGGTTAATGGGCCTAGATGTGCAGCTTGTCATGTTGGGCACAGGGAGGCCCGATTTGGAACAGTTGCTTCGGCAGTTTGAGAGCCAATACCATGATAAAATAAGGGGATGGGTTGGTTTTTCAGTGAAGACAGCCCACCGGATCACAGCTGGAGCAGATATTTTACTCATGCCTTCAAGATTTGAGCCTTGTGGGCTTAACCAGTTATATGCCATGAACTATGGTACTATTCCAGTTGTTCATGCTGTTGGGGGTTGAGAGATACTGTGCAACCTTTTGACCCATACAACAACACGGGCCTTGGCTGGACATTTGATCGGGCTGAGGCTCATCGCCTGATCCATGCCTTAGGAAACTGTTTATTGACATTCCGTCAGTATAAGGATAGTTGGGAAGCTCTCCAAACACGAGGGATGACGCAAGATCTTAGTTGGGACCATGCCGCCGAGATCTATGAGGAAGTTCTTGTTGCTGCCAAGTACCAGTGGTGAATTATTGGATTGCTACTATGAGTAGACCTCTGGTTTGGTCCAGGTTTTCTGCCATCATTTTGGAGGCAAAGGCAATTGTTTCCGTATATCAAGGAGCTTGAATATGGATTTTTGAGTAAATATTTTCTAGTTAATATTTGAGTTCCTTGTCTGTCTCTGTTTGCCTTTTTTTTTTAGTTTTTTTCAATCTGATCTAAAGGCACTGCAAAATTGTAGGTGGTAGCAGCAGACGGAAATGGCGGATGTATGGTCAGTAGCCTGTTGTAGAACTAACATCATATAGCAGAACATATAATGCAATTGATTAGATCTACTGCTGGTCCTTGTTAGTTGCTTCGTCTGTTCTATGGATCAATTGTATATTTGTAATGATATCGGTATATGTTACAGGAGTCTTTTTTTTTTTTTGTAGGAAACAAATTTAGAATTGAACCCCTCAATCCGGAGGTCAACCTAAAACATCCTTGCGGATGATAAGGGATCAATACGTATGGGGGAAACCAGTAAAGAAGGGAAGGGTAATTGTGGCCCTTATGAGCAATGAAGTCTGTTGTCTTATTAGCTATCCAAAAGCAATGAGAAATCCGCCACTCCGAGAACCTGGTCAGCTTCAAAACCTACATCAATTACAATATGGTTACTCTCAAGGGATCTTCCAAATAGACTTGACTGCATTAATAACAGCGAGATTATCTCCTTCAATACTAATATTCCTAATATTCAAATGAATCACTCCATTTAGACCTTCAATCAGCCCCCAAGACTTTTAGCCCCAACAAGCAAAATCAAACCATTCATAGCTCTAATAATAAACCAAAAGAGGCGTTGCCATCAGAAAGCTTGAAATTGAAACCATCAAAATTTAATTTGTAGAAGGGCGCCTAGGGGGATCAAATAATATTCTGACTCCCTCTGACCTTGCAGTAGGAGGAGAAGAGGCAAGAGGGCCAGAAGCCAATGAAGAAAGAAGACTATCAGCCATGGCCTTAGACCAATTCTTGGCAAAACTACAAATCAAACAATTAACTTTTCTAAAAGACATCACCTCAGTATTAAAAATAAGTTTCTTCTGGGCAAAGAAAACAAACCACCACACAAACGAGAAGGCCTGCATATGCTCAATAGAAGCAGTATTATAACAATGGAAGTTTTTAACATGGTCTTAAAAAAACATGTAATTGGAATCAAATGAATGTAAGCCACACATTTTTGTTAGTGGGTTCCATTTCTTTTCTTTTCCCTTTTCTTTTAATTGGCAAAACTATTTTCTTTTGATTTTGTTTATTTACCAAAATTTATGAAATTAATTTCTGAAAATCAAAAAAATAATTAAATTTTTTTTTTAATAAATCCGAATTATTTTTTTCAGCTTCCAAACAGTAATTCATGTTTGGGAAAAAATTTTGGAGCAAATTTTTTTTTACCCATTTTCTCTCTCGTTATTCTTGGTGTTTTTGGTGTTCTTCACCAAAAATTCAAGAATACTTCCTCTTCCACTATTCTCAATCGAATTCCTCCCAAATTCGACCCATTCTTCCACGTTCTCCCTCAATTTCGACCCTATCTTCCATCTTCTTCCTCCATTTCGACCCATTTTTCACTTCCATTTCGCCCCAAACCTTCACCTCCATTGTTGAACTTCACCTCCATGGATTTCGATCTAAACTCTTCACCCGTAGATGAAATGGATGTAAGTTTACTTGAATATTTCGCATATAGTAACGAATTAATGATTTTCTAACTTCATATGTGTGTTTGAGTAAGATTAAACTTGCAATTTATGAAAATTTCCCCCCAAAAAAAAATCTGGGGTTTTAGGGAAAATAAAATGTTGGTATTGGTGATTAAGTTGCTCTAAATCAATGCACTTCACACTTTTATGCGACAATTTGTGGTTACATTTTTCGCAGGTTGAGCTGGTTTTTTGTCTAAGTTACTGCAGTGATTTGGTAATTACTAAAGATATTTTGGACATGACCAAACATAAAGAAATATTTGTAATTACTAAATATATTTTGGACATGACCAAAAATAAAATTAAGGTGTGTGAGATAATTGCAATAAATCAATGCACTTCACACTTTTATTGGGTTACATTTGGTTTGTAGATCATACTTTAGTTTAGCAATTAGATGTAACAATTTTGCAGCATTTTCAGGACCTCCATTGCAGTGGAATGTCACTGGTTTTTTGTGCAAGTTAGTGCAGGGTTTAGGTAATTACTAAAGATATTTTGGTCATAACATAACAACTATATATGTTTGGTAATCACCTAATTACATTAGGATATTACCAAAACTTTTAGGTCATTACCTAAACAATTTTAGGACTTTACCTAAAATAATAATTATCTTGGGCAATGGCCTCAAATCATGTGACTATAACCTTTATATGATGAGGGGATTGTATGTTTAAGATGTGGGTTATTGATAACCTAATCCATGAGATTTTATGTGGTTTAAATGATAAGATTGCATCGGGCTAAAACGTTGTATTTTTTTCCTTTTTTTTTTTGCTTTCAAATGATTAAATTGAATGACTTTTGTGATATGAAAGGTTCATCGATCGAATGTTTATGTGAATAACGGATTGAAATGGTCGAACAATCTCTCAAAAGAATCCTCTCCGTTGTAGTGGAATGTCAATTGTTTTTTGTGCAAGTTAATGCAGGGTTTAGGTAATTACTAAAGATATTTTGGTCATGACCTAACATAACCACTATATATGTTAGGTAACCACCTAATTAGATTAGGATATTACCAACCTTTTAAGGCATTACCTAAACCATTTTAGGGCATTACCTAAAATAATAATTTTCTTGGGTAATGGTCTCAAATCATGTGACTATAACATATATGATGAGGGAATTGTAAGGTTAAGATGTGGGTTATTGATAACTTAATCCGTGAGGTTTTAAGTGGTTTATATGATAAGATTGCATCGGGCTAAAACGTTTCATTTTTTTCTTTTTCTTTTGCTTTCAAATGATAGAATTGAATGACTTTGGTGATATAAAAGGCTCATCGATAGATAGAATGTTTATGTGGACAGCGGATTGAAATAGTCGAACAATCTCTAAAAAGAATCATCTCCATTGTAGTGGAATGTCACTTGTTTTTTTTTTGCAAGTTAATGCGGAGTTTAGGTAATTACTAAAGATATTTTTGTCATGACCTAATACAACCACTACATATGTTAGGTAATCACCTAATTAGATAAGGATATTACCAAAAATTTTGATCATTACCTAAACCATTTTAGGGCATTACCTAATATAATAATTGACATGGGCAATGGCCTCAAATCATGTGACTATAACATATATGATGGGGGAATTATATGGTTAAGATGTGGATTATTGATAACTTAATCCATGAAGTTTTAAGTGGTTTATATGATAAGATTGCATCGGGGTAAAATGTTGCATTTTTTCCTTTTTCTTTTGCTTTAAAATGATTGAATTTAATGACTTTGGTGATATGAAAGCTTCATCGATAGAATGTTTATGTGAAACGGGATTGGAATGGTCGAACAATCTCTAAAAAAATCTTCTTCCTTATAGTGGAATGTCACTTGTTTTTAATGCAAGTTATTGCAGGATTTATGTAATTACTCAAGATATTTTGGTGACGACCTAACATAACCACTATATTTGTTAGGTAATCACCTAATTAGATTAGGATATTACCAAAACGTTTAGGTCATTACCTAAACCATTTTAGGGCATTACCTAAAATAATAATTTTCTTGGGCAATGACCTCAAATCATGTGACTATAACATATATGATGAGGGAATTGTATGATTAAGATGTGGGTTAGTGATAACCTAATCCATGAGATTTTATCTGGTTTAAATGATAAGATTGCATCGGGCTAAAATATTGCATTTTTTCCTTTTTCTTTTGTTTTCAAATGATAGAATTGAATGACTTTCGTGATATGAAAGGTTCATCGATCGAATGTTTATGTGAACATCGGATTGAAATGGTCGAATAATCCCTCAAAAGAATCATCTCCATTGTAGTGGAATGTCAATTGTTTTTTATGCAAGTTAATGGAGGGTTTAGGTAATTACTAAAGATATTTTGGTCATGACCTAATACAACATATTTTAGGTAACCACCTAATTAGATTAGGATATTACCAACCTTTTAGGGCATTACGTAAACCATTTTAGGGCATTACCTAAAATAATAATTTTCTTGGGTAATGGTCTCAAATCATGTGATTATAACGTATATGATGAGGGAATTGTAAGTTTAAGATCTGGGTTATTGATAACTTAATCCGTGAGGTTTTAAGTGGTTTATATGATAAGATTGCATCGGGCAAAAACGTTTCATTTTTTTCTTTTTCTTTTGCTTTCAAATGATAGAATTGAATGACTTTGGTGATGTAAAAGACTCATCGATAGATAGAATGTTTATGTGAACATCGGATTGAAATGGTCGAACAATCTCTAAAAAGAATCATCTCCATTGTAGTGGAATGTCATTTGTTTTTTTGCAAGTTAATGCGGGGTTTAGGTAATTACTAAAGATATTTTGGTCATAACCTAATACAACCATTACATATGTTAGGTAATCACCTAATTAGATAAGGATATTATCAAAATTTTAGATCATTACCTAAATCATTTTAGGGCATTACCTAAAATAATAATTGACTTGGACAATGGCCTCAAATCATGTGACTATAACATATATGATGGGAGAATTATATGGTTAAGATGTGGATTATTGGTACCTTAATCAATGAAGTTTTAAGTGGTTTATATGATAAGATTGCATCAGGGTAAAATGTTGCATTTTTTCCTTTTTTTTTGCTGTAAAAGGATTGAATTTAATGACTTTGGGGATATGAAAGGTTCATCGATAGAATGTTTATGTGAAACGGGATTGGAATGGTCGAACAATCTCTAAAAACAATCTTCTTCCTTATAGTGGAATGTCACTTGTTTTTAATGCAAGTTATTGCAGGATTTATTTAATTACTCAAGATATTTTGGTGATGACCTAACATAACCACTATATTTGTTAGGTAATCACCTAATTAGATTAGGATATTACCAAAATGTTTAGGTCATTACCTAAACCATTTTAAGGCATTACCTAAAATAATAATTTTCCTTGGCAATGACCTCAAATCATGTGACTATATCATATATGATGTGGGAATTGTATGGTTAAGATGTGGGTTAGTGATAACCTAATCCATGAGATTTTTTATGGTGTAAATGATAAGATTGCATCGGGCTAAAACATTGCATTATTTCCTTTTTCTTTTGTTTTCAAATGATAGAATTGAATGACTTTCGTGATATAAAAGGTTCATCGATCGAATGTTTATGTGAACAGCGGATTGAAATGATCGAACAATCTCTCAAAAGAATCATCTCCATTGTAGTGGAATGTCAATTGTTTTTTATACAAGTTAATGGAGGGTTTAGGTAATTACTAAAGATATTTTGGTCATGACCTAATACAACATATATTAGGTAATCACCTAATTAGATTAGGATATTACCAAACCTTTTAGGTCATTACCTAAACCATTTTATGCATTACCTAAAATAATAATTTTCTCGGGTAATGGCCTCAAATCATGTGACTATAACGAATATGATGAGGGAATTGTATGGTTATGATGTGGGTTATTGATAAATTAATCCATGAGGTTTAACTGGTTTATATGATAAGATTGTATCGGGCTATAACGTTGTATTTTTTTCCTTTTTCTTTTGCTTTCATATGATTGAATTGAATGACTTTGGTGATATGAAAGGTTCATCAATTGAATGTTTATGTGAACAGCGGATTGAAGGGGTCGAACAATCTCTAAAAAGAATCATCTCCATTGTAGTGGAATGTCACTTGTTTTTTTTGCAAGTTAATGTAGGGTTTAGGTAATTACTAAAGATATTTTGATCATGACCTAATACAACCACTACATATGTTAGGTAATCTCCTAATTAGATTAAGATATTACCAAAACAATTAGGTCATTACCTAAACCATTTAAGGCATTACCTAAGATAATAATTGTTTTGGGTAATGGCCTCTAATCATGTGATTATAACATATATGATGGGGGAATTATATGGTTAAGATGTGGGTTATTGATAACCTAATCCATGAGATTTTTTGTGGCTAAAACGTTGCATTTTTTTTCCTTTTCGTTTGCTTTCAAATGATTGAATTGAATGACTTTCGTGATATGAAAGGTTCATCGATCGAATGTTTATGTGAACAACGGATTGAAATGGTCGAACAATCCCTCAAAAGAATCCTCTCCATTGTAGTGGGATGTCAATTGTTTTTTATGCAAGTTAATGGAGGGTTTAGGTAATTACTAAAGATATTTTGGTCATGACCTAATTAGATTAGGATATTGCCAAACCTTTTAGGTCATTACATAAACCATTTTATGCATTACCTAAAATAATAATTTTCTTGGGTGATGACCTCAAATCATGTGACTATTACAAATATGATGAGGGAATTATATGGTTCGGGATGTGGGTTATTGATAACTTAATCCATGAGGTTTTAAGTGGTTTATATGATAAGATTGCATCGGGCTATAACGTTGCATTTTTTCCTTTTTCTTTTGCTTTCAAATGATTGAATTGAATGACTTTGGTGATATGAAAGGTTCATCAATAGAATGTTAATGTGAACAGCGGATTGAAATGATCGAACAATCTCTAAAAAGAATCATCTCCATTGCAGTGGAATGTCACTTTTTTTTGTGCAAGTTAATGCGGGGTTTAGGTAATTACTAAAGATATTTTGGTCATGACCTAATACAACCACTACATATGTTAGCTAATCACCTAATTAGATTAGAATATTACCAAAACTTTTAGGTCATTACCAAAACCATTTAAGGCATTACCTAAGATAATAATTGTCTTGGGTAATGGCCTCAAATCATGTGATTATAACATATATGATGGGGGAATTATATGGTTAAGATGTGGGTTATTGATAACTTAATCCATGAGATTTTATGTGGTTTAAATGATATGATTTCATCGGGCTAAAACGTTGTATTTTTTTTTCCTTTTCGTTTGCTTTCAAATGATTGAATTGAATGACTTTGGTGATATGAAAAGTTCATCAATATAATGTTTACGTGAACAGCGAATTGAAATGGTCGAACAATGTATAAATAGAATCCTCTCCATTATAGTGGAATGTCACTTGTTTTTTGTGCAAGTTAATGCAGGGGTTTAGGTAATTACTAATGATATTTTGGTCATGACCTAATACAACCACTACATATGTTAGGTAATCACCTAATTAGAATATTACCAAAACTTTTAGGTCATTACCTACATTATTTTATGGCATTACCTAAAATAATAATTGTCTTCGGCAATGGTCTCAAATCATGTGATTATAACATATATGATGGGTGAATTATATGGTTAAGATGTGGGTTATTGATAACTTAATCCATGAGGTTTTTAAGTGGTTTGTATGATAAGATTGAATCGGAATAAAACGTTGCATTTTTTCCTTTTTCTTTTGCTTTAAAATGATTGAATTTAATGACTTCGGTGATATGAAATGTTCATCAATAGAATGTTTATGTGATACGGGATCGGAATGGTCGAACAATCTCTAAAAATAATCCTCTCCCCTTATAGTGGAATGTCACTTGTTTTTTTATGCAAGTTCTTGCAGGATTTATGTAATTACTCGGGATATTTTGGTCATGACCTAACGTAACCACTATATTTGTTATATAATCACCTAATTAGATTAGGATATTACCAAAACGTTTAGGACATTACCTTAACCATTGTAGGACATTACCTAAAATAATAATTGTCTTGGGCAATGGCCTCAAATCATGTGACTATAACATATATGATGAAGGAGTTGTATGGTTATGATGTGGGTTATTGATAACCTAATCCATGAGTTTTTATGTGGTTTAAAAGATAAGATTACATCGGGGTAAAACATTGCATTTCTTCCTTTTTCTTTTGCTTTCAAATGATTGAATTGAAAGATTTTCGTGATACGAAAGGTTCATCAATCGAATGTTTGTGTAAATAGCGGATTGAAATGGTCGAACAATCTCTAAAAAGAATCATCTCTATTGTAGTGGAATGTCACTTGTTTTTTGTTAAAGTTAATGCAGGGTTTAGGTAATTACTAAAAATATTTTGGTCATGATCTAATACAACATATGTTTGGTAATCACCTAATTAGATTAGGATATTACCAAACCTTTTAGGTCATTACCTAAACCATTTTATGCATTACCTAAAATAATAATTTTCTTGGGTAATGGCCTTAAATCATGTGACTATAACAAACATGATGCGGGAATTGTATGGTTAAGATGTGGATTATTGATAACTTAATCCATGAGGTTTTAAGTGGTTTATATGATAAGATTGCATCGGGCTATAACGTTGCATTTTTTCCTTTTTCTTTTGCTTTCAAATGATTGAAGTGAATGACTTTGGTGATATGAATGGTTCATCAATAGAATGTTTATGTGAACAAATGGATTGAAATGATCGAACAATCTCTCGAAAAGAATCATCTCCATTGCGGTGGAATGTCACTTGTTTTTTGTGCAAGTTAATGCGGGGTTTAGGTAATTAATAAAGATATTTTGGTCATGACCTAATACAACCACTACATATGTTAGGTAATCACCTAATTAGATTAGGATATTACCAAAACTTTTAGGTCATTACCTAAACCATTTAAGGCATTACCTAAGAAAATAATTGTCTTGGGTAATGGCCTCAAATCATGTGATTATAACATATATGATGGGGAATTATATGGTTAAGATGTGGGTTATTGATAACCTAATCCAAGAGATTTTATGTGGTTTAAATGATATGATTTCATCGGGCTAAAATGTTGCATTTTTTTCCTTTTTAGTTTGCTTTTAAATGATTGAATTGAATGACTTTGGTGATATGAAAAGTTCATCAATAGAATGTTTATGTGAACTGCGGATTGAAATGGTCGAACAATGTATAAAAAAGAATCCTCTCCATTACGGTGGAATGTCACTTGTTTTTTTGTGCAACTTAATATAGGGTTTAGGTAATTACTAAAGATATTTTGGTCATGACCTAATACAACCACTACATATGTTAGGTAATCACCTAATTAGAATATTACCAAAACTTTTAGGTCATTACCTACATTATTTTATGGCATTACCTAAAATAATAATTGTCTTCGGCAATGGTCTCAAATCATGTGATTATAACATATATGATGGGTGAATTATATGGTTAAGATGTGGGTTATTGATAACTTAATCCATGAGGTTTTTAAGTGGTTTGTATGATAAGATTGAATCGGAATAAAACGTTGCATTTTTTCCTTTTTCTTTTGCTTTAAAATGATTGAATTTAATGACTTGAGTGATATGAAATGTTCATCAATAGAATGTTTATGTGATACGGGATCGGAATGGTCGAACAATCTCTAAAAATAATCCTCTCCCCTTATAGTGGAATGTCACTTGTTTTTTTATGCAAGTTCTTTGCAGGATTTATGTAATTACTCGGGATATTTTGGTCATGACCTAACGAACCACTATATTTGTTATATAATCACCTAATTAGATTAGGATATTACCAAAACGTTTAGGACATTACCTTAACCATTGTAGGACATTACCTAAAATAATAATTGTCTTGGGCAATGGCCTCAAATCATGTGACTATAACATATATGATGAAGGAGTTGTATGGTTATGATGTGGGTTATTGATAACCTAATCCATGAGTTTTTATGTGGTTTAAAAGATAAGATTACATCGGGGTAAAACATTGCATTTCTTCCTTTTTCTTTTGCTTTCAAATGATTGAATTGAAAGATTTTCGTGATACGAAAGGTTCATCAATCGAATGTTTGTGTAAATAGCGGATTGAAATGGTCGAACAATCTCTAAAAAGAATCATCTCTATTGTAGTGGAATGTCACTTGTTTTTTGTTAAAGTTAATGCGGGGTTTAGGTAATTACTAAAAATATTTTGGTCATGATCTAATACAACATATGTTTGGTAATCACCTAATTAGATTAGGATATTACCAAACCTTTTAGGTCATTACCTAAACCATTTTATGCATTACCTAAAATAATAATTTTCTTGGGTAATGGCCTTAAATCATGTGACTATAACAAACATGATGCGGGAATTGTATGGTTAAGATGTGGATTATTGATAACTTAATCCATGAGGTTTTAAGTGGTTTATATGATAAGATTGCATCGGGCTATAACGTTGCATTTTTTCCTTTTTCTTTTGCTTTCAAATGATTGAAGTGAATGACTTTGGTGATATGAATGGTTCATCAATAGAATGTTTATGTGAACAGCGGATTGAAATGATCGAACAATCTCTGAAAAGAATCATCTCCATTGCGGTGGAATGTCACTTGTTTTTTGTGCAAGTTAATGCGGGGTTTAGGTAATTAATAAAGATATTTTGGTCATGACCTAATACAACCACTACATATGTTAGGTAATCACCTAATTAGATTAGGATATTACCAAAACTTTTAGGTCATTACCTAAACCATTTAAGGCATTACCTAAGAAAATAATTGTCTTGGGTAATGGCCTCAAATCATGTGATTATAACATATATGATGGGGAATTATATGGTTAAGATGTGGGTTATTGATAACCTAATCCAAGAGATTTTATGTGGTTTAAATGATATGATTTCATCGGGCTAAAATGTTGCATTTTTTTCCTTTTTAGTTTGCTTTTAAATGATTGAATTGAATGACTTTGGTGATATGAAAAGTTCATCAATAGAATGTTTATGTGAACTCATGGATTGAAATGGTCGAACAATGTATAAAAAGAATCCTCTCCATTACGGTGGAATGTCACTTGTTTTTTGTGCAACTTAATATAGGGTTTAGGTAATTACTAAAGATATTTTGGTCATGACCTAATACAACCACTACATATGTTAGGTAATCACCTAATTAGAATATTACCAAAACTTTTAGGTCATTACCTACATTATTTTATGGCATTACCTAAAATAATAATTGTCTTCGGCAATGGTCTCAAATCATGTGATTATAACATATATGATGGGTGAATTATATGGTTAAGATGTGGGTTATTGATAACTTAATCCATGAGGTTTTTAAGTGGTTTGTATGATAAGATTGAATCGGAATAAAACGTTGCATTTTTTCCTTTTTCTTTTGCTTTAAAATGATTGAATTTAATGACTTCAGTGATATGAAATGTTCATCAATAGAATGTTTATGTGATACGGGATCGGAATGGTCGAACAATCTCTAAAAATAATCCTCTCCCTTATAGTGGAATGTCACTTGTTTTTTTATGCAAGTTACTTTGCAGGATTTATGTAATTACTCGGGATATTTTGGTCATGACCTAACGGAACCACTATATTTGTTATATAATCACCTAATTAGATTAGGATATTACCAAAACGTTTAGGACATTACCTTAACCATTGTAGGACATTACCTAAAATAATAATTGTCTTGGGCAATGGCCTCAAATCATGTGACTATAACATATATGATGAAGGAGTTGTATGGTTATGATGTGGGTTATTGATAACCTAATCCATGAGTTTTTATGTGGTTTAAAAGATAAGATTACATCGGGGTAAAACATTGCATTTCTTCCTTTTTCTTTTGCTTTCAAATGATTGAATTGAAAGATTTTCGTGATACGAAAGGTTCATCAATCGAATGTTTGTGTAAATAGCGGATTGAAATGGTCGAACAATCTCTAAAAAGAATCATCTCTATTGTAGTGGAATGTCACTTGTTTTTTGTTAAAGTTAATGCGGGGGTTTAGGTAATTACTAAAAATATTTTGGTCATGATCTAATACAACATATGTTTGGTAATCACCTAATTAGATTAGGATATTACCAAACCTTTTAGGTCATTACCTAAACCATTTTATGCATTACCTAAAATAATAATTTTCTTGGGTAATGGCCTTAAATCATGTGACTATAACAAACATGATGCGGGAATTGTATGGTTAAGATGTGGATTATTGATAACTTAATCCATGAGGTTTTAAGTGGTTTATATGATAAGATTGCATCGGGCTATAACGTTGCATTTTTTCCTTTTTCTTTTGCTTTCAAATGATTGAAGTGAATGACTTTGGTGATATGAATGGTTCATCAATAGAATGTTTATGTGAACAATGGATTGAAATGATCGAACAATCTCCGAAAAGAATCATCTCCATTGCAGTGGAATGTCACTTGTTTTTTGTGCAAGTTAATGCAGGGTTTAGGTAATTAATAAAGATATTTTGGTCATGACCTAATACAACCACTACATATGTTAGGTAATCACCTAATTAGATTAGGATATTACCAAAACTTTTAGGTCATTACCTAAACCATTTAAGGCATTACCTAAGAAAATAATTGTCTTGGGTAATGGCCTCAAATCATGTGATTATAACATATATGATGGGGAATTATATGGTTAAGATGTGGGTTATTGATAACCTAATCCATGAGGTTTTATGTGGTTTAAATGATATGATTTCATCGGGCTAAAATGTTGCATTTTTTTCCTTTTTAGTTTGCTTTTAAATGATTGAATTGAATGACTTTGGTGATATGAAAAGTTCATCAATAGAATGTTTATGTGAACTGCGGATTGAAATGGTCGAACAATGTATAAAAAGAATCCTCTCCATTACAGTGGAATGTCACTTGTTTTTTGTGCAACTTAATATAGGGTTTAGGTAATTACTAAAGATATTTTGGTCATGACCTAATACAACCACTACATATGTTAGGTAATCACCTAATTAGAATATTACCAAAACTTTTAGGTCATTACCTACATTATTTTATGGCATTACCTAAAATAATAATTGTCTTCGGCAATGGTCTCAAATCATGTGATTATAACATATATGATGGGTGAATTATATGGTTAAGATGTGGGTTATTGATAACTTAATCCATGAGGTTTTTAAGTGGTTTGTATGATAAGATTGAATCGGAATAAAACGTTGCATTTTTTCCTTTTTCTTTTGCTTTAAAATGATTGAATTTAATGACTTCAAGGTGATATGAAATGTTCATCAATAGAATGTTTATGTGATACGGGATCGGAATGGTCGAACAATCTCTAAAAATAATCCTCTCCCTTATAGTGGAATGTCACTTGTTTTTTTATGCAAGTTATCTGCAGGATTTATGTAATTACTCGGGATATTTTGGTCATGACCTAACGGAACCACTATATTTGTTATATAATCACCTAATTAGATTAGGATATTACCAAAACGTTTAGGACATTACCTTAACCATTGTAGGACATTACCTAAAATAATAATTGTCTTGGGCAATGGCCTCAAATCATGTGACTATAACATATATGATGAAGGAGTTGTATGGTTATGATGTGGGTTATTGATAACCTAATCCATGAGTTTTTATGTGGTTTAAAAGATAAGATTACATCGGGGTAAAACATTGCATTTCTTCCTTTTTCTTTTGCTTTCAAATGATTGAATTGAAAGATTTTCGTGATACGAAAGGTTCATCAATCGAATGTTTGTGTAAATAGCGGATTGAAATGGTCGAACAATCTCTAAAAAGAATCATCTCTATTGTAGTGGAATGTCACTTGTTTTTTGTTAAAGTTAATGCGGGGTTTAGGTAATTACTAAAAATATTTTGGTCATGATCTAATACAACATATGTTTGGTAATCACCTAATTAGATTAGGATATTACCAAACCTTTTAGGTCATTACCTAAACCATTTTATGCATTACCAAAAATAATAATTTTCTTGGGTAATGGCCTTAAATCATGTGACTATAACAAACATGATGCGGGAATTGTATGGTTAAGATGTGGATTATTGATAACTTAATCCATGAGGTTTTAAGTGGTTTATATGATAAGATTGCATCGGGCTATAACGTTGCATTTTTCCTTTTTCTTTTGCTTTCAAATGATTGAAGTGAATGACTTTGGTGATATGAATGGTTCATCAATAGAATGTTTATGTGAACAGGCGGATTGAAATGGTCGAACAATCTCCGAAAAGAATCATCTCCATTGCAGTGGAATGTCACTTGTTTTTTTGTGCAAGTTAATGCGGGGTTTAGGTAATTACTAAAGATATTTTGGTCATGACCTAATACAACTACTAAATATGTTAGGTAATCACCTAATTAGATTAGGAAATTACCAAAACTTTTAGTTCATTACCTAAACCATTTAAGGCATTACCTAAGATAATAATTGTCTTGGGTAATGGCCTCAAATCATGTGATTATAACATATATGATGGGGGAATTATATGGTTAAGATGTGGGTTATTGATAACCTAATCCATGAGATTTTATGTGGTTTAAATGATATGATTTCATCGGGCTAAAACGTTGCATTTTTTTTCCTTTTTCGTTTGTTTCCAATTGATTGAATTGAATGACTTTGGTGATATGAAAAGTTCATCAATAGAATGTTTATGTGAACTGCGGATTGAAATGGTCGAACAATGTATAAAAAGAATCATCTCAATTATAGTTGAATGTCACTTGTTTTTTGTGCATTTTAATACGGTTTAGGTAATTACTAATGATATTTTGGTCATAACCTAATACTGGCCACTACATATGTTAGGTAATCAACTAATTAGATTAGGATATTACCAAAACTTTTAGGTCATTACCTAAACCATTTAAGGGCATTATCTAAAATAATATTTGTCTTGGGCAATGACCTCAAATCATGTGATTATAACATATATGATGGGGGAATTATATGGTTAAGATGTGGGTTATTGATAACCTAACCCAAGAGATTTTATGTAGATTAAATGATATGATTTCATCGGGCTAAAACGTTGCATTTTTTTTCCATTTTCGTTTGTTTTTAAATGATTGAATTGAATGACTTTGGTGATATGAAAAGTTCATCAATAGAATGTTTATGTGAACGGATTGAAATGGTCGAACAATGTATAAAAAGAATCCTCTCAATTATAGTGGAATGTCACTTGTTTTAATTGCAAGTTAATGCAGGGGTTTAAGTAATTACTAATGATAATTTGGTCATAACCTAATACGGCCACTACATATGTTAGGTAATCACCTAATTAGATTAGGATATCACCAAAAACTTTTAGGTCATTACCTAAACTATTGTAGGGCATTATCTAAAATAATAATTGTCTTGGGCAATGGCCTCAAATCATGTGATTATAACATATATGATGGGGGAATTATATGGTTAAGATGTGGGTTATTGATAACTTAATCCATGAAGTTATAAATGGTTTGTATGATAAGATTGAATCAGGGCAAAACGTTTCATTTTTTCCTTTTTCTTTTTCTTTAAAATGATTGGATTTAATGACTTTAGTGATATGAAAGGTTCATCGATAGAATGTTTATGTGAAACGGGATTGGTCGAATAATCTCTAAAATAATCCTCTCCCTTATAGTGGAATGTCACTTGTTTTTTATGCAAGTTCTTGCGGGATTTATGTAATAACTCAAGATATCTTGGTCATGACCAAACAGATCCACTATATTTGTTATATCATCAACTAATTAGATTAGGATATCACCAAAACGTTTAGGTCATTTCTTAAACCATTTTCGGGCATTACCTAAAATAATAATTGTCTTGGGCAATGGCCTCAAATCATGTGACAATAACATATATGATGAAGGAATTGTATGGTTATGATGTGGGTTATTGATAACCTAATCCATGAGCTTTTATGTGGTTTAAATGATAAGATTACATCGGGGTAAAACGTTGCATTTTTTCCTTTTTCTTTTGCTTTCAAATGATTGAACTGAATGACTTCGTGATACGAAAGGTTCATCGATCGAATGTTTATGTGAACAGAGGATTGAAATGGTCGAACAATCTCTAAAAAGATTCATCTCCATTGTAGTAGAATGTCACTTGTTTTTTGTGAAAGTTAATGCGGGGTTTAGTTAATTACTAATGATATATTGGTCATGACCTAATACAACATATGTTAGGTAATCACCTAATTAGATTAGGATATTACCAAACCTTTTAGGTCATTACATAAACCATTTTATGCATTACCTAAAATAAGAATTTTCTTGGGTAACAGCCTCAAATCATGTGACTATAACAAATATGATGAGGGAATTGTATGGTTAAGATGTGAGTTATTGATAACTTAATCCATGATGTTTTAAGTGGTTTATATGATAAGATTGCATCGGGTTATAACGTTGCATTTTTTCCTTTTTCTTTTGCTTTCAAATGATTGAATTGAATGACTTTGGGGATATGAAAGGTTCATCAATAGAATGTTAATGTGAACGGCGGATTGAAATGGTCGAACAATCTCTATAAAGAATCATCTCCATTGCAGTGGAATGTCACTTGTTTTTTTGTGCAAGTTAATGCAGGGTTTAGGTAATTACTTAAGATATTTTGGTCATGACCTAATACAACTACTATATATGTTAGGTAATCACCTAATTAGATTAGGATATTACCAAAACTTATAGGTCATTACCTAAACCATTTAAGGCATTACCCAAGATAATAATTGTCTTGGGTAATGGCCTCAAATGATGTGATTATAACATATATGATGGGGGAATTATATGGTTAAGATGTGGGTTTATGATAACCTAATCCATGAGATTTTATGTGGTATAAATGATATGATTTCATCGGGCTAAAACGTTGCATTTTTTTTCCTTTTTCGTTTGCTTCCAAATGATTGAATTGAATGACTTTGGTGATATGAAAAGTTCATCAATAGAATGTTTATGTGAACTGCGGATTGAAATGGTCGAACAATGTATATAAAGAATCCTCTCAATTATAGTGGAATGTCACTTGTTTTTTGCGCAAGTTAATACACCGGTTTAGGTCATTACTAATGATATTTTGGTCATGACCAAATACAGCCACTAGATATGTTAGGTAATCACCTAATTAGATTAGGATATTATCATAACTTTTTGGTCATTACCTAAACCATTTTAGGGCATTATCTAAAAAAAAATTGTCTTAGGCAATGACCTCAAATCATGTGACTATAACATATATGATGAGACAATTGTATGGTTAAGATGTGGGTTATTGATAACCTAATCCATGAGATTTTATGTGGTTTAAATGATAAGATTGCATCGTGCTAAAACGTTGCATTTTTTCCTTTTTGTTTTGTTTTCAAATGATTGAATTGAATGACTTTCGTGATATGAAAGTTTCATCGATTGAATGTTTATGTGAACAACGGATTTTAATGGTCAAACAATCTCTCAAAAGAATCCTCTCCATTGTAGCAGAATGTCATTGTTTTTTGTGCAAGTTAATGCAGGGTTTTGGAAATTACTAAAGATATTTTGGTCATGACCTATCATAACCACTATATATGTTAGGTAATCACCTAATTAGATTAGGATATTACCAAACCCTTAGGTTATTACCTAATCCATTTTATGCATTACCTAAAATAATAATTTTCTTTGGTAATGGCCTCAAATCATGTGACTATAACATATATGATGAAAGAATTGTATGGCTTAGATGTGGGTTATTGATAACTTAATCCTTGAGATTTTATGTGGTTTAAATGATAAGATTGCATCGTGCTAAAATGTTGCATTTTTTCATTTTTCTTTTGTTTTCAAAAGATTGATTTGAATGACTTTCGTGATATGAAAGGTTCATCGATCGAATGTTTATGTGAAGAGCGGATTTAAATGGTCAAACAATCTCTCAAAAGAATCCTCTCCATTGTAGCAGAATGTCATTGTTTTTTGTGCAAGTTATGCAGGGTTTTGGAAATTACTAAAGATATTTTGGTCATGACCTATCATAACCACTATATATGTTAGGTAATCACCTAATTAGATTAGGATATTACCAAACCTTTTAGGTTATTACCTAAACCATTTTATGCATTACCTAAAATAATAATTTTCTTTGGTAATGGCCTCAAATCATATGACTATAACATATATGATGAAAGAATTGTATGGTTTAGATGTGGGTTATTGATATCTTAATCCATGAGGTTTTAAGTGGCTTATATGATAAGATTGCATCCGGTTTAAACGTTGCATTTTTTCCTTTTTCTTATGCTTTTAATTGATAGAATTGAATGACTTTGGTGATATTAAAGGTTCATCGATAGAATGTTTATATGAACAGCGGATGGAAATGGTCGAACAATCTCTAAAAATAATCCTCTCCATTGTAGTGGAATGTCACTTGTTTTTTTATGCAAGTTATTGCATAGTTTAGGTAATTACTAAACATATTTTGGTCATGACCTAATACAACCACAACATATGTTAGGTAATTATATAATGAGATTAATAGATTACCAAAATTTTTAGGTCATTACCTAAACCATTTTAGGGCATTACCTAAAATAATAATTGTCTTGGACAATGTCCTCAAATCATGTGACTATAACATATATGATGAGGGAATTGTATGGTTAAGATGTGGGTTATTGATAACCTAATCCATGAGATTTTATGTGGTTTAAATGATAAGATTGCATCGAGGTAAAACGTTGCATTTTTTCCTTTTTCTTTTGCTTTCATATTTTTGAACTGAATGACTTTGATGACATGAAATGTTGATTGATAAAAATGTTTATGTAAACAGCGGATTGGAATGGTAGAAGAATCTCTAAAAAGAATCCTCTGCATTGTAGTGGAATGTCACTGGTTTTTTGTGCATGTTACTGCAGGGTTTAGGTAATTACTAAAGATATTTTGGTCATGACCTAACATGACCACTATACATGTTTGATAATCACCTAATTAGATTAGGGTATTACCAAACATTTTAGGTCATCACCTAAATCATTTTACGGCATTACATAAAATAATAATTGTCTTCGACAATGGCTTCAAATCATGTGACTATAACATATATGATGAGGGAATTGTATGGTTAAGATGTGGGTTATTGATAATCTAATCCATGAGATTTTATGTGGTTTAAATGATAAGATTGCATCGGGCTAAAACGTTGCATTTTTTTCCTTTTTCTTTTGCTTTCAAATGATTGAATTGAATGGCTTTAATGACATGAAAGGTTCATTAAAAATAATGTTTATGTTAACAGCGGATTGGAATTGTAGTGGAATGTCACTGGTTTTTTGTGCATGTTACTGCAGGGTTTAGGTAATTACTAATGATATTTTGGTCATGACCTAACATGACCACTTTACATGTTAGGTAATCGCCTAATTAGCTTTGGGTATTGCCAAACATTTTAGGTCATCACCTAACCATTTTGGGCATCACCAATAATAATAATTGATTTGGGAAATGGCCTCATATTATGTGACTATAATCTATACGAAGTGTTAATGTATATATTTGAATTTGTTGCATGATGTTATTGTATTAACTTGTGTAATTTTTTGTGGAGATGGAAGCAATGCGTGTTGAACGTTTACGCGCTTTTGCCAACATTTTGAGAAGCAAACATAACCAAACCGATATAGCTCGATATTATCGCGCTAAGTTTGTTTGCAATGCACGTAAATAGATCAATGCCTTGGTATTGTTTTATCGTTCGAGTTGGTGTACGTATTTTTGTAGACATATGACAATCTAACTTAGTAGATCAAAGAATTCACTCCTAATGTAAAAGTTTAGGTAATTACCTAACTTAAATATGGTCATTACCTAAACTTTTGATGGTCCACTCTGTCCATATTTTGTGTAAATAGATCAATGTCCTTTAGTAGATCAGATTAAATAGTTTAAATGTAAAAGTTTTTGGTAATTACCAACTTTGACTATAGTCATTACCTAAACATTGTATGCTACAGTTTTCCCTTTTTGTTTAATTAAAAATATGTGGCTTTTAGGTAATTACCAAATATCAATCACAATCCATTCCCATTACTCATCAAAGCAATCCTATGGGGATTGGACAATCATCCTACTGGGTCGATTAGGCCCAAACCAAACCCCATTGATTTGAGTTTTGGGCCCCCATTGTCCCTCCTTGTACTAAAAAGCCCAAATTAACCCCAGATCATATGATTTTAGGTAATTACCAAACATGCTTTGGGCATTACCAAACCTATCCAATCACAATCCATTCCCATTACTCATCAAAGCAATCCTACGGGGATTGGACAATCATGCCACTGGGTCCATTAGGCCCAATACCTCACCAAACCCCATTGACTTGAGTTTTGGCCCCCATTGTCCAGCCTTGTACTAAAAAGCCCAAATTAACCCCATATCATATGCTTTTAGGTAATTACCAAAACTATTTTGGGCATTACCAAACCTACTTTGGCTTATTTGGATTAACACATTTATATCATATTGATTAATTTGTACTTAGGATTGTTGATTTCAATTGTTTATTTTAATATACTTTGAAATTGACAGTTTTGAGACTTCTCTTAGTTTCTGTTAAGCTTTGGTAATTACTGGAACCCCTTATAGTAAATACCTAAAGTTTTCGAAGTATTTGGAGGTTATTTTTTTTGCTTATAAAATGTTTGCTTCTAATCATGAATACATTATCCACCACATGCATTATGCACACTAAAACATCCATATTATATACTAAACTAACATCCCATCAGTGTTAGGATATTACATCAAACATCATAGTCATAAACAAATTACATGGAAAAGTGAAATAATATCCAAACATATGTCTTGTAAATAAAAATTATCCAAACCAGAAACTGAAGTTCATAAATATTATCCAAACCAACCACGAAAATAGTTTTTTAGGGAAATAATGCCTTGGCCACAACCTCATCTTTAAGAATATATGCTCCCAACAAATAGCATCGATCAAGGTGTCGATGCGGTACCTGTCCATATCCTACATTAAGACAACAAGAACCAAGTTAATGAAACACCTTTTATGAAAAACAAATTGGTGCTAGGTAATGATTGAAAAATTATACGTCATTACCTAAGACTGCAAGAAAACCAAATAAAAAGTTGTAGATGTTTTTGGTAGTAATTAAACATGTTATGGTAATTACCAAATAACCCGAGACCACTACCTTAAAATGTCGAGGGTTGTTCCAACCTCCAAATTCCTTTGTCTCCAGCAACTTAATGACATACATCCCACAATCATATTTGACAATGATTTAACAATTAATTAACATGATTTATTAAACCCAAGATCACTATGTTCACACTAGCACACTAAGATAAGAATTTTTAAAGTTATAAATTACCTATATGTTATTGGAAAATTACCCATTTTCCTGAACTGGAATACGGACAGATTTCAGTGGCCAAGTAGGCATATCATCGATCTTCCTGCTGTATGCATCCTTCTTTTCAGTCGACAGAAATTCAGACAACTTCTTCACCTACTTTGGTCAAATTTAACAAAATTTTAATGACTCAAAATATTAACCCTTCGTATAAAGTACTAATAAGATTTGTTTCGAAGTTAGACCTGTTCACCGGCATACTTAAATCGCTTTTTAGAATTTGCCCTAGGATCCGAATCAAAGAAGTATGTACAACATTGCGGCAATGAGATAATAATTAGGAACCAATGATTTGGGTCCGACAACCACAGAGGAACAAGAAACTACATTATAAATATCGGGACCCTATTAAAAGAGAAGTTAGGAAAATATATTTTGCCTAAGGAGTACATAGTGTATACCTAACGGCATCGAGAAAGTACTGTAGACAGGTAGGTCGTCTTAACAAGTGGATTATACGACAATAGTCCTTGCTTCCCATCAGCCTGTTTTTTCTTATCAAAATTTGTCGGATCCATGTACTTAACGAAAATAACACATAGTAAATAATTAAAAAGTGTAAGGTAAATAAAATAAACATACTAAATAATTTAAAATTATAAGGAAAATAAAAGATGAAAACATTTTCTATATAAATAACGTACTCTAAATGTTGTTGGGATGTAGAACGAAGATGGGCTTTTCACACTCACTCTAATCCCAGCTACATTGATAGCCTGCATGTGTGCTTAATATCAATTAACTATTATGTTTATGTGTAATTAATGGAGTCACATAGATGCCCATACCGTTTCCGTGACAAGCGCTGTAGGATATAGAGTACGGAGGTCGGAACGTGTGGCCTGGATCCACTCAGAATCAACTAATAACTCACTACTTGCCAAACAAACAAAATCACCTTACATTAAACAGTAATGACAAGCAAAGAAAGAAACTTATAAAAGAATTATCACAAAAACGTAATCCATGTCCTTTGTGTCATCAAACACATACTCCACAATATCCTTCTGAGTCTTTTCTAATCCGCGCAATACGTGACGAATTGTGGCAATCCTGATCTTGAAATTCCACTTCACCTCATCCTAAATGCAATCATTGATGAAGAATTTTTTTATTACTTGTAAACAAGAAACGGTTATGTTTGGTTATTACCTAAACCTGTTTGGTAATCACCAAACAGGAAAATAGTGAAAACTGTATTTCTGTCTATGTTAAGTTATTACCTAAATAAGTTTGGGTAATGATCAAAGTTGAATCAGTCCTGTTTGAATATTACCTAAACCTCTTTAGGTAATCCCCAAACAGTAAGAAAGTTAAAACATTTTTAGGTAATCACCAAATTATACGAAAGTGAAAACTCAGCTCCTGTCATGTTACGTCATCACCTAAACATCTTTAGGTTATAACCAAAATAGAATCACTAATTTTTACTTATTACCTTAACATTTTTAGGTTATTACCAAACAGTATCAAAGTGAGAAATGTACCTTAAGATATTTGTTTTTTTCCCCTTCACAATAGGGTCTTTATCTTTGTCCTCTTCAGTTGGTGCTTTGGTAGTGTCTTTTGGAGGATTAGGCTCACCCCCTTGCTCCATAGGAGGCTTAGAGCTTTCCTCGGGTTTATTCTCAGACGAAGTCCCTCCTACACCATTGCCTTTTCCTGGCCCATTGTCATCATCATTATCTGGTTCATTTTTCTTGTCCTTCTTCCCATCTCCCTCTGCCTCAGTCTCCGTTTCTTCATCTTCCTCCTCCTCAACCTTCTTTTCCTCCTTCTCTTCCTTCTTCTCATCCTCCTTTTTCTTTTTTCTTGCCTCATGCTTCTTCTCTTCCTCCACCTTCTCTTGTTCCACCTTTTTCTTTTTTTCTGTCTTCTGCTCTTCCTTCTTTTCTTCCTTTTTCTTCTTATAAACCTGTTCTTTTATTTTTTTAGTGCCTCTTTTCTTCCCTTCCCCTTCACATCGCTTTCTTTCTCACTTCCTTCTTTCTCTTCAACACCCTTAATTGAGAGAATAGGGTTGCTTTTAACTAAGGACTCAACATCAACATCACCAATCTCCTCAGCACCAATTACATCCTCCTCTCCTTTTTGAGTTTTCTTAATCTTTTGTTGTGTCTAACTCTTTTCAGGTTCTTTAGGCAATTGAGGTGTTTTTTTTATTTAGGTGTAACCTTCCAATCACTCTTTGTTGGTGTCTTAGCCTTTTTGGGTGTCTTACTCTCCTGAGGTAGATTTGCAAATGTCAACTTCTTTTTTCGTTGAGTCGCCTGCTGCAACTCCTCGTCATCGCTCTCACTAGCAGAATTCGTGCCAGCTTTCTCACTCTTAGACATAGGGCTGACATCACTGAATTCTTCATCATCATCACCATTTGAGTTTTGGGCAACATGTTTACTGGTTTGTTCTTCATAAACAATCAAATGATAAGATTAGAAACAATCAAATAACAAAGATCAAAGCTAAAACTTCTCTAATTTATAACATTGCATCCTCAGATACAATCTAAAAAAAACTTTTGTTTGGTCAGATTTTGTTTGGTAATTACCAACTCAGTTTTAGTAATTTCCTAAACTTCATCACAAATGTATATGTTAGTCTGACTTTGTTTGGTAATCCCCAAAACCTTTTTTGTAATTGCCTAAACCTTTTCATTACACAAACAAGTTCAACTGATATAGTTTGGTAATCACCAAAAGTGTTTTGATAATTACCTAACACTCTTCAGAATACAAGTACATAAGGTAATTACTGAAACTATTTTGGTGATTACCAACAATGTCAGACAGTAAGTAGATGGAGTGTTAGGTAATCACCAGAATGAGTTTGGTGATTACCAAATATATGATAGGTAATCACCAATTATAGTTCAGCCTATATATTTATCATGATATCTCGAACCAAACCATACTCTAAATTTGCATATCGTTTATATTTTAACATGATAATTAGATTCTTACATTTTATTTTATGAATGTCGACATCGAGACATAAAATTCGAATTTAAAAGGTTTAGAAGTTCAAAAATTACTTAATGTTTATCGAACAATACACTGGTAAACACCAAAAAAAGTTTACGCAATCATTGAGAACTTTTATTATATCAACGTACACCATTATAACTACCATTATAATTCATCAACCAATCTACATAAGAAATTAACATCTTATTTAAGCACCATAGAGCCCAAATTAATGCAAGCATTACATATTAGATAAGAATTAAACTATTAGAGCACGGACCTTCAAGCATCCATTTGAACATTTGGTTAAAATTCTGAGAGAGTTGGTCAATTTTGTTCAATATGAAAAACTGCATCTTCAAGCAATTTGCCGCGAAATCGCTCGACAAATTTCCCTTGATCAACTCCTTCTCATTTTCAATCTTGTTCATCAACTGAGATAAACAAAACAATAAGAGCATCCTTAATGGTGAAAAAAAAAGAAAGATTATGTGCTTGATCTTAAATGGGCTCCCTTAGTGGTGATTGAGAATAAGATTGTGGTGTGATTGGGAAAAAAAAAAGGCATGGGACGAGTGAAAGTATGATCAGGCGTGGGAGTGGGACCCACCGCTCGATCGACTTTCTTTTAATTTTTGGGTTTCCTTCGGTCAAACGGTGCGTTTTGGTTGGAGTAGAGAGGCTCCACCAAAATGCATCGTTTAGGCTGGAGGAAACCCAAAAAAATTTCAGAAATCTGACGCTACAGGAAGCTGACAAGCGCGGGATTCCATGCGCTAGCAGCGTGACAAATGTCACGCCTTTCCACGTGGCCTGCTCCTATTGGTCATTAAAAATATAACCATTGTAAATTTTGCAATGGTTATATTTTAAAAAATACAAATCAAAAAAATATAAAAAAAATACCAACGGCTCTATTTTTCCGAGTTCTATAAATAGAGACCCCTTTTGCTATATTTTGGACATATATAATTTTCTCCATTTTCACTAATTCCTTCTACTTGTTCTAATTTATTTTAATTAATTAATAAAAACGCTGATTACGTAGGCTAGGTAATTAATAAAAGCTAATTACATAGATAAATTAATTATTAAAATGATAATTATAATTTTAAAATTTTTAATTTAATTAATTAGTAATAAAATATCAATTAGTAATGAATATTTCCTATTAATAAAAAGTAAATAATAAAAATATTGTAGAATGGTGGTTGGGTGATGAGAGAGAAAAGGTAGTTGGGTGGGGTAAAAAAAGTAAGAGAGAGAGGAAAAAGTAGTTGGGTTGATCTTTTTTTTGGTTCACCATTAAGAAGAAAGTGGGAAAAGATTGTGGGATGTAATTTTTTAGAGAGAGAAAGTTAGAAAGAGAGTGGGATGATCTTTTTTTTCATTCACCATTAATGGTGCTCTAAACAATATTACTTTCATAAATTGTGAGAAAACAACTTGAAAATGAAGGACTTAATGATCATTTACAAACTCACTTTCGGGGTTCTGTAAGAATCTTGCAAGTCAAGGACGGCGTCATTCAAGCGCTTGGTGTTGGCATCACTCCAGTCAACCACTCTTGGAGTCTTAAACCTCCAAAACTCGTCGAGGCCAGAAACCGAAGAGTACTTAGTGAAAATCAACTGTTATAGATATAACAATTCCAAAATAATTTTTTATTTTCTCAAGGTAAACCATAGAATGGAAAATTTTATCATATACATTTTACTTTAGACCTCACCTAAACATGTTTGTTAATTATCAAATACGTTAAGAAGACAAAATAATCAGCTGATTATGTTAAGATATGCCCCAAATCATTTAGGCAATGACATAAACCATCAGAGGAAATTCCCAAACTCAGTAAGAACACTATATTGTGTTCTGAAGAGGTTTCGGTAATTGCTAAAACACGTTTACTGATTACCAAACAATGTCAGACCAACTT
This sequence comes from Beta corolliflora, assembly GCA_947648045.1. Taxonomy (NCBI): domain Eukaryota; kingdom Viridiplantae; phylum Streptophyta; class Magnoliopsida; order Caryophyllales; family Amaranthaceae; genus Beta; species Beta corolliflora. The sequence goes on from CANSZD010001010.1 coordinate 1,223,250, forward strand.
GTATGTGTTCAAAAGAGGTTTAGGTAATTACTAAAACCATTTTGGTTATTATCAAACAATGTTAGACCAACTATTATACATGTGGAGAGGCAAATAAGTAATGAATACTTACCATCCAAAATAGGAAACAACCACCAACATTTGCACCGGATGGCTTGGCTTGAAATTTGGCCACTTCACTGACCGAAGTGTCGAAGATAAACTTGGCGTAATTCCATTGCGGAATAATCTCCGCGTTAACCACAGCATGAAGTCATCCCTCCTTGGGTTTACGATCAGGAGTGGGTGAAAGTAGTGCAGTCATCATGAAGAGGATGAACAACGCCTTGAACAACTTGTCGTCATGATCAAGTTTGCGTAGATTGACGACCATATTATCTAAATCCATATTAGCCAACCCCATAAACCTTTCCTCATAATCGTCGTCAAGCATTTTACTCTCAATATCAAATCCTTCGCTTTTAAACCCCAACAACCACTCCACATGCGTCGGGGTTATTACAGTTTGTTTCCCATGAATATCTAAGATGTGTGTTTTAGGATCGAAGTGGTCAATCACCCACTTACACATTGTTTTCGTTATGACCTTGCAACTTATGGATAACAAGCAATCAAAACCAAGTTGGATCAAAACGTTCTTCTTGTCTCTCGGAAACTTTTTAATGACATCAACAAACAGATTAACATCTCCTAAAGTTGACCATGTACTCTGTGTGGATATTATAAAGTATTAATTATTAATCAAATAATAGAGTTTCTAAAAAGGCAACATAAGTCCTTAAAGAATTATAGTTGCGTCCATACCTTGCTTGTGGATGCACTCGGCATGTTGGTTTGCCGTTTAGCAAGAGGTATGACAACTACCTCATCTGATTCGGGTTGCTTTCTCTTTGACATCGTGCCTAACAACATTAAAAGAATCTCAACATTTAACAAAAATCACAATTACTTAACAGTTTTGATAATTACCAAAACAAGTTTGGTTATTACCAAACTTATTACATGTATCACCAATCAGATTTAGGTAATCACCATATGTTGCATCTTATTGATAAACAAACCACATCTGAAGCATAAATAGCAACAAATTTAACAAATATATTACCTAAAGAATTCAGTGTGACAAAACTTTTTTGACACAAGATATAATTTTCCATTAAACTTTGAAGAAAAATCAAAGAAGTTCTCAAATAATTAACCCCCAACAATATACATCATAACCCAAAATTCAGTGTTACACAACTTTATTGACACAAGATATAATTTTCCATTAAAATTTGAAGAAAAATCAAAGAAGTCCACAAATGAAACAACTCGAATAATATACATCATTCCCAAAAATTAAGGTAATTACCAAAAATCTCTTTGTAATCACCACATATTCAAAATTACATGCAAAAGTGGATTTTACTCAATGTTCTTCATCAAGGACCATCCTAAAACCACAGTATAACCAAACCCATAAAATAGTTATTTTACAACACTCGCAACTTTTTAGGGCAAAATTCAAATGAATACTTATCATAACAAACCAACCCAATCATATAATTCAGTCACAAAATAAGTACATTCAAACATAAGAAAAAAACCATTTAAACATAGAAAAAAAAAACAAAAACAAGGAACAACACTATACTTGCTCTAAAACAGAAACCAAAAATTGATGAAAATGTGGGGCGAAAACAAACCTCGTTAAGCGTTTTCCGACGACTTGTGCAGGTTTTCACGCCGGTGGTTTTTCACGGGGGTTGTTAGGGAGGAGAGAGAAACGAAAAAAACAGGGGATGATGTAGACAGGAAAATGGCGGTTAGGGAGGAGAGAGAAAATGAGAGTGAGTAAAGAATGAGGAAGAATAGGAAGAGAAAAGGGGGGAAGAATACTAAAAGGGGCGGTTTCCCCAAAATGAAAAAATATCAAATTTTTTTAACAAAAAAAATGGTAAAAGAAAATATAATTTTTTTTATGCCCAAACCTATATTTTCTGACTTTTGTTACACAAGCCATCAACTCAAGTCAATTCTAGGAAGTCAAGTTCAATCTCCATTGGAGGAAACCTTCATCCAATAAGAAAAAGGTTAGATTTTTTATATCCTAAATTTATATTTTTGTTCTTAAACTATGAATTATTCATTAATGTTACAAAAAGACTCTTTACTTCCATTATATGAAATCACAATTTCCTCAAAATATTATCATGATAACATTGATAATCATCATCTAAAGCATTTATTGTTTTTTCGGTTTTTTCACCAAATACCCCCGACAAAAGAATAAATTCACCATATACCCTTAATATTCCAAAAATTCACCATATACCCTTGAGTTTTCAAAAACGTTTACCAGATGTCCTTTTTCTAACTTCCGTTAACCCACTGTAAGCTTTATTAACCATTTTGCCATCATTAACCCTAAACCCTAATCCCTAACCCTAATCTAAATCCTAACCCTAAAATCTAAACCCTAATCCTTAACCCTAAGCCCAGCCCAACCCCCTCCCTAACCCTAAGCCCGGCCCCCCACCCCCTCCCCCTCCACCCCCACCCCCCCTCCCCCTCCCCCCTCACCCGTCGCATCCCCCATCCCCCTCCTTTCCCTCGCCGCCACCCCCCCCCTCCCCTTGCTAGCCCGGACCACCATCTCCACCATTCGAACCAACCTACGCCCAAAAGCGAGCCACCCTAGAATTCATCCCGGCTAGAAATCGAGCCACCCTAGAATACGAGCCACCCTAGAAATCGAGCCCAATTCATTCGGCCGAGGGGTTTTCGAATTCTACTGGGAGGGGTGGGGGTGGGTTTCGAATTCTATCCAGATTCAACAAAGAACAAAGATCGACGGCACTCAAAGGGGAGGGGTGGGGGGCCGGGCAAATCGACGGAGAGGGGGCCGGGGAAATCGACGGGGAGGGGGGGGGGGGGGAAGCGACGGGGAGGGGGAGGGGGAAATCTACGGGGAGTGGGGCTGGGGAAATGCGGCGGTGGAGTGGAGGGGAGGGGGGGAGGGGAGGGGTGGGGGTGGAGGGGAGGAGGTGGGGTGGGGGGGGGGGGGCCGGGCGGGGGTTTAGTGTTGGGGGTAGTGTTAGGGTTAGGGTAAGGGTTTAGGATTAGGGTTAGGGTAAGGGTTTAGGTTTAGGATTAAGGTTAGAATTAGAGTTAGATTAGGGTTAGGGTTAGGGTTAGAATTAGGGTTTAGGGTTAATAATGGCAAAATCGTAAATAAAGCTAACAATGAGTTAACGGAAGTTAGAAAAAGGGCATTTGATGAACGTTTTCGAAAACTCAAGGGTATATGGTGAATTTTTGGAACATTTAGGGTATATGGTGAATTTTTTAATTTGTCGGGGGTATTTGGTGAAAAAAACATGGTTGTAACAACAATAAATGTAGTATTTGACTTTGAAAAAATCAATAAATGCTTAAGATTTAACTTTTATAATATTATAGTTCCACATAAATTATAAGTAAAAAAAATAAGTAAACCCTTGAAATTTTGAACTAAACAAAGCATTATTTTCATTTTATTTTTGGGAACAAAACAACCAAAGTGAAGATTCTAAGTTTAAATAAATTGGTGAAACTTTGCTTTCTCTTTCAATGGTATTTTTTTCCATAAATAGTGGTATAAATGTTTCCTTGTACAGTTCATGTTTAGTAATGACCTGCATATATTTAGGTTGTTACCAAAAGTATACAGAATTTCCGAACACAATTAAGGGAATTAAAAAACATATGACAAGTATAAACCTAACATTATTATTGCCATCATTAACTATTCATAAACCAATCAATACTAGTGTAATCAGATGAAAATTTACAATTCATAACACCAAAACAACTTCTAGAATTTTTTGATAATCACCAAACATACATAAGGTAATTACCAAACACAAGTGAGGCAACACTAGCATATATTACCAAACACAGTTAAGGGAATTGAAAAGTCTATAACTAGTATAAACCTAGTCTTTATTATAGATATCATTAAATATTCATAAATTCCACAACAATAGGATGCATAGATTACATGAAAACTTCCAATTCATAAAATCACAACAATTTCTGGAATGTTTTGGTAATCAGCAAAACTAATCAGGTAATAACCAAACACATGATTGCATTGGCATTGCACTTAATTTTTATGATTGCATTGGTTTTAGCAATTGATAATGATGGATTTCTAATTACATTCAACATTTTGCATTCAGAGGTTAATGTAGTGCGTATGAACAATACGTAAACTCATGGAGTCAACGGAGCACAATGAACATATAGATGGCTTGGATGACTTGGAGCGAGTTTACTCAAAAACATACTACCTCCGTCCCAGAATAGTCTGAACACTTTCCTTTTATGTTTGTCCCAAATTAGTTTGAACACTTCTTTTTTTGGCATGGTCCCACCATTAATATATTGTTTCTTTTACACATCTTTGGCCCACACTCTACATTTTATCAATAAAAAGTTACCTAAGTTTCTCTCTCCTCTAATAAAAAATACCCCATCAACTCCTATCACATCTACTTTTTAAATAAAATAACATTTGATAACCACACTACAACTTATCACCTTAAACTACGTGTCCCAACAAGTGTTCAGATCTTTCTGGGACGGAGGGAGTAATATAGAAGACGAAACTATTCATTCACCAAAGGTCCGTAAAGGGTGATGATACTCAACATATTGATGACTTGGATGACTTGGAGAATACTCACAAATTTCACGAAGAAGACAAAGCTCGGGATACACCTAACTCCCCGATGGATGAGGATATTGACGACACTGATACTTTCTTTGATATGGAGATTTGGGAGAAATTTGACAAAGATCTAGAAGATTTCGATGAGGAAGATATGAAGCGATTATACTTTGACACTCTTTGAAAAATGTGTTCAGTTTTATATATTGTATGCCAAGGTTAAAGGATTTGGAATCCGACACAAGGCCCCAACTAAGTGCAAGTGGTGATCACTTCACCTCAAAAACCATATGGTGCAAGAAGCAAGGTTTTCGGGATAACCAATATTTGGAAAATCCAAATAGGAAAGGTTCCGAAAGAGCACTTACAAGATGCAGTTGTCAGGCGATTGTTAAGTTCAAATGGGATAAACTTCAGGAAAAGTACTTTATCAAGGAATTCAACGATGTCCACAATCACGATCTTGTTCCCTCACACCAACTACATACCATTCTTAAGGTATTTTCAGTAAGGGTTCATTACATTTACTTCTTTCAACATGATGTTTCTTAAGGTATTATCTTCACTGTTAGGTAATTACCACAACTTATTTGGGTAATGACCTAAACTTCTGGTAATGATTTAGATAAGCAACTTGTTTGGAGTTTGGTGTGGTTGATAAAATATAATGATAAATACGAAGTGGTTGAACTATGTTTGGTGATTACCTATCCTGTAGTTAGTAATTACTTACCCTGTCCAAAAAATGAAAATGTTTGGAGTCTCTATTTTTTTTTCATTTGGTAATTACCAAACAACGTTTGGTGATTACCTATCACTCCATGTATTTGTTTCAGTGATTACCTGAGTTGCTTTTGAATACTACCAAATATGGTAAGTTGGTGGAGATATATGATCACTAAACATGATTTATATCATAAAATGTGCCATTGTGTGGTTCACATTAACGATTGAAAAATTAACAAGTTATGATAATCATTTTTTTACAGCCACTATCGTATTGTTTCCGAGGCTGACAAGAGTCGTATTAAAGCCATGATCAATTCGGGAGTTTCTCCTTGTGGAACTATAAGAAATTTCGTTCAAGAAGCAGGAGGTCCAGACAAAGTTTATTTCCTAGAAAAGGACATGTACAACACTATTAACCAGTTGGAAAAGGAAGAAATTGGCGATGGTGATGCAGAGGCGGTAATGGCATACTTGCTTTGTGCACGAACGCATGACAATGACTTTTTCTTAACAAACACACGGGACAAAGATAAAAGCTTGGAGAAGATGTTTGGTGTGACGGGACGTCCCACCGCAATTACAAAACATTTGGTAATGTCATTGCCTTTGACACGACTTACAAGTGCAACGCTTACAATAAGCCATTAGTTGTTATCATCGGCATCAATCACCATGGGAAAACAATCCCATTCGCTGTTGCTTTGGTTTCAGATGAAACAACGGAGACCTATAAATGGGTTTTGGAGCAGTTGATCCAATCTGAGGAAGGAAATATACCACACACGGTCATAACTGATGGGGACAAGGCCATGGCCGCTGCAATCAAGATTGTCCTACCAAATGCTCATCATAGATTATGCTTGTGGCATTTGATGAGAAAATATAAAAAAAAATAGAGGAAAACGGTTTGGCAGCGGCTTCATGAAATGCGTTGACAAATGTCGAACAAGAGAAGAATTTGAAGATTCGTGGCGTGAACTTGTTGTAAAGTACAAATTGCAAGATAAACAATGGGCTAAGGATTTGTACAATAACAAGGAAAAATGGGGGGAAGCATTTATGCATGGCCAGTCTTTTGCCGGTAAGAATAAATCCAAATTATTCCCTCCATGTATAGGTTTCTAATGTTTAGGTAATTATCATACCTTGTCTAGGTGATTACTAAACAGTGAATACCAACTTCTTAGCACACACTAAAGATCACTGTGAGAGTTTAGTAATTACCTAACATGTTTTGGTGAGTACCCACCTTGTTAAGTAACTACTTATGCTTGTTCCAGTAATTACCTAAATTATTCTTGTACAAAGTTCTCACTTATTTAACCAATGAATAGGTATGAGAAGCACACAGAGATGCGAGTCAATGAACCGCACTTTGAAGACTGTTCTTGGAACGAAAATAAAGTTGTATAGATTTATTGCATTGTACGACAAAGCACTAAAAAGAATCAGATTCACTGAGACATAAGATGATTACATCACCGAACACACATCTCCGGTAGTCAAAGGAGTCTTGAAGAATGTCAAACAACATGCATCAACTATATATACGCGGGGTGCTTGTAACATGATGTGCAAAGAACTTAACTATGAAAGAATGCACGTCGTCATTGATACTTAAGTTGAACATTTTGCATCCCGATGGTCCAGTTACATGTTATTGGCTATCAAACTCCGAGCACAAAGATACACAATACATTGTTGCTTATTATAAAAGAATTGAGACAATGTATTGTTGTTGTGTGAAGTTTGAATCGATTGGTTTCCCATGTCGCTACATGTTTGCTGTCATGAAGTCTGCTTATTTTGATCTGATTCCGGTGGGAAATATTCTTTGTCGATGGACAAAACATGAAAAGACAATCTCTGATCCAAGCGAGGCCATGGATCAATTCAAGAGCGATGACGATGTCGCGATACTTGGACGGTTTGCGTACCTCACATTGGAAGCAAAAAAAACTTTGTAGGGCGTATTGCAAAACGTACAAGTCATCAGAAAAGCTGAAGGCAACTTTCTTCAAGCTTCAACTATATATACGCGGGGTGCTTATAACATGATGTGCAAAGAACTTAACTATGAAAGAATGCACGTCGTCATTGATACTCAAGTTGAACATTTTGCATCCCGATGGTCCAGTTACATGTTATTGGCTATCAAACTCCGAGCACAAAGATACACAATACATTGTTGCTTATTATAAAAGAATTGAGACAATGTATTGTTGTTGTGTGAAGTTTGAATCGATTAGTTTCCCATGTCGCTACATGTTTGCTGTCATGAAGTCTGCTTATTTTGATCTGATTCCGGTGGGAAATATTCTTCGTCGATGGACAAAACATGCAAAGACAATCTCTGATCCAAGCGAGGCCATGGATCAATTCAAGAGCGATGACGATGTCGCGATACTTGGACGGTTTGCGTACCTCACATTGGAAGCAAAAAAAACTTTGTAGGGCGTATTGCAAAACGTACAAGTCATCAGAAAAGCTGAAGGCAACTTTCTTCAAGCTTCAGTTGTCTGCTCCACCAGAGATAAATGACCATACCTTATGTAACACCCGACTCATCCGGAGTCGAGTATATCGTCACCAATGCGCATCCAGGGCCAACAACTGTCCTCAATAACCAACACAAGTTCTTCCGGCGCATTTTGTCCTCACTCATGCGCACCCTGAGAAACTTCCCAGGAGGTCACCCATCCCTGGACTACTCCCAGCCAAGCACGCTTAACTGTGGAGTAACTAAGGAAATGAGCTCCCTAAAAGAAAGATGCATCTTGTTGGAATGAGTAGCCTGTTAAATCCCTTTAAAGCAATCATGAGGGGTATTACACCTTAACTCCAAGGGTTTTGGTAGGTTTAAATGATCCTAAGGTAGTGCCGGCAAAGGGTAAGCCAAAAAGGAAGAAGGCAAAATGTTTGTTCAATGAGCCCTCCACGCCTAAGAAGAATGCGGAGGAGAGCGAAACCGTGTCGTTCGATCACCACAAAACACCTCCCGTTACTCCGCACAAAAAACCTGAGACAAGCAACTCCCCCAAACTTAGCGACATCCTATAGAATCATATGCCTAGAACATTTATACCTGGAGAAGCAGCATAATGCATTTCGTGCTATGAAGTTTCTCACTTTAAGAAGGATCCCCTAGTTTTTGATTGGGGGCCCCAACCATTTTGGTAGTGGTTGGTGCCCGCAACCATTTTGGGAATCATGATTTTTTTTGTATCTCTTTTTGGATCATGATATTATTTTTTTCGTATCTTTTGGAAAGCTATACAAAGCAATCTCAATATACATTTTCACCTAGTGTCTGACATTATTTAGTGATCACCAAAACAGATTTAGTAGTTACCTAAACCTCTTCACAAATGTATTTGTTGGTCTAAACCTGTTTGGTAATCACCAAAACAGTTTTAGTAATTACCTAAACCTCTCCACAAATGTATTTGTTGGTCTAAAACTGTTTGGTAATCACCAAAATAGTTTTAGTCATTACCTAGAACTCTTCAGAACACAATTACACAAGTTGGTCTGACATAGTTGGTAATCACCAAACATCATCAAACTGATAAGCCTATTATTCATAATCTGGTCAAGTTAGATATTACCAAGCATGCTTCAGGCAATCACAAAACATTTTTTTTGGGTTATCACCTAAAACAAAATGGCTTATGCGCTATATATTTTTGGTGGGTAAAATAATAATAAATAAATCGGTTTTTTCACCATATACCCCTGATAAAAAAAAATTTGCACCATATACCCTTTCAACTTTTGAAATTCACCATATACCCCCCACCTTTCAAAAAATACATCGACTTACCCTTTTGACTAACGGTGTAAGACTTTCGTTAGTCATTAGGCCCTAATCCTCCCCTAATCCTAATTAACTAACCTAAATCAAACCCTAATCCTAACCCTAATCTAATTCACTAATTTGGGCCCTAACCCTAACCACTAACTCGGGGCCCTAACCCTAACCACCCCTTACCCCACCGCACCACCACCCCCATCACCACCACCCCAACACCACCACCCCCTCACCACCACCACCCCCACCCCCTCCCTCTCCCCTTCCCCCGCCGACCCTCCCTTCCCCCATCACCACCACCTCCCCCCCCTTCCCCCTGCCGCGCGAACCCCCCTCCCCTTCCCCTCCCTCGTCGCGAACCCCTCTCCCTCCCCTTCCCCTATCGCGCGAACCCCCTCCCCCTCCCCTTTTTCCCCGTCGCGAACCCCTCCCCTCCCCTTCCCCCTCGCAAAACCCCTTATCTAGAGTTGATGATGCATATCTATAACAAAAGATAACCGTCGAATTCGAAGACATATTCGAGGGAGTTTCGGGCCGCTTTTTCGTGATCTCCCATTCTTAACAAAATTTATAATGTTGAACCGGGTGATTGTTGTACCTTGGAAGAGAATGGTCGGTTTACAAAATCTATAACTTGTGGCTTGCAAAATCACGTAAAAGACGAAGGAAAGAAATAGGGGAGAGGGGGTCGTGCGATTTTGCAGGGGGAGGGGGTTGGGGGAGGGGGGAAGGGGTTGCGGTGCTGCGGGGTGGGGAGGGGGGGCTGCGGGGTGGGGGGAAGGGGGGCTTCTGGGGTGGTGGGGAGGGGGAACTGCACCTGCATGTGTGGGGGTGGGGGGAGGGGTGGGGTGTTAGGGTTAGGGGTAGATTCAGGGTTATGGGTAGATTTAGGTTAGTTAATTAGGGTTAGAGGGGGGATTAGGGGTTAATGACTAACGGCGTTTAACGCCGTTAGTAATTAAGGATAAGTGGATGTATTTTTTCAAAAGTGATGGGTATATGGTGAATTACAAAAGTCGAAAGGGTATATGGTGCAACAAAAATTTGTCAGGGGTATATGGTGAAAAAACCGTAAATAAATTAAATTCACTTTGAACATTTGAGATATAAACCCGCCCCTTTAATAGATATTTATTTTTTAAAAAGTTGATTATTTGATGACTAAGAAAATCACCAGATAAATGAATATTTACACATTAATCGCAATTTCTGATAAATGAATATGTAGACTTTGTTTGTGTTTGGTGATTACCAAACTACTTTAGGTAATAACCAAACCTACAAACATGAAATCACAAAATATAATTATAAGTTTTACTACCAATAAGCAAAGGAAACATTGTGCTTCAAAACCAAATACAATCCATAAATCCTAATGGAAAGACAACATTACAAACTTAATAGTAAGTATATCCACAAAAGCTATAGTACCAACTACCTAAATAAACATTATCATTGAAAACCAAATAGAATTCATAGATCCTAATTGTAAAACCATATTATAAATATCTAATTCAAGCACCAAATATTACACATCAATTTAAGTCTCGGGGTCAGAGGCATAGGTCTTGTTTGCTTCTCCATAATTTTCCTCTTCTTCTCCATCACCATTACCATTAGCATAATCAGAACCTGTGTACATTTAATAACCAATTCAATCAAATATATTGAGATTAATAAAAACTGATAACGATTGAAAATCATTACCTAAAATTGGCATAGTACCTACTCAAAAATTTTAAACATTTAGTAATGTCAAACAAGTCAGGTTATTACCAAACTATGTCAGATAATATAATCCTAAAAATTGGCAGATGATCTATCACCAACTTTGTAAGTTTTAGGAAATGCCTAACAATGTTTATGTCATTACCAAACAATATCAGATTACCTTATTCCTCTTCTACATGTCTCATTACCTAAAACAAGCATAATACCTACCCTAAACTTTTTAACATTAGGTAATATCTAAACATGTTCAGGACATTACTAAACTATTTAAGATAACATAATCCTAAATTTATCAGTCTTAGGTAATGACTAAAACTATTTTGGTGATTACTAAATGACGGCAGATTACCTACCACCAACTTTTTAAGTTTTAGTAATGCCTAAACATATTTATGTCATTACCAAACAATAACAGATTACCTTATTCCACAATTATATATTATGTAATGGCCTAATAATCGAAAAAGTATGACTTTAATAACCAATTTAATAATTATTACCATAATTTTCATCTCCGCTATCTACGGTTTCCTCTTCTGGGCCCCGTTGGAGCGGTCCCTTTCATCACCTCCAAATGCATCCTATTCCTGAGGTCATGCATGAAATCATCGGGAAAAAGTTCCGGATATGCACGTTTGAGCATTTCTTGTACTATTTTGGCCTCCACAAGGACATGTTGTGTGTTACTCAACGTCTCAAAGAACATTTCTCCCAATCGATGGAATAACTCCACCAACCTCTTCTCCACTTGGCCCATCGCCCCTTTTCCTCTCCCCTTTGTCAGCTACAAGTCCACCCCTCTTTTTCACCTTCACCCTACAGCTAGTGAAGCCTAGAGCATGAGTGATGGTCCTATAGTCAAATGGATCATGATCCATCTCCTTTACAACCTCATCTTTCAAATCCACTTTAAATTTAGTAAAAACCGCAGTCAACCACATGCCATAGGGCAAACAGGACTTACGACCTCTGATCTGCTTATATGGGACATTAGCTCCACCATGAAACGCGGCATGTTCCTTTTTTTCTTTGAAATGACAAAATACATAATGAACATGTCAGCCCACACTAATGTTGATATCCCCCCTATCTGAGCATTGAAGGACTGATGAATGACAAGGAGGAGGAAACGAGTCTCGAGAGGAAGCTCATCAACTTGAGGCTTACGGGTCCTGTCGTCTTCATCATCCATCAACAACAGCTTGTTGCACTTCTAAACATCAAAATCCTCGACTTCACTGGGTTAGTTACCGGGGTAATCCCAGTCACCATCGACAGGCATACCAAGAATTCTTCCAAGTTCTATATCATCGAATGAGATTTCGACACCTTTCACCCAAGATGTTACTCTGCCATCATCAGTGTCATCGACTTCAAGATGGGTGTAGAATATTTTCACAAGTTCAGGATAGCAAGGAAACTTAGTCTGGAGTAGTCTATGCCATTGTTGGTATGAAAACCAATCAAAAAAAAAGTTTGCACTGTTAGTTTCCAAAGACCCAAAGTCCACTGTCCTACCTGAGTGCACCTGACGTGTACCATAATATTTTTTGTAACGTTGAGCATGGTCTGGGGTGCGAAACCTTTTGTTTTTATCAGCATTAGTTTCGGGAACGATAGGATCAACACCCGAAAAGACACGTTTCCTTTTATGTGACCTCTCAGAAGTAGATGCCTCTTGCGTTTTTTTAGCTTGCCTTTTTCTATATGCACGAGGTGGGGAAGGAGGTGCGGATTCTTCGCCTTCCTGGGAGTCCACATAATCCGAATCATTGCCAACATTCTGCTCCTTATTCTTTCTCATATGCATCATAGATATCCTCTTTACCCTTGCCATCTCACTGCCCAAAAAAAAATATTATAAGCATATTACACATACTGACAGGTTAGGTAATAACCAGACATGGTTTTGGTAATAACTAAAAAGCATACAACAGAGAAGCACAATATCTGGAATACTTTGGTAATCACCAAACATACATTACCACAATTTCAATAAACTTTTCATAATCACCAAAGATCTTCAGGTAATTACCAAATACAGGTGAGGCAATACTAGAACAGATTACGAAACACAGTTAAGGGAATTGAAAACGCTAGGACAAGTATAAACCTATACTTATTATAGATACCATTTACTATTCATGAACCAAATAATATTAGCATAGATTACATGACAACTCACAATTCATAACAGCACCACAATTTCTATTAAGTTTTGATAATCACCATACATACATCAGGTTATTACCAAACACAAGTGAGGCAACACTAGCACGAATAACCAAACACATTTAAGACAATTGCCAAAGATAGGTGAATTATAAACTCAGCCTTATTATAGTCATTATTATATATTCATGAACCAAACCATACTAGCATAGATTACATGAAAACTTACAATTCATAACATCACCACAATTTCTCAAATGTTTTGGTAATCACCAAACATATTTAGGTAATTACTAAATAAAGGTGACAAAATACTAGCATAGATTACCAAACACAATTAAGGGAATTGAAAAAGGTAGGACAAGTATAACCCTAGCCTTATTGTATATACCATTTAATATTCATGAACCAAACAATATAAGCATAGATTACAAGAAAACTCACAAATCATAACATCACCACAATTGCAACAAAGTTTTGGTAATAACCTAGCCTTATTATAGCCATCTTTACAAATTCAAAAACCAAACAATACTAGCATAGATTACAAATAAACATAAATCCCAATTCCAGAAGCGTTTAGAGAATCACCCAACAAAGTTTAAAACATCACCACAATATCTTTGTAATTCATCAATGAAACCATGGTCCAAACTACGATCTTTTCTAAAACTAACATGATAATTACATTCTTACAAATTTCTTCTATTGTCAAAAGAACTTACAACAAAACCCTAACTTTGACTCTTCAAATACTTAAATCAATGGACAACAACAAATCGCCACAAATCAAAACCCTAAATTTCAATATTCATATCCTTAAATCATATGTTTCAGAATTTTGGTAAGCACCAAATTGATGTGTTAGAAACTCATAACTCATATAATTCAAACACAATCCTTCCTCTTCCCCCCAAAATATCAAAACAAGTCCTTTAATCAATTCTGAACAACATAATCAAGTGCTAACAACAAATAATTAAATATCACAATTCCAACAAAAATCGAAATTGCCATATCACAATTCCAACAAAAATCGAAATTGCCATAATCAAGACAAAACATTAACTTTCACTATTCAATTACTTAAATCATATATTTGACAATCCAAATCATGAATGGAGTTGTATGGTACCACTATTTAAAATTTCGAAATTGCCCTAGATTGAAACTCACCTTCAACAAATAATGCCGAAAGTGTTGCCGGATTTGATGCGAAAAAACTTCGTGCTTTTGTCAGAGAACCGCTGTGTTTTTTTTTTGGAGAAGAAAGTGGTGGTTGATGAGAGAGATTGTGGAGGAAGATGAGAATTATGGAAGGTTTAGTCACTAGTGGAAAAAAGTTTAACCGCTGCGGTCAAAACCCGGCTTACCGTTGCAGTTTTGGGCCGCAGCGGTTGGACACGCAGCGGTACCTAAATATTAACTGATCCGGTCCTAAACCGAATCAGTTAATCATTTACCGCTGCGGGTTTGGGTCAAAACCGCAGCGGTTATGATTAACTACTGCGGTTTTGACCAAAACCGCAGCGGTTGACCACCCCAAAAACCAAAAAAAAAAAAAATTTATTTTGCCATTTTTTCATTATTAATCAATACAAAATCAATAATATATATCAATACTCATTTTATTACGCTCAATTGAGCATAAATAATTAGATACATAGAAAAATTAACTATAATTCCAACATCATAATCAACTGTGCAGGACTTCAAATTTGAAACTCAAGAATATTTTATATACAACCAGAATACAACAATTTATCATTACACTATACACAACCAGAATACTCTAGTGAGCAGCAATTCCATGCCTTGCTGTGCCATGTCGCCTGACCCATACTCTTCTTGCAGAGCCTATAACAATTAATTTTAAAAATGGGTACTCAAACAATGCATCAAAAACTAGCTACCCAGTACATATCATCATAATCTCACTTTGAATTTTAAGCACTTGCTGCCAAAGGCAAAGGGCAAACAGGGAGGGGAAAAAAAGGGTGCGTTCAAGGCCCCCGAGAACATGAAACCTTGAAGCATCATGAAAAAATAGAAGCACCTCAACACATTCTAAATACAAAACAGAGCACAATAGAAGCAAAGTCGTGTCTTACCTTCGGGGGAATATATACTTAGATGTATCGGAACACCAGAGATTTTTTTAGTACGTCCTGTCTCTCTATCCGTCTCATCTGCTATCTCCTTCCGCACAGCAGCTGAAGAAGTAAAAGCCAACGTTTACACACAAATATTACAGTAGGAAAAATTATCAACAGCAACTCCCATTGTGCAGTGTACACATAGAGAACCTTGTAGAATACACGAACAAAAGATTATAATGAGATAATAAATGACCATCTATGAAAGGCAAACATACCAAAATCTGTAAATCGTTTCCTGGGAAGGTGCACAAATTCAGCCCATTCTCTTTTTTCTTCAACCCTGTGTAGCTGTAGAACAAGAGGACGCCTAGTCAAAATACCTGCATAAAATAGTTGGCATTAGTTACAAGTTACAACTCTATATTAAAACATAGATAATGTGGTAGGTAAACCATAGCAAGAACAATAAATTTACCAGATCCACGAGGCAAGAAGTCCTTGCCAACAATGCTCTCCAGAACTGCCCCCCCACCCCCTGCGCTGCCCCCTTGCACTGCCACCCACCCCCACTGTTGTTCCCGTGCTAACCATGCTTCATAGACAGTAAACACTCACCCTCAAAGCATTTTTAACATCTCATGCCTCCGGAAGTAATCTGAAGGCAACTCCATTCACCTTGAGCTGGAAAACCTGTCAATGCATATCCTAGTTTACTCGCCATATGTTATAAGACATCCTGGGGATTTTTCTACCTTGCTCAGCACCAGCTACTGTGGAACTTAGTATCATCATCAAATGATTAATCTCCTCCCTGCATATTAATGCAAAACAATTAAAAATTTAGAAATAAATTCATAATAACTAGGCAAAGTCTAGTATGAGACCGTTTCACAAACTTAATGCGAAACAGGAGCAAGTTTTCTTCTAATAAAGGTTAACAAGTAGACAGATAGGAGATAGTCTGATACTAGCAAGCAACCAATAACAAACAAATTTCAACCAGGTGTTGATGATGCAGATATGAAATAATACAGCACTTTATAAAAAGGAAAAAAAAAAGGCATAAAAAAATTAACTACGGTTAAATCTAACTCATCAACCTCATAGGTATAGAGAGCACCAACCAAAACGTGCAGTGATGAACATATACAAAAACAGGACCATCATGTACCTCAAGAGACGAGAAAACTAAGGCAACAAACATCTATCTTAACAACTGACCTAGAGAATCATAATAATCAAGAAAGCTACCTTACAAGTACATGTTCTCATTTCAATTCATGCATTGAGGGGGGGGGGATCTTCCGGAAATACCAAGAACATTAATGAAAGAGTTGTAGTGCAGGTATCTGCTATTGTACCCACCAGAACCAATGTTACAAGGAACGGGGGACGATTCGAAACGTGGTATGGAAACGGATACGGGAAACGCTACCCATGGCGAATCGGGAACGATTGGTATATATATATACTAACTACATATTTATGAAGTAAAGAAATATAGAGTAGTGTGTAGTATAGTGTCGTACACTGTATTCATTTATTAGTAAGAGCATATGTTAATAAAATAAAATACAAGTACACTCTAGGGGCATATAGAAAACAAAAGGAAAACAAAATGAATAAATAGAGTAGGTAAAAAGATACGGGAAGGTTTAAAAAAAAAGTCAAAAAAATAGCTGCAGAGAATAACAACTGCTTTACAGCTGTAAAATGAAGCAAATCAGTAAAATAACAACTGCTTTACAGCTGTAAAATGAAGAAAGAAAGTCACGTGATTTTTTTGTAAAAAAGGAGAAAAGCCTAGAGCACTTATCAACCTTTCTTCTCCCTCAACCAACCCTCTTCCTCTGCTCTCTGGCCAAGCCATGAAAAAGCAAGCTTTTTTTCAAGAAATATGTGGGCAAGGGTATCAAGAAAAGGATCGCGGTCATCATCGATTTCATTCGCGACTCTCAACGACTCAAATCGCGTTTGTTCCACGATTCGGAACGGACGATCTGGTTCGCAATTCGGACCTACGTCCCGCGTTCCTTGTAACACTGACCAGAACTCTATAGAGGAGAACATCTAAATCAAATCCAGAGATATTATGGCCCACAAGAACATCACTGTCCAACTTGTACATCTCTGTAATCAGACGGTTCAACAAAAGCTCTTTCGCTGTCAAATGCTTCAATGGGTTAAAGAACAAAATAGGAGAGACAAGATAGGATAAGGTGAAGTAGGGAACGATAACAAATAGAATAATGTACAGGGAAAAAAAATTGTGAGTTAAAGAAAACTCTGCTTGACAGACCCAGGATGCAGGCTTTCATATATGAAGACCACAGTAAATATAAAATATACTATCAGAGAAACCTAGACATAATACAGATTGAGGAAATACCTCGTTGCTGCTTGGCTGCATCAGCATATCTTGCTGTAATGGGAAGCACTGCCTGTAAAGAAGAAGTAATTTAAAGGCGGTTCCTCCAGGTTTCATGCAGCAAGCCAAAGAAACAAAAGTAAAGAGAGAATTTGTTCTTATAACCTGAAATTACCTCATCATATTTGCACTTATGCAAACTTATCTAAACTAATAGTAGCCATTATTTGTTGGCCCTCACCTGAAGGGAAACTTTTTCTTTGCAAGGTAAAAAGTAACAAAACCTCAATGTACCCCCCAAAAAAGAATGTGGCCACCACACATCAAACTATGAAATATGATTAGAATAACTTTACGCACTTCCTTTCTGAGGAACAAATAAGAAGTCTCCATCAGCATTGCAAAAGGCGCAGTTTGAAATGAACATAATATATCTGTTTCAGAGCTTGAACAAGTTTGAAATGCATAGACAGATGATAGCTATAGACATTCTTGACAAATTACAGGTGGCAACCTTTTGACAACAGAAGATCCTTTTCAGTTCGAATTGGTATGCTATGTTCACAATTATCCTCAACCAAAATGTTTTGCTTTATACACTGAGACTTCCAGGTTTTAAAGTAATTTAAATTTGGAATGTCAAGCCATAATGTACCATAATCAGAAGTACTAATGGTGAAATCATACACAAGACAGACTTGATCAATTTCCAGTTCTGGGGGTAATCTTAATTTTAGTGGATGATAACAACCTGTACTTTTAAATCATTAGCTGAGCACACAGCCAAAAGAAAATGGCTAGACAAGAAGATATAGTTTATACAATTTATTAGGTTCAGGGAGCCTCACATTTTAGCATATATCTTATGCCCCCCACTTATGCATCATGTTTTACTATCATATTACTCAAAAAATGCAACGGTACTTGCAAACATAATCATGGTACACATTAGAGTTTTATAGACAGCTGGACAGAAATGAAACAAATATACAAGGATAAACTTAAAGCGAAAGATGTAGAGATAACTAGTAATTTAAAGATACCAATTACATATGAACAACATATCCATGGCGAAGATAGGAACTGCCTGCCCCACAAACAGTTTGCAAACCGTCAATAAAATCAGTTGGATCTTGAGGAATATCTAATTCATATGACACAAAAGAGTTTAACCAAGAGAAATTATAATAGTTTGATCAAAATCTTACCCTGATACTTTAGGCACTCGAATTCGCAAATTTCCTAATTCGAAATCAAAAACCTTCCATTCTACTTACTTACTCAAAACATAACTCAATACTACTAATAGAGAAGATCTTTGCTCAACTTAGTTGTATAAGAATACAATTTATAGTTCCCCTCAAAAAAAAAAAGAATACAATTTATAGCTTCAAAATACAGACCTTCTTTTTAGCTAAAAACGCAATTCAACATCAACTAGCATTCCAACAACAACAACAACAACAGAGTTCCAAAATTATACAATTTCGTTAGCATTCAAATAATAATATATACATACAGTATATGATTTGCACCATAATTTATATAACATACAGCGAAATTACATCTATAGTAGAGTTCATACTACCGGCAAAATATCACATTGCTTATCATAGAAAAAAAAACTAAATTCGTCAAACGAAGAAATGAAAGAAAAATATACCTATATGATGCAAAATACGCCGCAATAAAGAGTACGCCATTATTCACAAAGAAGTTTCAGAGAGAGAAAATAACGTAAGTACGTTAATTTAGGTACTTAGCAGAGCTTCCACCGTAGTTGTGTTGGATTAGCAGAGCTTTTGGACTGGTTAATTCAATCAATAACTTTTCCGTTCTACAACAATTAAACCTGCCAATTAACCAATCGACATAAATTAACCCTAAATTATACAACATAAGAACATAAATTTCAGCAAAAAGATTAGGGTTTAAACATGAGATCTGATAATTTCTCCCAAACTATCAGATAATCATGAACCCTAGATCTGGGTTACAAGCAACGGCGGCGATGTTGGTTGGTGTTCAACGAAAACGGCGGCGATGTTGGCGTCATTGGGGCTGCGGGAAATAAAACCTTCGCATATTCGAGAAATCAACGGCCTTTACTTCCCAAACAACGGCGAGTAAATTCATGCCGGAGTTTCGAAATCAACGGCGAGAACACTCGCGAAAACAACGACAAGAGAAAACCAGAGAGGAGGGAAGTTTGAGGAGAGAGGAGAGGAAATGGTGAGGAGGAGATGGGGCCTTTCTCGTATTAACTGGGCAAACGCGGGTGTTAGACAAAAAAAACAGAAGAGAAGATTAACCGCTGCGGTTAAGAGAACCGAAACGGTTAATAGAAAACTGGATCGGTTTTCTATTAACCGATCCGGTTCTCTAAGAACCGCAGCAGTTTTTGTTCCCAAGTTTCCCACCTAAAATTTCGATGATTTACCGATTCGGTTATCTTAAAGACCGCAGCGGTTGTGTTGTGACATATATACAATTCATAACAGCACCACAATTTCTATTAAGTTTTGATAATCACCATACATACATCAGGTTATTACCAAACACAGGTGAGGCAACACTAGCACGAATAACCAAACACATTTAAGACCCCAGCCTTACTATAGCCATTATTATATATTCATGAACCAAACCATACTTGCATAGATTACATGAAAACTTACAATTCATAACATCACCACAATTTTATAATGTTTTGGTAATCACCAAACATATTTAGGTAATTACTAAATAAAGGTGACAAAATACTAGCATAGATTACCAAACACAATTAACGGAATTGAAAAAGGTAGGACAAGTATAACCCTAGCCTTATTGTATATACCATTTAATATTCATAAACCAAACAATATAAGCATAGATTACAAGAAAACTCACAAATCATAACATCACCACAATTTCAACAAAGCTTTGGTAATAACCTAGCCTTATCATAGCCATCTTTACAAATTCAAAAACCAAACAATACTAGCATAGATTACAAATAAACATAAATCCCAATTCCGGAAACGTTTAGAGAACCACCCAACAAAGTTTAAAACATCACCACAATAGCTTTGTAATTCATCAATGAAACCATGGTCCAAACTACGATCTTTTCTAAAATTAACATGATACTTACATTCTTACAAATTTCTTCTATTGTCAACAGAACTTACAACAAAACCCTAACTTTGACTCTTCAAATACTTAAATCAATGGACAACAACAAATCGCCACAAATCAAAACCCTTAATTTCAATATTCATATCCTTAAATCATATGTTTCAGAATTTTGGTAAGCACCAAATTGATGTGTTAGAAACTCATAACTCATATGATTCAAACACAATCCTTCCTCTTCCCCCCAAAATATCAAAACAAGTCCTTTAATCAATTCAGAACAACATAATTAAGTGCTAACAACAAATAATTAAATATCACAATTCCAACAAAAATCGAAATTGCCATAATCAAGACAAAACATTAACTTTCACTATTCAATTACTTAAATCATATATTTGACAATCCAAATCATGAATGGAGTTATATTGTACCACTATTAAAAACTTCAAAATTGCCCTAAAAAATTAAACCCTAGATTGAAACTCACCTTCAACAAATAATGCCGAAAGTGTTGCCGGATTTGATGCGAAAAAACGTCGTGCGTTTGTTAGAGAACCGCTGTGTTTTTTTTTTGGAGAAGAAAGTGGTGGTTGATGAGAGAGATTGTGGAGGAAGTTGAGAATTATGGAAGGTTTAGTAGAGAGAATGAGGGAAGTTTTAGGAGAGATAGAGAATGAGGGAAGTTTTAGGAGAGAGAAATTGAGGGAAGGAGAAGTTGCCGGTTCTTTGAAATAGAGGTCGGCAAAAGTACAATAATGCCTGATTTTCGTATGTTACCCCCAAAACAAATAGTTTAGGTAATTACTGAAACTGATTTGGTGATTACCAAACAAAGCCAGAATATAATTTTGACATAAAAACTACTCAACCATCAATCCTTTTTTTCTTTGGCCTAATACTTATTTCTGGTTTTCCTTAATCATTTGAAAACTTTAGGTAATAACCAAATTGTGCAGACTATTAAGACCTAGCCACCAATGTCATTTAAAATTAATTTAAATTTCAAAGATTAAAATAGTACTTTTAATAACAAGGAAAATTCTAAGTTTAAAACTCCAATTCAGGTAAGAAACACTCAATATTTAACCAATGACAACAATAAAGAAAGCCTTATAATACTTTTATAAGCTCCATTCAAGTTCAATTTAGGCCGTAAAAAGCCCAAGTTAACCCCAATCATATGCTTTAAGGTAACTACCAAACATGTTCATGGGATTACCAAACCCACTAAGTGGAGGATGTTCTCCCAATCACAACCATTTATCATTACTCATCAAAGCTATCCTCTGGCGACTGGACTAATATGCTACTGGGTCCATTAGGCCCAATACCTCACCAAAGCCCATGGACTTGAGTTTTAGGCCCCCATTGTCCCTCCTTGTACTAAAAAGTCCAAATTAACCCCAGATCATACGATTTTAGGTAATTACCAAATATGCTTTGGGCATTACCAAACATACCCAATCACAATCCATTCCTATTACTCATCAAAGCAATCCTATGGGGATTGGACAATCATGCCACTAGGTCCATTAGGCCCAATCCCCCACCAAACCCCATGTACTTGAGTTTTGGGCCCCCATTATCCCTCTTTGTACTAAAAAACCCAAATTAACCTCAATCATATGCTTTAAGGTAATTACCAAACATGTTCTGAGGATTACGAAACTACTAAGTGGAGGATGTTCTCACAATCACAATCCTTTATCATTACTCATCAAAGCTATCCTATGGGGATTGGACTAACATGCCACTGGGTCCATTAGGCCAAATACCTCACCAAAGCCCATGGACTTGAGTTTTGGGCCCCCATTGTCCCTCCTTGTACTAAAAAATCCAAATTAACCCCAGATCATATGATTTTAGGTAATTACCAAACATGCTTTGGGCATTACCAAACCTACCCAATCCCAATCCATTCCCATTACTCATCAAAGCACTCCTATGAGGATTGGACAATCATGCCACTGGGTCCATTAGGCTTAATCCCTCACCAAACTCCATGGACTTGAGTTTTGGGCCCCATTGTCTCTCCTTGTACTAAAAAGCCCAAATTAACCTCAATCATATGATTTAAGGTAATTACCAAATATGTTTTGAGGATTACCAAACTACTAAGTGGAGGATGTTCTCCCAATCACAATCCATTATCATTAATCATCAAAGCAACCCTATGGAAATTGAACAATCATGCCACTGGGTCCATTAGGCTCAATACCTCACTAAACCCCATTGACATGAGTTTTGGGCCCCCTTTGTCCCTCCTTGTACGAAAAAGTCAAAATTATCCCAGATCATATGATTTTAGGTAATTACCAAACAAGCTTTGGGCATTACCAAACCTATCCAATCACCAACCATTCTCATTACTCATCAAAGCAATCATATGGGGATTGGACAATCATGTCACTGGCTCCATTAGGCCACTACCTCACCAAACCCCATTAACATGAGTTTTGGGGCCCCATTGTCCCTCCTTGTACTAAAAACTCCAAATTAACCTCAATCATATGCTTTCAGGTAATTACCAAACATGTTATGAGGATTACCAAACTACTAAGTGCAGGATGTTCTCCCAATCACAATCCTTTATCATTACTCATCAAAGCAATCCTATGGGGATTGGACAATCATGCCACTTGGTCCATAAGGCCCAATACCTCACCAACCCCCATTGACTTGAGTTTTGAGCCCCCATTGTCCCTCCTTGTACTAAAAAGTCCAAATTAACCCCAGATGATATGATTTTAGGTAATTACCAAACATAATTTGGGCATTACCAGACATGATTTGGGCATTACCAAACCTATCCAATCATAATCCATTCTCATTACTCATCAAAGCAATCTTATGGGGATTAGAAAATCATGACACTGGGTCCATTAGACCCAACACCTCACCAAACCCCATTGACTTGAGTTTTGGGCCCCCATTGTCCCTCCTTGTACTATAAAGTCCAAATTAACCCAGATGATATGATTTTAGGTAATTACCAAACATGATTTGGGCATTACCAAACCTATCCAATCAGAATCCATTCCCATTAATCATTAAAGCAATCCTATGGGGATTGGACAATCATGCAGTGGGTTCCTTAGGCCCAATCCCTCACCAAACCCCATGGACTTGGATTTTGGGTACCCATTGTCTCTCCTTGTAATAAAAACCCAAATTAAACTCAATCATATGCTTTAAGGTAATTACCAAACATGTTCTGAGGATTACTAAACTACTAAGTGGAGGATGTTCTCCCAATCACAATCATTTTTCATTACTCAACAAAGCAATCCTATGGGGATTGGACAATCATGTCACTGGGTCCATTAGGCCCAATACCTCACCAAACCCCATTGACTTGAGTTTTGGGCCCGCTTGTCCCTCCTTGTATTAAAAAATCCAAATTAAGCCCAATTGATATGATTTTAGGTAATTACCAATCATGATTTGGGCATTACCAAACCTATCCAATCACAATCCATTCCCATTACTCATCAAAGCAATCCTATGGGGATTGGACAATCATGCCACTAGGTCCATTAGGCTCAATACCTCACCAAACCCCATTGACATGAGTTTGGGTCCCCATTGTCCATCCTTGTACTAAAAAGCCCAATTTAACCTCAATCATATGTTTTAAGGTAATTACCAAACATGTTCTGAGGATTACCAAACTACTAAGTGGAGGATGTTGTACCAATCACAATCCTTTATCATTACTCATCAAAGCAATACTATGGGGATTGGACAATCATGCCACTGGATCCATTAGGCCCAATACCTCACCAAAACCCCATTGACATGAGTTTTGGGCCCCCTTCGTCCCTCCTTGTACTAAAAAGTCGAAATTATCCCATATCATATGATTTTAGGTAATTACCAAACATGCTTTGGGCATTACCAAACCTATCCATTCACCAACCATTCTCATTACTTATCAAAGCAATCCTATGGGGATTGGACAATCATGTCACTGGCTCCATTAGGCCCAATACCTCACCAAACCCCATTGACTTGAGTTTTGGGCCCCCATTGTCCCTCCTTGTACTAAAAAGTCCAAATTAACTTCAATCATATGCTTTCAGGTAATTACCAAACATGTTATGAGGATTACCAAACTACTAAGTGGAGGATGTTCTCCCAATCACAATCCTTTATCATTACTGATCAAAGCAATCCTATGAGGATTGGACAATCATGCCACTTGGTCCATTAGGCCCAATACCTCACCAAACCCCATTGACTTGAGTTTTGGGCCCCCATTGTCCCTCCTTGTACAAAAAAGTCCAAATTAACCCCAGATAATATGATTTTAGGTAATTACCAAACATGATTTGGGCATTACCAAACCTATCCAATCATAATCCATTCCCATTACTCATCAAAGCAATCTTATGGGGATTAGAAAATCATGACACTGGGTCCATTAGGCCCAACACCTCACCAAACCCCATTGACTTTTGTTTTGGGCCCCCATTGTCCCTCCTTGTACTAAAAAGTCCAAATTAACCCCAGATGATATGATTTTAGGTAATTACCAAACATGATTTGGGCATTACCAAACCTATCCAATCAGAATCCATTCCCATTAATCATTAAAGCAATCCTATGGGGATTGGACAATCATGCACTGGGTTCCTTAGGCCCAATCCCTCACCAAACCCCATGGACCTGCGTTTTGGGTCCCCATTGTCTCTCCTTGTAATAAAAACCCAAATTAACCTCAATCATATGCTTTAAGGTAATTACCAAACATGTTCTGAGGATTACCAAACTACTAAGTGGAGGATGTTCTCCCAATCACAATCATTTTTCATTACTCATCAAAGCAATCCTATGGGGATTGGACAATCATGTCACTGGGTCCATTAGGCCCAATACCTCACCAAACCCCATTGACTTGAGTTTTGGGCCCCGCTTGTCCCTCCTTGTATTAAAAAATCCAAATTAACCCCAATTGATATGATTTTAGGTAATTACCAATCATGATTTGGGCATTACCAAACCTATCCAATCACAATCCATTCCCATTACTCATCAAAGCAATCCTATGGGGATTGGACAATCATGCCACTAGGTCCATTAGGCTCAATACCTCACCAAACCCCATTGACTTGAGTTTGGGTCCCCATTGTCCCTCCTTGTACTAAAAAGCCCAAATTAACCTCAATCATATGTTTTAAGGTAATTACCAAACATGTTCTGAGGATTACCAAACTACTAAGTGGAAGATGTTGTCCCAATCACAATCCTTTATCATTACTCATCAAAGCAATCCTATGGGGATTGGACAATTATGCCACTGGGTCCATTAGGCTCAATACCTAACCAAACCCCATTGACTTGAGTTTTTAGGCCCCCATTGTCCCTTCTTGTATTAAAAAATCCAAATTAACCCCATATGATATGATTTTCGGTAACTACCAAACATGATTTGGGCATTACCAAACCTATCCAATCACAAACATGTTCTGAGGTATTGGGCCTAATGGACTCAGTGGCATGATTGTCCAATCCCCATTGGATTGCTTTGATGTGTAATGATTAAGGATTGTGATTGGGAGAACATCCTCCACTGAATAGTTTGGTAATCTTCATAACATGTTTGGTAATTACCTTAAAACGTATGAGTGAAGTTAATTTTGGGCAGTATCAAACCTACCAAATCACAATCCATTCCCTTTACTCATCAATGCAATCCTATGGGGATTGGACAATCATGCCACTGGGTCCATTAGGCCCAATCCTTCACCAAACCCCATGGACTTGATTTTTGGGCCCCCATTGTCCCTCTTTGTACTAAAACTCCCAAATTAACCTCAATCATATGCTTTAAGGTAATTACCAAACATGTTCTTAAGATTACCAAACTACTAAGTGGAGGATGTTCTCCCAATCACAATCTTTTATCATTACTCATCAAAGCAATCCTATGAGAATTGGACAATCATGCCACTGGGTCCATTAGGCCCAATACCTCACCAAACCCCCATTGATTTGAGTTTTGGGCCCCCATTGTCCCTCCTTGTACTAAAAGTCCAAATTAACCCCAGATGATTGTGGTATCCGATTTTTGACTCTCTTAATTAACAGTCTGAATCCCACGAAAGTCTCTCATTGGACTTTGAGTTTTAGAAAACTTGGAAGTCGCCACCCTATTAATATCTGAGTATGGACAAATTTAGTTAATAAATCGTTTTCAAATCAATTTTAAGAAAAATCATTTAAAACGATGATGACTTCATATGGATAAGGCTTTTTTGAAAATTGATCTTTCATACCATGAGATAGGGTTCGGGGTTTAGGTTAAGAGGTGCGAACGTCTGGACCTCGTCTCCTCTTCCGTTCTAAAGAACGGGCTCTTACTAAATGCGTTATTTTCCATTTTAAAGTAATCATGACTATTAAAAATAAAGAAAATTACATAATTTGCACATATACACATTAACCATTTTTATTTAAGACCAATATATCATTTGTACATGGTAGGTTTGAGCACTGAAGTTGCACTACGTACCAATCATTGCGGGATTGTAATCCACTCATGGATCAAAACCGTCGTTGTTCGAGCGTATGTCTCACCCTAAATGGCCAATTCCACTGGGGAAAGAAGAGGGAGGAATAGATTATGAATAACTCTCCTTTAGAATTAAACAAATCTATTTAAAATGAGGTAATCACTCCAATTAGTGATTGAAATGGGGTTATGATAATCACTTTAATTAGTGATTAAATATGAAGGATTAAGATAATCACCTTAATTAGTGATTGAAAATGGAGGTTAAGATAATCACCCTTGACTAAACTTAAAAGGAAAGATAATCACCTTGATTAGTGATTAAGAATGAAGGTTATAAAGTAATCACCCTAATTGGTGATTATTCAAGGTTTAGGGTAACCACTCCAATTAGTGATTAAATGAGAAAAATAATTGTACTAATTAACGATTATTAAGGTTAAGATAATCACTCTAATTAGTGATTAAATAAGAAGAATAACCATCCTAATTAACGATTATTAAGGTTTAAGATAATCACTCTAATTATTGATTTAAATGAAATGTTTGAATTAACCGCTCTAATTAGCGATTAATCGAGGATTGAAATAACCACCTTAATTAGTGATTACGTTTATGATTTTCGAGAGGTCTTAGAAAGTTTACTTCCTAATTGAAGGCTTTTGAGAAATAATCTTAAATGAAGATTATTAAGTCATTTGGAGAGAAATGATCAATTTGAGATTGAATTTGGAGATTTGTGTTTGGCTAATTGGAATTTGGCCATTTAAAGTGAGACACGTGAAACGGCCTAAAATCAATTCGGAGGTCATAATTACCAATCTAATTACGTCAAATTATATGATTAATCCATTTGAATATGGAAAACACATTTTTTAAAATGTAAGATGGATCATCATACAATTTAACTTAGTTAGATTCGCAATTTTTCCTCTTAATTGAGATTGGGTCATTTGATTCATATACAATGATATATTGGCCCAACATGCAATATTAGTAACATTGGTTGCTCATTTTATTAAAAAGAATTGTAGAATTATTTATGAAAATTATGCATAAGCATCTCCATTTTTTTTATTGATTGAGTGATGCAATAATTATTTACAAAGAAACTATTATTACAACAATATGTACAAAATCTATGATATATACACATCTTCAATCTTGATCTTCACCATGATGCTCCTTGATCTTCACCTCCTTGAATTAGCTTTGGAATTCATGTTTATTTGTGAATTTGTGAAAGTTAAAGATTAATTAACTTCTTTGATTTTGATTTTTTTTATGACAATTTTATTGATTTTTATTTACAAGATAAAATGGGTCATTTTAAGAGAAAATTAAAGCTTCATGATTTTTTATTCACATTTTCGTATGAAGAAAACATTTTTTTTTTTATGAAAGTTGACTTAATTACTTTATTTCATTTTCCAGATTGCCTTTTGTTCTTGTACTGACTTACAAAAATCGTAACTTTCTGTACAAAGTGTTAAATTGAGCACATAATATATCTATGGATAGATCAGTGAGTTCTTTATGTTGTATCAAAAGATCACAAATTTTTAGTGACCACTTGAATTATGGTGAATTTTATACTCAAACTGGTCAAAACTGGATCTTTATTCGAATTGTTCTTTGAGATCTAACTTATTGAACTTATTTCGAAGTGAATTTTGGTATGAACACTCTAGACACTTTGAGGAACTAGACTGGAAATTTTCACTTGAATTAGACACTTTTAAGACCTTTTGTTCTATTTTTCCTTAACCGAAAGGCAAATCAATTTTCTGGAATTTAGTGATTTACATAAATGAGTTTGTAAAAATGATATAAAATTGTATAAAATTCATATGAACATGATTTTTATATTTTTGAAAATATACTGATGTTTTTTTCAAACTTGATGTTTTCAGTTTTATTTAAATAATTTTATTTTAAACTTTATTGATAGAACAATCATAGATGGTACTGGACAAAATCAGTTTTGCACAACAAAGTTGCATGATATTTAGTTATTTACACAAAATTCGTTATTTAGAAATTCCAAATCCCAATTGCTGCAAACATCTTGAACTTCATAGGAAAAATATTAAATCCTACAAAAAATATTCTGATAATACAGACGAAAAATGGAATGAAATACGAAATTAAAACTGATTATAATTACAGCATCACATTTTTCTTTTTTATGGAGATGTTTATGCACAACTTGTCTTGAAATTTTTTATGAAATCATTTTTGGTGATGAATAACAGCTTGATTAAGGAAAATCACATAATCACATTGTTTCCTAAGAGTCACCCCATTAGAGGTGACTATTCTAGGTGGGGTGATTTAAGGTTGGGAACCTATTAGGACTTCCACATACCCAAATCACTCCAAAGATTAAAAAAATGATAAGAAGAAAACAAGAAAGAAGGTTAGTAGATGATTAAGAAGATAATCAAAATAACAAGAACTTCAACTTTACCTTGCTAGCTCAATGATGCACTTCCTTTTTGCAAATTTTTCTACCTTTTTTTGTGATTTTTCTTAATTTCTAAGTGAGTTTCTAAATCTTCTTAATTGCCAACTTAAATATTTTTTGTGTTTTTTCCTTTTGATGAACTTCTTTTACTTACTTATTAAGACTTTTCCTTAGATTGAAAGATTAAGGAAGAGAAGATTAGTAGAGAAGATGAGAGTGAAGTTGAATTGTGTTTTTTTCAACTTGATTTTGAAGTGAAAAGGGAGGGTATTTATAGAGAAATGAGGAATGTGAACTAGGGTTTCAAAGAGGGAGAAAATCTGATTTTCTTCATCCTTAATCACCTTAATGACATCATTCTAATGACCTCACCCTAATGACATCATCAAATCTCTTGGGAAACACAAATATTCTTATTCTTTTTAGAATTGCTCATTAATGAGGCAAGATCAGATTTTCAGAAAATATTCTTCCTAAAACATCCTAATATGAAAAACAAATTGCATTGAAAATCGTGCAAACGAAACTGACCAGAATGCTGCGCCTAGCGCAGGAAGCTGCGCTAGGCACAAGACTCTGCGTCTGGCGCAGAGCATGCTTGTGCGCTAGGCGCACAATCATGCGTCTAGCGCATAATTGTGTGCTTGGCGCACACTTGATTCTTCCGCAAAGAATCCGGATTTCCCCCTCTTACACATGAGATTTGATTCTTATTCTCACATCTTTTCATGATTCTTATTCTCTAACTAATATATAAAGGATGTGTTTAGTGGATAAAGAATATATTCTTATTCTTTATCCAATGAACAATGACTTGACCATCAAGGAAACTGATTAATGCCGGTTTTGGAATACGACTAAAATCCCGACGCCTAATCGCGACTCGTTTTTCATTTTTCCGAAAGACTAACTTAAGACAATTAATGAAAACTCGTCAAATTAATAAAGACGAGCATGATTATACTATGAATCATTTTATTAAAACGGTGGTTGTAGTTATTGACTACGACTCACGAAAATTTTACTTCTAAGCCGAAACTGCATGACTAATACGCAAAAATGGAAAATCGTGCGACGGAATAAAAATCGCGCTCCGGGGTGTGCGCTCCACGATGCATGATGATTTTGTTATTTTTATTTTTCAAAACCTTTATTTATCCGAAAAAGGGGTTCAATATTTGGTATCTACAATGATATGATTTTAGGTAATTACCAAACAAGATTTGGGCATTACCAACCTATCCAATCACAATCCATTCCTATTACTCATCAAAGCAATCCTATGGGAATTAGACAATCATACCATTGGGTCCATTAGGCCCAATACCTCACCAAACCCCATTGACATTAGTTTTGGGCCCCCATTGTCTCTCCATGTACTAAAAAGCCCAAATTAACCCCAATCATATGCTTTAATGTAGTTACCAAAATGTTCTGATGATTACCAAACTACTAAGTGGAGGATGTTCTCCCAATCACAATCCATTATCATTACTCATCAAAGCAACCCTATGGAGATTGGACAATCATGCCACTGGGTCCATTAGGCCAAATCCCTCACCAAACCCCATTGACATGAGTTTTGGGCCCCCATTATCCCTCATTGTACTAAAAAGTCCAAATTAACCCCAGATCATATGATTTTAGGTAATTACCAAACATGCTTTAGGCATTACTAAACCAATCCAATCACAATCCATTCCCATTACTCATCAAAGCAATCCAATGGGGATTGGACAATCAAGTCACTGGGTCCATTAGGCCCAATCCCTCACCAAACCCCATGGACTTGAGTTTTGGGCCCCCATTGCGCCTCCATGTAATAAAAAGCCCAAATTAACTTCAATAATATGCTTTAAGGTAATTACCAAACATGTTTTGAAGATTACCAAACTACTAAGTGGAGGATGTTCTCCCAATCACAATCCTTTATCATTACTCATCAAAGTAATTCTATGGGGATTGGACAATCATCCACTGGGTCCATTAGGCCCAATACCACACCAAACCCCGTTGACTTGAGTTTTGGTCCCCCATTGTCCCTCCTTGTAGTAAAAAATTCAAATTAACCCTAGATGATATGATTTTAGGTAATTACCAAACATGATTTGGGCATCCAAACCTATCCAATCACAATCCATTCCCATTACTCATCAAACAATCCTATGGGGATTGGACAATCATGCCACTGGGTCCATTAGGCCCAATAACTTACCAAACCCCATTGACTTGAGTTTTGGGTCCCCATTGTCCCTCTTTGTACTAAAAACCCCAAATTAACCTTAATCATATGTTTTAAGGTAATTACCAAACATGTTCTAAGGATTACCAAACTACTAAGTGGAGGATATTCTCCCAATCACAATCCTTTATCAATATTCAACAAAGCAATACTATGGGGATTGGACAATCATGGCACTGGGTTCATTAGGCCCAATACCTCACCAAACACCATTGACTTGAGTTTTTGGACCCCATTGTCCTTCCTTGTAATAAAAATTCTAAATTAACCCAAGATCATATGATTTTAGGTAATTACCAAACACGCTTTAGGCATTACCAAACCTATCCAATCACAATCCATTCCCATTACTCATCAAAGCAATCATATGGGGATTGGACAATCATGTCACTGGGTCCATTAGGCCCAATCTCTCACCAAACCCCCTGGACTTGAGTTTTGGGTCCACATTGTACCTCCATGTAATAAAAAGCCCAAATTAACCTCAATCATATACTTTAAGGTAATTACCAAACATGTTCTGAGAATTACAAAACAACTAAGTGGAGGATGTTCTCCCAATCACAATCCTTTTTCATAACTCATCAAAGCAATCCTATGGGGATTGGACAATCATGCCACTGGGTCCATTAGGCCCAATACCGCAACAAACCCCATTGACTTGAGTTTTGGGCCCCCATTGTCCCTCCTTGTACTAAAAAATTCAAATTAGCCCCAGATGATATGATTTTAGGTAATTACCAAACATGATTTGGGCATGCAAACCTATCCAATCACAATCCATTCCCATTACTCATCAAAGCAATCCTGTGGAGATTAGACAATCATGCCACTGGGTCTATTAGGCCCAATTCCTCACCAAACCCCATTACTTGAGTTTTGGGTCCCCATTGTCCCTCTTTGTACTAAAAACCCCAAATTAACCTCAATCATATGTTTTAAGGTAATTACCAAACTACTAAAAGGAGGATGTTCTCCCAATCACAATCCTTTATCATTACTCATCATAACAATCCTATGGGATTGGACAATCATGGCACTGGGATCATTAGGCCCAATACCTCACCAAACCCCATTGACTTGAGTTTTTGGCCCCCATTGTCCCTCCTTGTACTAAAAAGCCCAAATTAACCCCAATCATATGCTTTAATGTAATTACCATACATGTTCTAAGGATTACCAAAATACTAAGTGGAGGATGTTCTCCCAATCACAATCAATTATCATTACTCATCAAAGCAACTTTATTGGGATTGGACTATCTTGCCATTTGGACCATTAGGCCCAATCCCTCACTAAACCCCATTGACTTGAGTTTTGAACCCCTATTGTTCCTCCTTATACTAGAAAGTCCAAATTAATCCCAGATCATATGATTTTAGGTAATTACCAAACATGCTTTGGGCATTACCAAACCTATCCAATCACAATCCATTCCCATTACTCATCAAAGCAACCCTATGGGGAATGGACAATCATGCCACTGGGTCCATTAGGCCCAATACATCACCAAACCCCCATTGACTTGAGTTTTAGGTCCCCATTATTCCTCCTTGTACTAAAAAGCCCAACTTAACCTCAATAATATGTTTTAAGGTAATTACCAAACATGTTCTGAGGATTACCAAACTACTAAGTGGAGGATCTTCTCCCAATCACAATCCATAATCATTACTCATCAAACCAATCCTATGGGGATTGGACAATCATGCCACAGGGTCCATTAGGTCCAATGCCTCACCAAACTCCAGCGACTTGAGTTTTTGGCCCCCATTGTCCCTCATTGTATTAAAAAGACCAAATTAACCCAAGATCATATGATTTTCGGTATTACCAAACATGCTTTGGATATTACCAAACCTACCAAATCACAATCCATTCTCATTACTCATCAAAGCAATCCTATGGGGATTGGACAATCTTGCCACTAGATCCATTAGGCCCAAACCTTCACCAAACCCCATGGACTTGATTTTTGGGCCCCCATTGTCCCTCTTCGTATTAAAACACCCAAATAACCTCAATCATATGCATTAAGGTAATTACCAAACATGTTCTTAGGATTACCAAACTACTAAGAGGGGGAAGTTCTCCCAATCACAATCCATTATCATTACTCATCAAAGCAATCCTATGGGGATTGGACAATCATTCCACTGGGTCTGTTAGGCCCAATACCTCATCAAACCCCATTGACTTGAGTTATGGACACCCATAATCCCTCCTTGTACTAAAAAGTCCAAATTAACCCCAGATGATATGATTTTAAGTAATTACCAAACATGATTTGGGTATTACCAAACCTATCCAATCACAATCCATTCCCATTACTCATCAATGTAATCCTATGGGGATTAGAGAATCATGACACTGGGTACATTAGGCCCAATACATCACCAAACCCCATTGACTTGAGTTTCGGGCCCCCATTGTCCCTTCATGTACTAAAAAGAGCAAATTAACCCTAATCATATGCGTTAATGCAATTATCAAAATGTTCTGATGATTACCAAACTACTAAGTGGAGGATGTTCTCCCAATCACAATCCATTATCATTACTTATCAAAGCAACCCTATGGGGATTGGACAATCATGTCACTGGGTCCATTAGGCCCAATCCCTCACCAAACCCCATTAACTTGAGTTTTGGGCCCTATTGTCCCTCTTTGTACTAAAAAGTCTAAATAAACCCCGGATCATATGATTTTAGGTAATTACCAAACACGCTTTAGGCATTACCAAAACTATCCAATCACAATCCATTCCCATTACTCATCAAAGCAATCCAATGGGGATTGGACAATCATGTCACTGGGTCCATTAGGCCCAATCCCTCACCAAACCCCATGGACTTAAGTTTTGGGCCCCCATTGTCCCTCCTTTAATAAAAAGCCCAAATTAACCTCAATCATATGCTTTAAGGTAATTACCAAACATGTTCTGAGGATTACCTAACAACTAAGTGGAGGATGTTCTCCCAATCACAAACCTTTATCATTACTCATCAAAGCAATCCTATGGGGATTGGACAATCATGGCATTGGGTGCATTAGGACCATTACATCACCAAACCCCATTGACTTGAGTTTTTGGCCCCCATTGTCCCTCCTTGTAGAAAAAAGCCCAAATTAACCCCAATCATATGCTTTAAAACAATTACCAAACATGTTATGAGGATTACCAAACTAATAATTGTAGGATGTTCTCCCAATCACAATCCATTATCATTACTCATCAAAGCAACCTTATGGGGATTGGACAATCATGCCACTGGGTCCATTAGGCTCAATCCCTCACCAAACCCCATTGACTTGAGTTTTGAACCCCATTGTCCCTCATTGTACTAAAAAGTCCAAATTAACTCCAGATCATATGACTTTAGGTAATTACTAAACATGCTTTGGGCATTACCAAATCTATCCAATCACAATTCATTCCCATTACTCATTAAAGCAACCCTATGGGGATTGGACAATCATGCCACTAGGTCCATTAGGCCCAATACCTCACCAAACCCCATTGACTAGAGTTTTGGGTCCCAATTGTCCCTCCTTGTACTAAAAAACCCAAATTAACCTCAATCATATGTTTTAAGGTAATTACCAAACATGTTCTGAGGATTACCAAAATAATATGTGTAGGATATTCTCCCAATCACAATCCATTATCATTTCTCATCAAAGAAACCTTATGGGGATTGGACTATCATGCCACTGGGTCCATTAGGCTCAATCCCTCACCAAACCCCATTGACTTGAGTTATGATCCCCATTGTCCCTCATTGTACTAAAAAGTCCAAATTAACTCCAGATCATATGACTTTTAGTAATTACCAAACATGCTTTGGGCATTACCAAACCTATCCAATCACAATCCATTCCCATTACTCATCAAAGCAACCCTATGGGGATTGGACAATCATGTCACTGGGTCCATTAGGCCCAATACCTCACCAAACCCCATTAACTAGAGTTTTGGGTCCCCATTGTCCCTCCTTGTACTAAAAAGCCCAAATTAACCTCAATCATATGTTTTAAGGTAATTACCAAACATGTTATGAGGATTACCAAACTACAAAATGGAGGATGTTCTCCCAATCACAATCCTTTATCATTACTCATCAAAGCAATCCTATGGGGATTGGACAATCATGCTACTGGGTCCATTAGGCGCAATCCCTCACCAAACCCAATTGACTTGAGTTTTGAACCCCATTGTCCCTCATTGTACTAAAAAGTCCAAATTAACCCCAGATCATTTGATTTTAAGTAATTACCAAACATGCTTTGGGCATTACCAAACCTATCCAATCACAATCCATTCCCATTACTCATCAAAACAACCCTATGGGGATTGGACAATCATGCCACTGGGTCCATTTGGCCCAATATCTCACCAGACCCCATTGACTTGAGTTTTGGATCCCCATTGTCCCTCCTTGTACTAAAAAGCCCAAATTAACCTCAATCATATGTTTTAAGGTAATTACCAAACATGTTCTGAGGATTACGAAACTACTTAGTGGAGGATGTTCTCCCAATCACAATCATTTATCATTACTCATCAAAGCAATCCTATGGGGATTGGACAATCATGCCACTGGGTCCATTAGGCCCAGTGCCTCACCAAACCCCAGTGACTTGTGTTTTTGGCCACCATGGTCCCTCCTTGTATTAAAAAGCCCAAATTAATCCCAGATCATATGATTTTCGGTATTACCAAACATGCTTTGGACATTACCAAACCTACCAAATCACAATCCATTCCCATTACTCATCAAAACAATCCTATGGGGATTTGGACAATCTTGCCACTGGATCCATTAGGCCCGATCCTTCACCAAACCCCATGGACTTGATTTTTGGGCTCCCAGTGTCCCTCTTTGTATTAAAATGCCCAAATTAACCTCAATCATATATTAACCTCAATCATATGATTTTAGGGAATTACCAAACATGTTCTTATGATTACCAAACTACTAAGTGGAGGATGTTCTCCCAATCACAATCCTTTATCATTACTCATCAAAGCAATCCTATGGGGATCGAACAATCATGCCACTCGGTCCATTAGGCCCAATACCTCACCAAACCCCATTGACTTGAGTTTTGGGCCCCCATTATCCCTCTTTGTACTAAAAAGTCCAAACATGATTTGGGCATTACCAAACCTATCCAATCACAATCAATTCCCCATTACTCATCAAAGCAATTCTATGGGGATTAGACAATCATGCCACTGGGTCTATTAGGCCCAATACCTCTCCAAATCCCATTGACTTAAATTTTGGACCCCCATTGTCCCTCCTTGTACTAAAAAGCCCAAATTAACCCCAATCATATGCTTTAATGTAATTATCAAAATGTTCTGATGATTACCAAACTACGAAGTGGAGAATGTTCTCCCAATCACAATCCATTATCATTACTCATCAAAGCAACCATATGGGGATTGGACAATCATGCCACTGGGTCCATTAGGCCCAATCCCTCACCAAACCCCATAGACTTGAGTTTTGGGCCCCCATTGTCCCTCTTTGTACTAAAAAGTCCAAATTAACCCCGGATCCAATGATTTTAGGTAATTACCAAACACGCTTTAGGCATTACCAAAACTATCCAATCACAATCCATTCCCATTACTCATCAAAGCAATCCAATGGGGATTGGACAATCATGCCATTGGGTCCATTAGGCCCAATCCCTCACCAAATGCCATGGCCTTGAGTTTTGGGCCCCCATTGTCCCTCTTTGTAATGAAAAAGCCCAAATTAACCTCAGTCATATGCTTTAAGGTAATTACCAAACATGTTCTGAGGATTACCAAACTACTAAGTGGAGGATGTTCTCCCAATCACAATTCTTTATCATTACTCATCAAAGCAATACTATGGGGATTGAACAATCATGCCACTGGGTCCATTAGGCCCAATAACTCACCAAACCCCATTGACTTGAGTTTGGGCCCCCATTGTCCCTCCTTGTACTAAAAAATTCAAATTAACCCCAAATGATATGATTCTAGGTAATTACCAAACATGATTTGGGCATTACCAAACCTATCCAATCACAATCAATTCCCATTATTAATCAATGCAATCCTATGGGGATTGGACAATCATGCCACTGGTTCCATTAGGCCCAATACAGCACTAAACCCCATTGACTTGAGTTTTGGGTCCCCATTGTCCCTCCTTATACTAAAAAGCCCAAATTAACCTCAATCATATGGTTTAAGGTAATTACCAAACATGTTATGAGGATTACCTAACTACTAAGTTGAGGATGTTCTCCCAATCACAATCTTTTATCAATACTCATCAAAGCAATCCTATGGGTATTGGACAATCATGGCACTGGGTCCATTAGGACCAATACCTCACCAAACCCCATTGACTTGAGTTTTTGGCCCCCATTGTCCCTCCTTGTAGTAAAAAGCCCAAATTAACCCCAATCATATGCTTTAAAGTAATTACCAAACATGTTCAAAGGATTACCAAACTAATAAGTGGAGGATGTTCTCCCAATCACAATCCATTATCATTACTCATCAAAGAAACCTTATGGGGATTGGACTGTCATGTCACTGGGTCCATTAGACCCAATCACTCACCAAACCCCATTGACTTGAGTTTTGAATCCCATTGTCCCTCATTGTACTAGAAATTCCAAATTAACTCCAGATCATATGACTTTAGGTAATTACCAAACATGATTTAGGCATTACCAAACCTATCTAATCACAATCCATTCCCATTACTCATCAAAGCAACCCTATGGGGATTGGACAATCATGCCACTGGGTCCATTAGGCCCAATACATCAACAAACCCCATTGACTTGAGTTTTGGGCCCCCACTGTCCTTTCTTGTACTAAAAAGTCCAAATGAACCCCAGATCGTATGATTTTAGGTAATTACCAAACATTCGTTGGGCTTTACCAAATCTATCCAATCACAATCCATTCCCATTACTCATATAAGCAATCCTATGGGGATTGGACAATAATGCCACTAGGTGCATTAGGCCCAATATCTCACCAAAGCCCATTGACTTAAGTTTTATGCCCCCATTGTCTCTCCTTGTACTAAAAAGCCCAAATTAACCCCAGACCATATGCTTTTAGGTAATTACCAAACATGCTTTGGGCATTTCCAAACCTATCCAATCACAATCCATTCTCATTACTCATCAAAGCAATCCTATGGTGATTGGACAATCATGCCAGTAGGTCCATTAGGCCCAATACCTCACTAAACCCCTTTGACTTGAGTTTTGGGCCCCAATTGTCTCTCCTTGTACTAAAAATTCCAAATTAACCCCATATCATATGATTTTAGGTAGTTACCAAACATGCTTTGGGCATTACCAAACCTATCCAATCACAAACCATTCCCATTACTCATCATAGTAATCCTATGGGGATTGGACAATCATGTCACTCGGTCCATTAGGCCCAATACCTCACCAAACCACATTGACTTGAGTTTTGGTCCCCCATTGTCACTCCTTGTACTAAAAAGCTCAAATTAATCCCATATCACATATGCTTTTAGGTAATTACCAAACATGTTTTGGGCATCACCTAACCTATCCAATCACAATTCATTCCCATTACTCATCAAAGCAATCCTATGGGGATTGGACAATCATGCCACTGGGTCCATTAGGCCCAATTCCTCACCAAACCCCATGGACTTGAGTTTTGGTCCCCCATTGCCTCTCCTTGTACTAAAAAGCCCAAATTAACCCCAGATCATATGTCTTTAGGTAATTACCAAACATGATTTGGGCATTACCAAACCTATTCAATCACAATCCATTCCCATTACTCATCAAAGCAATCCTATGGGGATTGGACAATAATGCCACTGGGTCCATTAGGCCCAATACCTCACCAAACCCCTTGACTTGAGTTTTAGGCCCCCATTATGTCTCCTTGTACTGAAAAGCCCAAATTAACCCCAGATCATATGTTTTTATGTAATTACCAAACATGCTTTGGGCATTACCAAAATTGGTTTGGATATTACCAAACCTATTAAGACATTCTTATCTCTTACATGTTGTGACTTTATAATTCTATTTGGCTTATTTGGATTAACACATTTATATCATATTGAGTAATTTGTACTTAGTATTGTTTTGTTCAATTGTTTATTTTTCAATACACTT
The DNA here is from genome assembly GCA_947648045.1 of Beta corolliflora. NCBI lineage: Eukaryota > Viridiplantae > Streptophyta > Magnoliopsida > Caryophyllales > Amaranthaceae > Beta > Beta corolliflora. Next base: position 1,263,374 of record CANSZD010001010.1, read on the forward strand.
TGGAATTGGAGGTTTAGAGACTTCTCTTAGTGTATGTCACGTTTTGGTAATTACCGAAACCCATTTAAATAATTACCTAAAATGTCCGTTCCAAATCCCATTTTAGTAATAACCTAAAGTGTATGTTCAGTCATCTTCTCCCAACTTCATCTTCAACCTTTCGATTTTTTCTCTTTGCTATGAAATTCTTCATCTAGTTTGACAATGGTAATCAATACTCAAAAAACGCACAAATCGGTCCCAATTCGGCAGTTTCCCAACATCTTACAACAATTCAAACCATTTTTTTAAAAATTCATAATGACCTAGAATTTTGATTTTGAGTTTCTTCATTTTGAAACTCAAACCTTAATTTCCATGGATATTCGGACGTTCATGGTGTGCATATGATTATCAATTTTATGTTTGTTTATCTATTTCATGGATTTACAAATATGAAAGAGAGGAAAGTGAAAAAAAATTCGCCAAAATTTTCCTCGAAAATCGGAAATTAAAACTTCGATTTCACAACTTCTCCATCACAAATTCATGATTTCTTCATGAATTCTTACCATTTCATGGAAAGAGAAGGGTCCAAGTAAGAGATCTACTGAAAATTCGAGAAGAATCGAAGATCCATGGAAGATTTGAGGGAGGAAGGGGTAGAGGAGAGGAGAGAGAATCGGGAAAAAAAAATTCCCAAAAGTTTTTTTTTGGCCGAAATTAATTTTCGGATTTTTCAATTTTTTTTTTTTTTTTTTTTGTATTTTTCGAAATTATTTAAAACATTTTCAGAAATTAGAATAAATGATTTTGGTATTTTCTAAAATCATTTCAAAGCAAAAAAGAAAAGGTAAAAGAAAGCTTTGGTGGGTGGCTCACATTCATTGTGGCCCCACATTTTCCTTGGTCATGTTCCAAAAAAGACCATCTTAGAATTTTCATATAACAATGCTCCAGGGCATGTCTAAATGAAGAAAAAGCGGGAAAATTGCAAAAGGAAGGGAGAAGAGGCCAACCAAAGGAAGCATTGAGTGTTAGCAGAATATCCATCGTGAACGGACATGAGAAGAAAAGATAAGAGGCTGACTCACCATGACAATTACAAAATACACATTCCTGAGGAAGGAAAATGTGGCTTTCTTCAAGACGAACTTTAGTCGGGAGACCGTCATTACAAGCCTTCCATAAAAAGTTTTTAATATAATCTTAGGAGGAACATCTAACTTTCAGATCCACTTAAACTCCACATTTTGTTCATGACAATTATAGTCACCTTGGGCTAAATGAGCACAAGACTTCACTGAATACTCCCAATCCGAAGTTAAACCCCATACAAGAATATCTGGGAAAGAGTTGGACGGAATATAAAATGAAGAAATCCGATCCACCACATGGGAAGGAACAACATTGCTTAATTTCTCTCTATTCCACTGATGGGTCAGCATAAATGAACTCCGACACCTTACTAGAAGTAATCTGATTTAAAGGAACAACCATATCTATTAAAGGATACGGGAAGACCCAATTATCAGACCAAAAATTTATACGCCTACCATTTCCCAGTTGCCACCTAAACCCTTTAACAAAAATGTTACAAAGACGCATAAGACTTTTCCACTGCCAAGATGCAACAACAGAGACCTTATGAGAAAGTAAATCCTCACACAACATACACCCATATTAATTTTTCTTTTGCTAGACTAGCAGTAGCCAATTCTCTTGCTAGCAGCTCAGCACAAAGAATAAACAAATAAGGGGATAAAGGATCCCCTTGTCTAATCCCTCTAGAAGGGAAAAATCTGTCTCCAAGAATACCATTTGCCAGAACTAAGAACGAAGTGGAGGAGATGCAACTAAAAATCCAGTTATACCAAGTAGAGCAAAAACCAAGTTTATGAAGAGTTGTACAAACGTAACTCCACTCCAGTCTATCATTAGCTTTTTCCATATCCAACTTGATAGCAATCCACTTTTACCCAATTTTTTCCTAAAAGAAAGAAAAACTTCATGGGCTATTAAAATGTTACAGGAGTCTATGACTTCAACTATTAACCGATAAACCAGAAGATAAATATGATGAGATAGAGAATAGAGATATGTATTATTCACTTCGTCTATAATTACTTGCTACATTATTGTGGACACAAGTTTTTAGACGAGCCAAAAAATGGAGTTAAGAGAATAATGAGGTCTCGAGATTTGTAAGAATTTAGGGTTAAGGATCTCGACTCTTTTAGTTTAGGGTTAAGGACCTAGGATCTAACGCCGTTATGAATTTCGTTAATTCAATTTTGTTTACCTTGAAAAAAAGCACTATATGATTAAAAATTATAATTATTCCCTTTTACTATCATAAATTCCGTTAACTCATCAATTTTTTTATTTTTTTTAGAAATTATTCATTATTGTTACATAAAACCTTTAAAATTAATTAAAATATATATAATTATTAATATTAATGAATAATATCATTATTTTTGAATTTGGTTGAATTATAATATATGCAATTTGATTAAAATATATACAATTTGATTAAAATATACACAATTTGGTTGAATAATTACTGGGTCAAAGGACGGTCCGATTCATGGGCTAGGCTGGGCCGGTTTGGTGGACCGGGTTGGGCGGTTTTAGTAGTGGGCTTTCGTGGGTTGGGCTCAAAACATTCGGCCCATGATCCACCCACCAATTTCACGGTTCGAGGCGGGCTGGACCGGGCTTTTCGCGCGCTCAACCCACACGGCCCAAGAGGCGGGTTGGGCTAGATGGGCTGGATTGACCCGCACTGTTGGTCATCTCTACAATACCCTACTATCTTAGGAAGGAAAATAACTACAAGCCAAACTGTCTTTACCCAAAATGTGAGCTTTGTCTGAATTTGTATTTGGAGACTTACGGTAGCAGACTAATCATTTACACTCAGCATGGCCTCAAATATTTATCACTCTAAGGTTGGATAAGATCATGTAAATAGGGTTCTCTCAAAAAAAAAAAAAAGATCATGTAAATAGGGAAAAAGAAAAAAAAACAGGAATTTAGGAGAACTAATCCTTATAAACTGGTTTTGAACAACATTGGATGAGTGGAGAGAAGAGAGAACTACGGTAAGAGAGGGAGAGAAGGGATAGAAAATAATTATATGAACATCGCGTCTTGAGTATAGTCGGTCAAACCTATAAATATAGGTGCGGCCGTGTGCGCACGCGTATCAGCTCATTTTCAAAAGGTCATATCTCACTCTTTTCTCATTAGAATTGAGCTTTTGACCAGACGTTGGAAAGCTATTGAGTCAAATTTTTGCGAACAATTAATCAATTTACTCTTATAAATGAATGAGGTTACTCGTTTTAATAAATGTGGTTATTTTTGCGAACAATTGGGGTTACTCATATGATTAAATGTGGTTACGTACTCGTATAAATGAATGAGCTTACTAGTATGAATAAATAGGGTTACTAGTAAAATTAAATGAGGTTACTCATAAGATTAATCGATTTTACTGTACTTATAAGATTAAACGAGGTTATGCATAGATTAAACAACGTTACTTGTATGACTAAATGAGAAAACGAGAAACTAATTAGTTTACTTTTATGAATGAATGGGTTACTAGTTTCAATAAATGCGATTATTTTTGCGAACAATTGGGGTTACTCGTATGATTAAATGAGATAAAGGTATAAATAAATGAGGTTACTAGTATGAATACATGGGGTTCCTCATAAGAGAATATGAGGTTACTTATAAGATTAAATGAAGTTACTCATAGATTAAACGACATTAATTGTATGACTAAACGAGAAAATGAGAAACTAATTAATTTACTTTTATAAAAGAATGAGTTTACTCGTGAATAAATGCGATTACTTTTATGAACAATTTGGGTAACTTGTATAATTAATTGAGGTTCCTTGTATAAATATATGAGATTACTAGTATGAATAAATGGGATAACTCATAAGATTAAATGATGTTATTTATAAGATTAAACGAGGTTATTCATAGATTAAACGACATTACTTGTATGACTCAACGAGAAAATGAGAAACTAATTAATTTACTCTTAGTTTGAATAAATGCGGTTATTTTTGCGAACAATTGGGGGTTACTCGTATGTTTAAATGAGGTTACTCGTTTAATAAATGAGATTATTAATATGAATAAATGGGGTTACTCATGAGATTAAACAAGGTTACTCATGGATTAAACGACATTATTTGTATGGCTAAACGAGATTACTCGTATGATTTCAGCGAGGTTACTCATATAATATTTTTAAGGTTACTCTTATTAACAAATGGGGTTACTTTTATAACAAAAGAGGATAATAAACAATTTACTCCTATGAACCAATGAAATTACTCGTATGAATAAATGAGATTACTTTTGTAAACAATTGGGGTTACTCATATGATTAGATAGGGTTGTCGTATGATAAAAGAAGGTTACTCGTATGAAATGACTAATTTCTTGTCATGTGGACTTTCAATTATATGAATAGTCCCCGTTGTAGGCATATTGGGATTCATAATGGGCAACTGATATCTCAGTGTCGGACCTTAAAGCATGTCGTGCAGGACATGCCAGTTCCTCCTGCAGCAAAAGCCAAACATTGACAATAATCCCTTGGTTAGTGTTTCTACAGTGCAGGGGGCCTAATCTTTTATTACCAGTTTTCTAGGTTGAGTTGGAGAGTCACTTCCCTAACTCTTTATTTCCTTCTTTGTCGAGTGTATGTCATTTAGGAGTGTATATCAGTCTGCTATATTATTTAATTCTAATTAAGAATGTAAATGCATTCTATTTTTATTTTCATTGGTCTTCCATTATTTATGCTTCCAATTCAATGATGAAATTTAAATCAATTAAGTGACCTTTGATTAATTAAATAAAATGAAAATAAATTTTTTTTAAAAAATGGACATACTTTAGAATAAGAGTTCTTTCCCTCTTCCCTCCATCATTTCAAAAAGTCATCACCTGCATAGGCCATCTTAATGCAACAAAAAACCCCTTAAACCATCATCTCCCTGATCATACCAAAAAAAAATCCCTTCAAATCAAAGCTCCAAAAATAGCCTTCAAACTTTTCAATACCCCTAAACCACAAAAACTTGTGTACAAGCCTCAATACAATAAAAAATCATCAATGTCAGGCAAAATAAAAACAAAGATTCAAAGTGCAAAAAAGCAAAAAGCAAAAGAAAAGAAAAGAAAAGGCACAAAGCAAAATGCAAAAGAAAAAAGAAAGAGTCAAAGGCCAAAAAGTCAAGCTAGAAGGCTTCCACATAAGCTCTACACCTTATTCGAATCCATTAAAAAAAACATATAATCCAAAACCATAAATCATACCTTAACCATCAAATAACCAAATCTTAAACTTTTTCAACATTTCATATCTATCCTAACTCCTTATTCAAGGTATGTCCAGGTTGAAAACCCAAAAGGGCGGTCTATGCAGGAGTGAGGGCACAAAAAAATAAATCAAATTAATAACTACGAATGGTCTGATCCTGCAAGCATACGTAGGAATACTCATGGTCCAACCACTTCAATAAAATTAATTAACCAAGGTCTCATGATTTGACTTTAGAAGCATACTTTTCTAGATCCCGACATAGACTCGAGTCTGAACCTAGACACATCAAAGCCTTTCCCCACCTATCTATGTAAGTCAAAAATTAAATCTTTTATTTTCAATCCAAACGATCCTTGTCCTTGAAGGATTCTCCGATACTTCCATGGTCTTTGGCAATATCATACTTCACCTACACTAACTCCCCAGTGAAGAAACTTCGAGTGTTCCTCCGAATGCTCAATCTAGGCTCAAGGTGTCTAATCCAAGTCAAAACTTTCTCAAAGTGGGGGCTTCCTAAATTTGTGGTGCTTCCTCCAAATCAAACTTCCAAAGAATTGTAATATGCGGATCTCACTTGTGGACCCTAATTTTTATAAAAAATAATTTTCGAAAATAAATCTATCCCTATCAATCCAGTTCTCTTAGCTTTGCATAACCCTGATCTTAGAATGGTTCACTGTCCCGACACAGACTACTTTGACTTTCGGTTTCATGAACCTCTGTCAAAGTGGGGGATTATGTAGACACATAATTGTATCTTCCCATTTAGTACCCAATGGTAAAACATACCATCGTCCTAATTGGTCTGGTCCAAAGGAAGAGCAATCCAAATAGTTAAGACCAAAATCTTTTGAAGTACTTAAAGTCAATATATTAATTCCAAACCCAGTTTTAAAAGCCCAATGCCGATATATCGAAGAATCTAGAACGTTCTTGACCCTGGTTTGCAAGTGCAAGCACACTGGTCTACTTCGGCTTGTTTTTCTCACCACAATTTCTTCCGCCGCTGATCTCAAGACGGTTTCGACCTTACTTCAATCTTCAATCGCCAATTAAGGTTGGCTTCTTTCGATTTACGATGATGACGAAGGTTGTTCTAATCTAAGAATTCCTCCGATCGTGAACAATAATCCGATGGCTTCTTGTTTTTGTTAGTGAATGGGATAGAAAGGACGAGAAACATAGAGGAAGAAGATGATGGGCTTAGGGAAAGTGTGGAAATGATAATTAAAATTTGTGTAGGCCTTATATATGGGCCTACCACATATAAAAATTTGTGTTATATGAATCATGAATGTTAAAAATATTTTTGATATTAGTAATATTTATTTTATTGAGGTAAAAAAAGTTGAGTTAAAGGAAGTTATAACAATGTTATATTCTAGGTCCTAAGACCTAAACATATAAAGTTGAGGTCCTTAACCCTAAGTTTAAACAAAGTTGAGGTCCTTATAGTTACCTTAACTCCAAAATAATGTGACGCGGATCATAACTTTATGGAAAAATGACAAATATATGGGAGTTAGAGGTAAGAAGATGATAAAAATAAAGGGAAATATTGGTACTATATTGTGGACCATAAATACCAAATAAAGAAATGTATCAAGTAAAAAGAGGATATTCGTTTATGGAAAATGTAGCAAGTAAAAAAAAAAGACGGATGATGTATTTATTGAATCAATCATTACAATGAATTCACCTATCATTTATACTCCCTCCGTTCTTTTAATAGTTACATTTTTTCGCGCTTCCTACGTAAATGTTTGAACATTAATTTCTCCAAATTTGCATTTGTAAAAAATATAAAAAATTGATATTCCAAAAGTACATATCGAGGGACTGATCAAACAAGATCTGCATATGACGAAATTTTTCCCTTACCCATTAATCACTAATTATAGTCAAACATAAATTTGTGAATAAAGTGTCAAAACTCAAAGCGTAACCATTACAAAGAAACTAGAGTGAGACTAGTTACGGGGTGAAAGTTATTCGGACAAAAAGTAAATCCAATCCAATCCAAACCAAATTAGTGATTCGGATTTTCATCGCCTACCTTCGAGTTTTGCAAAAAATCGCTTGCAGTGCACCCTGCGGTTGAAAATGCACAATATGTCCCCTAAGGTTTTGAAAAATATATGATTTGACTTTGCCATCAAGTTTACGTCAACTCCGTTAGTCAGGGCGCCAAATCATCCTAATTAACCTATTAACCCCTAATTAACCTGGTTCATGCTAATTATATACCAATTAAACCCTAATTAGCCTAGATAATTAAATCCCCACCTACTCGTTCGAAACCCCCACCTTCCTACCACCCTAGCCACCCCAACCGGCAGCCCCGACCCCCTGCCCAACCACCCACCACCCCGAACATCAGCCCCATCCCCTTCCCCACAACCGAAAGTCACCCCCTTACCAGGAACCCCAGCGCTGAAAACCAATTCTCGTTGTCGCACTCGCACCACCTCCGAACCGTACCCCCACCGATTCTTAACAAAGTTCTAGCGCTTTAATCTATGCTTTTCAAATATTCGAACAAAAGTTCGACAAAGTGAAACAAATTCGAGGAAATAAGCTATAAAGAAAACCCAAAAACATAAAAAAAGATTTGAGGTTGGTGAGAAATTGGGAATGGGGTAGAAGAGGAGAAGAAGAAGAGGGTCTTTTGGAAGTAAACCATAACCTTTGGTAATATTGCAACAGTCCATTTTCATAGCTTCGCAACTCATCTAAGTGCTGGAAATGCTTGGTAAAAACAATGGACATTTGGGTGTGGAAACGAAAAACGGCGGAAGGATTTGATATGTGTACGACGGGTTGAACCTGTCTGGTCGGAGTCACTATCATCGAACACATCAGATTTATTTGCATTGGATTCGGATTAAGTTTTATTTGAAAATTTGTTTTTCTGGGATTTCGATTTGGAAGGATTCAAAATCTAAACAACCGAATAAGGAAATAAAGCCATGTATCGTATATTTGTATATTTGGGATTGGGTTTAAGTGTTTTTCATAAAATTTATGGGCTTGTATGAATTATTAATTGTTATTACCGAATTTTTATGTGGATTGTATGAATTACTTATATTATCAAGCACTTTATTTTGATGTTCGTCTCTAAATTATTTCATCACAAGAATTGAGTACAAAAATTTTGGATATTTCGAGGTGGATTCAATCTAGTGCGAGAAAATTCGGGACTGGATTGGTTTGATCAACCTCTCGAAGTTTGGATTTGGATTACAAAATTTACATCCAAATTTTGTTGCGTATTGGATTAGATTAAGCGTAAGTTCAAACCGTACACCAAACATTCACCCCTAACACTATACAAGGACCAGCTCAATTAGCTCGCAACAAAATTGTAACTAATCTTGCCATCTTGGCACCTAAATCTAGTTTTTTACAACATACTATAACATCCCTACCCCTACAAGAAAAACTTGTCCCCAAGTCAAAGAACCTTAACTGGAAAGAAGAGAGTGAACACATAGTCCACATTCCACAAGAATTCAAAAGCTAGGATGTAGCTTTTCATACAATTAACTCCAAATTCAAGTTTAGACTTACAATCAAGGTTCTAGCTCACATGCAGCTCTAGCTTAATCATAGGTCAAAGTCTCAAGGATCCTTCGTCAGTTCAGAAAAATAGATAAACCTACAATAAATTGCTTAGTCAATTGAAACACACCTTTTAACCGAAAAAAAGAATTGAGAAACCATACGTCGTCTATCATGAGTCAATTTCATTATATTTCTTGAATAAATAATAGTAGTAACATAAAACCTGCTAGGATACAATATTATCATGCGAGTTATCAAACTCACGTCTTGATTTTGTATTTACTTACACCAGGCCATGTCTCCACCCTCTTTTCTCCAGTCAATGACTAACATTAGAAACCGATTATTGGCTAGCAGAAGGTTTCACTGGCCTTAATTCAAATAAATGATCAGAATTTTCACAACACATACTAAGAGATTACTTCGTAAAGGTATAAACTATAGCTAGACAACTAAAACCACAAAAACACACAAAAGAAACTATAACTGGCTCCAATATTATTCGTTAAAATGGGTTATGACAAAACTATGATGTAATGCACTATATTATGACTACGTTTTTCAAGTATAAGATACCCTCTGCTCCTGATTTCTACACACGAGGAGATGACAAAAGACCAGAAAACCCCTTTGAGAGGCTACCAACACCACAATGACATTTTGACGAATTCAGTGAATTAACCTTGACAGTATTCAACCCTTCATCTGAAGTATAAGCATGTGAAATCTCTCCACATCTCACAAACTGCTGCTGCTTCCTTCGCTTACAGTTAGTGCCGGAGTTTATCACTTGTGATGAAAGAGAACTGTTTTCCAAATTATTTCCCAGTAAGTCATGCCGAACTTCTCTTTAAACCAGGCAAGTTTTTTAACCCTGCAACAGAAGTATATAAGAAATACATATAGCTTGAGTTTCAACAAGAAAAGGTAGGGGAATAAATGTACTTCATCATACGACAGCAGAAAG